>CM059435.1:116717742-117415899 GCA_030390025.1 Squalus acanthias
TCTGAGTGTGTGAGTGTGTTTCTGAGTGTGTGAGTGTGTTTCTGAGTGTGTATGTGGGTGTCTATGTGTGTGAGTGTGTTTCTGAGTGTGTGAGTGTGTTTCTGAGTGTGTGAGTGTGTTTCTGAGTGTGTGAGTGTGTTTCTGAGTGTGTATGTGGGTGTCTATGTGTGTGAGTGTGTTTCTGAGTGTGTGAGTGTGTTTCTGAGTGTGTGAGTGTGTTTCTGAGTGTGTGAGTGTGTGTGTGAGTGTGTTCCTGAGTGTGTGAGTGTGTTTCTGAGTGTGTATGTGGGTGTCTATGTGTGTGAGTGTGTTTCTGAGTGTGTGAGTGTGTTTCTGAGTGTGTGAGTGTGTTTCTGAGTGTGTGAGTGTGTTTCTGAGTGTGTGAGTGTGTTTCTGAGTGTGTATGTGGGTGTCTATGTGTGTGAGTGTGTTTCTGAGTGTGTGAGTGTGTTTCTGAGTGTGTGAGTGTGTTTCTGAGTGTGTGAGTGTGTTTCTGAGTGTGTGAGTGTGTTTCTGAGTGTGTGCGTGTGTTTCTGAGTGTGTGAGTGTGTTTCTGAGTGTGTATGTGGGTGTCTATGTGTGTGAGTGTGTTTCTGAGTGTGTGAGTGTGTTTCTGAGTGTGTGAGTGTGTTTCTGAGTGTGTGAGTGTGTTTCTGAGTGTGTGAGTGTGTTTCTGAGTGTGTGAGTGTGTTTCTGAGTGTGTGAGTGTGTTTCTGAGTGTGTGAGTGTGTTTCTGAGTGTGTGTGATCGTATTTCTGAGTGTGTGACTGTGTTTCTGAGTGTGTGACTATGTTTCTGAGTGTGTGAGCGTGTTTCTGAGTGTGTGAGTGTGCTTCTGATTGTGTGTGACTGTGTTTCTGAGAGTGTGTGAGTGTGTTTTTGAGTGTGTGACTGTGTTTCTGATTGTGTGAGTGTGTTTCTGAGAGTGTGACTGTGTTTCTGAGTGTGTTTCTGAGTGTGTGAGTGTGTTTCTGAGTGTGTGAGTGTGTTTCTGAGTGTGTGAGTGTGTTTCTGAGTGTGTGAGTGTGTTTCTGAGTGTGTGAGTGTGTTTCTAAGTGTGTGACTGTGTTTCTGAGTGTGTGAGTGTCTTTCTGAGTGTGTGTGTGTTTCTGAGTGTGAGAGTGTGTTTCTGAGTGTGTGCCTGTGTTTCTGAGTGTGTGAGTGTGTTTCTGAGTGTGAGAGTGTGTTTCTGAGTGTGTGCCTGTGTTTCTGAGTGTGTGAGTGTGTTTCTGAGTGTGTGAGTGTGTTTCTGAGTGTGTGAGTGTGTTTCTGAGTGTATGACTGTGTTTCTGAGTATGTGAGTGTGTTTCTGAGTGTGAGAGTGTGTTTCTGAGTGTGTGCCTGTGTTTCTGAGTGTATGACTGTGTTTCTGAGTGTGTGAGTGTGTTTCTGAGTGTGAGAGTGTGTTTCTGAGTGTGTGAGTGTGTTTCTGAGTGTATGACTGTGTTTCTGAGTGTGTGAGTGTGTTTCTGAGTGTATGACTGTGTTTCTGAGTGTGTGAGTGTGTTTCTGAGTGTGAGAGTGTGTTTCTGAGTGTGTGCCTGTGTTTCTGAGTGTATGACTGTGTTTCTGAGTGTGTGAGTGTGTTTCTGAGTGTGAGAGTGTGTTTCTGAGTGTGTGAGTGTGTTTCTGAGTGTATGACTGTGTTTCTGAGTGTGTGAGTGTGTTTCTGAGTGTGAGAGTGTGTTTCTGAGTGTGTGCCTGTGTTTCTGAGTGTGTGAGTGTGTTTCTGAGTGTGTGAGTGTGTTTCTGAGTGTGTGTGAGTGTGTTTCTGAGTGTGTGAGTGTGTTTCTGAGTGTGTGACTGTGTTTCTGAGTGTGTGACTATGTTTCTGAGTGTGTGAGTGTGTTTCTGAGTGTGTGAGTGTGTTTCTGAGTGTGTGTGTGTTTCTGAGTGTGTGAGCGTGTTTCTGAGTGAGTGATTGTGTTTCTGAGTGTGTGAGTGTGTTTCTGAGTGTGTGTGAGCGTATTTCTGAGTGTGTGACTGTGTTTCTGAGTGTGTGACTGTGTTTCTGAGTGTGTGAGCATGTTTCTGAGTGTGTGAGTGTGTTTTTGAGTGTGTGTGTGTTTCTGAGTGTGTGTGAGTATGTTTCTGAGTGTGTGTGACTGTGTTTCTGTGTGTGTGTGCGTGTTTCTGAGTGTGTGAGTGTGTTTCTGAGTGTGTGTGTGTGTTTCTGAGTGTGAGAGTGTGTTTCTGAGTGTGTGTGTGTGTTTCTGAGTGTGTGAGTGTGTTTCTGAGTGTGTGAGCGTGTTTCTGAGTGTGTGAGTGTGTTTCTGAGTGTGTGAGTGTGTTTTTGAGTGTGTGTGTGTTTCTGAGTGTGTGTGAGTGTGTTTCTGAGTGTGTGTGACTGTGTTTCTGTGTGTGTGACTGTGTTTCTGAGTGTGTGTGAGTGTGTTTCTGAGTGTGTGAGTGTGTTTCTGAGTGTGTGTGTTTCTGAGTGTGTGTGTGTGTTTCTGAGTGTGTGAGTGTGTTTCTGAGTGTGTGTGTGTGTTTCTGAGTGTGTGAGTGTGTTTCTGAGTGTGTGTGTGTGTTTCTGAGTGTGTGAGTGTGTTTCTGAGTGTGTGAATGTGTTTCTGAATGTGTGAGTGTGTTTCTGAGAGTGTGACTGTGTTTCTGAGTGTGTGAGTGTGTTTCTGAGCATGTGAGTGTGTTTCTGAGTGTGAGTGAGTGTGTTTCTGAGTGTGTGACTGTGTTTCTGAGTGTGTGTGAGTGTGTTTTTGAGTGTGTGACTGTGTTTCTGAGAGTGTGACTGTGTTTCTGATTGTGAGTGTGTTTCTGAATGTGCGACAGTGTTTCTGAGAGTGTGAGTGTGTTTCTGAGTGTGTGACTGTGTTTCTGAGTGTGAGTGACTGTGTTTCTGAGTGTGTTACTGTGTTTCTGAGTGTGTGAGTGTGTTTCTGAGAGTGTGACTGTGTTTCTGAGTGTGTGAGTGTGTTTCTGAGAGTGTGACTGTGTTTCTGAGTGTGTTTCTGAGTGTGTGACTGTGTTTCTGAGTGTGTGTGTGTGTTTCTGAGTGTGTGAGTGTGTTTCTGAGTGTGTGAGCGTGTTTCTGAGTGTGTGAGTGTGTTTCTGAGTGTGTGAGTGTGTTTTTGAGTGTGTGTGTGTTTCTGAGTGTGTCTGAGTGTGTTTCTGAGTGTGTGTGACTGTGTTTCTGTGTGTGTGACTGTGTTTCTGAGTGTGTGTGAGTGTGTTTCTGAGTGTGTGAGTGTGTTTCTGAGTGTGTGTGTTTCTGAGTGTGTGTGTGTGTTTCTGAGTGTGTGAGTGTGTTTCTGAGTGTGTGAGTGTGTTTCTGAGTGTGTGTGTGTGTTTCTGAGTGTGTGAGTGTGTTTCTGAGTGTGTGTGTGTGTTTCTGAGTGTGTGAGTGTGTTTCTGAGTGTGTGAATGTGTTTCTGAATGTGTGGGTGTGTTTCTGAGAGTGTGACTGTGTTTCTGAGTGTGTGAGTGTGTTTCTGAGCATGTGAGTGTGTTTCTGAGTGTGAGTGAGTGTGTTTCTGAGTGTGTGACTGTGTTTCTGAGTGTGTGTGAGTCTGTTTTTGAGTGTGTGACTGTGTTTCTGAGAGTGTGACTGTGTTTCTGATTGTGAGTGTGTTTCTGAATGTGCGACAGTGTTTCTGAGAGTGTGAGTGTGTTTCTGAGTGTGTGACTGTGTTTCTGAGTGTGTGACTGTGTTTCTGAGTGTATGAGTGTGTTTCTGAGTGTGTGACTGTGTTTCTGAGAGTGTGACTGTGTTTCTGAGTGTGTGTGTGTTTCTGAATGTGCGACAGTGTTTCTGAGAGTGTGACTGTGTTTCTGATTGTGAGTGTGTTTCTGAATGTGCGACAGTGTTTCTGAGAGTGTGACTGTGTTTCTGAGTGTGTGACTGTGTTTCTGAGTGTGTGACTGTGTTTCTGAGTGTATGAGTGTGTTTCTGAGACTGTGACTGTGTTTCTGAGTGTGTTTCTGAGTGTGTGACTGTGTTTCTGAGTGTGTGACTGTGTTTCTGAGTGTGTGAGTGTGTTTCTGAGAGTGTGACTGTGTTTCTGAGTGTGTGAGTGTGTTTCTGAGTGTGTGACTGTGTTTCTGAGTGAGTGAGTGTGTTTCTCAGTGTGTGAGTGTGTTTCTGAGTGTGAGTGTGTTTCTGAGTGTGTGACTGTGTTTCTGAGAGTGTGTGAGTGTGTTTTTGAGTGTGTGACTGTGTTTCTGAGTGTGTGTGTGTTTCTGACTGTCTGACTGTGTTTCTGAGTGTGTGACGGTGTTTCTGAGTGTATGAGTGTCTTTCTGAGTGTGTGTGTGTGTTTCTGAGTGTGTGAGTGTGTTTCTGAGTGTGTGTGTGTGTTTCTGAGTGTGTGAGGATGTTTTTGAGTGTATGACTGTGTTTCTGAGTGTGTGAGTTTATTTCTGAGTGTGTGAGTGTGTTTCTGAGTGTGTGCCTGTGTTTCTGAGTGTGTGAGTGTGTTTTTGAGTGTGTGTGAGTGTGTTTCTGAGTGTGTGAGTGTGTTTCTGAGTGTGTGAGTGTGTTTCTGATCGTGTGTGTGTTTCTGAGTGTGTGAGTGTGTTTCTGAGTGTGTGATTGTGTTTCTGAGTGTGTGAGTGTGTTTCTGAGTGTGTGTGATCGTATTTCTGAGTGTGTGACTGTGTTTCTGAGTGTGTGACTGTGTTTCTGAGTGTGTGAGCGTGTTTCTGAGTGTGTGAGTGTGCTTCTGATTGTGTGTGACTGTGTTCCTGAGAGTGTGTGAGTGTGTTTCTGAGTGTGTGACTGTGTTTCTGAGAGTGTGTGAGTGTGTTTTTGAGTGTGTGACTGTGTTTCTGATTGTGTGAGTGTGTTTCTGAGAGTGTGACTGTATTTCTGAGTGTGTTTCTGAGTGTCTGACTGTGTTTCTGAGTGTGTGAGTGTGTTTCTGAGTGTGTGAGTGTGTTTCTGAGTGTGTGAGTGTGTTTCTAAGTGTGTGACTGTGTTTCTGAGTGTGTGACGGTGTTTCTGAGTGTGTGAGTGTGTTTCAGTGTGTGAGTGTGTGTTTCTGAGTGTGTGAGTGTGTTTCTGAGTGTGTGAGTGTGTTTCTGAGTGTGTGTGTGTGTTTCTGAGTGTGTGAGTGTGTTTCTGAGTGTATGACTGTGTTTCTGAGTGTGTGAGTGTGCTTCTGAGTGTGAGAGTGTGTTTCTGAGTGTGTGCCTGTGTTTCTGAGTGTGTGAGTGTGTTTCTGAGTGAGTGATTGTGTTTCTGAGTGTGTGACTGTGTTTCTGAGTGTGTGTGAGTGTGTTTCTGAGTGTGTGACTGTGTTTCTGAGTGAGTGAGTGTGTTTCTCAGTGTGTGAGTGTGTTTCTGAGTGTGAGTGTGTTTCTGAGTGTGTGACTGTGTTTCTGAGAGTGTGTGAGTGTGTTTTTGAGTGTGTGACTGTGTTTCTGAGTGTGTGTGTGTTTCTGACTGTCTGACTGTGTTTCTGAGTGTGTGACGGTGTTTCTGAGTGTATGAGTGTCTTTCTGAGTGTGTGTGTGTGTTTCTGAGTGTGTGAGTGTGTTTCTGAGTGTGTGTGTGTGTTTCTGAGTGTGTGAGGATGTTTTTGAGTGTATGACTGTGTTTCTGAGTGTGTGAGTTTATTTCTGAGTGTGTGAGTGTGTTTCTGAGTGTGTGCCTGTGTTTCTGAGTGTGTGAGTGTGTTTTTGAGTGTGTGTGAGTGTGTTTCTGAGTGTGTGAGTGTGTTTCTGAGTGTGTGAGTGTGTTTCTGATCGTGTGTGTGTTTCTGAGTGTGTGAGTGTGTTTCTGAGTGTGTGATTGTGTTTCTGAGTGTGTGAGTGTGTTTCTGAGTGTGTGTGATCGTATTTCTGAGTGTGTGACTGTGTTTCTGAGTGTGTGACTGTGTTTCTGAGTGTGTGAGCGTGTTTCTGAGTGTGTGAGTGTGCTTCTGATTGTGTGTGACTGTGTTCCTGAGAGTGTGTGAGTGTGTTTCTGAGTGTGTGACTGTGTTTCTGAGAGTGTGTGAGTGTGTTTTTGAGTGTGTGACTGTGTTTCTGATTGTGTGAGTGTGTTTCTGAGAGTGTGACTGTATTTCTGAGTGTGTTTCTGAGTGTCTGACTGTGTTTCTGAGTGTGTGAGTGTGTTTCTGAGTGTGTGAGTGTGTTTCTGAGTGTGTGAGTGTGTTTCTAAGTGTGTGACTGTGTTTCTGAGTGTGTGACGGTGTTTCTGAGTGTGTGAGTGTGTTTCAGTGTGTGAGTGTGTGTTTCTGAGTGTGTGAGTGTGTTTCTGAGTGTGTGAGTGTGTTTCTGAGTGTGTGTGTGTGTTTCTGAGTGTGTGAGTGTGTTTCTGAGTGTATGACTGTGTTTCTGAGTGTGTGAGTGTGCTTCTGAGTGTGAGAGTGTGTTTCTGAGTGTGTGCCTGTGTTTCTGAGTGTGTGAGTGTGTTTCTGAGTGAGTGATTGTGTTTCTGAGTGTGTGACTGTGTTTCTGAGTGTGTGTGAGTGTGTTTCTGAGTGTGTGAGTGTGTTTCTGAGTGTGTGTGTGTTTCTGAGTGTGTGAGCGTGTTTCTGAGTGAGTGATTGTGTTTCTGAGTGTGTGACTGTGTTTCTGAGTGTGTGACTGTGTTTCTGAGTGTGTGACTGTGTTTCTGAGTGTGTGAGTGTGTTTCTGAGTGTGTGAGTGTGTTTTTGAGTGTGTGTGTGTTTCTGAGTGTGTGAGTGTGTTTCTGAGTGTGTGTGTGTGTTTCTGAGTGTGTGAGTGTGTTTCTGAGTGTGTGAGCGTGTTTCTGAGTGTGTGAGTGTGTTTCTGAGTGTGTGAGTGTGTTTTTGAGTGTGTGTGTGTTTCTGAGTGTGTGTGAGTGTGTTTCTGAGTGTGTGACTGTGTTTCTGAGTGTGTGAGTGTGTTTCTGAGCATGTGAGTGTGTTTCTGAGTGTGTGTGTGTGTGTTTCTGAGTGTGTGAGTGTGTTTCTGAGTGTGTGTGTGTGTTTCTGAGTGTGTGAGTGTGTTTCTGAGTGTGTGAATGTGTTTCTGAATGTGTGAGTGTGTTTCTGAGAGTGTGAGTGTGTTTCTGAGTGTGTGAGTGTGTTTCTGAGCATGTGAGTGTGTTTCTGAGTGTGAGTGAGTGTGTTTCTGAGTGCGTGACTGTGTTTCTGAGCGTGTGTGAGTGTGTTTTTGAGTGTGTGACTGTGTTTCTGAGAGTGTGACTGTGTTTCTGATTGTGAGTGTGTTTCTGAATGTGCGACAGTGTTTCTGAGAGTGTGAGTGTGTTTCTGAGTGTGTGACTGTGTTTCTGAGTGTGAGTGAGTGTGTTTCTGAGAGTGTGACTGTGTTTCTGAGTGTGTGAGTGTGTTTCTGAGAGTGTGACTGTGTTTCTGAGTGTGTGAGTGTGTTTCTGAGAGTGTGACTGTGTTTCTGAGTGTGTGAGTGTGTTTCTGAGAGTGTGACTGTGTTTCTGTGTGTGTGAGTGTGTTTCTGAGTGTGAGTGAGTGTGTTTCTCAGTGTGTGAGTGTGTTTCTGAGTGTGAGTGAGTGTGTTTCTGAGTGTGTGACTGTGTTTCTGAGAGTGTGTGAGTGTGTTTTTGAGTGTGAGTGAGTGTGTTTCTGAGTGTGAGAGTGTGTTTCTGAGTGTGTGAGTGTGTTTCTGAGTGTGTGAGTGTGTTTCTGAGTGTGTGACTGTGTTTCTGAGTGTGTGAGTTTATTTCTGAGTGTGTGAGTGTGTTTCTGAGTGTGTGCCTGTGTTTCTGAGTGTGTGAGTGTGTTTCTGAGTGTGTGTGAGTGTGTTTCTGAGTGTGTGAGTGTGTTTCTGAGTGTGTGAGCGTGTTTCTGAGTGTGTGAGTATGTTTCTGAGTGTGTGAGTGTGTTTCTGAGTGTGTGAGTGTGTTTCTGATCGTGTGTGTGTTTCTGAGTGTGTGAGTGTGTTTCTGAGTGTGTGTGATCGTATTTCTGAGTGTGTGACTGTGTTTCTGAGTGTGTGACTGTGTTTCTGAGTGTGTGAGCGTGTTTCTGAGTGTGTGAGTGTGCTTCTGATTGTGTGTGACTGTGTTCCTGAGTGGGTGAGTGTGTTTCTGAGTGTGTGACTGTGTTTCTGAGAGTGTGTGAGTGTGTTTTTGAGTGTGTGACTATGTTTCTGATTGTGTGAGTGTGTTTCTGAGAGTGTGACTGTGTTTCTGAGTGTGTTTCTGAGTGTCTGACTGTGTTTCTGAGTGTGTGAGTGTGTTTCTGAGAGTGTGACTGTGTTTCTGAGTGTGTTTCTGAGTGTCTGACTGTGTTTCTGAGTGTGTGAGTGTGTTTCTGAGTGTGTGAGTGTGTTTCTGAGTGTGTGACTGTGTTTCTGAGTGTGTGACGGTGTTTCTGAGTGTATGAGTGTCTTTCTGAGTGTGTGAGTGTGTTTCAGTGTGTGAGTGTGTGTTTCTGAGTGTGTGTGTGTGTTTCTGAGTGTGTGAGTGTGTTTCTGAGTGTATGACTGTGTTTCTGAGTGTGTGAGTGTGTTTCTGAGTGTGAGAGTGTGTTTCTGAGTGTGTGCCTGTGTTTCTGAGTGTGTGAGTGTGTTTCTGAGTGTGTGTGAGTGTGTTTCTGAGTGTGTGAGTCTGTTTCTGAGTGTGTCAGCATGTTTCTGAGTGTGTGACTATGTTTCTGAGTGTGTGAGTGTGTTTCTGAGTGTGTGAGTGTGTTTCTGAGTGTGTGTGTGTTTCTGAGTGTGTGCGCGTGTTTCTGAGTGTGTGATTGTGTTTCTGAGTGTGTGAGTGTGTTTCTGATTGTGTGAGTGTGTTTCTGAGTGTGTGACTGTGTTTCTGAGTGTGTGACTGTGTTTCTGAGTGTGTGAGTGTGTTTCTGAGTGTGTGAGTTTGTTTTTGAGTGTGTGTGTGTGTTTCTGAGTGTGTGAGTGTGTTTCTGATTGTGTGAGTGTGTTTCTGAGTGTGTGTGACTGTGTTCCTGAGTGTATGAGTGTGTTTCTGAGTGTGTGAGTGTGTTTTTGAGTGTGTGTGTGTTTCTGAGTGTGTGAGCGTGTTTCTGAGTGTGTGAGTGTGCTTCTGTGTGTGTGTGACTGTGTTCCTGAGTGTGTGAGTGTGTTTCTGTGTGTGTGTGTGTGTTTCTGAGTGTATGAGTGTGTTTCTGAGTGTGTGTGTGTGTGTTTCTGAGTGTGTGAGTGTGTTTCTGAGTGTGTGAGTGTGTTTCTGAATGTGTGAGTGTGTTTCTGTGTGTGTGAGTGTGTTTCTGAGTGTGTGACTGTGTTTCTGAGTGTGAGTGAGTGTGTTTTTGAGTGTGTGACTGTGTTTCTGAGTGTGTGAGTGTGTTTCTGAGTGTGTGACTGTGTTTCTGAGTGTGTGTGTGTGTTTCTGAGTGTGTGAGTGTGTTTCTGAGTGTGTGAGTGTGTTTCTGAATGTGTGAGTGTGTTTCTGAGAGTGTGACTGTGTTTCTGAGTGAGTGAGTGTGTTTCTGAGCGTGTGAGTGTGTTTCTGAGTGTGAGTGAGTGTGTTTCTGAGTGTGTGAGTGTGTTTCTGAGTGTGTCTGAGTGTGTTTTTGAGTGTGTGACTGTGTTTCTGAGAGTGTGACTGTGTTTCTGATTGTGAGTGTGTTTCTGAATGTGCGACTGTGTTTCTGAGTGTGTGTGTATGTGTGTTTCTGAGTGTGTGAGTGTGTTTCTGAGTGTGTGAGTGTGTTTCTGAATGTGTGAGTGTGTTTCTGAGAGTGTGACTGTGTTTCTGAGTGTGTGAGTTTGTTTCTGAGCGTGTGAGTGTGTTTCTGAGTGTGAGTGAGTGTGTTTTTGAGTGTGTGACTGTGTTTCTGAGTGTGTCTGAGTGTGTTTCTGAGAGTGTGACTGTGTTTCTGATTGTGAGTGTGTTTCTGAATGTGCGACTGTGTTTCTGAGTGTGTGAGTGTGCTTCTGTGTGTGTGACTGTGTTTCTGATTGTGAGTGTGTTTCTGAGTGTGTGACTGTGTTTCTGAGTGTGTGAGTGTGTTTCTGAGTGTGTGACTGTGTTTCTGAGTGTGAGTGAGTGTGTTTCTGAGTGTGTGACTGTGTTTCTGAGTGTGAGTGAGTGTGTTTCTGAGTGTGTGACTGTGTTTCTGAGTGTGTGAGTGTGTTTCTGAGAGTGTGACTGTGTTTCTGAGTGTGTGAGTGTGTTTCTGAGTGTGTGAGTGTGTTTCTGAGTGTGTGACTGTGTTTCTGAGTGTGTGACTGTGTTTCTGAGTGTGTGACTGTGTTTCTGAATGTGTGAGTGTGTTTCTGAGTGTGTGAGTGTGTTTCTGAGTGTGTGTGTGTCTTTCTGAGTGTGTGTGACGGTTTCTGAGTCTGTGAGTGTGTTTCTAAGCGTGTGACTGTGTTTCTGATTGTGAGTGTGTGTTTCTGAGTGTGTGTGAGCGTGTTTCTGAGTGTGTGACTGTGTTTTTGAGTGTGTGAGTGTGTTTCTGAGACTGTGACTGTGTTTCTGAGTGTGTGAGTGTGTTTCTGAGTGTGTGATTGTGTTTCTGAGTGTGTGACTGTATTTCTGAGTGTGTTTCTGAGTGTGTGTGTGTTTCTGAGTGTGTGAGTGTGTTTCTGAGTGTATGAGTCTGTTTTTGGATGTGTGTGTGTTTTTGAGTGTGTGTGTGTGTATTGGAGTGTGTGAGTGTGTTTCTGAGTGTGTTTCTGAGTTTGTGTGTGTGTTTCTGAGTGTATGAGTGTGTTTCTGAGTGTGTGTGTGTTTCTGAGTGTGTGTGTGTGTTTTTGAGTGTGTTTCTGAGTTTGTGTGTGTGTTTCTGAGTGTGTGATTCTGTTTCTGAGTTTGTGTGTGTGTTTCTGAGTGTGTGAGTGTGTTTCTGAGTGTGTGAGTGTGTTTCTGAGTGTGTGTGTGTGTTTCTGAGTGTGTGAGAGATGAATTACTATCCACGATATGCAGCAATACAGATAACAAAACTATTTTTATGCTGCCCCCTCTGAAACTCACAGATTTGTCGTCACTCACAATAATTTAGATGCATCGTGTGGATCATTGTTTATTCATGAATGGTTTATGTTAATTTATGCATTTACAGGAGGAACTAGCCATGCGTTTTACAGGACCAGTATGTGCTAGCAGAGTTTAATATTGTTTGACAGAATTGGAGCATTCTAAATTAGCATATTTTCATCGAACAAGCACAAATATTTTTAAAGAATTTTTTCGAAACGTAACAAGTAGATCCACTGTTTCCTGCTGGATTTTAAACTCCAAACACACACTTTCTCCTTCAAAGCTCTCGCTAGAAACCTCTTGTATTCAGGTAGACTGTGTATGTATTCCCCTTCAACACCCTTATTTTCTCAAAATTACTTGTAATATATTAAATGGACTAAAACATGGTACGGCTCCTTGATGAAGGTATGGATGGAAACCTTGTTAACTTTAAGGTTTTAATGCGTGGAATTTCACTTGACCTTCTTTCGCTAGGCAGTAAGTAATGGCTTGGTATTGTGCAGTTTTACGAGCCTCTCTGCAGCAGTCATTAGGGTAATACCATGGCTTTGCATCTCGCAATTTCACGCACCGTTGCATTAAAGACGGTGTTGCAAGATGCTCGCGATGCAAGCTCGGGAGAAATGATAATCAGTAGAGTTATTACTTGTGTACCGTAATGGAACCCCAGGATGAGATATCACCACTTCTTAATCTGCCTCGTTATATTAAAGCACTGGATTGATACCTTTGATTACACATTCCCAGGCCGCTCTCATTGCAGGAATCTCTGGGGGGTGATTTTCGACTTCAGCGGCTGTGGGGGCGGAGGGGCAGATTCCCCACCCAGTTTACATTCCATTCAAATCAGTGGAACGGAAAATGGGGCGGGTTCTGTAAAGGGCGGATGTCCCCTCTGCCCAGTCTGGCGAGGTCGAAAATGACCCCCTATCTATTGATCACAACTTGTGACAGAGCTGATTCTGGGACTCCCGAGTGCACATGTGTTCCTATCAGTAGCGGGGTCGTGTGTTTAACCAGGTAGAGTTGGCACGGTTTGGTAAACATCTCAGAAGTCATATTAAATATATGGTTTGTGTTAGTGTTGCTTTAAAAAGAAAGACTTGCATTTCTATAGCGCCTTTCACAACCTCAGGATGTCCCAAAGCGCTTTACAGCCAATGAAGTACTTTCGAAGTGGAGTCACTGTTGTAATGTAGGAAACGCGGCAGCCAATTTGCACACAGCAAGCTCCCACAAACAGCAATGTGATAATTACCAGATAATCTGTTTTAGTGATGTTGATTGAGGAATAAATATTGGCCCCAGGACACCAGGGATAACTCTTCTTTGAAATAGTGCCACGGGATCTTTTTCCTCCACTTGAGAGAGCAGACGGGGCCTCGGTTTAACATCTCATCTGAAAGACGGCACCTCTGACAGTGCAGCACTCCCTCAGCACTGCACTGGAGTACCAGCCGGGATGATGTGCTCAAATTTCTGGAGTGGGACTATGAACCCACAACCTTCTGACTCAGAGGCGAGAGAGTGCTACCCACTGAGCCACGGCTGACACAGTATAGAATCATAGAATCATCGAATGGTTACAGCACAGAAGGAGGCTATTCAGCCCGTCGAGCGCATGCCAGCTCGCTGCAAGAGCACTTCAGCTAGTCAACAACAACAACTTGTATTTATATAGCACCTTTAATGTAGTAAAACGTCCCGAGCCTCTTCCCAGGAGTGTAAACAAAAAATAGACACCGAGCCACATAAGAAATTAGGGCAGATGATCAAAAGCTTGGCCAAAGAGGTAGGTTTTAAGGAGCGTCTTAAAGGAGGAAGGAGAGGTAGCGAGGCGGAGTGGTTTAGGGAGGGAATTCCAGAGCTTAAGCCCTAGGCAACAGAAGGCACGGCCACCAATGGTTGAGCGATTATAATCAGGGATGCTCAAGAGGGCAGAATTAGAGGAGCGCAGATATCTCGGGGGGTTGTGGGGCTGAAGGAGATTACAGAGATAAGGAGGAGCGATGCCATGGAGGGATTTGAAAACAAGGATGAGAATTTTGAAATCGAGGCGCTGCTTAACCGGGAGCCAATGTAGGTCAGCGAGCACAGGGGGTGATGGGCGAACGGGACTTGGTGCGAGTTAGGACACGGGCAGCCGAGTTTTGGATGACCTCAAGTTTACATAGGGTGGAATGTGGGAGGCCAGCCAGGAGTGCGTTGGAATAGTCAAGTCTAGAGGTAACAAAGGCATGGATGAGGGTTTCAGCAGCGGATGAGCTGAGGCAAGGGCGGAGACGGGCGATGTTACTGAGGTGGAAATAGGCGGTCTTTGTTATGCTGCGGATATGTGGTCGGAAGCTCATTTCAGGGTCAAATATGACACCAAGGTTGCGAGCAGTGTGGTTCAGCCTCAGACAGTTGCCAGGGAGAGGGATGGAGTCGGTGCCTAGGGAACGGAGTTTGTGGCAGGGCCTGAAGACAATGGCTTCGATCTTCCCAATATTTAATTGGATAAAATTTCTGCTCATCCAGAACTGTATGTTGGACAAGCAGTCTGACAATTTAGAGACCGTGGAGGGGTCGAGAGAAGTGGTGGTGAGGTAGAGCCGGGTGTCATCAGCATACATGTGGAAACTGACACTGTGTTTTCAGATGATGTCACCAAGGGGCAACATGTAGATGAGAAATAGGAGGGGGCCAAGGATAGATCCTTGGGGGACACCAGAGGTAATGATGTGGGAGCGGGAAGAGAAGCCATTGCAGGTGATTCTCTGGCTATGATTAGATAGATAAGAATGGAACCAGGCGAGTGCAGTCCCACCCAGCTGGACGATGGTGGAGAGGCGTTGGAGGAGGATGGAGTGGTTAACCATGTCAAAGGTTGCAGACAGGTCGAGAAGGACGAGGAGAGATAGTTTACCTTTGTCACAGTCACGCAGGATGTCATTTGTGACTTTGATGAGAGCCGTTTCGGTACTGTGGCAGGGGCGGAAACCTGATTGGAGGGATTCAAACATGGAGTTGCGGGAAGGATGGGCACGGATTTGGGAGGCGACAACACGTTCAAGGACTTTGGAGAGGAAAGGGAGGTTGGAGACGGGGCAGTAGTTTGCAAGGATGGAGGGTGTCAAGGGTTGGTTTTTTTGAGGAGAGGGGTGATGACGGCAGATTTGAGGGAGAGGGGGACAGTACCTGAGGAGAGAGAACTGTTAACAATATCAGCTAACATGGGAGCCAGAAAAGGAAGTTGGGTGGTCAGCAGTTTAGTGGGAATAGAGTCGAGGGAGCAGGAAGTGGGTCTCATGGACAAGATGAGCGTGGAGAGGTCAAGCGGGGAGATCGGAGTCCCACTCCCCCGCCCATTCCCCTTAGCCCTGCAAGTTTTTTTTCCTTCAGGTACTTATCCAATTTGAAAGCCAGGATTGAATCTGCCTCCACCACCCTTTCAGGCAGCGCATTCCCCATCCTAACCACTCGCTGCGTAAAAAGTTTTTCCTTGTGTCGCCTTTGGTTCTTTTGCCAATCACCTTAAATCTGTGTCCTCTGGTTCTCGACCCTTCCGCCAATGGGAACAGCTTCTCTCTCTCTACTCTGTCCAGACCCCTCCTGATTTTGAACACCTCTATCAAATCTCCTCTCAACCTTCTCTGCTCTAAGGAGATCTAATTTTAACATCTCATAACTTTAAATGAATTGGAAAAAAAAACCACATAAATAATAAAAAGAGGAAGTATATCAATTTTTCACCAGGCCCACCAGTTTAGATCTGTGAAGTGCTGAGGGACCAGGACTCTGCAGGCGGTGATTGACAGGATTCCTTCCTCACTTGCACATCGTTTGGCCTAGCGCTGTAAATGAGAGATTGCTTTTAAAGCTGTCTCCCTCAACGTGAAAATATGCAAATTTTCAGAATTAAGTTTGGCTTATTTAAAACTATAAATCAGGATGAAAGTAAAGTGGAATATCAAATTCCATTAAAGTAATAACAACAGAAAACGCTGGAAAAACTCAGCAGGCCAGGCAGCATCCGTGGAGAGAGAAACAGAGTTAACGTTTCAGGTCGAAGACCTTTCGTCAGAACTGGAAATAGCAGGAAATGAAATAGATTTAAGGCAAGGATAAAGCTGGGAAAAGGGGGAGGGGATGAAAGAACAAAAGGAGAGATTAAGAGACATTAAGAGACATTAAGAGATGATCAAGGCAAGAGGAGGTGTTGATGTGACAGGTTGAGGCTAAAAGAAGTGTGAAATGCACTGGCAGAATGAAGGACAGCTGCCAGCTTCTAGGAAGGAAAAAAAGGGGGGGGGCGGGGAAAAAAAGGGTGGATGAAAAAATAAAATATAAATGTGATAGGGGCTGAGGTTATGATCTAAAATTGTTGAACTCGATATTGAGTCCAGAGGGCTGTAGCGTGCCTAAACGAAAGATGAGGTGCTGTTCCTCGAACTTACGCTGCGCTTCTGTGGAACAGTGTAATAGGCCGAGGATGGTGAGGTCAGAGGGGGAGTAGAGCGGAGAATTAAAGTGACAGTCCACCGGGAGCTCGGGGTCCCCCTTACGGACTGAACGGAGGTGTTCCGCAAAGCGGTCACCCAATCTGCGTTTGGTCTCCCCAATGTAGAGGAGACCACATCGTGAGCAGCGAATACAGTATACTAAATTGCAGGAAGTACAAGTAAATCGCTGTTTCACCTGGAAGGGGTGTTTGGGGCGCTGGACAGTGGGAAGAGGGGAGGTATAAGGGCATGTGTTGCATCTCCTGCGCTTGCACGGGAAGGTGCCGGGCGAAGGGGAAGGGGTGCTGGGGGTGGTAGAGGAGTGGACTAGGGTGTCGCGGAGGGAGCGGTCCCTGCGAAATGCTGAAAGAGGAGGTGAGGGGAAGATGCGTTTGGTGGTGGGATCACGCTGGAGGTGGCGGAAATGGCGGAGGATGATCCATTGAATGTGGAGGCTGGTGGGGTGAAAGGTGAGGACAAGGGGAACTCTATTGTGATTCCGGGAGGGAGGGGCAGGGGTGAGGGCAGAAGTGCGGGAGATAGAACGGACACGGTCGAGGGCTGTGTCGACCACGGTAGAGGGGAATCCTCGGTTGAGGAAAAAGGAAGACATGTCGGAAGCACTGGTATGGAAGGTGGCATCGTCAGAGCAGATGTGGCGGAAACGGAGAAACTGGGAGAATGGAATAGAGTCCTTACAGGAAGTGGGGTGGGAGGAAGTGTAGTCCAGGTAGCTGTGGGAGTCAGTGGTCTTGTAGTGAATGTTAGTCAATAACCTATCCCCAGAGATGGAGACGGAGAAGTCGAGGAAGGGAAGGGAAGAGTCGGAGATGGACCATGTGAAGGTGAGGGAAGGGTGGAAATTTGAAGCATAGTGAATGAAATGTTCTAGTTCAGGGCGAGAGCAGGAGACAGCACCGATACAGTCATCAATGTACCGGAAAAAGAGGTGAGGGGAGGGACCCGAGTAGGACTGGAACAAAGAGTGTTCCACATATCCCACGAAAAGGCAGGCATAGCTAGGACCCATGCGGGTACCCATAGCAACACCTTTAATTTGGAGGAAATGGGTGGAGTCAAAGGAGAAGTTGTTCAATGTGAGAACAAGTTCAGCCAGGCGGAGGAGGGTGGTGGTGGATGGGGACTGGTTGGGCCTCTGTTCAAGGAAGAAGCGGAGCGCCCTCAGGCCATCCTGGTGGGGAATGGAGGTGTAGAGGGATTGTACGTCCATAGTGAAAAGGAGGCGGTTGGGGCCGGGAAACTGGAAACTGTTAAAATGGCGGAGGGCGTCGGAAGAGTCGCGGATGTAGGTGGGAAGAGACCGGACAAGGGGAGAAAAAATAGAGTCGAGATAGGAAGAGATAAGTTCCGTGGGGCAAGAACAGGCTGAAACGATGGGTCTACCGGGGCAGTCCTGTTTGTGGATCTTGGGAAGGAGGTAGAAGCGAGCTGTGCGGGGTTGGGGAACTATGAGGTTGGCGGCTGTGGGGGGAAGATCTTCAGAGGAGATGAGGTCAGTGACGGTCTTGGAAATGGTGGTTTGATGTTCGGTAGTGGGGTGATGGTCCAGGTGGAGGTAGGAGGAGGTGTCGGAGAGTTGGCGTTCAGCTTCCGCTAGGTAGAGGTCGGTACGCCAAACAACAACAGCACCACCCTTGTCAGCAGGTTTAATGACAATGTCGGGGTTGGATCTGAGGGAATAGAGTGCTGCAAGTTCAGAGGGAGGTAGGTTGGAGTGAGAGAGGGGAGCAGAGAAATTGAGACGGCCGATGTCACGCCGGCAGTTGGCAATGAAAAGATCTAGAGAGGGTAAGAGGCCAGAGGGAGGGGTCCAGGTAGAACGGGAATTCTGAAAGCGGGAGAAAGGGTCAGCCGTACGGGGGGAAGACTCCTGGCCAGAGAAGTGGGCACGGAGGCGAAGGCGGCGGAAAAAGAGCTCAGCATCGTGCCGAGCTCGAAATTCATTGAGGTGGGGGCATAAGGGGATGAAGCTCAGGCCTTTGCTGAGGACTGATCGTTCGGGGTCAGAAAGGGGAAGGTCAGAAGGGAGAGTGAAAACGCGGCAGGGGGTGAGATTGGGAGAAGGGGGGTCAGAGGAAAGTGAAGGGGAAGAAGGTTCCGGAGGGACGTTGGTGTTCAAGAGTTGATGAAGCTTGCTATCCTTGACATCAGAAAGGAAGAAAAAAAGTTTTTTGTTGAAGCGTCGGATGAGTCGAAGGATGAAATGGAACTGTGGACCCGGACAGCTTTGAGATAGAGTGCGTCGGTGCTGCTGAAGAGAGAGGTCGAGAGTGTTCATGTGGCACCGCATGGCGTTGAGCGTGGATCTCAAGATGCGGCGAGAGCAGTAGTTCGAGGAACGATGAATATCTTGGAGATATTTGTAATCCTGGGTGGATCCGAAACACGAAGGGTGGAAGTTGAGTTGGAATCCACATGGAATAAGACGGAACCGGAGACAGTTGCTGAGGAAAGAGATGTGGCTGTGAAACCGAGTCTTGGCAGATACCTGATCGAACACGAGAAGGGAAACTGAAAGCAGTGAAGATGAACAAGGTTGAAGAGACAAACGGAGGTCCCGTCGAAGAGAAGAGCAGAACTTCTTCAAGGTAGGCATTCCTAGAAGAGAGGTGGCAGTGGACCAAACACTAATACGATAGCAAAATACTGCGGATGCTGGAAATCCGAAATAACAACAGAAAACGCTGGAAAAACTCAGCAGGTCAGGCAGCATCCGTGGAGAGAGAAACAGAGTTAACGTTTCAGGTCGAAGAGCTTTCGTCAGAACTGGAAATAGCAGGAAATGAAATAGATTTAAGGCAAGGATAAAGCTGGGAAAAGGGGGAGGGGATGAAAGAACAAAAGGAGAGATTAAGAGACATTAAGAGACATTAAGAGATGATCAAGGCAAGAGGTGGTGTTAATGTGACAGGTTGAGGCTAAAAGAAGTGTGAAATGCACTGGCAGACTGAAGGACAGCTGCCAGCTACTAGGAGGGAAAAAAAGGCGGGGGGGGCGCAAACAAAAGGGTGGATGAAAAAATAAAATATAAATGTGATAGGGGCTGAGGTTATGATCCATTAAAGTAATGCTATGATTGTTTGAGGGAGCTATTTTCTAATATTGAAAGAAAGAACGAACTGTGCATTTCTATAGCGCCTTTCACTACCTCAGGACATCCCAAAGCGCTTCACAGCCAACGAAGTACTTTTTGAAGTGCAGTCGCGGTTGAAGCATACGAAACGCGGCAGTCAAATTGCGCACAGCAAGCTCCCACAAACAGCAATGTGACAATGACCGGATAATCTAGTTTTTTTTAGTGATATTGATGGAGCGATCACGGATTTTGTGTTACATGGTATAGTCCCCCTCCATTATCACCGAAAGTACCATCAGCAACAACTCAGGAGGCCAGCAAGTAATACATAAATAAATAAATAAATAAATACACGTTACGTTTTTGTGGGGCACTAGTAAACCCAGACTGAGTGTTGTAAAGCTATATGTCAATAACCAGAGGCCACAGATTTAAGGTGATTAGCAAAAGAACCGGCGGCGACATGAGGAAAAACTTTTTTACACGACGAGTGGTTAGGATTTGGAACGCGCTGCCTGATAGAAATAGTAGGTTTCAAAAGGGAATTGGATAAATACTTGAAGGAGAAAAAATTGCAGGGACATGGGGAAAGAGCGGGGGGAGTGAGACTAACTGGATTGCTCTTCCAAAGAGCCGGCGCAGGCACGATGGGCCGAATGGCCTCCTTTTATGCTGTGTCATTCTATGATTCTATAAGAACATAAGAATTAGGAGCAGGAATCGGCCATGTTCCCTCGAGCCTGCTCCGCCATTCAATAAGATCATGGCTGATCTTCAACCTCAACTCCACTTTCCCGCCCGATCCCCATATCCCTTGATTCCCCTAGAGTCCAAAAATCTATCAATCTCAGCCTTGAATATACTCAACAACTCAGCATCCACAATCCTTTGTGGTAGAGAATTCCAAAGATTGACAAGCCTCCGAGTGAAGAAATTCCTCCTCATCTCAGTCTTAAATGGCCGACCCCTTATCCTGAGACTGTGACCCCTGGTTCTAGACTCTCCAGCCAGGGGAAACAACCTCTCAGCATCTACCCTGTCAATCCCCTTCAGAATCTTATATGTTTCAAATAGATCACCTCCCATTCTTCTGAGCTCCAGAGAGTATCGGCCCATTCTACTCAATCGCTCCTCATAGGACAGCCCTCTCATCCCAGGAATCAATCTAGTGAACCTTCGTTGCACCGCTTCTAAAGTATGTGTGTCCTTCCTTAGATAAGGAGACCACGAGGGGCACAGTACTCCAGGTGTGGTCTCACCAAGTCCCTGGACAATTGTAGTAAGACTTTCTTACTCTTGTACTCCAACCCCCTTGCAATAAAGGCCAACATGCCATTTGCCTTCCTAATTGCTCGCTGTACCTGCATGCTAACTTCCTGTGTTTCCTTAACACCAACATTTAAAAGTTTCTCACCATTTAAAAAATATTCTGTTTTTCTATTCTTCCTACCAAAGTGAATAACCTCACATGAATGTGGGTGATGCTAACTCGGTCCTATTTTTTGCCTATCCCTAGTTTCCCCTGAGAAGTTGGTGGTGAGCCTTCCCCTTGAACTGCTGCCGTCCTTGTGCTGATGGTATTAGGTGGAGAATTCCAAGGCTATTGACCTAGCGATGATGAAGGAACAGCGATATATGTCTGTTCCTGCATGGCATCATTACCGCTGAGGTTCTGGCACAGAGGGAGGTGCTAGGTTACAGGAACGGAACTGCAGGAGAGGGGAGCTGAGAGAATCAATCAGTTGCTTTCATCAAATTGTTTCTGAAGCCTTCCTAATGTTGGATTCTGCTGTTTTTAGCTATCTTTCTGTCTTGCTCAAATGTAACGATTTCTTGTGTCGCATGCTCACCAATTATTATCCTTTAAAGTTGCTGGATCTTGACTTCCTGTTAGTTATAATGATGCGGGTGCTTAACATGTCGAGCACGTTCAGTCATGTCTCGTGGAGTGTGTCTTCCCATTAGAAGTACGGGAGTGTGGAATTACCCATTATAAGCAGTCATATAGTAAATGAACCAAGAAAGCCCATTCACTTCCCCATCGCCAAACAGCAGCTTGAATTTACACTCATTTGCCAGAGGTTATAAGGGGTCAAATATCGTCTAGGGACGTAGTTTTCTATTTTTGTGAATAAAGGGCTATGTCCTGTATCCATAGATTGCAGCAAACCCGAATTAAAATGAGCGATTTTGGTGTGGATGGTTTTGTTCAATGTAAATTAAATAATGCGAATGAAAAGCAACCAATTCCGGCACAGCTATAGGAACCTAGTAACAGGAGGAGGCCATTCAGCCCCTCCGCCATTCAGTGAGATCATGGCTGATCTGTGACCTAACCCCATATACCCGCCTTTGCCCCATATCCCTTAATACCTGTGGTTAACAAAAATCTATCAATCTCTGATTTAAAATTAACAATTGATCCCAGCATCAACTGCCGTTTGCGGAAGAGAGTTCCAAACTTCTCCCACCCTTTGTGTGTCGATGTGTTTCCTAACTTCACTCCTGAAAGGTCTGGCTCTAATTTTTAGGCTGTGCCCCCTAGTCCTAGATTCCCCAACCAGCGGAAATAGTTTCTCTCTATCTACCCTATCAGTTCCCCTTAATATCTAGAAAACTTCGATCAAATCACTCCATAACCTTCTAAATTCCGGGGAATACAACCCTAGTTTGTGTAATCTCTTATAGAAATTATCCTAACCAGCTAATGAGTGACTTAACCACAACATCGCTGCAGGAGTTCCTCAGGGCAGTGTCCTAGGCCCAACAATCTTCAGCTGCTTCATCAATGACCTTCCCTCCATCATAGGGCCGGAAGTGGGGATGCTCGCTGATGATTGCACAGTGTTCGGTTCCATTCGCAACTCCTCAGATAATGAAGCAGTCCGTGCAACAAGACCTGGACGACATTCAGGCTTGGGCTGATCAGTGGCAAGTAACAAACATTCACGTCACACAAGTGCCAGGCAATGACCATCTCCAACAAGAGAGAGCCTAACCACCTCCCCTTGACATTCAATGGCATTACCATCGTTGACTCCCCCACCATCAACATCCTGGGGGGTCACCATTGACCAGAAACTTAACTGGACCAGCCACATAAATACTGTGGCTACAAGAGCAGGTCAGCGGCTGGGTATTCTGTGGCAAGTGACTCACCTCCTGACTCCCCAAAGCCTTTCCACCATCTACAAGGCACAAGTCAGGAGTGTGATCGTCTTTGACAAACTTTGGCGGGAACAGCAGTAGAGGTCACAGGTGGCCTGTTGCGCAACTGTGATTTTCTTCCCATTACCATTGGCGGCCATGCCTTCAGCGGCCTTGGCCCTAATCTCTCGAATTCCCTCCCTAAACCTTTTCACCTTCACTACCTCTCTCTCTTCCTTTAATTCGCTCCTTAAAGCCTACCTCTTTGACCAAGCATTTCTACATTAAATTGGCATTACTGTTGTCGAATCCCCACCATCAACATGGTTGGGGGTTATCACTGAGCAGAAACTTAACTGGACCAACCACATAAATACTGTGGGTTCAAAAGCAGGTCAGAGGTTGGGTATTCTGTGGTGAGTGACTCACCTCCAATGTTCCCCCTAATATTATTTTTTGGGTGCGCGGCCCCTTTAAGGCGCTGCATGGCTCATTCACAGTTTAGAGCATGCGCAAACTTTAACATTGAAAAAACTGGTCCCGCGGCCGCGCAGCTTAAAGAGAATGTTGCTCAGCGCCTGACCAATGCTCCCTGTAATTTTTTTTGGCTGCGCGGCCCATTCAATTTTTCACACAGGCACGGTTATTTCCATTCAAAAGTTGGTGAGCGTCCTGCGCGGGAACTCCAGACCTCTGCGCGGCCACGCAGCTTAGCGGGAATGTTGCTCCTGACTCCTCAAAACCTTTATATCATCTACAAGTCAGGAGTGTGATGGAATACACTCCACTTGCCTGGATGAGTGCAGCTCCAACAGCACTCAAGAAGCTCAACACCATCCAGGACAAAGCAGCCCGCTTGATCGGCACCCCGTCCACCACCTTAAACATTCACTCCCTCCACCACCGGCGCACCGTGGCTGCAGTGTGTACCGTCTACAAGATGCACTGCAGTAACTCACCAAGGCTTCATCGACATCACCTCCCTAATCCGCGACCTCTTCCACCTAGAAGGTCAAGGGCAGAGGACGCATGGGAACACCACCACCTCCAAGTTTCCGCCCAAGTCACACACCATCCTGACTTGGAAGTATATTGCCGTTCCTTCATCGTCGCTGGGTCAAAACCCTGGAACTCCCTTCCTAACAGCACTGTGGGAGCACCTTCACCGCACGGACTGCAGCGGTTCAAGAAGGCGGCTCACCACCACCTTCTCAAGGGCAATTAGGGACGGGCATTAAATGCCAGCCTTGCCAGCGACGCCCACATCCCATGAACGAATAAATAAAAATTAAAAATTAACGGCGCTATGAAATGCAAGTTGTTGTTGCAGATTATAACTGAGATTATCCTGGGGTTGACCAACCACGAGAATGCGAGAGTAATCTGCAACAAGTATCGTGACTTCAGAAAGAGCTGGTAGTAGCTTAGAGCATGGCCATTTGACGGTTAAGAATTTCCCTTGAAAGGAACAGCATTAATTGTCGATACAAAGATAATTAAAATTGGGAATGCTGGTGTCTTTCCGCAACTGCTATTCTGCTGCAGCACAGCCAAGCAGAATATCAAAGTTGCTTCATGTTAAATTATCATAGAGGAGACAAACGTGGCATGCTATAAATGCTTAACCTTTTGAAGGACCTCATAAAAATTGGATTGTGCTGAAGTGATTAATGGAGCCGACAGCATAATGGTTTTTCCATACAATTGTCAATTAATAGCCAACTTAGTTCCTGGCCGTTGGGAGGGCTTATTCATAATATACTGTCATCGCTGAAAAAATATATCAAGGATCCCAACAGTCCATCTTTCCTCCTGTTCTGTCTTATCGTGCTTTTGACATTGTCATTAATATCTTTAGGGAATAGCTTTCAGAGAAGATCAGGGCTTTGTATTGATCCCAACGGAGCTTGTATGAAAGGATGTAAACAAACTTCTCTGGTAACCGTAGAAGGAAATAAAACAAAGAAAGACTTGCGTTTCTATAGCACCTTTCATGACCTCAGGATGTCCCAAGGCGCTTCACAGCCAACGAAGATCTCCCTCAGCACGGCACTGAAGTGTCAGCTTAGATTTTGTGTTCAGGTCTCTGGAGTGGGGCTTCAACCCACAACCTCCTGACTCAGAGGCAAGAGTGCTACCCACTGAGTCAAGGCTGACACCTTGATCCGTACATTTTAGTGTAAAAATAAAACCCAAAATTCTGGAGGAGCTGCCTCTAGACCGTCTGCCAGGAGAGCAGCACCAATTTTTTGACTTCAACTTATTTATTTCCCGCATCGAGCTTTCATACACCAGATGTCAAACAGGGAAAACTGACAACACAGAGGTAGTGTTGGAATCGAGGGTGGTGGAGAGGTTGTGCGAGTGCATTGGATGGGCAGCAAGAGGTGACGATCAAGTTGGCAGACATAGTTGGGGTGGTCACTTGGCATGGAACGGTGTCACTAGCAGCACCCTGCCAGGTCTCTTTAAGTCTGCTTGCACAATTCTGGACCTTGGCTGCCCTGAATGGTTGAGTCCGGGCCGACCCTGCCTGCTATTTCCTGCCCAGCTTGGCCGGACCAGTTGTTTCTGCGGAGAATGCCCACGAGAGCCAAGGAAAGCAGCCCTTCCTTCCCTACTTCCTCTGGCATCAAACTGCAGCAGGTCCGCTGGGCGGTGGGCGAGAACTTTCCATCCTCAAAAGAATTTTCAGATGCAAACTTCTTCCCATCTGTCCCAAGGCGAGGAGGTTGATGGAGCCATTTATAGCGACCTGTGTGTCTGACCTCGTGTAAACACCCCACCAGTCAGACTGCTGTACGGATGGCAACTCGCACAGGAGAGCACTTGGCCACTTCCTTCCCCATTTATAAAAAGCCTCTTCACAATGTGCCACTTTTCACTCAACTCTCCAAATTCTCCGACCCCTGTTTGGTCTGTTCTGTCAGAAAGAAAGAACTTGCATTTGTATAGTGCCTATCCCAACCTCAGGACGTCCCAAAGAGATTTGTAGCCAACAAAGTACTTTTAGAGTGTAGTCACTGTATTGATGTTGGAATCACGGCAGACAATTTCCGCACAGCAAGCTCCCACAAACAGCAATGAGATAAATGGCCAGATAATCTGTTTTTAGTTATGTTGGTTGAGGGATAAATGTCACCCAGTGAGAACTCCCCTGCTCTTCTTCGAAATAGGGCCGTGGGATCTTTTACGTCCACCAGAGAGCAGACGGGGCCTCGACTTAAAGGGGTAGAAATTAGGTCGCGCCCCATTTGGGGCGCAAATATCGTCCGGACGCAAATATTAGCGCCTGGCGCTAATTATCGCCACTGACGGGAAACTTCACTTTTACCGCCCCGGGAGGTGAGTGGAGCGCTAAAGCAGGCGCTGCACACCTCTCTTAAGGCGCAAAGGCCGAGCAGTGAGGCGCTAACTCGGAGCGCTGGCGAAGCTCATGTAATGTCAGTCAGCAATGGAACACACACACAATGGCACGGGCCAGTTCTTAAAGGGGATGGTTAATCTTGCTTTCCATCCACATCCTGTTCATTGCTGCCTTGAATCTCGGCCTGGAGAGACTTGCACATCAAATGTGCTGGAAAGAACAATGGAGAGCACCAGGCAAAGAGCTCAGAGTGCAGCTCCCACGGTCTCTGCTAAATCGATACAAGGAATGGCAAATCAAAATGAACCTGCAAAGTGCTGCTCAGTACCCAAAACTCCTTCACACAACATTGAATCTCTCCAGAAGTCTCTCCCTCTCTCTCTCAGAATGCGTAGTTCAAAAATGCCACCAACAATAAAAGACAGGAAGAGGCCCCCTTTAAATAGCGCCCCCCCCAGCCCCACAGCAATTGATAGCGTTCCAGTCTTCTGGTCGTTGGAAGCGCCAGGCGGTAAGGCAGGGGGCGCCACTCAATTTCCGCTACGGGGCGCCCCAAGGGCGTTGCACCATGGAATGACATCACAATCTGCGCGCGCAGGTGGTCGCAGCGGTAAGTTTTAGCGCCGCCGCACAATCTCAAGTTAAGTTCTCGAGCGGCGCAAACATCGCTGCGCCCGGGCGTTAGCGGCTTTGCGCCCCATTAGCGCCCTCTTAAGGCGCTAACGGGTGGCGCAACCAAGTGAATTTTTACCCCAAAGTCTCTTCTGAAAGACGGCGCCTCCGACAGTGCAGCACTCCCTCAGCACTGCACTGGGGGTGTCAGCCTAGATTTTTGGGCTCAAGTCTCTGGAGTGGGACTTGACGAAGTAAAGATAATTCACCTTTATAATTCACACTTATACAAACACAACAGATATTTCTGTCTAAGGGCCTGGAGAAGTTATGAGAACAGGACGGTCAAGAGGCGGTAATAAGCCTCGCTGAAGTGTGTTAATTGATTATAAGGCAAACTTATGAGTATTGACACTTGCATAGCTGATTTAACCCACAGTCTAATGGTATTTGATCTGGAGAAATGCTAAGATTCAGCGGCACAAACATGAATTGTAAGACAACGGAATTGAATTTGACAGTACATGTCTAAAAATATTTAGCTACTTACTAACCGTGAAGTTTAAATCCAGATAAGTATTGGTCAAATTGGGATTCGAAGGCCCAATCAAAAGATTCCTAAAGATTCAGTCCTAAGATTTGTTGGTGGAGTTTTTTGGTCTGGCTGCCAATGTTGTGAAATGACAGTTCCAACTGAAATAAAGAGTAACTTGAGATTAGAACTGGATCAAATGTAGAGGATGATAGTCATCTGTGGTGTCAGACTTGGCTCAATGGGTAGAGTCAGAAGGTCATGGGTTCATGTCCCACTCCAGAAACTTGAGTACAAAATCCAGGCTGACGCTCCCAGTGCAGTGCTGAGGGAGTGCTGCACTGTCGGAGGTGCCGTCTTTCAGGTGGGACGTTAAACCAAAGCCTCGTCTGCCCTCTCAGTTGGACGTAAAAGATCCCATGGCCACTATTTTGAAAAAGTGCAGGGTGAATTCTTCCTGCTGTCCTGGGGCCAGTATTTATCCCTCAGCCAACATCACTAAAACAGATTATCTGGTCATTATCACATTGCTGTTTGTGGGAGCTTGCTGTGCGCAAATTCACTGCCACGTTTCCTACATTACAACAATGACCACACTTCAAAAAGTACTTCGTTGGCTGTAAAGCACTTTGGGATGTCCTGAAGTCATGAGAAGCGCTATATAAATGCAAGGCTTTCTTTATTTGTCAGGTTTGAAAGGACATTTCCTTGATCTTCTCTAACCTGTAAGGGACATGCACCAGCACAGAAGTGATTAAAGCCTCAGTAAGGAAACCCAAACAGGAACAGAAAGGCTGATCCCGTAAGGAACGTCCTTATGAAACTTGGCTAGAGCTTGCCAAGTCACACTATTTACATGGAAAACTAAATATGCAATGTAAATTAGAAATTCAATATTTGATGATTTATCCCAATTATTTACATATCAAAGTTTTTACCCAAATATGTGAATCTAAGTTTCTGTGACATAATGGTTGGAAAATATATTAATGTCAAGACAGTTTGTAGACATTTTGCTTTGTGTCTATGCAAGAAATTATTTTTATGTCAATTAAGCAACTGGATAATGTAACTAATGTTGTGATCTGGAATGCGCTGCCTGAAAGGGCGGTGGAAGCAGATTCAATAGTAACTTTCAAAAGGGAATTGGATAAATATTTGAAAAGGAAAAATTTGCAGAGCTAGGGGAAAGAGCAGGGGGGAGTGAGACTAATTGGAGAGCTCTTCAAAGAGCCAGCACAGGCACATTGCATAAAAAATATCTCCTTATCTCCCCCCTGGCTTTTTTGCTAATTACCTTAAATCTGTGACCTCTGGTTACTAACCCTCCTGCCAGTGGAAACAGTTTCTCCCTATCTAATCTATCAAAATCCCTTAAAATTTTGAACACCTCTATGAAATCTCCTGGGCCTGGCAGCGGGCGGTCGAGGGGGTCGTTTGGCCCGACTGCCCTGCCTCTCTTCCACGGGGCCACGTTTGCGCCCGGCTGTATCTGGAGATGGAGCACGCGGTGTCCAGCCGGCACGCTCGAGGCCTTCCGTGACCGGTGGGCACCGCAGGGACTGGAGTCCATCATCGCCCCCGGCAATGACATTTTAATTTAATTTATTAAGTTTCCTTTAATGTGTTTTTGTTAATTTACAGTTTATTTGTTTATTGTTCATACCCAAAAAGCGTACACTGGAGTATTCACATTGCTAGATTTCAGTATCAGGGATCACTACTGGAGCTTTGCTGACATCCGCTTTACTGAGGCTAAAATATCGACTTAAAGTTTCCCCCAATAACTCGTGTTCCCAAATGACCGAGATTGTACAGATCCACTTTCCACCAGTGTGTTATGCAGGGCAAAAATATTGTAACGTGAATGAGGATTAACATGCCATCAGAATTCTTTTTAGAAAAATGCTATTAGACTTTTACTAAAGTAATCTTCCATCACTTTACTGATTGAGTTCTCCATTAAGGTCAGGACACGAATGAAATTGAACACATTTTGCTTACTGTCCTGTTAAATCCCCATTGGGAATTGTTTTCCTAATGATTGTGTCAGCTGTGGCCCAGTGGGTAGCTCTCTCACCTCTGAGTCAGAAGGTACAAATTGGCATAGATCAGAGAGATGAACGAATGGCTCAAAGATTGGTCATGATGCGGAGATGCCGGTGTTGGACTGGGGTGGACAAAAATGAGAAGTCGCACAACACCAGGTTATAGTCCAACAGTTTTATTTGAAATTACGAGCTTTCGGAGCGCTGCTCCTTCGTCAGGTAAAGTGAGGGAATACGAATCAGTTACAAAGCATATATAGACAGAGAACAATGTGTCTGCAGAGATACAATCCGTCAGAGAGGCATTACATCAAAGACACAGCAGAATACAGCTAAGACAATGAGGTGGGGTCACAGGGGGTCCAACGTGTCAAATGCTGCAGTCTGCAGTTAAGCTTTTTACTTTTTTTTTTAAACTGGAAATCACATCTGTGAACAAGACAATGACGACTCTAGTCTGGACTCTAGTCTCGACTCTAGTCACGTCCTGTAGCGTGACATGAAACCGAGATCCCGGTTGAGGCCGTCCTCATGGGTGCGTAACTTGGCTATCAGTTTCTGCTCAATGATTTTGCGTTGTCGTGTGTCTCGAAGGCCGCCTTGGAGAACGCTAACCCGCAGATCCGAGGCTGAATGTCCTTGACTGCTGAAGTGTTCCCCGACTGGGAGGTAACAATCCTGCCTGGCGATTGTTGCGCGGTGTCCGTTCATACGTTGTCTCAGTGTCTGCATGGTCTCGCCGATGTACCATGCTGCGGTGCATTCTTTCCTGCAACGTATGAGGTAGACAACGTTGGCCGAGTCACATGAGTATGTACCATGTACCTGGTGGGTAGTGTCCTCACGTGTGATGATGGTATCTGTGTTGATGATCTGGCATGTCTTGCAGAGGTTGCCGTGGCAGGGTTGTGTGGTGTCGTGGTCGCTGTTCTCCTGACAGCTGGGTAATTTGCTGCGAACGATGGTACTTTTGAGGTTAGGCGGCTGCTTGAAGGCGAGTAGTGTAGGCGTGGGGATGGCCTTAGCAAGGTGTTCGTCATCATCGATGACATGTTGAAGGCTGTGAAGGACATGGCGTAGTTTCTCCACTCCAGGGAAGTACTGGACGACGTAGGGTACTCTGTTGGTTGTGTCCCGTGTTCGCCTTCTGAGGAGGTCTATGCGATTTTTCGCTGTGGCCCGTCAGAACTGTCGATCGACGAGTCGAGCGTCATATCCCGTTCTTACGAGGGCGTCTTTCAGCGTCCATAGGTGTCCATTGCGTTCCTCCTCGTCTGAGCAGATCCTGTGTATTCGCAGGGCTTGTCCATAGGGGATGGCTTCTTTAACGTGGTTAGGGTGGAAGCTGGAGAAGTGGAGCATTGTGAGGTTGTCCATGGGCTTGCGGACACTACCCACCAGGTATATGGTACATACTCATGTGCCTCGGCCAACGTTGTCTACCTCATACGTTGCAGGAAAGAATGCACCGCAGCATGGTACATCGGCGAGACCATGCAGACACTGAGACAACGTATGAACGGACACCGCGCAACAATCGCCAGGCAGGATTGTTACCTCCCAATCGGGGAACACTTCAGCAGTCAAGGACATTCAGCCTTGGATCTGCGGGTTAGCGTTCTCCAAGGCGGCCTTCGAGACACACGACAACGCAAAATCATCGAGCAGAAACTTATAGCCAAGTTCCGCACCCATGAGGACGGCCTCAACCGGGATCTCGGTTTCATGTCACGCTACAGGACGTGACTAGAGTCGAGCCTAGAGTCCAGACTAGAGTCGTCGTTGTCTTGTTCACAGATGTGATTTCCAGTTTTTGAAAAAAGTAAAAAGCTTAACTGCAGACTGCAGCATTTGACACATTGGACCCTCTGTGACCCCACCTCATTGTCTTAGCTGTATTCTGCTGTGTCTTTGATGTAATGCCTCTCTGACGGATTGTATCTCTGCAGACACATTGTTCTCTGTCTATATATGCTTTGTAACTGATTCGTATTCCCTCACTTTACCTGACGAAGGAGCAGCGCTCCGAAAGCTCGTAATTTCAAATAAAACTGTTGGACTATAACCTGGTGTTGTGCGACTTCTCATTTTTGTCAAAGATTGGTGTGAGAGAAATGGGTTTCGATTCCTGGGGCACTGGCACCAGTCCTGCGATAAGAGGGAGCTGTTCCGTCGGGACGGGCTTCATTCGTACCAGGCTGGGACCAGTGTCCTGGCGAATCGAATAACTAGGGCTGTAGATAAGGCTTTAAACTAAATAGTGTGGGGGCGGGGGGGTGGGAGGGATATGCTGAGCAGAAATTTTAAAAGTCAAAGAAAAATGAGAAGGCAAAAGTGCAGGGTAGCGATAGGAGTAATGATAACCAGAGTATGACAGGGAGGGACAGAGCGTATACACATAAGAGTGCATCTGAAAGAGGGGTCAGAGTAGGGAAAAATGGTAAAAAGACAAAATTAAAAACTCTATATCTGAACGCACGCAGCATTCGTAACAAGACAGATGAGTTGACAGCACAAATAGATATAAATGGGTATGATCTGACAGCCATTACAGAGACGTGGTTGCAATGTGACCAAGGCTGGGAACTGAATATTCAGGGGTATTTGCCATTTCGTAAGGATAGGCAGAAAGGAAAAGGAGGTGGTGTAGCTCTGTTAATAAGGGATGAGATCAGTGCAGTAATGAGAAATGATATTAGCCTAGAAGATCAAGATGTAGAATCAGTTTGGGTGGAGATAAGAAATAATAAGGGTAAAATGTCACTGGTGGGAGTGGTCTACAGGCCCCCCAAACAGTAGCCACACTGTAGGACAGAGTATAAATCAAGAAATAATAGAGGCTTGTAAGAAAGGTACGGCTATAATCATGGGAGATTTTAATCTTCATATTGATTGGACAATGCAAATTGGCAAAGGTAGACTTGAGGAAGAATTCTTAGAATGTATACGGAATGGTTTCTTGGAACAATACATTGTGGAACCAACCAGGGAGAAGACTATTTTAGATCTGGTAATGTGTAACGAGGCTGGATTAATTAATGATCTCGAAGTGAAGGATCCTCTTGGGAAGAGTGATCATAGCATGGTAGAATTTCAAATTCAGTTTGAGGGTGAGAAAGCTAGGTCTCAAACTAGTGTCCTGAACTTAAACAAAGGTAATTAAAAAGGTATGAAGGCAGACTTGGTTAATGTGGACTGGGAAAATATATTACAGGGTAAGACTGTAGAAAAGCAGTGGCAAACATTTAAGGAGATATTTCATAACTCCAGCAAAGATATATTCCAGTGCGAAAGAAAGACTCTAAGAGAAGGATGAACCATCCGTGGCTAACTAAGGAAGTAAAGGATTGTATCAAATTGAAAACAAAAGCATACAATGTTGCGAAGAATAGTGAAAGGCCAGAAGATTGCGAAATTTTTAAAAACCAGCAAAGGACGACTAAAAAAATGATAAAGAGAGAGAAGATAGCTTATGAGAGTAAGCTAGCAAGAAATATAAAAACAGACAATAAGAGCTTCTACAGGTATATAAAAAGGAAGAGAGTAGATAAAGTAAACGTTGGTCCCCTAGAGGATGAGTCTGGAGAATTAATAATGGGAAACAGGGAAATGGCAGCGATCTTGAACAAATATTTTGTATTGGTCTTCACGGTAGAAGACACTAAAAGCATCCCAATAATGGATAATCAAGGGGCTATTGGGGTGGCGGGGGGGGGGGGGGGACTTAAAACAATCACTATCACTAGAGAGAAAGTACTAGGCAAATTAATGGGACTAAAGGTGGACAAGTCCCCTGGACCCGATGGCCTGCATCCTAGAGTCTTAAAAGAGGTGGCTGCAGAGATAGTGGGTGCATTGGTTGTAATCTACCAAAATTCCCTGGATTCTGGAGAGGTCCCAGCGGACTGGAAAACCGCAAATGTAATGCCCCTATTTAAGAAAGAAGGGAGACAGAAAGCAGACAACTATCGACCAGTTAGCCTAACATCTGTCATTGGGAAAATGCTGGAGTCTATCATTAAGGAAGTGATAGCAGGACATTTAGAAAATCATAATATAATCAAGCAGAGTCAGCATGGTTTTATGAAAGGGAAATCATGTTTGACAAATTTGCTGGAGTTCTTTGAGGATGTAACGAACAGGGTGGATAAAGGGGAACCAGTAGATGTTGTGTATTTGGATTTCCAGAAGGCATTTGATAAGGTGCCACATAAAAGGTTACTACACAAGGTAAGTGCTCACGGGGTTGGGGGTAATATATTAGCATGGATAGAGGATTGGCTAACTAACAGAAAACAGAGAGTCGGGATAAATGGGTAATTTTCAGGTTGGCAAACTGTAACTAGTGGGGTGCCACAGGGATTGGTGCTGGGGACTCAACTATTTACAATCTATATTAATGACTTGGATGAAGGGACTAAGTGTAATGTAGCCAAATTTGCTGATGATACAAAGATAGGTGGGAAAGTAAATTGTGTGGAGGACGCAAAGAATCTCCAAAGGGATATAGATAGGCTAAGTAAGTGGGCAAAATTCTGGCAGATGGAGTTTAATGTGGGAAAATGCAAGGTTATCCACTTTGGTAGGAAGAATAAAAAAGCAAATTATTATTTAAATTGGGAGAGATTACAAAATGCTGAGGTACAGAGGGATCTGGGGGTCCTTGTACATGAATCACAAAAAGTTAGCATGCAGGTACAGCAAGTAATTAGGAAGGCAAATGGAGTGTTGGCCTTTATTGCAAAGGGAATGGAGTATAAAAGTAGGGAAGTCCTGTTACAACTGTACAGAGCGTTGGTGAGACCACACCTGGAGTACTGCGTACAGTTGTGGTCTCCTTATTTAAGGAAGGATATATTTGCATTGGAGGCAGTTCAGAGAAGGTTCACGAGGTTGATTCTGGAGATGAAGGGGTTATCTTATGAAGAAAGGTTGAGCAGGTTGGGCATATACTCATTGGAGTTTAGAAGAATGAGAGGGGATCTTATTGAAACATATAAGATTCTGAAGGGGCTTGACAGGGTAGATGCAGAGAGGATGTTTCCCCTCATGGGGGAATCTAGAACTAGGGGGCATAATTTCAGAATAAGGGGGTACCCTTTTAAATCGGAAATGAGGAAGAATTTCTTCTCTCAGAGGGTCATGAATCTTTGGAATTCTCTTCCCCAGAGAGCTGTGGAGGCTGGGTCATTGAATATATTTAAGGTGGAGATAGACAGATTTTTGAACGATAAGGGAGTCAAGGATTATGGGGAGCGGGCAGGGAAGTGGAGTTGAGGCCAAGATCAGATCAGCCATGATCTTATTGAATGGCGGAGCAGGCTCGAGGGGCCAAATGACCTACTCCTGCTCCTACATCTTAAGTTCTTATGTTCTAAGGTTGTGGGTTCAAGTCCCACTCCAGAGACTTGAGCACAAAAATCTAGGCTGACACTCCCAGTGCAGTGCTGAGGGAGTGCTGCACAGTCGGAGGTGCCGTCTTTCGGATGAGACGTTAAACCCCGAGGCCTCATCTGCTCTCTCAGGTGGACGTCAAAGATCCCATGGCACTATTTCAAAGAAGAGCAGGGGAGTTATCCCCAGTGTCCTAGCCAATATTTATCCCTCAATCAATATCTAAAACAGATTATCAGGTCATTATCACATTGCTGTTTGTGGGAGCTTGCTGTGCACAAATTGGCTGCCGCGTTTCCTACATTACAGCAGTGACTACACTCCAAAAGTACTTCATTGGCTGTAAAGCGCTTTGGGATGTCCTATAAGACATGAAAGGTGATATACAAATGCAAGCCTTTCTTTCTAGGTTCCCACCATTGTTTGACGTCAGACTGTCAGTAATAGGAATGTAAATTGATCTTAAGGTTATTGCTATTGATCAATGTATCTGAAAGAATTGTACTGGAGCCCAACATACAGTGTGATCTGAAATATAAGCCGCCTCCTGTACAGTTACATTCTGAGAAGCATTGATTCTATATCCAATAATTTTTATGAATCATTTTTTAGTTAAAATACAAACCCCTTGCTGTATCAACCAGACATTGGTAAAGAGAATCAGAATAACATAGTGTATTTTATAAGCAAGAATGCTATCTCAGGAAGAAAAATGAGAAGTCACACAACACCAGGTTATAGTCCAACAGTTTTATTTGAAATCACAAGCTTTCGGAGCTATCGATCGCCCCTTCCTCAGGTGAAGTAAAGAGATACAGAATCGCCAAAGCATATATAGATAGAGCACAATGCATGTGTTACTTACAAAAGCAGACGACTACATTTAAATCACCCTGACTGTTTATCTGCCGAGGTGTGACAAAAGGCAATCAGGTCACATCAAAGACATAGCAAGATACAACTGAGACAATGAGGTGGAGCCACAGGGGGTCCAATGTGTCAAAAGCCGCAGTATGGGAAACGATAAACTTTAAAAAAATTTACTTTTTTACTGGGAATCACATCTGTTAACAAGCCAACGATGACTCGAGTCTGGATCACGTCATGTATCGTGACATAAACCCAAGATCCCGGTTGAGGCCGTCCTCATGAGTGCGGAACTTGGCTATCAGTTTCTGCTCGATGATTTTGCGTTGTCGTGTGTTTCTAAGTCCGCCTTGGAGAACGCTTACCCGCAGATCCGAGGCTGAATGTCCTTGACTGCTGAAGTGTTCCCCGACTGGGAGGGAACACTCCTGCCTGGTGATTGTTGCGCGGTGTCCGTTCATACGTTGTCTCAGTGTCTGCATGGTCTCGCCGATGTACCATGCCGCGGTGCATTCTTTCCTGCAACGTATGAGGTAGACAACGTTGGCCGAGTCACATGAGTATGTACCATGTACCTGGTGGGTAGTGTCCTCACGTGTGATGATGGTATCTGTGTTGATGATCTGGCATGTCTTGCAGAGGTTGCCGTGGCAGGGTTGTGTGGTGTCGTGGTCGCTGTTATCCTGAAAGCTGGGTAATTTGCTGCGAACGATGGTACTTCTGAGGTTAGGCGGCTGTTTGAAGGCAAGTAGTGGAGGCGTGGGGATGGCCTTAGCGAGGTGTTCGTCGTCATCGATGACATGTTGGAGGCTGCGAAGAACATGGCGTAGTTTCTCCGCTCCGGGGAAGTACTGGACGACGTAGGGTACCCTGTTGGTTGTGTCCCGTGTTTGCCTTCTGAGGAGGTCTATGCGATTTTTCGCTGTGGCCCGTCGGAAGAGTTAGTAGAGAGCGTGAGCTGGTCACGGGGCAACTTATTCAGCATATTTAACGTGACATTTCTGCCGGGTCTGCACCTGGTGCTCGGAACAAAAGCAGAACTGACTGTGATGCAGTAATTCAAGCTTCCTTTATTAAACCAGTGGTTTCCTGACTCTTCTGCATGGGGACGTCTTGCAAATATTGACACAATCTCAGGGATTTCCAAATATTGACATACCCCCACCCCACCAACCTCCCTCCTAAATTCTGAAAGACTGTGTCATCTACCCAAAGGAAATTTTTGGAGAAAGTGAATTTTGCTATTAAACAGCTGCAGAAACAATGGCCGGGAATTTCCTGGGAATTGCTCTCACTCCCGCTCCGTCAGTGTAACTTCGCCAGGACTGCAGCAGGTGGGGGATCCGACGAAATTATGGTGAAGTTAGGGCAAAGTTATGGCAACGTCGGCACGGGAGCAGCTCTGAGAAAACTCCTGACCGACGTCAACAAATAGGAAAAAAAATACAAAATTCCCATGACCTCATGACCTCCACCACCTAGAAGAACAAGGGCAGCAGGCGCATAGGAACACCACCACCTCCAAGTTCCCCTCCAAGTCACACACACCATCCCGACTTGGAAATATATCGACCGTTCCTTCATCGTTGCTGGGTCAAAAATCCTGGAACTCCCTCCCTAACAGCGCTGTGGGAGTACCTTCACCCCACGGACTGCAGCGGTTCAAGAAGGCGGCGGCTCACCACCACCTTCTCAAGGGCAATAAATAAGCAAGAGGCCAGAATCGCCCCTCCCTATCTCTGTAACCTCCTCCAGCCCCACAACCCTCTGAGATCTCTGCGCTCCTCCAATTCTGGCCTCTTGCGCGTACCTGATTTTAATCACTCCAACATTGGCGGCCGTGCCTTCAGCTGCCTGAGCCCTAAGTTGTTGTTGTTGTTGTTGTAAGCAGAGAAATGCACTGGAATCGGCCCTCTGTACTCAGACTATATTCTTACAGAGGAAAATTTAACAGATATTAGTGTTTCAGGTACTGCAGTAGTTTTGACAGCTGCTGTAACAGTCTGCAGATGAATAATTCAGAATGCAAGAGAGAATTAAAAATAAATCTGGTGCAATTATTCAGATGACAAATATTAGCATTATCTCGACATATTCATAATTGATCTCTTGGAACAAGTGATGAACCGTATCCTTCAAAGTTTAAAAAAAACATTGCGTTCACTTAAAGAGAAAGAAGAAAAGAAAGAAAGACTTGCATTTATATAGCGCCTTTCACAACCACCGGACGTCCCAAAGCGCTTTACAGCCAATGAAGTACTATTTGAAGTGTAGTCACTGTTGTAATGTGGGAAACGCGGCAGCCAATTTACGCACAGCAAGCTCCCACAAACAGCAATGTGATAATGACCAGATAATCTGTTTTTGTTATGTTGATTGAGGGATAAATATTGGCCCAGGACACCAGGGAGAACTCTCCTGCTCTTCTTCAAAATAATGCCCTGGGATCTTTTACGTCCACCTGAGAGGGCTGTCGGGGCCTCGGTTTAACGTCTCATCCGAAAGACGGCACCTCCGACAGTGCAGCACTCCTCAGCACTGCAGTGGGAGTGTCAGCCTGGATTTTTGTGCTCCAGTCTCTGGAGTGGGGACTTTGAACCCACGACCTTCTGACTCAGAGGCGAGAGAGAGTGCTGCCCACTGAGCCACAGCTGACACAATTTCATGGGGACCTCCAGCTAAATCAGAAATTGGCATTCCCGTCACTGCCTGACTCTCCAGTGAGGCCGTGCCGTCTCTCAGCTGGCGGACGACGTCTCTCCACAAATTGGACATTGTCTTCACTCACTGCCCCAGGAATTTTCCGGAATTGGGCGGTGACGCTGAGAAGAACTTTCCTCGGGTGGATCGCGGGACTAAATAACTGTCTGCATTTTCTTTTGCTTATTGCCTCAGTGATTCTGAATATGGATCGCATTTCATTAAAGGGCGTCGTTATTGGTCTCAGCAGATAATTTCGGATGAGGCGTTAAACCAAAACCCCGGCTGCCCTCTCAGATGGGCATAAAAGCTCCCGTGGCATTAAGGATGGGTAATACATGCTGGCCTTGCTGGTGATGCCCACATGCTGAAACATAGAAACATAGAAGCATAGAAGATAGGAGCAGGAGTAGGCCATTCGGCCCCTCGAGCCTGCTCCGCCATTTAATGAGATCATGGCTGATCATCCAAACTCAGTACCCTGTCCCTGCCTTCTCTCCATATCCCTTGATCCCTTTAGTCTTAAGAAATATATCTAACTCCTTCTTGAATATATTTAATGAATTGGCCTCTACTGCCTTCTGTGGTAGAGAATTCCACAGGTTCACCACTCTCTGGGTGAAGAAATTCCTCCTCATCTCAGTCCTAAATGGTTTACCCCTTATCCTTAGACTGTGACCCCTGGTTCTGGACTCCCCGGCCATCGGGAACATCCTTCCTGCATCTAGTCTGTCTAGTCCTGTTAGAATTTTATAAGTTTCAATGAGATCCCCTCTCATTCTTCTAAACTCCAGTGAGTATAAGCCCAATCGACCCAATCTCTCCTCATACGCCATTCCTGCCATCCCGGGTATCAGCCTGGTGAATCTTCGCTGCACTCCCTCCATGGCAAGAACATCCTTCCTCAGATAAGGAGAACATCCTTCCTCAGATAAGTGCTGAGAATTCATTTGTAAAAAAAAAAGTGCTTTTTGAAGCGGAGTCACTGTTGTAATGTAGGAAATGCGGCAGCCAATTGGCCCACAGCAAGTTCCCACAGACAGCAATGTGATAATTACCAGATAATCTGCTTTAGTGATGTTGGTTGAGGGGTAAATATTGGCCCCCGGACACTGGGGGAACTTCACTGCTCTTCTTCTTCAAATAGTGTTGTGGGATCTTTTACGCCCACCCGAGAGAGCAGACTCAGTTGGTTTGACGTCTCATCCAAAAGATGGCACCTCCGACAGTGCTGTACCATTTTTTTATTCGTTTATGGGATGTGGACGTCACTGGCAAGGCCAGCATTTATTGCCCATCCCTAATTGCCCTCGAGAAGGTGGTGGTGAGCCACCTTCTTGAACCGCTGCAGTCCGTGTGGTGAAGGTACTCCCACAGTGCTGTTAGGTAGGGAGTTCCAGGATTTTGACCCAGCGACGATGAAGGATCGGCGATATATTTCCAAGTCAGGATGGTGTGTGACTTGGAGGGGATCTTGGAGGTAGTGGTGTTCCCATGCGCCCGCTACCCTTGTCCTTCTAGGTGGAAGAAGTCGCAGGTTTGGGAGGTGCTGCTGAAGAAGCCTTGGCGAGTTGCTGCAGTGCATCTTGTAGATGTTACACACTGCAGCCACGGTGCGCCAGTGGTGGAGGGAGTGAATGTTTAAGGTGGTGGATGGGGTGCCAATCAAGCTGCTTTGTCCTAGATGGTGTCGAGCTTCTTGAGTGTTGTTGGAGCTGCCCTTATCCAGGCAAGTGGAGAGTATTCCATCACACTCCTTACTTGTGCCTTGTAGATGGTGGAAAGGCATTGGGGGGTCAGGAGGTGAGACACTCGCCACAGAATACCCAGCCTCTGACCTGCTCTTGTTGCCACAGTATTTATGTGGCTGGTCCAGTTAAGTTTCTGGTCAATGGTGACCCCCCAGGATGTTGTTGGTGGGGGATTCAGCGATGGTAATGCCATTGAATGTCAAGGGGCGGTGGTTAGACTCTCGCTTGTTGGAGATAGTCATTGCCTGGCACTTCTATGGCGCGAATATTACCTGCCACTTATCAGCCCAAGCCTGAACGTTGTCCAGGTCTTGTTGCATGAGGGCATGGACTGCTTCATTATCTGAGGAGTTGTGAATGGCACTAAACACTGTGCAGTCATTAGCGAACATCCCCATTTCTGACCTTATATTGGAGGGAAGGTCATTGATGAAGCAGTTGAAGATGGTTGGGCCTAGGACACTGGCCTGAGGAACTCCTGCAGCGATGTTCTGGGGTTGTGATGTTTGACCTTCAACCACCACAACCATCTTCCTTTGTGCTAGGTATAACTCCAGCCAGTGGAGCGTTTTCCCCCTGATTCCCATTGACTTCAGTTTTACTAGGGCGCCTTGATGCCACAATCGGTCAAATGCTGCCTTGATGTCAAGAGCAGTCACTCTCACCTCACCTCTGGAATTCAGCTCCTTTGTCCATGTTTGGACCAAGGCTGTCATGAGGTCGGGAGCCGAGTGATATTGGCTATAAAGCACTTTGGGACATCCTGAGGTTGTGAAAGGTGCTATATAAATACAAGTCTTTCTTGTTTCTTTCTTATAGTTTCAAAATAAACTCTATCAAAATTTCTACGCTCTGAATTCCTGTTCATAATGTACTCTTTGGCCGTTTAAGTCTGACAGCTCTTTGAATTGATGGCTGTCTTGTGCGGTACTGAGTGAAAACGAGTCTCCAAGTCTAAAACTGCTGAATCCATGCCTGGAACTTGAAATGCCAACTTTTACCACGAGTTCAGATTCCGGCTCTATATAATCTTGTACGGATCTTCACAAAGACTGACTGAGATAAAATGACAGCCTTGGATACAATCAAGGAGTTCAGAGGAAATATCTCACGACTACTGATCCTTAAGCTATATTGTCAAAGGCTTTTAGTAAGAGGACTGCCTGGAAAAAAGTGAAATGTTGCTTTAGGTTATCTCTTCCATCGCTAAATAGTCAAATAGTCCCAAAGACTAAGGAAGAAAAACTATAAGGCCAGTGATTAACACATTAGAAATTGCAAAGGGATACTGCACTAAAGATGGCTAGGGAATATCGGATTCGAGTTAGTGAGGGAATACTACAACATGAATTGTTAGGCAGAATCCTTGTTTTAAAATTCTAGGGAATACTGCCTCAGAGATTGATAAGGAATACTGCGTTAGAGATTGCTAGGGAATACTGTGTTATGGATGGCTACAGAATATTGCATTAGAGATAGCTAGGGAGTCCTGAGTTAGAAATTGCGAGGAAATACTGTGACAGGCATCCCGCACCTTCGAGGAGATTACTGAGCACTGCACTCAATAATGCAGTCATCATCATTCCTAATTCCTGTGGTGGTTGAATATTCGAGATCTGTTCCACAGAGTTGACAAGCAAGATAAATGGCTACTGGGGGGATTCGGCTGACGTCTGCGACCTTGCCAGGTGACACCGCTCGTCATGGCAACCAACGGCGCTGGATTGCTGCAACAAGGCCAATACCAAGTTCTCAGTGAGATGACTGCACCGCCTCGACCACCCGACCAGGGGCAGTGTGGGACACATCACAGCACGCCCCAGAAAGACTGTGGTAAAAGGAAGGACTTGTAATTCTACAGCACCTTTCACGACCTCAGGATGTCCCAAAGCGCTTTACAGCCAATCAAGTACTTTTTTTTTTGAAGTGCAGTCACTGTTGCAATGTGGGACACGCAGCAGCCAATTTGCGCACAGCAAGCTCCCACAAACAGCAATGTGATAATGACCAGATAAACTGTTTTAGATGTTGATTGAGGGATAAATATTGGCCAGGACACCGGAGATAACTCCCCTGCTCTTCTTCGAAATAGTGCCATGTGATCTTTTACATCCACCTGAGAGAGCAGACGGTTTAACGTCTCAGCAGATTTTTTTTTTACTTTGCAAGCAACATATTAGCAATTAAATATCTTTTAATATAATAATTGCAGTCTATGACTTACATAAGAACATAAGAAATAGGAGCAAGAGTAGGCCATTTGGCCCTTCGAGCCTGCTGCGCCATTCAATAAGATCATGGCTGATCTTCTACCTCATCTCCACTTTCCCGCCCGATCCCCCTATCCCCTGATTCCCTTAATATTCAAGAATCTATCAATCTCTGTCTTGACTATACTCAATGACTGAGCGTCCACAGCCCTCTGGGGTAGAGAATTCCAAAGATTCACCACCCTCTGAGTGAAGAAATTTCTCCTCATCTCAGTCCTAAATGGCCGACCCCTTATTCTGAGACTGTGACTTCTTTCCTTCCATGACATAAACAAATCAGAATCAATGATAAAAATATACACATTCTAATTAAAGGATTATATAACGTCTTTCACAACCTTAGGAAGACCACTTTACAGCCAATGACATACTTTTGAAGTGTTGTAATGTAGGAAACGCAGCAGTCAATTTGCACACAGCAAGGTCCCACAAACAGCAACGTGATAATGACATGATAATCTGTGTTTTTGTGATGTTAGTTGAGGGATAAATATTGGCCAGGGCACCGGGGAGAACTCCCCTGCTCTTCTTCAAAACAGTGCCATGGGATCTTGTACATCCACCTGAGTTGGGGACACGGGGCCCCGGTGTACCGTCTCATCCAGAAGACGGCAGCTCCGACAGTGCAGCGCTCACTTCCTCAGTACAGCACTGGGAGTGTCAGTCTCGTCTCTCTCTCCCCTGTTCTCCCCACCCCTCCCCCCTCCCAATCCTCCAAACCTCCAATTCAAGTCTCGGGAGTGGAACTTGAACCCATGACCTTCTGACTCAGAGATGAGAGCGCTGCCCACTGAGCCACGGCTGACAGCACAGACCAGACACCGGCACATCCATTTTAACCTGACAGTAAAACAATTACTGAGCTTTTTTTTTGTTTTGAAGTGATGTTAGATGAATGGCAGAGTCAGCATCTGGCCTGTCACACAACACTAGTCACGTTATTGCTTTCTTCATATTCTATTATTAATGGATTCGATTCGACACGGTCTATATTAGTCAGCGATCATTATCTGAGACTCAATATAGCCCCCCCTTCCTCTGACCCGGGATGCAGCCCTCGGGACATCTTGAGTCCTGTGTAAAGCACTTGATGTACACACACACAGAACTCTATTATTCAGCAGAATACTGTAGCTTTTCATTCCAATGCCAAGTCCCAGCTACATGAAACCCGACAAATTGAAACCATGGCCAGTCAGCACAATCACAGCTAACAAATAAATCGGTGTTGCCCAGATATAATGCGGGAATATCCAACGTCCCCCACCATAACTTCGCCAGGAATCCGGTCTGCTCACGTAAATGGGGCTCCCTCCCCCACTCTCCAGGAGTGGGAGGTGCACCGAGAAAATTCCCAATATTCAGCAGTCACAAAATTAGATAGAATCATTGACTCATAGAATGATACAGCGCAGAGGGAGGCCATTCAGCCCATCGTGCCTATGCCGGCTCTTTGGTAGAGCTAATTCTGAAAGGGTTTAAACAACAGGCAGCGATGTAGGGGTCGATAACGCAATTCCACAGCACTTTAAGCATCAGATCCCTGCGCTAGTGGGCGTGGAGGACCTGAGCTATTCAGGCCCCCTAGATTTATACAAATTTGAGTGAGCCCCCATAGTGTTTGAGCAGCGCTCCGCATGCTCAATGCCCGTTTGACTTAAACACTTCAAGGGAGGCCTCCAGGAAAAGCCAACCTTTTCTCGCTCTGTGGTCCCCCTGCTTCACAATTGGGCCGCCCTTCGCTGTAGGACCTCCTGCACCATCGCTTCCAAAACCCAATCTGGGCATCAGGCCATTTGCCCCAGGATATTGGAGATTCCACAATGGAACATCCACTGTTCTTCCTGGTGTCCTGAACAACATTTATCCCTCAACCAACATCACTGAAACAGATTAACTGGTCATTTATCTCATTGCTGTTTGTGGGAGCTTGCTGTGCACAATTTTGGCTGCCACGTTTCCTACATTACAACAGTGACTACACTTCAAAAAGTACTTCATTGGCTGTGAAGCGCTTTGGGACGTCCTGAGGTTGGGATAGGCGCTATACAAATACAAGTTCTTTCTTTCTGACAGAACAGACCAAACAGTGGTTGGAGAATTTGGAGAGTTGAGTGAAAAATGGCACATTGTGAAGAGGCTTTTTATAAGTGGGGAAGGAAGTGGCCAAGGGCTCTCCTGTGCGAGTTGCCATCCGTACAGCAGTCTGACTGGTGGGGTGTTTACACGAGGTCAGACACACAGGTCGCTATAAATGGCTCCATCAACCTCCTCGCCTTGGGACAGATGGGAAGAAGTTTGCATCTGAAAATTCTTTTGAGGATGGAAAGTTCTCGCCCACCGCCCAGCAGACCTGCTGCAGTTTGATGCCAGAGGAAGTAAGGAAGGAAGGGCTGCTTTCCTTGGCACTCGTGGGCATTCTCCGCAGAAACAACTGGTCCAGCCAAGCTGGGCAGGAAATAGCAGGCAGGGTCGGCCCGGACTCAACCATTCAGGGCAGCCAAGGTCCAGAATTGTGCAAGCAGACTTAAAGAGACCTGGCAGGGTGCTGCTAGTGACACCGTTCCATGCCAAGTGACCACCCCAACTATGTCTGCCACAAAGTGGTTCCTCATAACTTGATCATCACCTCTTGCTGCCCATCCAATGCACTCGCACAACCTCTCCACCACCCTCGATTCCAACACTACCTCTGTGTTGTCAGTTTTCCCCGTTTGACATCCGGTGTATGAAAGCTTGATGCGGGAAATAAATAAATTGAAGGCAATAAATTGGTGCTGCTCTCCTGGCAGACGGTCTAGAGGCAGCTCCTCCAGAAAAATAAATATTTTTTTCACTAAAATGTACTGATCAAGGAGTCGGATGTGGCTCAGTGGGTAGCACTCTCGCCTCTGAGTCAGCAGGTTGTGGGTTTAAGAATCACTCCAGAGACTTGAACACATAAATCTAGGCTGACACTTCAGTGCAGTGCTGAGGGAGCGTTGCACTGTCAGAGGGGCAGTACTGAGGGAGCGTTGCACTGTCGGAGGGGCAGTACTGAGGGAGCACTGCACTGTCGGAGGGTCAGTACTGAGGGAGCACTGCACTGTCGGAGGGGCAGTACTGAGGGAGCACTGCACTGTCGGAGGGGCAGTACTGAGGGAGTGCTGCACTGTCGGAGGGGCAGTACTGAGGGAGCGCCGCACTGTCGGAGGGGCAGTACTGAGGGAGCACTGCACTGTCGGAGGGGCAGTACTGAGGGAGCACTGCACTGTTGGAGGGGCAATACTGAGGGGGTGCTGCACTGTCGGAGGTGCCGTCTTTCAAATGAGATGCTAAACCGAGGCCCCGTCTGCCCTCTCAGGTGGACGTAAAAGATCTCACGGCCACTATTTGAAGAGGAGCAGGGGAGTTATCCCCGGTGTCCTGGCCAATATTTATCAACCAACATCACTAAAACAGATATAAAAACAGAGAAGGGTCATCGACCTGAAACGTTAACTCTGTTTCTCTCTCTACAGATGCTGCCTGACCTGCTGAGTACTTCCAGCATTTTCTGTTCTTATTTCCAGATTTCCAGCATCCGCAGTATTTTGCTTTTGTGTCACTAAAACAGATGATCTGGTCTTTATCACATTGCTGGTTGTGGGAGCTTGCTGTGCACAAATTGGCTGCTGCTTTTCCTACATTACAGCAGGGACTACACTTCAAAAAATACTTCATTGGCTGTAAAGCGCATTGGGATGTCCTGAGGTTGTGAAAGGCGCTGTATAGCGTTTGAAGGTGACAATAATAAAGGACCATTGGGTAGGCAGTGCTGGATGTGATTACATTGACACGCAGCATCCTGTCACATTGATAAGGAAGAAAAGTAGAGTGCAGCTGCCTAAGAGGAGCTAATATTGTCCAGTTAATTGACCGTCGACAAAACTCTTCAACAGTGAGACATTTTTCGTTCGAGAACTATGCACAGTCAGCATTTAGAATGTGTTGGGGATTGATCCAGTTTGCACCACATTGTTAGATTGCCAACTAGACTGATAGACCTGCACTAATTAATACTGTAATGTTCTTTACTGTGGATTGTGCAGATGCTTTCTTGAAGACTTCCTAACAATCAGAAGGGTTCACTGCATTTAAATTGCCTGGAGAACGAGATTTCTCCTTACTGCTGTCTCTTTCAAGTGGTCGGCACCAACGGAGGTAATTTTTCAAGTTGGGTGGTTTATTCTCTGTTTCATGTTGAAACTATGCTGTTCGAGGCCTGAGGCCTGTATTATCATGTTTAGTAACTCTGCAGTTATGAATAGAAGCTCGCTAATTATGAAGCAACAATCAATTGTTTTGATGTTTGTCATTATGGTACTAGGTGTACTGATGTAGTGATTTCAAGTTAACTGAGGTGATATCTGGTGGATACGTAACAGGGAGTCATGGACTGGGGAAAATAAGCAACTGCGTGGTATCAGACAGCATAACTTGCGAGCACCAAAGGAATGGAGACATCAGAAGTGGTATATTTCCTAGAATCACTGCTCTACAACGCTCTCCTGGCCGGCCTCCCATCTTCCACCCTCCATAAACTTCAGCTCATCCAAAACTCTGCTGCCCGTGTCCTAACTCGCACCAAGTCCCGTTCACCCATCACCCCCTGTGCTCGCTGACTTACACTGGCTCCCGGTCCGGCAACGCCTCGATTTTAAAATTCTCATCCTTGATTTCAAATCCCTCCATGGCCTCGCCCCCACCCTATCTCTGTAATCTCCTCCAGCCCCCACAACCCTTCGAGATCTCTGCGCTCCTCCAATTCTCTTGCGCAACCCCCATTTTTATCGCTCCACTGTTGGCGGCCATGCATTCAACTGCCTGGGCCCTAAGCTCTGGAATTCCCTTCCTAAACCTCTCTACCAATGTTCCCTCTGAGCTGTGTAGTCGGGGAGCCCGGGACCGGCTTTTCCAATGTGAAATTTCGTGCATGCGCGAAACTTTGAATAGGCCGCGCAGCCCGTTAAAGGGACCGCGCACCCAAATTTAAAATTAGGGGGAACATTGCTTTCGCCCTCTCTCTCCTCCTTTACGATGCTCCTTAAAACCTACCTCTCCTGTCCTAATATCTCCTTATGTGACTCTGTGTCAAATTCTGTCCGATAACGCTCTTGTGAAGCGCCGTGGGACGTTTTACTACGTTAAAGACGTTGTATAAATTCAAGTTGTTGTTGTCGCTCTAGTAATGGAAACGAAACAACTGCAGCATTTTTGGTGTCACGTGTTTTCGGTTCACAATTGCTCCTATGACGGAGTGCTGCATCATCTCTGGTCCCATCTTTTCGGATGAGACGTTAAACCGAGGGCCCCGTCTGCCCCTCTCAGGTGGAGGTAAATGATCCCACGGCATCACTCGAAGAAGAGCAGGGGAGTTCTCCCCGGTGTCCTGCCCAATATTTATCCCTCAACCAACATCACCCAAAATAAGTTATCTGGTCATTATCACACTGCTGATTGTGGAGCCTTGCTGTGTGCAAAGTGCCTGCTAAGTTAGCCTGCATAACAGCAGTGACTGTGCTTCAAAGGTAATCCATTGGTTGTAAAGCACTTTGGGGCTTTCTGAGGACATAATAAGGTGCTATAAAAATGTAGGTCCTTTTATCTCTCTTTCTGTGAGGGTGTAGAGTAATTGGCCTGAAAATTCCCAAATGTCGGCTGCCCGTATCCTAACCCGCACCAAGTTCCGTTCGCCCATCTCCACTGTGCTCGCTGACCTACATTGGCTCCCGGTTAAGCAGCGCCTCGATTTCAAAATTCTCATCATTGTTTTCAAATCCCTCCATGGCCTTGCCCCTTCCCTATCTCTGTAATCTCCTCCAGCCCCACAACCCCCCGAGATATCTGCGCTCCTCTAATTCTGCCCTCTTGAGGATCCCTGATTATAATCGCTCAACCATTGACGGCCGTGCCTTCTATTGCCTGGGTCCTAAGCTCTGGAATTCCCTGTCTAAACCTCTCTGCCTCGCTACCTCTCTTTCCTCCTTTAAGACGCTCCTTAAAACCTACCTCTTTGACCAAGCTTTTGGTCACCTGCCCTAATTTATCCTTATGTGGCTCGGTATCAAATTTTTTGTCTTACAATACTCCTGTGCAGCGGCCTTGGGACGTTTTATAGGTTAAAGGTGCTATATAAATACAAGTTGTTGTTGCTGTTGTAGTGTAAGTATGGTGGGGCAGGACTTCCGTCCACCAACCAGTTGACCCCCTCGTCACGCTGTCCAGGCTCAGTGCTATTTGCATATTTCGGGCCGTGCCATTTACAGTGCAGTTGGGACACCCGCCTCAGGCGGAGGGACGGTGGGGCGGGGGGGTGGGGTGTTGGGGAGTTAGAAACCTGCTGGGCTGGCTTTTAAAATGGCCAGCTTTTTAAACAGGCCACTTTTCAATATTGCACGGGTGTCCCTTTTGGCCCAGCTCTGCTAGGCCGCCAACGGCGAGAATTATGCATACGACATAATTCCCTCATTTTTGTAATTATCCACCCGCCTCCACCCCACCCCACCCCACCCAGCTGCCCTGATTATAGTTGTTTTCTACCTATATCAAAAGTGAAAACTCATGCCCATTGTAACGATGCTGTAGACGGAATCTGTCCTGCACTTGGGGTCAACGTTAAGCCATGAGACAGAGTCCGGTCATCGACCAAAAATGGGCCAAAGAGTATCAACAAGAACTTGTATTTATATAGCGCCTTTAACGTAGTAAAACATCCCACAACGCTTTTCAGGAGCTTCATAAAACAAAATTTGGCAGAGCTACATATTAGGGGCAGGTGACCAAAAGCTGGGTCGAAGAGGTCGGTTTTAAGGAGCGTCTTAAAGGAGGAGAGAGAGAGGCGGAGAGGTTTAGGGAGGGAATTCCAGAGCTTAGGGCCCAGGCAGCTGAAGGCACGGCCACCGATGGTTGAGCGATTTAAATCGGGGATGCTCAAGAGGGCAGAATTAGAGGAGCGCAGAGATCTTATGGGGGGTTGTATCAGTCCAAATATTAATTTGTTATCGGCATTCACCACGATAATGACTGAAGATATTTAAATTCTTGTCTTAATTACTTTGCAAGTTAAATTCTTTTCGGGATTTCTTTTTGTGATTGACAGTTAATTAATATTTCGACTTAATTGAATGACTTATTTTTGTGACACAATTGTCTCAAACAGGGCTTTGGGTAGCATCAGGAGCAGGTTTAATCCTTAATTATACGGGTATTGTATTTTTTTCCCCTCCGAGACCGGTGTTGTAAGTACAACGAAGTCAGTTCTGTATAATGAATACCGCTCTGCTAACTGAACACGGGTGGAATTCCCAGTTCAATTCCCTCTCAGATACAAAAAAAAAGCCCGCACACAATACACTGCTTTATAAATTGCGAGGAGTTGCATAATACAGTCCCCACCACTTACTCTGTCCACGCCTGTCCCGCACAGCCGCCTGTATTGACAAACCATTACCATAGGAGTCAATTCAAAAGAGAATTGGATAAATACTTGAAGGGAAAAAATTTACAGGGTTATGGGAAAAGAGCAGGGGGGAGTGGGACTAATTGGAGAGCTCTACCAAAGAGCCAGCACAGGCACGATGGGCCGAATGGCCTCCTTCTGTGCTGTATCATTCTATGATTCGATGTATTACAAAGGCACCGGTTAAAATGTGTTAAGCGCGTCGATAATTTCAGGTAGTTCAAGCAGAGTATTTTGTTGCCTCAGCAGTTCACACCTCATTGAAGTGCTATTACCGTTCATTCCTTTCATGGTTCTTGGTGACCCTTTCATAGGAACATAGGAGCAGGAGGAGGCCATTCAGCCCCTCGAGCCTGTTCCGCCATTCAATCAGATTATGGCTGATCTGTATCTCCACTCCAGCTACCCGCCTTGGTTGCGTAACCCTTAACACCCTGGCCTAACAAAATACTTAACAATCTGAATTTTGAAATTTTCAATTGACCTCCAGCCTGCACAGCCTTATAGAAACATAGAAACATAGAAGATAGGAGCAGGAGTAGGCCATTCGGCCCCTCGAGCCTGCTCCGCCATTCGATGAGATCATGGCTGATCATCTAAACTCAGTACCCTGTACCTGCCTTCTCCCCATATCCCTTGATACCTTTAGCTTTAAGAAAGATATCTAACTCATTCTTCAATATATTTAATGACTTGGCCTCAACTACCTTCTGTGGTAGAGAATTCCACAGGTTCACCACTCTCTGGGTGAAGAAATTCTTCCTCATTTCTGTCCTAAATGGCTTACCCGTTATCCTTAGACTGTGACCCCTGGTTCTGGACTCTCCGACCATCGGGAACATTCTTCCTGCATCTAGTTTCTCCAGACCTGTCAGAATTTTATATGTTTCGATGAGATCCCCTCTCATTCTTCTATACTCCAGTGAGTATAAGCCCAATCGACCCAATCTCTCCTCATATGTCATTCCTGCCATCCCAGGTATCAGCCTTGTGAATCTTCGCTGAACTCCTTTTGGGGAAGAGCGTTCCAGATTTCACCTCTGCGTTATTTAAGGGCAAGAGAAGAAAATGAGTACTTCATTTGTAACGGCTGCATAATTGGAACTGCTTGTAATCTTGTAATTATGCTTCGCTGCCTCAAGACCCCCCCCCAACCCCAGCCCGGGACCTCTAGAACCCCTGCGAGTCCTTCTTACCGTCTTGTTAAGCTCCTCGTCGTTGCAAGAGATGATGCACGTTGGCCCCTCCAGCTCCAGGCTCTCGGCCGTCAGGTGCTCGAGGACCCCGGGCAAAACCCGGTGACACTGATCGGTGGGGACTGTATCTTTAATGAGCATGAAGTGGCAGCACTTTACCCTCCCTCGGTACTGAAGCATCAGCCGAGATTACTTGCTCGAGTCCTGAGACGGGGTTTGAGAAAAAGAAAACAAAAGAATGAACTTGCATTGCCTTTCACCACCTCAGAGCGTCCCAAGCAATGATCCCTCTAGTTTTTTTTTTGGGTGCGTGGCCCCTTTAATGGGCTGGGCGGGCCATTCAAATTTCCGCGCACGTGCGGTTTTTCCATTTAAAAGCCGGTGAGCGGCCGCACGGCTTAAGGGGAACATTGGTCCCAAAGCACTTTACAGCCAATGAAGTACTTTTTGGAGTGCAGTCACTGTTGTAATGTGGGAAACGCGGCAGCCAATTTGAGCACAGCAAGCTCCCACAAACAGCAATGAGATAAATGACCGGATCATCTGTTTTAGTGATGTTGGTTGAGGGATAAATATTGGGAAAATTCCCCTGCTTTACTTTGAAATAGTACTTTTACATCCACTTGCGAGGACAGACGGGGCCTCAGTTTAACAGCTCATCCGAAAGACGGTGCCTCCAACAGTGCAGCACTCCCTCAGCGCTGCACTGGAGTGTCAGCCTAGATTAGGTGCTCAAAGTCCCCGGAGTGGGACTATGAACCCACAACCTTCTGGCTCAGAGGCGAGAGTGCTACCCCCTGAGCAATGGCTAACACAGCTAATCCCCTGCCCAGACTGCTACCGGTGGGGCCCGACTGACACCTTCAACTACTAGCATTGGAATTCTTCAAAATGGAACCATCACCATAATTAAGAATATAAGAACATAAGAACTAGGAGCAGGAGTCGGCCATTCAGCCCCTCGAGCCTGCTCCGCCATTCAATAAGATCATGGCTGATCATAGACCTCAACTCCACTTTCCCGTCCGATCTCCATATCACTTGATTCCCCTGGAGTCCAAAAATCTATCGATCTCAGCCTTGAATATACTCAAAGACTGAGCCTCCACAGCCCTCTGGGGTAGAGAATTCCAAAGATTCACCACCCTCTGAGTGAAGAAATTCCTCCTCATCTCAGTTGATCCGAAACATGGTTAAACAGACCCGTGCCTCTCTTTATTGTGACACATTGCAAGTCGCAGTTTAACAGCTCAACAGGTAATTAGAATATCTGCCTGAATATTTTCAAATCTAAATCAGGAGACAGTTCTATTGGGTTTTAAACACGGCAGAGATTAACACCTGTGATAAGGGAATTGAGCTATTAGACTGCAGCGATTGAAATTCACTAGGCTCATGCAATCAAAATACTCGAAGGGAAAAAAATTCACAGGGCTATTTGGAAAGAGCAGGGGAGTGGGACTAGCTCTGCCACAGGCACGATGGGCCGAATGGCCTCCTTCTGTGCTGTATCATTCCATGATTCTAATTGGATTATTGCAGTTAAAATGACGGAAGGCTCAGCTAACCGCTCGTATCTATTTGGAGATCTCCGGCGTGACTGTGAGATGCCGGATGCAAATTTCCTTTAGAAGCAGAGAGACAGCAAGAAAGAGCTTGCATTTAAAAAGCACTTTATCCTGTCCTCAGGAAGTCCCAAAGCACTTGGGGGAAAAAAAGCAATGAATTCCTTCTGAAGCACAGTCACTGTTCTAATGCAGGCAAGTACTATTGAAGATCAGAGCAATTGAATCTATTTAGAATTGATTACTGGGGCTGCAAATAATAGAGCCATGGAGGGAGGCTATTAGGCCCATCAGGCCATGCGTGGGCTCGTCTGATAGTGCTATCCACTTAACCTCGGAGTCAGAAGGTTGTGGGTTCAAGTCCCCACTCCAGGGATGTGAGCATATAATCTAGGCTGACGCTCCCAGTGCAGTGCTGAGGGAGCACCGCACTGTCGGAGGTGCCGTCTTTCGGATGAGACGTTAAACCGAGACCCCGTCTGCTCTCTCTCAGGTGGACGTAAAAGATCCCGTGGCACTGTTTCGAAGAAGAGCAGGGGAGTTCTCCCCGGTGTCCTAGGCCAATATTTATCCCTCAACCAATAAAAAAAACCCGGATTATCTGGTCATTAGCACATTGCTGTTTGTGGGAGCTTGCTGTGCGCAAATTGGCTGCCGCGTTTCCCACATTACAACAGTGACTCCACTTCAACAAGTATTTAATTGGCTGTAAAGCGCTTTGAGACATCCGGTGGTCATGAAAGGCGCTATATAAATGCAAGTCTTTCTTTCTTCTAACCCTATCTCCTGCCCTTACTCCATACCCTTTAGAATGTTTCTTTTTCAAATGCTTATCCACTTTCTGTTTTAAAAGTTATTGTGGATTCTATTCCCACCTCTGTTTCTGGTAGGGCACATTGACCTCGAAATTCAGGTGCCCCCATTTTTGGGAGTGGTTGGGGTGGGGTGGGGTGGGGGGTGGCGGGGGCCACGGGAACCGATCCCAGCGTCCGAATGGCGAGGTCCAAGATGCCCTCGATATTACATAGAATTACATAGAATTTACAGCACAGAAACAGGCCATTCGGCCCATCAGGTCTATGCCGGTGTTGATGCTCCACATGATCGCTTCAGTGGAGAGTGAGATCGGGCGGGGTGCGAAACCAGTGATGACCCAAAACCCTGTCAGTTTCTCGATGGGTGAATCAGATTAAAATCGCCCCCAATGTATCTCAGGTCTGTGTTTAACCCCAGCCAACCTCAAACAGCTTGTAGCCCTTATATGGGCTCTCAACCTAGGGCCTGCATCACCCTCCACATTATAACTGAGGAGGTTATCATAGAATCATAGAAATTTACGGCACAGAAGGAGGCCGTTCGGCCCATCGTGTCTGTGCTGGCCGACAAAGAGCTATCCAGCCTAATCCCACTTTCCAGCTCTTGGTCCGTAGCCCTGAAGGTTACTGGCACTTCGAGTGTATATCCAAGTACTTTTTAAATGTGATGAGGGTTTCTGCCTCTACCGTCCTTTCAGGCAGTGAGTTCCAGACCCCCACCACCCTCTGGGTGAAAACATTTCTCCTCAAATCCCTCTAATCCTTCTACCAATTACTTTAAATTTATGCCTCCTGGTTATTGACCTCTCTGCTAAGGGAAATAGGTCCTTCCTATCCACTCTATCTAGGCCCCTCATAATTTTATACACCACAATTAAATCTCCCCTCAGCCTCCTCTGTTCCAAAGAAAACAACCCCAGCCTATCCAATCTTTCCTCATAGCTAAAATTCTCCAGTCCTGGTCCAGTGATATAGTTCGTAGAATCGGACAGCACAGAAGGAGGCCATTCGGCCTATCGTGCCTGTGCCGGCTCTTTGAAAGAGTGATCCAATTAGTCCTACTCCCCTCTGCTCTTTCCCCATAGCACTGCAAAATTTTCCCCTTCAAGTATTTATCCAATTCCCTTTTGAATGTTACGATTGAATCTGCTTCCACCGCCCTTTCAGGCAGCGTGTTCCAGATTCCAGTTAATGAGCACTAACTAATTAAATGTGGTCATGATGCGGAGATGCTGGCGTTGGACTGGGATGGACAAAAATGAGAAGTCGCACAACACCAGGTTATAGTCCAACAGATTTATTTAAAATTATAAGCTTTCGGAGCTATCGATCGCCCCTTCTTCAGGTAAAGTTACAATGAGTCAATCTACAAAAGTTCACAGAATATAAACACAGAAAAAGCAGAGATACAATCTTTCCTTACATCAAAGACACACCAAGAGCACAGCCAAGACAATGAGATGTGACCCAGGGGGTCCAACGTGTCAAATCCTGCTGTCTGCATATCCTCTCCATATCCCTTCCTCTCTCTCCGTCCTTTTTGGGTTTGTTTTTTGGGTTTGTTTTTTCGTGTTTGTTTTTTAAAAACTGGAAAGACAGACAACGATGTCAAGTCATGTTCTATAGCGTGACATGAACCCGATATCCCTATTGAGGCCATCCTCATGAGTGCGGAACTTGGCTATCAGTTTCTGCTCAATGATTTTGCGTTGTCGTGTGTCTCGAAGGCCGCCTTGGAGAATGCTAACCCGCAGATCCGAGGCTGAATGCCCTTGACTGCTGAAGTGTTCCCCGACTGGGAGGCAACCATCCTGCCTGGCGATTGTTGCGCGGTGTCCGTTCATACGTTGTCTCAGTGTCTGCATGGTCTCACCGATGTACCATGCTCTGGGGCATCCTTTCCTGCAACGTATGAGGTAGACAACGTTGGCCGAGTCACATGAATATGTACCATGTACCTGGTGGGTAGTGTCCTCACGTGTGATGACGGTATCTGTGTTCATGATCTGGCATGTCTTGCAGAGGTTGCCGTGGCAGGGTTGTGTGGTGTCGTGGTCGCTGTTCTCCTGACAGCTGGGTAATTTGCTGCGAACGATGGTACTTTTGAGGTTAGGCGGCTGCTTGAAGGCGAGTAGTGGAGGCGTGGAGATGGCCTTAGCAAGGTGTTCGTCGTCATCGATGACATGTTGAAGGCTGCGAAGAACATGGCGTAGTTTCTCCGCTCCGGGGAAGTACTGGACGACGTAGGATACTCTGTTGGTTGTGTCCCATGTGGATCAGCAGTGCAGTGATATAGTTAATGAGCACTAACTTTATTTACTTGAGGTATATTATACAAGAGCCCAGGTCACTGGTGGGGTACATTCGAGACCATAAGTCCGCTGCCCAGGATTTTCCGGTAAGTTCAAGCTGTGCGAAGGTGACAGTGGCGTGATGGGGGCCTGACTAAATTGATCTTTTTTTTTTCGAAACGGCTCTCATGAGAAAATATGGATAAAACACTTATTTAATTCCAGGAAGACCCACCAACATGTCTGCACAGTGTTTCAGAAGCTCAGAGATAAAAGCAATTCTTACATTCAGAACTCTGTTTGCCCAATTGCAGGCTAAATAACTCGCACTAAACCCTTAATGACTTCAAAACTGCTGGCTAAACAAACATAAGGGTGTTTCCTGTCTGCAGCTGCAAGTACAATAAGTTTATTCATCAAACATGCCTGGTTCTTAACATCGGCCCCCTCTCCCTCCTCAGTGTTTACACTGTCTGCATTTTTCATACAATTGGTATTTATGCAGAGCGCTATCAAAATAAAACTGGTGTGTCAGACTGCGAAGAGTCTGGGTGATTGATCCCGAGTGGAAGGGGAGGCAGCTTTCATCGACCGTTTGGAGCTCGTGTGATGACCCACCATCAGCGATCAGCCCTAGTGTCGCTGCGTCAGCACGCAGTGCTCACGGGAAAACACTAAGAAGTGTGGAACAATATTTAAACTTCTTGCAGCTGACCGCCTGCGTTGGCAGAATAGAGTCGATTTGCCGGCTTCCCCGATGACTACTCGTGCGTATCAGAAAATACTGGCGTCCCGTTCACCCATCACCCCCTGTGCTCGCTGACCTACATTGGCTCCCTGGTCCGGCAACGTTTCGATTTTAAAATTCTCGTCCTTGTTTACAATTCCCTCCATGGCCTCGCCCCCTCCCTATCACTGTAACCTTCCTCCAGCCCTACAAACCCCCCCACCACCGAGATCTCTGCGCTCCTCCAATTCTGGCCTCTTGCGCATCCCTGATTTTCATCGCTCCACCATTGGCGGCCGTGCCTTCAGCTGCCTGGGCCCTAAGCTCTGGAATTCCCTCCCTAAACCTCTCCGCCTCTCTACCTCTCTCTGCTTTGGGTCACCTGTCCTGATATCTCCTTATGTGGCTCGGTGTTAAATTTTGTCTGATTTACTCTCCTGTGAAGCGCTTTGGGACATTTTACTGTGTTAAAGGCGCTCTATAAATGCAAGTTGTTGTTGTTGTAGTCAGTGATTTTCCAATACACGATGGCAGTAAGCAAGGATTTAGAGAATCTACCCTGGCATCCCATTTAATTATTTTCCCCTCTTCATCGTTTTGAAAGACTTGCATTTGTATAGCGCCTATCACAAACTCAGTACGTCCCAAAGCGCTTTACAGAAAATGAAGGACTTTTGAAGTGTAGCCACTGTTGTAATGTAGGATCGTTTTTGCACCATAAGGTGTCAGCCGTGGCTCAGTGGGTCGCACTCTCGCCTCTGAGTCAGAAAGTTGTGGGTTCGAGCCCCACTCCAGAGACTTGAGCACAAAAATCTAGGTGGACAGTGCAGTACTGAGTGAGTGCTGCACTGTCAAAGGTGCCGTCTTTCTGACGAGACCTTGTCTGCCCTCTCAGGTAAAAGATCCCATGGCACTATTTTGAAGAAGAGCAGGGGCGTTATCCCTGGTGTCCTGGCCAATATTTATCCTCAACCAACATCACTAAAACAGGTTAACTGGTCATTATCACATTGCTGTTTGTGGGAGCTTGCTGTGCACAAATTGGCTGCTGCGTTTCCCACATTACAGCAGCGACTACACTTCAAAAAGTACTTCATTGGCTGTAAAGCGCTTTGGGACGTCCTGAGGTTGTGAAATGGAAACTGCTCAGGATGCATTCCGCTGCGTCCCAGACTTTCTTTGCCTCTTCCTCCCAATCCCGTTTCCTGATATCCAGTGGGGTGAGAAGATGCAAATTAGGGAAATATGTCCTCCGATGCCTGTTAGTCCCTCAGCATTGCTATGGCAACGGATGGTAGTGGAGGAGTGGGGTGGGGGATGCGCTGCATAGTCCACACTGGGTTGGGGAGAATATTTTTAAACATAATTTGCCCCATTTCCCCAGCAGCGTGGACGCTGTCGGTGATCCTACGCTGCAGCAAACAGGGTCTGTCTCAACCAAACTCTGTCCCAGTTCAGTGGGACTTCCCAATGGAGGCAAGGAATACGGGCAACGCCACAGGCAAGTTACTGCATAAGAACGTACGAAAAGTGACGAGCAGGAGAAGGCCCACTGGCCCATCCAGGTGGTGCCTTGTGCATCACAATATATAGACTCCGCACCCCCACCCAAAGCCATGTCAGCTCCTTTTTCTTAACGCAGCGAGTTGTTGTGATCTGGAATGCGCTGCCTGAAAGGGCGGTGGAAGCAGATTCAATAGTAACTTTCAAAAGGGGAATTGGATAAATACTTGAAAAGCAAAGATTTGCAGGGCTATGGGGGAAAGAGCAGGGGGAGTGGGACTAATTGGAGAGCTCTTTCAAAGAGCTGGCACAGGCACGATGGGCCGAACGGCCTCCTTCTGTGCTGTGTCATTCTCTGATTCGATGATGAGAGGCAAGAAAACAGTTTGAAAAGCAAGGACAATTAGGTACGGGGGGAGGGGGGGATTCGGGGGAAATGGAAAATTCCTCTCCGGCCCCCTTAACCGATCAAAACTAGTCCAGGAGATCACCCTGCCCCGATTAACGTTATCAGTTAACAACCTTTTGTAAGAGGTGGTCGCCACCCCAGCCCGAAACAGGTCCCGGTCTCGCTTGAAGGAATTCAGCGAATCTGTGCTCACCGCACCAGCTGGTAAATGGTAAATATTCTTTGATATTATAACACTATTAAACCCCAGCAAATATGCCAAACAAACAATGAGAAGCAAACATCTCAATGAGTGCTTTATTCTTGGCCGCCTTGGAACTGCTACGTTTTAGAAATAACATCTTACTCAGCCTCAGAAAAATGTCGCAGGCTGCGAGGCCAATATGCTGAGATGCAACAAATGTTTTCTCCGTCACGTGCCCCAAAGAGACACACTTCTTCCTGACCTGCTGCTCAAGAGGCTGTTCACTTCCACAACACAAAGTGATTTTCAGACCTTGATAGAAAGCAAATGCTATACCAGGATGTGCACTCTCAGAACTGTGATCAGAACTTGCCCCTTCTACATTTGGATATATCTGAGCTATACAGTAGAAAGACTTGCATTTATATAGCGCCTTTCACGACCTCAGGGTGTTTTCCAATGAAGTACTTTTTGAAGTGTAGTCACTGTTGAAATGTGGGGAAATGCGGCAGCCAATTTGCGCACAGCAAGCTCCCACAAACAGCAATGTGATAGTGACCGGATAATGGGGGAGAAATTCAGTATCGCCCCGTTTGGGGCGCTAACTTTTGAAAGCTGGGAAACTTAGCGCCAGTCGCTAATGATTCTCAGCTTGTGCACTAAATCAAGCGCTCCACTTCCTTCCTGGAGCGCTGAAGGAGGCAGGCGGGGTGGTAGAGCTGCAGCGCTGCATGATGTCCCGTGCAGCACTGCCGCCATCCGAGGCTCCTCCCCTCCCTTAAAGGGATGGGCCGCCGCTGCAGGCTCTGCATTGGGACCAGTCAGCTGGTCCCCGACGGCGGCCGCGATCCGGCTCGATCAGCCCCACGCACTCCAGCAGAGTGATCGATCGCGGCCCAGGAGGAATCGAAAAAAATCAACTGCAATTTTTCTCCTACCCGCGCCAACATCCCCTTTTATTTGCGCCCCTGAAGCTCCCGGCCTCCTGAACAACGCTTCCTGCAGCTGCCAGTGTTGTCGCCCGGCGATGCTGCAGGGGGGGCGGAACCGAAGTTCGGGTCCGGGGCACTACTGGGGCGATGCGCACGGCAATGATGTCACGATCTCCGGGCGCAGGAGAGCATGGCGCTAGTGGTTACCGCCGCCGCAAACCTCCACGTCAATTTCTCGGGCGTCAGTACTATCACCGTGCCCGGTCGCAAAGCTAGTAGCGCCAGATTAGCGCCCCCAGGAGGCGCTAACGGGAGGTGCTAAGGTACTAAATTTCCCCCCCAAAACTGTTTTAGTGATGTTGGTTGAGGGATAAATATTGGCCAGGATACCGGGGAGAACTCCCCTGCTCTTCTTTGAAATAGTGCCATGGGATCTTTTATGTCCATCTAAGAGGGCAGACAGGGCCTCGGTTTAACATCTTAGCTGAAAGACAGCACCTCCAACAGTGCAGCACTCCCTCAGCACTGCACTGGAGTGTCAGCCTAGATTTTTGTGCTCCAGTCTCTGGAGTGGGACTTGAACCCAGTATGCTGTTGCCTCCATAGAGAGTAAGTCCTCAGTCAGACTATCAAGGTCTCTTAGTATCAGCAAGTTGAGATATATGGGAATTAATAAGAATATTTCAGTGAGCGGGCAGTAAATCTATGGACCAGGCTCCCTAGGGAGACGGAGGAAGCAGTTAGTATTGATTCATAAATGCAAATTAGATAGATTTCTTTCAGAAAATAACATTTTGGGATCCAGTTTTTTTGAGTAATTTGAGACATGACTTGTGGTGAGTGTAGCGTGCTCGGGAGGAACAGGTGTCTTTGGACCTCTGGTTCCCAAAGCTCTCCACCACTGGGGGTTTTCCTCACCTCATGTCCAGGTCCCTTGTAGACTCATTGATAGAGATTGATTGCTGTGATTAATCAACAAGCCCATTATCATTGTATCGTGTGACCACCAGGATGGTAGAAGGCAAACTAGACGGACCTTGAAGCTCGAGGAACAGCACCTCATCTTTTGATTAGGCACTTTACAGCCTTCTGGACTCAACATTGATACGCGCTCCCTTCTAAATCTCCCTGCTATGCAGACAATAGCTTGGGCCACTCATTGTGTTGAAGATCCACTATAAATTGTAACTTATTAGGATCTGTAAGACTTAAATAACCAGTCTACATTTTAGCTACCAGGATAAAGCACGCACACGGAAATCCACACAGTTGGGTTCACGGTATTGCAATTTTTTTTCAGAATTCACTTTAAAGCATTCCTGTATTTATTTCAAGAGTTGTACAAAAAGGCAATTAAACCGAACTTAAAACTGTAATATACAGATTAAGGTGTCCCAGTTAAAATATCTCAGTAGCTGAATAGTCCCTCAATATTTCATACACCGAGGGTGCATCCCCTTTGTGTTCTCCTTCTGTACATTTATTACATTTCAAATCAAAATTTGAACTTGGATAGATGTTTCCCGTGTTAATCAGACCATTTTCAACCAAGCTCCAAAATACAGGACCACAAGTACGTTTAATCAAATGGCTTTAACCAATTGTGTAATATATAAATCCCAGGAAATCAGCTGATTACACATCCATCCATGAGACAAGGGGAAAATTGACCAATCATTTAATGGCAGCTGGACAAACTGGGAGATTTTGTTTTTACTATTTTTTTTCCTCAAAAATGTCCCCCAACAATTTTTCTCCCCCCTCCCCATCTCTCTTTACAGCATTGACGCCTTGTTGTGGCACAATCACTGATTACTCTCCCGTATCTCACCCAAGTGGGTTTATAAATAGAGGCATAGAATATAAAAGCAAAGAGGTCATGCTAGAACTTTATAACTCACTGGTTGGGCCTCAGCTGGAGTATTGTGGACAATTCTGGGCACCACACTTCAGGAAAGATCTGAAGGCCTTAGAAAGGGTGCAGAGGAGGTTTACCAGGGATGTTACCAGGGATGAGGGACTTCAGTTATGAAGAGAGGTTGGAAAGGTTAGGACTGTTCTCCTTGGAACAGAGAAGGTTAAGAGGTGACCTAATAGAGGTTTTCAAGATGATGAGGGGTTTTGATAGAGTAGATGGAGAAAAACTATTCCCTCTGGTGAGTGGGTCTATAACCAGAGGTTATAGATTGAAAATGATTCTGTTTTCACTCAGAGTATTGTGGGGATCTGGAATGCTCGACCTGAAGAGGTGGTGGAAGCTGATACCATCAATAATTTTAAAAGGGAGTTGGACAGGTACTTCAGGATGATGAGGAACTTACAGGGTTATGGACAAAAAGAGGGGGTGTGGGATTCAGCATGACTGCTCTTTCAAAAGCCAGCACAGGCACGACGGGCCGAGTGGCCTCCTTCTGTGCTGTAACTTTCTATGATTCTGTGAGCGCCCTGTTGATTCAGGTGTCAAGGCTTGACAGTGAATGCTGCCAGTCTTTTCAATCCCCGGGTCATCACTGCTGAACTCGATCCTCTCCTCACCCAACATCCATACTTCCGGGAGAGGTTGATGGAGAGCGGGCAAGGGCTTCCCCCTCCTTAGTTCAGGAAGCTAACTGTAGTTCCTCTGCCACCGCCCCATCTAGAGAGCAGCTAACTCAGCACAGACCAAGGATTGAAACTAGGACCTTCCTGCTTTGTATGAATCAGCTATTCACTGGACAAGCATGCCCAGCTATCAGAATAGGAGATTTTATTGTCAATCTTCCCATCCCCTCCATGCTACCCATTGCTCATCTCTAATGCAGAAACTGAACAGCGTGAGGTATAAATCGATGAACGGAGTGGGACAATGTTGAGTTTCTATCGGTAACATATTATAATTTCTTTGGAACTTTTAAGTTTTTGAATCATTCCTCTCGTTTTCTCCCAGCTGCTATTAAAATGCTTGTTTTCTATATGAGGAAATTCAATTACATCAAGAAAGACATTGCTTGAAAGAGAGAGCTTGCATTATAACTACAGCGCTGTATCACATCTCTCAGAAATGTCCCGAAGCGACACACAGCGTGGATTACATTGCCGTTACTGTTTTGATGTGAGTAAAATGCAGCAGCCATTTTGCACACAGCAAGAGCCCGCATACAACAATGAAATGAATGGCCACTTAATCTGTTCTTTTCTCCATACTGTATACGATTGCTGCGTTGCAATGTTCGATTTCCACCTTCAATAATGGGGTCGTTCGAACGACCGAACATTGCAAGTATGTGAAAAAATGATTAAAGTCTGAATTTTAAGTCTCACACAAAGGGTTAACTTGTTTAACATGGAATGCCCACTTTTCATCTTGTCTGTGTTGGCTATTAATTACGATAAGAAATAGTTTCAGAATAAAGGCACACACAATTTGCAATGTATCCCATCTGGCGACATCTGACAATCCCCAGTGTAAAGCATGAATTTGAATGAAATATGTGAAATCTGGATGCTCTAGAAATGCAATCTTAAGTTTCTGGAATGCATTGAGATTACATTATAAAGAGAAAAGTTTCGTGTTTTTAAGCATTACAGTTTTATATAATAATATTCGTAAAAGATATGGAAAAGGGATAACACGCAATGAAAGACTGTAAATGCATTTCAATGATTAATTGAATGCTATCTCGAATGAACTGTGCCTGCATTATTTTCTTATTGAGTCTTCTACTAAATGATAAACATTGAATAATAAATTGAACCTCCTCCTACGCAGAACAGCAGGAAATAACCATCAGACAATTGCCCTAAACAGCTGTAGATTGCTTTCTGTAGTCATGTGGTGTGCTTTATGATTGTTATAATTATGAATAAAATTTTAGCGTAACCTAGTTTCAGCGTATCGAACCTTGGTTAGACCACACTTGGAGAACTGTGCACAGTTCCAGTCGCCATATTATAAAAAGGATATAGAGGCAGTGGCGAGGGTGCAAAAAAAAAGATTTACAAGGATGATACCAGAACTGAAAGGTTATACCTATCAGGAAAGGATGAACAGGCTGGGTCTCTTTTCTCTTGAAAAAAGAAGGCTGAGGGGTGACCTAATAGAAGTCTTTAAAATTATGAAAGGTTTTGATAGAGTGGATACAGAGAGAGTGTTTCCACTTGTGGGGAAGAGCAAAACTAGAGGCCATTAATATAAGATAGTCACCAAGAAATCCAATCGGGAATTCAGAAGAAACTTCTTTACCCAGAGAGTGGTGAGAATGTGGAACTCGCTACCACAGGGAGTGGTTGAAGCGAATAGTATAGATGCATTTAAGGGGAGGCTAGATAAGCATATGAGGGAGAAGGGAATAGAGGGTTATGCTGATAGATTTAGATAAGGAAAGACGGGAGGAGGCTCGAGTGGAGCATAAACGCCAGCAGGGACTGGTTGGGCCGAATGGCCTGTTTCTGTGCTGTATATCCTATGTAATAATTGTATAGCATTAATACTGGTTGTTTACATAAACCTTTTTAAGTGATCTTCTAACTTTTTGCGATAATGAATGACTTAACTATGCTTTGGGAACCAGGCAACCCATAGTACAAAAAATGGATAAACATCTCATAATAAGTGGATATTCCGTTTCACGAAACCAAAGAAATAACAATTAATACATATAAAACATAACCATTTAAGAAAATATAAACTCCCATTACAGACAGGAGGAATTTATTAATCGTTCATGGAATGTATCAGGGCATATATGAAAATAGCTCCCCTTGCATCGAATCACGAAATGTGAGAGATATTTACATAATATAGAAATGATTATTGTTGGGATTTGGCAGTTCACAATATTTTATATTTGGACAGGTCTGACACCAAAACTGGACAATGGATAAACGATATGAGGTCTATGTTTGCATGTTGCTTCTGGTCCCTTGGCCCCTTTACAGTGCAGATGACACAAGAACATAAGAAATAGGAGCAGGAGTCGGCCATACGGCCCCTCGAGCCTGCTCTGCCATTCAATAAGATCATGGCTGATCTTCGACCTCAACTCCACCTTCCCGCACTTTCCCCATATCCCTTAATTCCCCTAGAGTCCAAAAATCTATCGATCTCAGTCTTGAATATACTCAACGACTGAGCATCCACAGCCCTCTGGGGTAGAGAATTCCAAGGATTCACCACCCTCTCTGAGTGAAGACATTTCTCCTCATCTCAGTCCTAAATGGCCGACTCCTTATCCTGAGACTGTGACCCCTGGTTCTAGACTCGCCAGCCAGGGGAAACAGCCTCCCTGCATCTACCCTGCCAAGCCCTGTAAGGATTTTATACGTTTCAATGAGATCACCTCTCATTCTTCTAAACCCCAGAGAATATAGACCCGTTCTACTCAACGTACTGTTACAGAATAAAGGAGCTATCCAATTTAATCTGCACTACTTTTGTGTCTGCTCCAGTTCCCCCATGTCTTCCATCGTGATACAACCCCTACATTCAAAAATGTCAGGCACAAAAATAAAACAGAATAAATTAGGAAAAACAAAAAAAATAACACAATAATTTACAATTACATATTTCGTAGCATTTGCCGTGCCGGAAAGAAAAAGCAACAAAACGATTATAAATAAACTTTGAAAAATCCACACCAAGGTGCTCGATAATGAAATTCTTTAAAGCTTCTCGCTGGGGGAATATTGATTGAATGTTCCTTTCGGATTCGGTCGGCTGGGCTTGCAGCTCAAGCCGCTCCAGCTGCTAATGAACTAATCTCATAACTGCAATGGGACAGAGAATCTAATTTGCTTTTCCATTTCTGCGCACTGGATCTCAGTGCTGTAATTGTGCTCCTTTTCGAACCTAAATGGGATCAACGATAAAAAAGGTGTTATTTCAAAGAGAATGAACCGACGCATAATTCCTTGTGCTATCCGCGCCAAATGATTCCGACTACGTTTTAAGATTACCGGGTGTTATAAGAAACCGAGCGATATTAGCGTGCGAGATTGAACTCAGGTGGTCAGAGATGATATTTTGAAGTGTCTCCTAACGGCTACATTAAAATATCTAATATTGTCTAAAATCGGAACGTTACGCTGTGAGATAAATGAATGATTTCATAAAAAGCAAGGGCATAAAATTAACAGCTGATTGAAATAACGGATTGTATATTACTGTACAATTATTGTATTTATAAATTGATACATTTGGTTGCAAAAAATTATACTTCATATCTGCTCCATGAAAGCATTGTGAGATATTTATTCCAACAAATATGGATGGTTAATATTAGGAAAAATTATGCGTTTGAAATAATCAAAGTTTGTATTTCTAGAAAAAAGTCCCAGGCGTATAATGGAAATAATGCTACCGATCTCTTGCAGGTCATTGTAGGAAGTTAAGATAATGGCGCTTAGACTGCTGGACTCAACATTATTTAATTGAACAAACAGATCCCCAGTTTTATAACAGCTGTAGCATTGTACTAGATAACGCTCCGTAAACTATTCCCCTGCCAACGTGCATTTATATAATTGCTGTGCCTTGACCAGGTCAACCTGTGGCTGATTATTCTCAATGGGTCATCAGGTCAATTAGAGGTCACAGAATCTTACAGCACAGAAGGAGGCCATTCGGCCCATCGTGCCTGTGCCGGCTCTTTGAAAGAGCTCTCCAATTAGTCCCACACCCCTGCTCTTTCCCCTTAGCCCTGCAAATGTTTCCTTTTCAAGTATATATCCAATTTCCTTTTGAAAGTTCCTATTGAATCTGCTTCCAGGCAGCGCATTCCAGATCACAACAACTCGCTGCGTAAAAAAATGTCTCCCCATCTCTCCCTCTGGCTCTTTTACCAATTATCTTAAATCTGTGTCCTCTGGTTACCGACCTTCTCGCCAGTGGAAACAGTTTCTCCTTATTTACTCTATCAAAACCCCTCAGAATTTTGAACACCTCTATTAAATCCCCCCTTAACCTTCTCTGCTCTAAGGAGAACCCTCCCAGCTTCTCCAGTCTCGCCACGTAATTGAAGTATTTCATCCCTGGTACCATTCTAGTAAATCTCATCCGCACCCTCTCCAAGGCCTTAACATCCTTCCTAAATTGTGGTGCCCAGAATTGGACACAATACTCCAGCTGAGGCCTAATCAGAGCTATATAAATGCAAGTTGTTGTTGTTGTTATGAGATCCTCAGGTCAATTGGAGGTCATGCTAGTTTCTTTAAAAAAAATGTGATAAAAAATGTGCATGTCTGACTCCTGAAGTATGATGGACACCAACGGTAGTAGGTGGAAAATCTCGAGTTTAAAATTCTCATCCTGGTTTTCCAATCCCTCCATGGCCTCGCTCCTCCCTATCTCTAATCTCCTCCAGCCCTACAACCACCAACTCCCCCGCCCCCCCCCACCCTCACGACCTCCGAGATATCTGCGCTCCTCTAATTCTGCCCTCTTGAGCATCCCTGATTATAATCGCTCCACCATTGGCGGCCGTGCCTTCTGTTGCCTGGGCCCTAAGCTCTGGAATTCCCTGCCTAAACCTCTCCACCTCTCTTTCCTCCTTTAAGACGCTCCTTAAAACCTCCCTCTTTGACCAAGCTTTTGGTCATCTGCCCTAATTTCTCCTTATGTGGTTCGGTGTCAAATTTTGTTTGATAATCGCCCCTGTGAAGCCCCTTCGGACGTTTTACTACATTCAAGGCGCTATATAAATACAAGTTTTTTTTTTAACAATCTCTCACAAAGAACATGTCAGGAAGCCACCAGACTTTGTATTTTACAGATGACTAACATGCTAACTTTAGTACCTGGGTTAGAGGAAGAGATGCTTCCCACAGTGACATGTATAAACAAAATAGTGCAAGATTGAACTTGGAATGTCATTACACATTGAGAAACAGCTTGGCAAAACTATTGTTTGAAAGTAGCTGCCCACGATTATCAAATTTGTAACTTGTATTTAATTTGAGACTATTCCAGATTGGGGAATAAATAATTGTTCGGAGCCGTTAGAAATCTCGGGCGGTGGCACGAAACGGGCGGCATCAGATCGGCCGTCCGTTCTCCGCTGCGCCTGATGTTCAGTTGCATCGACTGCAATAGAACTAAACATCAGGCGCTGTGTATAACGGACGGCCTGATCTGATAACGCCCGTTTTGCGCCGCGACCTGATACCAAATTTCTAGGCCCTTGCCTGCAATTCTATGATGATTAAATTACATGAAATACAATCGGCCGGTGGGCGGTTTCAGTTCAAAGACCTACTTCTGATGCTGCACAGGTTGAAGTCGGTGTGTGCAATGCTCCACTGGGGAGGTGAAATCCCACCAAACATTATTTGTAACTCACTAGCTCCGTGTAAAATTCCTACCTGTGCTACCGTTAATGGTGCGTGTGCAAATTGCACACGAGCGTGTTAACCAGCACAGTAAAAAAAAAGAAAAAGGCTTGCATTTCTATAGCGCCTTTCACGACGACCGGACGTCCCAAAGCGCTTTACAGCCAATGAAGTACTTTTTGAAGTGCAGTCACTGTTGTAATGTAGGAAACGCGGCAGCCAATTTGCGCACAGCAAGCTCCCACAAACAGCGATGTGATAGTGACCAGATCATCCGGTTTTTTGGTTATGTTGAAAGCTCTCAGCCCATACAGTGTTTGACCGCAACAAAACTACTCTGCCTTTCCTTTCACACAATTTGGAACATTTAGTTGATCAAACGCTTAGCTGAAGGATCAGGCAGCAGACACTGATGCTCACACATCAATAGTGCATTCAAGACTGACACTCATTCCTCTGGACACACGAGAGAGTTGGGTGTCTGCAAGGCTGATCCTTACTGTGTCTTAATTGCAGCCAGAGCAAAGAGACAGGTTGTCGCCGCATCCTTTTTGCGGAGATTAAGCCCTGGCTAAGAGTTGAAACCTCTTTTGTGCAGTGCTAAGGGGAACGCTGCACTGTTGGGAGGTGCTGTCTTTCGGATGAGACGTTAAACCGAGGCCCCGTCTGCTCTCTCAGGTGGACGTAAAAGATCCCGCGGCACGATTTCGAAGAAGAGCAGGGGGAGTTCTCCCCGGTGTCCTGGGGCCAATATTTATCCCTCAACCAACATCACTAAAAAACATTAGCACATCGCTGTCTGGGGGAGCTCGCTGGGTGCAAATTGGCTGCCGCGTTTCCCTACATTACAACAGTGACTACACTTTTTTTAAAAAGTACTTAATTGGCTGTAAAAGGCACTATATAAATGCAAGTCTTTCTTTATGATGAGCTTAAGCGGCCGGATCTCACCTCGGCAGGGCAGTGCCCAGCACCAGCACCCAATCCATCCATCATGCGGTGTTGTGGATGCCCGTGCCAATGCCCCGCTGTGCGAGCTTCTGCCGGCTGGACTGCACCGCTTCCATGGCTCGCCGGTTCTGGTACTGCACCATGCCCAGGGTGATCAGGGCGTTCCAGCCCGCGTCCCGGGGGCACCGAAAGTCCAGCTCCCTCTTGTCGGTCATCACCACCGTGAAGTAGACGTGCTTGCCTTTCCGCTCCACGCAGTCCACCGTCTTTATGTCGCCGAAGCGGAGCTCTTTGCCCCCGCTGCTGTAGCCGAGGCTGCTGTTGGCCATAGGGTGGCTCTCCTGCTGCTGCTGGGACAGGGACAGGTCCAGGTACTGCTTGGGTCGCAGGAGAAGCAGACCTTCCTCGGTCAGGACACAGTGTTTCTTCTTCCAGAGCTGGAGCAAACCCTCGCTCCTCTTCTCCAGCACTCCTTCCTTCATCACCTCCCCAATCCCCTGCTCCAACATCCTGACCATTGAATTTAAAACCAAAATAAAAAGTCAGGCTTAAAATTTATAATACCGCCCCCCCCCCTCCAAAAAAAAATCTCAGCAGCAGTTGCAACGTGGGTTTTTGTGTGTGTGTGTGTGTTAGTCTGCGGCGTTTACTGTCTCTTTCTCTTCTGAATGATTCATTCTGAATGAGATTTTTCTCCACTCTGCTCCCACCGTGTGACGGAAGAAGGAAGTGTGGCCACAACTGCTGTGGGCCACGCGTGCAATGTCAAGGCTGCACTGAAACGGATGTGTAAGCAGCTTAAAAGGGGGTTACTCTCCTGCAAAGATAATTGGCAACAACAAAAAAAGGGATTTTATTTTTTAACAAAAGTGTTGTTGTGATCTGGAACGCGCTGCCTCAAAAAGGGCGGTGGAAACAGATTCAATAGTAACTTTCAAAAGGGGAATTGGATAAATACTTGAAAAATGTTGCAGGGCTGTGGGGAAGAGAGCAGGGGCAGTGGGACTTATGACCTGGACTTGGGTATAGGGGGCATAATTTCAAAGTTTGCAAAGCTTGAAAATGTAAGAAACAGTGAGGAGGATAGTAACAGACTTCAGGAGAACATAGACAGACTGGTGAAATGGGCAGACACATGGCAGATGAAATTTAATGCAGAGAAGTGTGAAGTGATACATTTTGCAAGGAAAAATGATGAGAGGCAATATAAACCAAATAGTACAATTTAAAAGGGGATGCAGGAACAGAGACACCATCCAAGACAAAGCAGCCCGCTTGATTGGCACCTCATCCACCACCTTAAACATTCACTCCCTCCACCACCGGCGCATCGTGACTGCAGTGTGCACCGTTACAAGATGCACTGCAGCAACTTGCCAAGGCTTCTTCGACAGCACCTCCCAAACCCACCATCTCTACCACCTAGAAGGACAAGGGCAGCAGGCGCATGGGAACACCACCACCTCCAAGTTCCCCTCCAAGTCACACACCATCCTGACTTGAAAATATATCGCCCGTTCCTTCATCGTCGCTGGGTCAAAATCCTGGATCTCTCTCCCTAACAGCACTGTGGGAGCACCTTCACCACAGGGACTGCAGCGGTTCAAGAAGGTGGCTCACCACCACCTTCTCAAGGGCATTTAGGGATGGGCAATAAATGCTGGCCTTGCCAGCGACGCTCACATCCCATGAACAAATAAAAATAAGATCATCGAAGGTGGCAGGACAAGTTGACAAGGCTGCTAAAAAAGGCATACGGGATCCTTGGCTTTATAAATAGAGGTATAGAGTACAAGAAAAAAAGACTTACATTTATATAGCGCCTTTCACGACCACCAGACTTTACAGCCAATGAAGTACTTTTGGGGTGTAGTCACTGCTGTAATGTGGAAAACGCGGCAGCCAATTTGCACACAGCAAGCTCCCACAAACAGCAATGTGATAATGACCAGATAAAATGTTTTTGTTATGTTGACTGAGGGATAAATATTGGCTAGGACACCAGGGATAACTCCCCTGCTCTTCTTCGAAATAGTGCCATGGGATCTTTTATGTCCACCTGAGAGAGCAGACAGGGCCTCGGTTTAACGTCTCATCCAAAAGACGGCACCTCCGACAGTGCAGCACTCCTTCAGCACTGCACTGTCAGCCTAGATTTATGTGCTCAAGTCCCTGGAGAGGGACTATGAACCCACAACCTTCTGACTCAGAGGCAATGGGTGCTACCCACTAAGCCACAGCTGAAAGGCAATGAAGTTATGCTAAACCTTTATAACTCACTGGTTAGGCCTCAGCTGGAGTATTGGAGTAATTCTGGACACCACGCTTTAGGAAGAATGTCAAGGCCTTGAAGAGGGTGCAGAGATTTACTAGAATGGTACCAGGGATGAGAGACTTCAGTTATGTGGAGAGACTGGAGAAGCTGGAATTGTTCTCCTTAGAGCAGAGAAGGTTAAGGGGAGATTTGAAAGAGGTGCTGAAGATTATGAGGGCTTTAGTAGAGTAAATAAAGAGAAACTGGTTCCACTTGCAGGAGACACAGATTTAAGATAATTGGCAAAAGAACCAGAGGGGAGATAAGAATTCATTTTACACAGCGAATAGTTATGCTCTGGAATGCACTGCTTGAAAGGGCGGTGGAAGCAGATTCACAAGTAACTTTCAAAAGGGAATTGGATAAGTACTTGAAAAATTTTGCAGGGCTATGGGGAAAGAGCAGGGGAGTGGGACTAATTGGAGAGCTCTTTCAAAAAATTGGTACAGGCATGATGGGCTGAATGGCCTCCTCTGTGCTGTATGATTGATTCTATGAGTGAGAACTGCTCGTCCTACCAGACAGTAAGAACTGATCGAGTGAATTAGAAATTCGCCTCCTGCGAGAAGGCAAGAGAGGAGCAAAAGTTTTCTCAAATCCTAATTTTCTCCGGAAAGAGTAAGAGGTTGAAGTCTACAGCCAGAAATAAAGCCAGATACACAAAACGGTAGATGAAGATCGTGCCGCAGTTATAACCGCCAGCGGCAAATACAGCAGAACGTCACTTGAACAAAACTCAGACATTTCTAATGCCGAGTCATTTTTGGTTTGAAAACTACTTCAAATAAACTGTGCTCGATGTAACAGAGTTTTGAGAACAACAACAACAACTTGTATTTATATAGCACCTTTAACGTAGTAAACTGTCCCAAGGTGCTTCACAGGAGTATTATAAGACAAAAAAACTTGACACTGAGTCACATAAGGAGAAATATGGGCAGGTGGCCAAAAGCTTGGTCAAAGAGGTAGGTTTTAAGGAGCGTCTTAAAGGAGGGAAGAGAGAGAGGCGGAGAGGTTTAGGGAGGGAATTCCAGAGCTTAGGGCCTAGGCAGCTGAAGGCACGGCCACCAATGGTGGAGCGATTATAATCAGGGATGCTCAAGAGGACAGAATTAGAGCAGCGCTGATATCGCGGGGAGTTGTGGGGCTGGAGGAGATCACAGAGATAGGGAGGGGCTAGGCCATGGAGGGATTTGAAAACAAGGATGAGAATTTTAAAATCAAGGCATTGCTTAACCGGGAGCCAATGTAGGTCAGCGAGCACAGGGGTGATGGGTGAACGGGACTTGGTGCGAGTTAGGACACAGGCAGCTGAGTTTTGGATGACCTCAAGTTTACGAAGGGTAGAATGTGGGAGGCTGGCCAGCAGTGCGTTGGAATAGTCAAGTCTAGAGGTAACAAAGGCATGGATGACGTCTATCACATCAATGTCAAAGGTATAAAAAAGTCTTTTTTTTGCTGATTTGCTGCTAGAAATTTACAAACACCTTACAATCTGCAAACTTAAAAAAAAAATTATTAATTCCTGGGATGTGGGCGTCACTGGCAAGGCCAACATTTATTGCCCATCCCTAATTGCCCTTGCAAAGGTGGTGGTGAGCCGCCTTCTTGAACCGCTGCAGTCCGTGTGGTGAAGGTGCTCCCACAGTGCTGTTAGGGAGGGCGTTCCAGGATTTTGACCCAGCGACGATGAAGGAATGCCGATATATTTCCAAGTCAGGATGGTGTGTAACTTGGAGGTGGTGGTGTTCCCATGCACCTGCTGCCCTTGTCCTTCTAGGTGGTGGAGGTCGTGGGTTTGGGAGGTGCTACCGAAGAAGCCTTGGTGAGTTGCTGCAGTGCATCTTGTAGATGGTACCAATGGTTCCCTCTAATTTTTTTTTGTACTGAGCGGGCCACGAACTCCTTTGAGCACGACCTTTTCGTCCGTCCGCAAATTTTAAAACAACAACGGCAGCAACAGCAACCACTTAAAAGCATATATACAGTAATGCCATATTGCCACCCCACCGTCTCAAATCATGAGACAATCAGACAAGGTTCTATACAAGTTTAACATAACTTCTCTGCTTTTGAATTCAATTCTCTAGAAATGAACCCCAGTGCTTTATTTGCACTTTTATGGCTTTTTTAGCCTGCGTTGCTACTTTTAATGATTTGTGAATCTACACCCCCTCGATCCCTTCTCACCTCTACTCCATTTAGACTCTTATTTTCCAAGGAGTGGGTCACCTCCTTATTCCTCCTACCAAAATGCACCACCTCACACTTATCTATATTGAAAATCATTTGTCATTTACATGCCCATTCTGCAAGTTTGTTTACGGTAGAATTAATGAAAAGCTTTTAGTTCGTCATGTACAAACTCTATTTAATAAAAAATTACTTGTCAGAAATGACTGGGATATAAAAGAACTGCATAATAATGCATTAACACTTCAGGAACGTCACTCAGTTACACGGTTGTGCATCGACAAACAATCCAAAAGCCCAAGGTGAGCTGAAAGAGGCATATCTGTTCATGCAATTTGTATTAATTTTAAAGTTTTCAACGTATTAGCCCATCCCTCATGTCTCTATAATAATGGCTGCACAAGCAGCAGGAGCAGCGGCTTTCCTGTGGCACTGACGTGCTGGATGTCCACATAAGTAATTAGAATATTAATCACAATGCAACCAGACAACCAACAAATATAAAGTGCTGTCGTTCTTTAGTTCACAGTATTAAAAAGAATTGAACAAAAACAGGTATCCATATTTCCAACTTCAATCACTTCCATTAATAAACGTTGTCTTCTTGAACCAGCACACCCCCCCATGTAACATGTCGGAAATGCAGCACTTATTCACAAGTGCAGAAAAACACATACACAATTTGCGAAACCGGAATAAAAACAAAAACTAGGAAAAGCTATGATTTCACAGAAATAAACATTCATCTTTCTTCCTGGACAGGAGAACCAATCAGACTGACTTGGAAATATTTACTAATATGTTGATGTAAAGATGTTAATTTACAAATTTCGCTTCTGATGTTTTTCTCTCAAACATTCTCCACAATATTAATCCCTGCTCTTATCACGAAAAGTGTTGAATTATTTTAGGTACTTCCCAATTAAATACAGTAGTGGGAAACAAACTTCATTGTACTCTCAATTTTTAATCTATTTCAAATTTATACCAAATCAAAATTGTACATTATCAGTTTAATCTCAGTATTTTCTGTGCCTTTCTCAACAAACAAATAGTAGTTTCTTCTAAGGAAGCTTCCTGTAATTTTTATACATCATTAGATAACTCGTGTTTCTATTAACACTCCATTAAATGTTTAAGAGGAAATCTATATTTACATTATTCCTGGGACTTGTTAGGACTATAGAACGACAGATGAAATAACATGGTTTGTGTTTTTCCTCTTTTTTGGTTCTTTTCCTAAACGTCTTAATGATATTTTAAAAAGTCAATGAAAAGTTATATGTAACTCCTACAAATCCTCCCCTGCCCTCCCCCTCCTCAACAGCATGGTTGCATGTTTGTGTAAAGCTACTCACTTCAGTCGATCATTCAAAATCAAATATTGAGAAATTTCAAATTTAAGAGCAGGTTGAAACTTGTTTAGATGAGGGGAAAATTAATTTTTGTTTCTGTTTCTTCCAAAATCATATTCAAAACTTAGGGGGGAAAGAAGTGTTAACATTCATTTTTTGTGAAAAGTTCATTAAAACTCTTAAATTCTTTCAAGTTTTGTTGCAGCTTTGACAGAAGAAGTTGCTCCAAGTTTCTCTTTTCCTCTTCAACACTGTTGTTAAACATACAACAAAAAATAATAAAATAAACTCTAATTCCAAACGGAGCTCAAATAAGAAAGTGAATAAAGTGGTTAAACTTCCTAGGAAGGCGGTGAGGTTATCGATCCCCAGCCTTGGCGATGAGTTGGGATCAGATTTGGAGAAGTTGTTTCCTCTTTTTCTGCTGCCATTCCCTCCGTCTCTCACAGACTTTGTGGTACCAACAGGGGCACAAACTTTTTCCCCTCTCTCATAACATGATTTAAATAACCCTGATAGACTCTTTCAAAAAGGGGACAACGCCAGGCAAGATTTAACTGGAACATACCACGGGACATTCAACATCACTTTCCCCTACTTTTTTCTGGCTTTAAACAATTTTCTGAATTAAAAAAAAAAATTCTCATTTTGGTTTCACTGGGGGCCTAAAACGTGTTTGCTTTAGCCTCCTTCCAGTGGCTAGTGTACATGTGCTGCACCTCCACCGGTGTTGTTCCAAAGTGCAGCCGCCGCTCAGTTCCCGGGAACGGACCACACTCGTCTGGACCCTCACCCCTCTCTGTCCTCTCTCTCTTTCTCTCCGCCTCCCTCCCTCCCTGTCCCTCTCTCTCCCTCTCACATTACAACAGTGACTCCACTTCCAAAGTACTTCATTGGCTGTAAAGCGCTTTGAGACGTCCGGTGGTCGTGAAAGGCACTCTATAAATGCAAGTCTTTCTTTTAGTCTCTCTCTCTCCCCCCCAGTCCGTCTCCCCAGGTGTCTCTCTCTCCCCCAGTCCCTCTCTCTACCCAGTCCCCTTCTGTCTCCCCAGTCCCTCTCTCCCGTCCCTCCCTCTTCCCGTTCCTCTTCTCCCCAGTCCCCCCCTCTCCCCGTTCCTCTTCTCCCCAGTCCCCCCCTCTCCCATCCAATGGTGAAGGTATGCCACACCCTATTTATGAGGTTTGTAGGTTCTCAAACCATTCCCATTAACTACTAGATTCTAATTTGTAAGCAAGCAAACTATTTTCTAATTATAATTAATACTGTCCAACATCATTCTATGTTATTTTCTACTGGCACTTTGAAAGCACCATTGATGCTTAAAGCTCATAAAATTACTGTCAAATTAGGTAACCAGACTAATTGGCTTGGTAATGCAAAGCTGAGGGTGGTGATAAATGGCAATTGACAGCAAATCCAAGAGGTTTAGGGATTAGCTCCAAGTGCTTTATTTATAGCATCAGATGTGATGACACCAAGCTCCATAGCCAGCTGAGTAGGGTATTATTTGAAGGGACCATGGCCAATTAAGTGGATGTCTGAGAAACAGCACAGATTAACAAATAAGAATGTGCACATTAGTCACATGAAACAAGCATACATCACAATAGGCGTCAGCTAGCATAAGTGGAAAAGGGCCAAGGTATGATTTCACCTCATTTCCAGTAGTATCAATGTGGTAAGTCATCTTAACTCCTATTAGAAAGAACTGGATGAATAGAAGTCCTAGGCTTAAAGCATACTTGGATCTAATACCCAAGAGCACAATATTTCTACAATGTTGAAAATATGGGCCAGCATCACCCCGGTTAAATTTGGTGGGGGTGGGATCAATATCTAGTTTCAGTGAGTTAGTAAAAGGTTGGGGCGGGGGGGGGAGAGAGAAGGAAGAGAAATTTAATTGCATTACTCTTCAGAGTTAATATATCCTGAGTCATCCCTTCAGAGATTAAGTAGGAAGACTGCTAATTACACATGGTCTGTTTGAAGGGGTGGATTTGGCAGAAAATTTTTATTTTTAAAATGTGATTCTCCTGCAAGGCAACATCCACAGTGGGTCACTTTCAGACATATGGAGTGTGTGAGAGAGAGAGAGAGAGAGAGAGCTCCAACAGCATCATAAACAACCTCAACTTCATTCCCATTAGCAACAACTGATATGCCTACTTCTACTGGATAGCACTTGCACAGAAACCATTGCTCCTTACCCTGCAAATCTACAGATATAGCAGCCCAATTGTAATGACCTGACTGCTATTCCAAGCTGAGATGTCAAGGTCAATCCAGGGCTTTGATGGGTGTGGTTGTGTCACACCATGCATTTATAACCCAGCCCAGATTTCATACTTATACAATTAGAGGATTAGATCACTTCAGAAAAACCCTGCAAGATGACATGTGTGTGTGTGTGTGGGGGGGGGGGGGGGAAGAGGGGGATATTGTGGTAACAGGGAAAGGAGTTGGTCCCTTTTTGTCACCCCTCACAATCTGCTAGTTCAGCATCAGTTTCCATATGCTTCTGTAAGCATCTCCAAACTCAATGCAAAAAAAGTGCTATATTAAAAAAAAAATGCAGGTTGTTGATGCTATTCTTGATCCAAGTAATTAGTTTTGTTTTCCTATTTAATTCTAATTGCATTAGAGATCCATCATTCTCACTAGAAGTACTTAACTTCCAGAACTTTTATTGCAAGGGGGTTGGAGTATAAAAGTAGGGAAGTCCTGCTACAACTGTACAGGGTATTGGTGAGAGCACACCTTGAGCACTGCGTACAGTTTTGGTCACATTTACGGAAGGATATACTTACATTGGAGGCAGTTCAGAGACGATTCACACGGTTAATTCCAGAGATGAGGGGGTTGACTTATGAGGAAAAGTTGAGCAGGCTGGGCCTATACTCATTGGAATTTAGAAGAATGAGAGGTGATCTTATTGAAACATGTAAGATACTGAGGGGGCTCGACAAGGTAGATGCAGAGAGGAGGTTTCCCCTCGTGGGCAAATCTAGAACTCGGGTGCATAGTTTCAGAATAAAGGGTCGCCCTTTTAGAACTGAGATGAGGAGAAATTTCCTCTGAGGGTTGTAAATCTGTGGAATTCTCTGCCCCAGAGAGCCGTGGAGGCTGGGTCATTGAATACAAATATCTGTCTATCTCCACCTTAAATGTAAGATAAGGGAGTGAAGGGCTATGGGGAGCGGGCAGGGAAGTGGCTTTGAGCCCAAGATCAGCCATGATCCTATTGAATGGCAGAGCAGGCTCGAGGGGCCAAGTGGCCTATTCCTGCTCCTATTTATGATGTTCTTACTGAATGCACTATCACTGTATAGGTAGGAATCATATGCCTTCATCCAAATTTACAAAGTCTCATGAACATTGTTTGGACTTGAAGATTACACATTTAGCTTTCTAGATAAATACAGGTTTGCTTGTTCTTTACTTTTAACTTCAGTGTCTCTTTTAAAGCTATTTAACTTCAGTACACAACACAAACTATGGACATCAATTAATGGAAGATCTGGAAGTTTTAAACCGGAAATAATTGCAGCAATGAATCAGCTGAAAGGAGCCATTGCGACTAAGTCAACAGTCATTTCAGAAAGTTAAGTTTAATGAAACTTCAAAAATATCTTTAGAAAAAAAAGTATTAAGACCAATAAATTGATCATGGTTTTGTGTTGAAAAGTGTGAATTGCTGTCAATAACATTCATTTATACAGCACCTTTAACGTAGTAAAACATCCCAAGGCGCTTCACAGGAGCGCAGACAAAAATGGACACTGAACCCAAGGAGGAGATACGAGGACAGGTGGCCAAAAGTTTGGTTCCAAGCAGCGTCTTAAAGGAGAAGTAGTTTAGAATGCCAGAGCTTAAGGCTTAGACAGCAGAGCATAGCCGCCAATCATGGAACAAAGGAAGTGGGAGATGCACAAGAAGCCAGAGTTGGAGGAACGCAGAGTTGAGGGGGTAGTGAGGAGGTTAGAGCTAGGGAAGGGCGAGGCCATGGATGGATTTGAACACAAGGATAAGAATTTTTAAAATGAGGCATTGGTGGGCTGGGAGAAAAATGTAGGTCGGTGAGCACAGGAATGATGGGTGAACAGGATGGTGCAAGTTGGGTACTGGCAGAATTTGATAAGCTTAAGTTTATGAAGGTGGAAGGCCAGCCAGGAAAGCATTGGAATAATTGAGTCTTGTGATAAAAAAAACACATGTGGGCTTCAGCAGCAGATGGCCTGAGGCAGTGGCAGAGAGACAATATTACGGCGGTGGAAGGCAGGTGCTCTTTGTGATGGAGGGGCTATGGAATCAGAAGCTCAGCTCTGGGTCAAATAGGACAGAGGTTGCAAACAGTCTTGTTCGGCTCGAGACTGTAACCAGGAGGGGGATGAAATTGGTGGTTAGGGAAACTGAGTTTGTAGCAGGGGCAGAGAACAATGGCTTCGGTCTCCCCGTTGCTTAATTGAAGGAAATGTCTGCTTATCAAAGACTGGATGTCGGACAAGCAGTGTGACAACAGAGGCAGTGGAGGGGTTGAGAGATGTGGCGGTGAGAGCTGGATATCAGCGGACATGTGGAACCTGAAGTCTCTAAAATTGAGTTCAACACCCAGAAGGAAGTCAGTCAGGTTGCGAGGACACGATGATGACCCTTATAAATGCAAACGCAAAGGTAAGTGGGTCCTTTTTCCCCCCTGAAACTGGCAACAGTCTATTTAATTGATCAATCTTTAAGAAAACCAAATGTTGCCTTCATTTTATCAAGACTTGCACTCCAAAATCGTTGGGTTAATGAACAAATCAAAATGAGCTTGCTCAAGACTGTGTTATGAACTGCTTATAGAATTTTTTTATTTTGAGTGAGCTTAAATTTAAGGAGGACAGCAAAAGTCTCAAATCAAATCACTAAAATGTAATTCTCAACTTGGGGACAATGATGTTTTTGATGAATCTATGAACAGAGGAAATCTCAGAACTCAAATCGCGAACCCACATCGAAACACTTAAGATTTGAAAAAAGCTGACAACTGGATATACCAATACATTTGGTTCAATTGCGGTCTTCAATGAGTAGGACGATGGCATCCAAATAAGATTGTTGCTCCATTAATGGAGGGCAAGAATATCCACAAAAAGCAGGTAAAGGCAATGTTGTGCTCCCTTAGTCTCAGTGGACTGCTAGGTGTCAAAATGCATATGCAACAAAAGTTAAAAATCAGTGAGCTGAAAGAGTATCTACTGAAAGTCAGGCCTGCAACCAAAGATGCAAGCGCTGCCCCCCAGGTCACAGTCCAATCAGCAGGACGTGCAATCATGCAATAACAAGGTATAAAACACACACCAGTTGGAAGAAAGTTCAGTAAGAAAATCTGAAAATACTAGTTTTTATTCACACCCCAAGTGGTACAGTATGACCTTTAGGTGGCGGTTAAGCTTCCATGTTGTTCACAATCTCACATTAAAACAAATGAACAAAAACCAGAGCATAATTAAGCAAACAATGTATGAACAGTACACATGGTTGGACATTTTGAAAACCTTCCATTAACTATTCTGCAACTCCATACACAGAGCCAGCCACAAAAGTCTCAATGCGTGTCTCCCGGTAGGTAACTCACTGTAACTGCATGTTTACAGGAACACAAGTAATGAAGGCACAGCTAGTGTAAGCACAGACATGTTGCACAATTTTATTTCTATCATTTTGTATAAAGTCCACGTTACACTCATCCAACTACAAAATGCATCTCTCCACCGTTTGATATATTCAGACAACGGGGCTGAAGAAAAGGATAATTACTTTGGTTGATTGTTCTCCAGCGGAATATTTCTAAACAAATATTGGTCTCTGAATTTTGCCGTTCCTAAAAGCCTTCCATTGGTGCTGCCTCTAACACAAGAAATTATTCTGAAGAACCCAAATTCTGTAGCAGTGGGATGACAAATTCTGTGACTTTTAAAAACTCCATTCCATCAATAACCAATTAAAAAAACAATGCAAGAGTAGCAACCATGTTCTGATCTGGCTGATTCAAGGGTTCATGATTAACCAAAAAAATGTTAATTGAAATTTGTCCTACCAAGAAAATACAAAACATTATAAGGCTGTTAAGTAACTATTAGTTGTTTATAATAAGCCAGTACAGTGCAGTTGTTCCTCAAGGCCACATAAGCAGACTTCACTGCTGCTTGCACTCAGATGGTGGGTTTGGGTCCTTCTGTTAATGAAGAGAGAGAGAGAAGCGCATGAGAATTGGTCACAAGCATGCACAAAGCCTGAAAAAGTAGTGCTCAAATACAAGCAACCTTTCCCTTTTTACATCAACTGATACTTTATGGCAAACTGCTTCAAGTGTCCATGTTGAATTGCAATTTGTAGATAGTCACTCCATAAACGATTACAGTACTACTATCCAGAGGCCTATTCTAACGGTGCTGCAATCCACCCCACTAACTGTTTTGGGGAAAATCGAATCCTTGAAGGCAGGAGAATGTTACCCATCCTTGGTATTGTTGATTCTGCACACACATACACGAACAGGTTTTCCAAAGAGGAACATAGGGGCAGGAGGAAGAGACGAGACTTCAGTTTCACACCACAAAGGAACTCAAGTATACATGGCCTTAGCCCAGGAAGCCACTGCAAATCATTTTGAAAGGTGGAAGGATAGAGCTAGTGGAGGTTCAGGTCAAAGAGAACAGAGGGATAAGTAGGAAAATCACTTGGTATGCAGAGACTGAACTACATTCAAAAGAATGTCATACCAGAAGTAGGTCATCAACAATTTTCATTTGTTCAAGTTCCACACACCTCCAACTAAGAAAGCAGAACTTGAATGCTTGATGGATAGCTATGACTGAGGCCAATTTTGAACACAGAAAGGCAAAAGGACTCGCCATTTTAAATAGTCAGATCAAAGCAATAATGTGTTCTGAAACATGTAGATTTAAATCAGTGTATTAGCAACAAAACTAAATGTTTGAATCAACCCAAGGTGCAGTGCCAAAACAAGACCCCATATATGCAGCGAGGCTTTGGGGAGAGCAGCTCACATTCCCCAGCCATGCACACACTAACCTCTGACTTAGCTGGTGGACAGCCATGAAGCTGATGACACTTCATTCACACTGGCTCAGCTCCAGCAGTTATACTGAAGGCAGCAGAGAGCAGACAACAGTTTTGGATGGAAGTGTGGGACTCCAATCTTTAAGCCACATGCACCCAGATTTCTTGAGAATTCCTAGTCTGGTCAACAGCTGCATCCAGGCTGGCACTACCAAAAGCACCTGTGTTACCACCCAGGGTTTTAGTAACTTTTTAAAAAATTTGACAGAGCATAGCAAGCTCAAAATTCTACAGCAAAATTTGAAGATGGTAGATATGCCAACTATAGACTGTTTCATGCTAATATGCATGGTGTTCCCCCATAGTCCTTAGTGGTTTCATTATCTCTGATACAGCAGTCTCATTAAAAGCAGCATGGGTAACTCCACCTCCATTAGTAGGAATGGAACAGGAGAGGCAGCTTGGGTAAACAAAGAAAAAAGTAAAACATCAATGTGCCAGATGTCAGCTCTCATTACACTTTATTCAAATCTGAACCTCAGCATAGTACGCTACTGCCTCAAAAATCTGTTGCTTGAAACTGGTCCAAACTGCAGTTGTTTGTTTTGAGCTCATCGAAACTCCTGTATCCTAACTCGCACCAAATCCCATTCACCCGTGCTCGCTGACCTACATTGGCTCCTGGTCCGGCAATTCCTCAATTTTAAAGTTCTCATCCTTGTTTTCAAATGCCTCCATGCACTCCTCCAATTCTTGCCTCTTGTGCATCTGCGATTTTCATCATTCCACCATTGGTGGCCATGCCTTCAGCTGCCTAGGCCCTAAGCTCTAGAATTCCCTCCCTAAACCTCTCCACTCCTTAAGATCCTCCTTAAAATCTACATCTTCGACCAAGTTTTTGGTCATCTATCCCAATATCTCCTCATGCGGCTTGGTGTAAAATTTTGTTTGATAATCACTCCTGTGAAGCGCTTTGGGACGTTTTACTATGTTAAAGGCACTATATAAATGCAAGTTGTTTAACTCTAAAGTATGCTTTCTTCCCACTAGTATTATCGACACTCAATTACTTAAAATATTGGCCCCATCCAGAGAGTTATATGCCTACAAATTATCATGTCCTTGTTGACAGGACAGGAACAAGTTGTCTTCCCATCGACATGTACCAATTCAATTATGAAGCCACTGTAACCATGGGGTTCAAGTATTTCACCACCCTTGCAATCCATCTCCAAAGCTTAAAAGCCAAAATTAAAATGGCCACCATGCATCTCAGGAGTTTCAAGTTATGGCTATTTCTTGAGGGACAGGGAAGAGGGAAAGGCATTCAGATCTCACTATACAGCTGGAAGATTCATCATCCAAACTTTGAGATTGAGCCCATCAAGCTATTTAGGGCTGGGAATGGCAGTCAACAGGCCAAGAAATTGTTAATACAACAAAGAGTCAAATGCACTGTATTCTTAGTTAAATCTGCCACCACAGTCCCTTCCTGGGCTGCCAAGATACCTGGTTGAACCTGTACAGCTTTCGCAAAATACTCAGGAAGCTTCTATATTTGGAAACCTGGGTAGGCTCCGTGCTCACCCAGGAGTTTAATCATCTTTAACATTATAGGAAATTGATACACTGTTACAGAACAAGACTTGAGGCCCAGTGTGATGCACTATTCAGGAGGTTTTGATCTTTCTCCTCCTCACCACCCCATACCCCCAAAAACCCCTTCCCCGATGTAAAGCTACTCTGCCACAAGGTAGCTGTCTAGTAGCAGCACTATCCTACTTAATCCAGGATTAATTTGGATATTGGCTACACAAAGTTACTGTTTACATTTAATCTGATGGGAACTGTTTTTGGCATGGAACAGAAGTTCTGCTTTGGTCTTATTTGCATTTCCTCAGTCATCACTGGGGTGGGGGGGGGGGGGGGGGCGAAGGCAAGATACTAGATTCAGTGGCCACTACAAATCAGTCTAGTGGGAAAATAACCAACATTAGGACGGAGGGATAATCTCCAAACCTGCTACCAGACTCAGCAACTATCCCCCAAATACAAGTATACAGAATCTCCATATAGATGAACCTCAAGTATTAGTATCAATATACACAAGTAAACAATAAACACTAACTCAGTTTTGTTTGGGTAGAGAACAATCTTTGGGATGACTGCTACAATGATCCTAAAGCAATAAAGTGTAGAAACATAATAGCAGCAAGCATCCAGGAGACATGCCAGTGCTTTCCATTTACCGTGTTCTTAAATGGTACTCTCTCTAGATTGTTATTTTCTGGCATGGTCTGGAGGGTTGCAGTGTTTACAGATGTGATTATACTTTTGTAGAAATCTGAACAGCAGTTCGAATGCCTTCCTACTCTTCAAACAATGTGGATAGGACTCAGTCACAGAAGTTTCCTTTAAAACTCCAGGGAGCAGTCTTCACTTTAGACTTTAGCTATACATGATGCAGGACCTGGGACATCAAGTGAATAATGATGAGCTCGAGATGCTCATGCATGTGTTGGAGAATGTATGACTCTAATAAAGCACATGAGATAGTACTTTAAATAGAGCCAGTTTGTGAAAAATAAAACTAGCAACTCCTAAAACCACAAACCCAATCACTTTGCACTGCCAGTTAAATACTCAAATCTTCCAATTCCCAAAGCAGTTCCCAGACTGACATTCAAAATCACTTCCAGAAATAATTTGCACAGCACGCACTACAAATGTTCAGGTGGATTTAAAACTTGGTTTACCAACCATTATGTCTCACTGCAGTAATAACTCCAGATTAGTTTTGAAAAATAGCCATACAAAAGCAGGAACCAGTCAAAACTTGGACAATTACTGCAGCAAGAATCAGATTAAGATGCCACTCACTAATTAGTACTTGACAAAAGCAAAAGCATGTAGAAGAAGTTAGTTGAAGGAAAGTATTATATAATAAAGATCAGCAAGCCTTACCTACCAGGGGTAGGGTTATTTCTAGCCATCATTTAAACCTAGTAAGGAAAAATTCAGAGAGCAGCTGACATGAAAGTACACGACTTGAAGCCAGTTAAGATTTTGAAATTCCAAAAGGAATTAAAATCGTAACAACTTAAACATACCTAAATCTATACATAATCTCAACTGTTAAAGCTAATCTCAATACCGAGGCAATATGTCTTATACTGTAAATACATTTACTTGTGAAGTAGACATCTTAGTGCAAATAAAATCTCAATTAAATTTGGACTTTAGAACATTATACCGTTCAAAATAAACTGTGCCCTCTATTATAAAAGTTCATTTTACAGCAGAGTTAGGCAACATCGATCAGGTTAAATAAATATACCATTAGACGATACCCCATTCACCACCTCCCCAATTGCTATCAATTTAAGAGTGGGGAAGAAAAAAAAAAAGAGAATTTGCATTTACATAGCTCCTTTCGCGACCTCAGGACACCCCAAAAAACTTTATAGCTAATGAAGCACTTTTGAAGTGTAGTCACTGTTATGATATGGGCAAAATTGGCAGCCAAATAGAAATGGATAAACCAGAAATAATGTGGGCCAATTTCAGGAAAAACTCTGGGAAGGGTTGTGTGTTGAATGCCCCCTAAAGCAACACTAACTCAGGAGGGTGTACATACCCTCCATAACAGAGTTGTTTGGCCAATTGTTGGGGACCTGCATGAACACCACTTGCAAGTAATGTTTAATTCCTCACTGTAAAACATATCCTTTGAGAGAATGAAGGGACAAAAACCACACTGGATGTATTTTTAGAATACATCCAGGTGCGGTGTTCAAGTATTATTGCAAACCTTTTGGCATTATAAATCAATATAAAGCTCTCGTGGCTCAGTTAAGTTTCTCCAGTGAGCAGCGGAGCCAAACAGACCCAAGGAGTCCTAATTTTAATCCTGTCTGAAAAATTGTACAGCAGATTCAGATACATGCTACAGTAGTTGTACTGGTGATTTATCTTATCCACTCCACAAAGCTTTGGCTCTCAAAGGCTCAATATCTGGACAACTACTTTCCAGAAAGCCCCGAGCCATTTGGCCCACTGAGCCCAGAACCCACTTGTTCCTGCCTGGTTGAAATGCCAACCATTAACTCCTGTACTGTCTCGTTTACCCCCAAACCAGTCCCATCTAGCTATAAATCTAACCCTTTTCCAAAAAGCATCTGGCCTATCACCAACTTACTGGAACAATTCCACTGAGAAACTCATTACCTTTACCAAAGGATGGTAATATCCTGTTAAAAACCTTTACCATTCATTCAGGACCAGAGTTAAAATTCCCGAACAGTCTCACTGATTCCCACATGCACAACCATGTATTGCCTGCTCCTTGTACTAAATTATCCACCCTCAATCTTACACCCACCAATAAAAGTCACACAAGGGAATCTATTAAACCCCCCCCCCCACACCTCCCCAAGTTTACACTACTGCTTTTATCTCATTTCTCTAGACTGCAGTCTCAAATTCACTCTTCCCCTCTCTAGCATCACCAGTCAGTGTTATCCAGCACCTGGAACTGGTCCCTGCATAACTCCACTGATTCCACCCCCCCTCCCCAAATCACTTAGTAGAACATTTAATTCTCTAGTTTACCCAAGTCTAGGACAGTCACTAATATGGAACTGTATTTCACAAGTTAAACAGCTGGATTTAATCAAGTCCCCAGTTGAAACCCATTGATATTTATAATTCTATCTTCCATTTTAAGCCATTTGTTGACAAATGTCCAACAATCTCCAGCTTAGTAGGAATGAAGTGGAAACTATTGAGAATTCAAATCAAGTATGTACTAACCAGACATTGGTGATATACTGTGCATTGGTTATTTGGGGCCTGGAGTTTCACGCTGTTAACTACAAAGTGTTTTGTAGAACAAAAAGTTATAGCTTCACTTTTGATAGGCGATGTCTAGCTCAGCAAGGCATTAGGAGTAACTACTGGACCTGCAGGCCAGAGATGTACAACGGGTGAAAAACCGAATGGGATGGATTTAATTTTCACCTGTGACAAAATACTGCATCACTATGTAACTGCCTGTGCACTATTTAGAATTCCTGACCAGCTCACATTTCCTTTGCTTTAAATTACGTTGTGCTGACTCCCGCAAGCACTGATCTTAGAAATATGCAAGAATGGCGACAAGATTAGATTTTTTCCTGTCCAATAATGATTCCATTCTACATTAATCAACTTTTAGATCTCCGTGTACATGACCTCCACTCTGTTCACCGATTCACTTCATCTTTACCTTGATGCAGCAATCAAAATCTGGTTTATTTCAATTCCTCGCCCCACACAAATTTAATCAATAGCTATCAGCTGTTCAACAGGTTAACAAACCTCACCACAGATGCTGACTGACCAGTGTTTGTTTAAAACATCTGCAGTTTTTTGGCCATCAACTCTGTGCCACCAAACATCAGTTGTCCTTTATCTAAACATTCTTAGCCTCACCATCTCTTCTCACCTCAAATGGAACTCAATATCTCTATTGCTAGAACTGCCTCTAAATAGTTTCCTCTTCCATGCCAAACACACTCTTCCCCTCAATAACTCAAGCCTGTCCAAGACTTAAATATTGCCAAAATCTCTCAAATACTTGAACCCGACAAGAAAAATATCCGACAGGAGATTAACCTCGTCTTTAGCCGCCAACCTCTCTCGGCTTTCCTTTCATCAGTGCTTCTGAGCTTTCCAGTAATCATCAAAACTGGAAGTAGGTTTGTCCTACACATCCTTCCATCTTCTGAGAATCAGAATGATACAGCAGAGGCTATTCTGCCCATCATGCCTGTACTGGCTTTGAAAGAGCTATCCAATTAGTACCACTCCCCTGCTCCTTCCCCATAAACCTGCAAATGTGTCCCCTTCAAGTATTTATCAAATTCTCTTTTGAAAATTATTGAATCTGCTTCCACCACACTTTCAGGAAATGCATTTCCAATCACAGTATAGCGAGTAATCTGGGAGAGGGGGTATTGGGTTTGATCCCTGTGCTGTGGTATTTGTTCTTTTCCAGGGCACCAATTTAAATGCTGTATTTGGCCTCAGCACCCTTGTGCTAGAGAGGTGCAGTGCATGACAGTATAGATTGTTAACATACACTGTGCTCACACGTCAAAAATGGCCACTGGGATTGGTACTGGAGGGCTGCCAACACTTGCCCCTCTTTCGGGCACAGGCACAATGGGCTGAATGGCTTCCTTCTGTGCTGTATTATTCTATGTTAAGTGTTTAGAAATACAAATTGCACTCCACTGCATTAATTTACAACATAGAAAAACACCAAGACAGAACTGTGCAGTTTAGTAACTCGATCAATGCAATTGCTTTTACATATTCAGGTCATCTTGAAGTACTGCAGCACCAAAGTTCCTCCCAACAAATAAGGAATTATCTACTGCAAGTACATTTTTCCTCATCCGTTGAATGTATCCTCTCTGTACACAAGTCGTGCCCAGTCCGTACCCCAACGATCAGATGTTGCTTACATACAACAAAATGGGGAAGGGGCAAAAAACCAAGGACAGATCACCCCAAGGAGTGCAAGTTTCTTAAGGCTCTTGCGCAATTACTTGAGGACTAAACAAAAAAAAACCTCTACATTCTAATCTTGCCATTTGTAGAAAAGGTACCTGATTAGATGATGGAACTGTAACCGACTCATTTTTAAATTCTTCAATACAGATATTTAAGTTTAGAGGTACATTTTTCACTGTAACCTTTCCCTCATCTTTCGTGCACAACTGCTTGCACCATGAAGTCAGGTTTGACCACTGCAAAACTACACAGAAAATGGCATCCTTTGAGCTCCTTACCAGGTAAAACTCATTAGAATTTAAGCTGTAGGAGCTTGCAAAGTGTTCTGCTGGAGTTAATACTGCTCACAATAGGCTTAAAATGCCAACAGCTCCCCACACTACTAGGGCAACACGGTGGCATAGTGGTTAGCACTGGTGCCTCACAGCGCCAGAGACCCGGGTTCGAATCTGACCTCGGGTGACTGTCTGTGTGGAGTTTGCACATTCTCCCCGTGTCTGCGTGGGTTTCCTCCGGGTGCTCCGGTTTCCTCCCACAGTCCAAAAATGTGTGGGTTAGGTTGATTTGGCTATGATAAATTGACCCTTAATGTTAGGGGGGATTAAATATGTGGGGTTATGGGGATAGGATGGGATATGTTAGGGGGAATTAAATACGTGGGGTTACGGGGGTAGGGTGGGATATGTGTACTGTGGGGATTAAAGCAGGGACAGGGTACTGGATTTGGATGATCAGCCATGATCGTATTTAATGGCGGAGCAGGCTCGACGGGCCGAATGGCCTACTCCTGCTCCTAGATTCTATGTTTCTATGTTTCTATGTAAGATGACTTGAGAAAATGGTCGTGTGTAATTGAGACAATCCCAAAAGGAGATTATAGGAGTGGATAAAATAGTTTGTGATAATGTTGACCTTCACAAATACAGTGCACATTATACATGTTGAAAATGGGCTTTATATGGCACTAGCACTTTTCCTACAATAGTAAACATTTTTTTTCTGGAAAGTAAACAACTCAAATTCCCACCTTGGGGTCATAATCTGGGTCATTTTCTTCATCTGCTTCTTCCTCCCCTTCCTGTTTAAAATAAAAAATAGACAATGAAGGTGGTCAAATTTTTCCCCATCAAGGTCAGAGAGACCATCCAAGAGGATTAACACAATAAGAACTTTAGCGGAGTGTACATGAACATACTGCGACCAGGACCAACAGAAATTCATAACATTAATTTTTTTCAAGCACTTGTCCCATTATAAATGAAAATAAAAGAGTACCTCATCATCTGCCTCTTCACCCTCTTCATCATACTGTATTGAAAGAAAAAGAACTAATCAGGCTGAGTTTTGCATACCATATCCCGTAAGTCAATACAAGAAGCACTTGCCAAAGCCAGTATTGTGCATACCTTCAAGCCAGAGTTGTATAACTCAAGGTTCGATTTCATAAGCCTTATTCGAACCCTCACCATCCAGCACTGACTCCTTTGCACTAAGTTTAATTGTTGAACAGAGTTTTAAAAGTTCAATAGCAAGCCTTTTAAAAGCTTGAGCATAAGCAAGATACAATGCAAGGCTATTGCCTATCCAATTAACCTCTTGATCAAGCACGTGAACAGCAGCACTGTAGCAAGAGTTAAGATTCCCATTAGTGAAGTAGCCTCAGACAATACGCCTGCTTCCTAGTAGAAAAAAAAGGGAGTCTGAGGTGATCACAAAACTGTCTTCTAGGATCTACAATGTCTGAACAGAGTCAGCATTCCTCTTCAAGCAGGATTACTCAGCCTACTTTAAAGCCTTTTAAACATCAGTTTTACCTCCCGTTAACTTGTCAAATATTTAACTAGACAACTTGGGATTCAATAGGAATAACCAGTTAAATAAAAAATTGTAAACAGGCTTGCCAACATCAACATACATATTCCTTCTATAGAAAGCAACATGAATGAAGCTCAGTCAGTTTCCACTAATGTTAATAGAAATTACTTGTCTAAATAAAGGGGGCACAGTTTTTTTTGTAGCTGAATACAGTAATCAAGAACTCAAAAAATCACATTACAATGATTAGCTCAATGCATCAGTCATGATGCATTATTGACAGACAATTCAAGCAAGTTCACATTGCAGATGTAGTAGGTAATAAGATTGCGTGGTATGCAGTGGAATTTTTGGGGGGTCCCATTTTCTCTGATGGATTAGTTTTATTGGCATTTTCCAGTTCTTTGCCATTCTTCCACATAATATTTCAGACTATTCAACCATAAAAGGAAACGGAAAGAGGAAGGGGGGCATTACAAGTGAGCTTCAACTTGTGAGCACAACCATCCAATGTTCCAACAAAGAATCATTGGGCAATCAGGAGCTGGAACCGTGGGCTATTCAGTACTTCTGAGACTGCATTCCTGCCATAACCAACTAAATTGAGAGGTCACACAACACCAGGTTATAGTCCAACAGTTTTATTTGAAATCACAAGCTTGGACTATAACCTGGTGTTGTGCGACCTCTCAATTTTGTCCACCCCAGTCCAACACCGGCATCTCCGCATCATGATAACCAACTAAGCCACGAGAAGAGCTAGTAGAACTTGGCTATGATGGCAACAGTGATTATACAATTTTAAAAATCATCCTTGGATGTGGGCGTTGCGGACATCGGCAGCATTTATTGCACATCCCTAGTTACCAGAGGTTTGATACAATTGAGCGGCCTGTCACACTCTCTCTAGTGGGCAGTTAAGAGTCAACCACATTGACGTGTGACTGGAATCACAATTATTCATATTCAACTGAAGCAGCTATTTTTAATTACCAAGAGATCAACTAAAACAAGAACAAAGCTTTCACTAGTCTGCCTCTTTTAAGTCCCTGCTTGTTGAATGGTGGTATACGTTTGTTAAGTAAATGTATGTGACGTACTTCCTGTATTGTGTGCAAGGCGCTTTCTACTAAAATTGGTGCATGTGGCTAAAACGGTGTCACCGTAGCCCCACCTGCGGCTCGTCAGCAATTTCTACTTGGCGCTGTTAGTTGATCTGACACTTTCCCATTAGCTTTTAACAGCCAGAATTTACTATTCTGTGGAATGTGACCATTTCCAAATATAGTGGACGATCTACAGAAGCGCTTCAAATTTTTCCTTCAATATTGCTTACTTTCCTGAGCTCACAAGAGCTGGGACCAATGTTCCCTCAATTTTTTGGGGGTGTGCGGCCCCTTAATGGAAAACCGCGCATGAGCGGAAGTTTAGAGAAACCGGTAAGCAGCCTGTGCGGGAGCTTCAGACAGCTGCGCAGCTGAACACTGGTTGGGACTGTACCAAAATAGCAGCACGAAGCACCACTTCTACCTAAATTCATCAAAGGGCTTACATCATCATCGTCGTCTTCAATAGCTTCTCCTGTGAAGTACAACACTGCCCGTGGAACTATGCGTTCATGCAAAAAGTGACCAATTTCAAAGTCAGCAGCGAGTATCGCCTCGGAATCTTCATCCTGTAACAAGTGAAATTTAATGCCTCAAAAGATCTAGCAGTGCTTTAATCTAAAGGCAAAGCAAATACAAGGCATCAACAAGTTTCGTTAATGGAGCTAGCTAATGTTAACCTTGATAAGAGTTTAAACTGCTACACGTGGGCCATCTTAAACATAAATAGGAGTAGGCTATTCAGCCCTTCGAGCCTGCTCTGCCATTCAGTAAGATCATAGCTGATCTTCTATCTCAACTCCACCTTCCCACACTATTAAACCAGGTCAGGTGAACTTCTTCCTCAACCCCACCCTGGTGTGCAAGGTCTCCGAGTCATTACCCCAACTTCTCAGACTCAACAGCATGGCGACCCCTTGTAACAACTTCACCGAGTAGTACACTAGGAATAAGCCCACTATTCGAAGATCACTCCAAGAGTTCCAAATAACTAAACGCAGACTGTGGATTAAAAAACTTTTTTAAAAAGCAATTTGAACTCGTCTCCAACACGATAGACTAGCCATCAGTAAATCCTGATGGACAGCAGGGAGAGAGCTCACTTGACCAGTCATACTACATATTTAAATTTTTCTGGCCAATTTCTGCCCTCCCTTTCACTTGAAGGCAACAACCCCCCCCCCCCCCGGGGCCAGCTGGAACAGTCCTCATTCACACCAAGCATCTTGTAGCACCTGGCCCAAATGTCCTTGTGTGCAGAGCTGGACAATGAGCTGTGAAGCTTTTCGACCAATGCAGGACAGTGCATCACAGTTGAAGCCCATGCCTGTGGTTACCAGACGTTCACTTAAACCCTTTCCATTAAGGGTCATTGGGCAGCCATCAGGAGTTTGAAACCTTGTCCAATTTGGCCCTCCCTAGCTCAAGGACAGAGACCAAATACAGCATCCAAACTGGTGCGAACTCAGTGTAGGCCAGGAATCAATTCTGGGACACTCGTCTGTATGGCTCAGTTAAACGATAAGTTTACCAATCAGGTTTTTGGAAAAGGACATCATCTCTGGGTGATTTCCTAAAGAGATTATGGCACCCAATGTCTTATTTGTATGCCAAGGGTTCAATAAATACAGAATAAAACTTCCCATTGCTGCTTAACTGATTTTACATGCCTTTAGACATCAATAGCCAATATTGTTAGCCAGTAACAAACTTGTCCCATGTAACTGAACGCTAATTTAGCAATCAAGAAATCTGCATTTAATGGAAGAAATTATATATAGCATTGTTTTTTTAAAAAAAACACTTGAAAGTCACAATATGGTGAAGAAACTAAAGATTGCAAACATGCTAGCTCAGTCAACTTACCAGCTCTCCATTCTCCGGAACTGCAAGAGGAAAAGAGAGTGTAAATTAGAAAATTGACAAAGCCATCCAAGATGCTCAAATCACATCAACTCTGTTCACACGCACCTTCAGGAGGACAAAAAAAATTGAAGAAAGAGTCGTTCGGTACGGTTTTTGTAACGGTCCTAACAGTGCCACGACCCTTGTGCTTCTGCTTCTTTTTAATGGTTTTCAATGTGATGTTCTTTCCCTTCTTCCAGTCAATCTGGCACCTGTATTGGAAGTTCCAGAATTTGTGTTAACATTCATCATGTCTAGATGAGCATTGCAGCCATAACTTGCATTTATATAACGCTTTAACGTAGTAAAATGTCCCAGGGCGCTTCACAAGAACGTCATAAAACCAAATTTGACACCGAGCCACATAAGATATTAGGGCAGATGACCAAAAGCTTGGTCAAAGAAGTGGGTTTTAAGGAGCATCTTAAAAAGGAGGAAAGAGAGGCAGAGAGATTTAGGGAAGGCATTCCAGAGCTTTGGGCCTTGGTGGCTGATGGAGCGCTTAAAATCAGGAATGCTCAAGCGGCCAGAATTGGCAGAAGCACAGAGATCTTTTTTGGGGGGGGGGGGGGGGGGGGGGGGTGGGCGGCGCAGCGCAGTGGGGCTGGATGAGATTACAGAGATAGGGAGGGATGAGGCCATGGAGGGATTTGAAAACAAGGATGAGAATTTTAAAATTGAAGTGTTGCTTAACCAGGAGCCAATGTACTTCAATGTACTTGGGTAAACAGGACTTGGTGCGAGTTAGGACACAGGTAGCAGAATTTTGGATGACCTCAAGTTTATGGAGGGTAGAACTTGGGAAGCTGGCCGGGAGTGCGTTGGAATAGTCAAGTCTAGAGGTAACAAAGTCATGGATGAGGGTTTCATCAGCAGATGACCTGAAGCAGGTTGCTCCGTGGCAAACATTTTGCATTTCTTGCTACAAGTTCAAATATCTATTCATAATTCACCTCATTTAGAGGATCTATTTTACACCAGTGATGGGATGCAATTCAAATAACTACTGGACAAAGTGACTCTCTCATCACCAGGTTGCTTCCATTGAAGAATGTATTCTACATTACCCTGCAACATTGTAATTATGGAGAGCTTAAAAGCATTTTAAATGTTCCTAAAAGTTCAAATTTAAAAAAAAAATGTTTTTTAAAGAAAGGAAAATTCTTCCTTCATGCTATGAACCATAGGTTGCAATTTTCCAGAAAGCACGGATATAACCTATACATCGACTGAACTAATCGCATGCGTTTGAAGGGAATTATTGCTCTTGCACCAAAGTAAATGAAGTTTTATTTGATTTCACTGCAAATGGTTTCCTAATTCGGACTGCCTGTCTGCAGCACATCCAAGTAAAAGATTTGCAGTCGGAAAACCTATAACCAAGATTTGAATGAGAAAACAGGTCTGCTAGCAACAATGCGAGGAAGATTTAACCGGATTTTATTTATAGCAGGGTGGAAAAAGATGACCGACTCATCCAGGGCATGATGGGTTTACTTTTTTTTTTTAAGATGTGGTAACTCAATACAGACATTTGCAGCACACGATCCATTGCATGGAGTGTTTACGAGCAATGTTCGCTGTAATTTTATTTTTCCATGCGCAGGCCCTTTAACTGGCTGCATGGCCCATTCAAATCTTTGCGTATGCTCGGTTATTCACACTGAAAAGCTTGTGAGCAGCCTGCGTGGGTCTTCCGGACAGGAACGTTGTTGACTAGATTTATTAAAAAGTGGTTTCATTAATTTTCACAAATTCCCAGTGGTGGATCTCTGAAGTGATTTCCCCATGAACTTCCATATCCCCCACCCCTCCAATACCCCATCATTTTTCCTGCCACAAATATCAAGCCGCAATGAACAGTGTGCAGTTAACGTCATGCTGATGTCACTCATGTGAGTCCCACACACGTCTGCCTGATTTTCTGCAGAAAAGATGAGATTTGCAAGTAGCGTGTGCATTTTTTTTTTAATTTGGAAGAAATGCATTAGTTGTGCTGTCTGTAGGTGACAACGGGCAGAAAAAGCAGAGCAGTGGCAGAGATGCCAATGCACAAGGTGGACGTTGAAGTGAGAAACTCAAGGCAGGGGAGGAACATGCAGCGGAACATCTATGCTGCAAATTTTGTACAGAATGAATGAATGTTTCAGGCAGATTGCACAAAGGAACATTAGAACAGCCAGGGGGAAGAGAAGGTTCAGAGATGCCCAAAACCTCGAGCAAGGGGTGGGCGATACTCTGGATACAGCATTCACATGCACTTGTTCGAACAGGATCAGCATAACGTGCAACAGAATTCACCCATGCCAGACATCAGGCCAGCCAATTAAGCCTCACTGATGGGCTGCCTGGCAAGATTTCAGGTGAACAAACTATGGCAATGGTAGTTTAGTAACTGCTGTGAGCGTATGCTTGCCAAAGCCTTTGGGAACTGCGATTAAGGCCCAATAAAAATGACATCCATGAACTGTTTAAAAAAAAATCACCGGGAGAATCCCAGGTTTTTAAAAAGTTGGCAGTAAAAAACAATTTTAATGATCCTTAGATGTTGAGCAAGCAGCAACTTATTGTTACCTCTCCACCAAAAAGGAGGCTAGTGAGTGTTAAGGAACCAGACAATATATTTTATACACATACAGGAATGAATGATCCCTACTAAACTATTCAACAGAACTACTGGCCTTAGTTCCTCTCCCTCCTCCCTTTGTGAGGAACTGACTGGTTTCCACTTGGCAACTGCTCACAAAGCCAAGTCCCTAGTGTCCCATCACTGTGATGCAGTTTATTGGAAGCATTCCAGAACGTGATGCTAAAGCAAGACAGCTTGGATTGCAGCCCTCGACAACAAATGAGCAGTAGAGCGTGTCCTAGATGGGTTTTCCCCTGTGGAATAACAGAATTCTTATCTGTACTGCAGGGGGAACTAAGGAATAATTGGTTTCTGACTATGCTCAAACTTGTTCAGGTACTGTACTGTTTGCTGATTTATGAAGTGGTTATAATGCATTGAGCAACACCTACTGCAAACCATTCAGCTTTGAATCTGAAACCTGCTGGATAGGTCACATGTACATTGAAGGACAGTGACAGTACGCCAGCCTCTGATGGGCATCGACTATCCATACAGTCCTCTGCATTAAAATAGGTAGAAGGTTTCTGGTCGTATTGCTTGCCCTCACTATTTCTACCAGAGACTATTAGCTAGTTTAATGAGCTGCTTAAAGACCACAGTTGGGAGCAATGTCCCCTCATTTTTTTTTCCCCAAAGCGCTGGCTCTGCAGCACATTTAAATTACTACACATGCTCAGTTTCCCCCCCCCATACAGAAGCCAGTAAACGGCCTGCGCGGGACCTCAACTGTGTGCAACGTGAACATTGGTTGGGAGTAGTGTGTGCAGTTTTGGGCTCTATGCTATAGGAAGGATGTTGAGGCAACAGGGAGGTATGGTGCACGCTCACTAAGAAATACAAATATCCAAGAAACATTTGAAAAATTAGGACTTTTTTGTTCGAACGGAAGAGATTACAAGGTTGTTTTATAGGTGGCATGTAAAGGGTTGGGACAGGAGATAAGTGTTTTTGTTGATTAAAGGATCTTGAGCAAAGGTGCACAGATACATGATGAAATGCAAGAGATTTAGGTCAGAGGAGAATTTTTTTTATTTTTTTTTTAAGATTTACCATCTTAAATTGTTTGTTAAACTTAAAAATGTTTCACACAAGTTAGAGTGCTTCTGTTAAACTTAATGGGCCGAAAATTGATCCCGGGACGCGAGAGTACGCACTGCGTACTCTCGCGTATTCCCACTCCAATTGCCGGTTTTCTGCATGCCCTGCGCATGCGCTGAAAACCGGCAATTGCTCTTCTGAAAAGGGGGCGGGGCCTGGGTGCATCGCGTGCGCGCTACAGGCTGCGCGCACGCTGTGCACTTCATGCTTTGGACGCGCAGGTAAGTAGGGAAGATTTTGGAAATGTAAAAAGGAGGAGTAAGACCCGCTTTTAAGAAGGTAAGTAGTGAATTAAGTATTTTTTTGAATTTTTTTTTACAGGTATATCTTTTTTATAGACTTTAAAGACAGGTAAGTTTATTTTTATAACTTTTTAAAAGATTTTAAATTTTTTCAAAAATTTAATTTTTTATTTAAAATGGTTAATTTAATTAACTATACTTATTTTATTAATGTGATGGTTTTTTTTTTTAATTTAATTGAGGTTTAGCTGTTATTTTGGGGGGGGGGTGTAAGATTCATAAGTCTCACAGCCATGCTGTGAGACTTATGAATGGAAGATGGTGTGCTGCCATTGGCTCTAACTGAGTCACGTGATCCCACAGCTCGCACGAATTCACTACGCCGCTGGGATACGCAAGCCCAGCACAGCTGATGTCTGGAACATCAAGTTCGTGCGAGCTGGATCAGAAAAAGCATAAGCGAGGTGAGACATCGCGGGGAAGGCTTACCCCCGCGGGAACAGAGCGAGATCAATTTCTGGGCCAATGTTTTACACAAATTGGATGCTTACCCTGTGCATCCCATAATTTCTGGCCCATCAAATGAGAAAGGGTCCGACTCATCAGGCTCCGACCTCATCTTGTACGTCTTAGTCACTATTTCATTTGTAAAATACTCATTTGGCTCGAACTTAAACTCCAGAGTAAAACTCTAAACAAAAAAAAAATGCAGTAAGACAAAGAACATCAATATGCATTTAAGTGGAAAGGTATGTTTTTTTTTTATAAAAGTTCAACCACAGTATTCTTTCACACAGCCAAAAGTTCTTGCCCTCAAGACAATGCAAATTGAAAAATACCTCATGCTTACCATTTTGCATATCTATGGAATTATCAAGTGTAATCAAAGGCACATTGCAACACTGCAAGCTGCTTATTGCAAGTTAGCACGGTTACATTTATGGAGCAGCTTTGAAGAATTTTAAGAATTCTCTAAGCAAACATTCCCTAATATAACTCAAGAGCACAATATTTAATGGTTCAGGGCTTTAGAAAGTGATTAAAATTCCTGAATGTGTAGGTGCTAAAATTTAACAGCTTTGAGATTGCTTAAAAACAAACATTCTGGGACGCCTTAGAGCTATTGCTTGTTGATTACTGAATGAACTGACTCATAACTGGCACAAGGAGGCACCTATTACCATGGAAATTAATTTGTCACAGGGCTGAAATTTTGCAAAGATCTGTGCTGTTCCATTGAAATACACTGCAATGAACCATAACCAGCCATAGTACTGAACCAGTAATACAATCAGCTGTTACTTCAGCGATCGACAGGCTAAATCTGGGCAACAGATGCATTGGCCTTTCCTAAAAGGATTCTGGTTTGCTTTCTTCAACCGTTGTCACTGTTACTTTCATGTCAACCTGATAGATTCAACCAGTTGATTACAAAGGATCATGAAATAACTGGAGGCGGAACAATTCACATTACTTGGCAAGGATTTTAAACGTCCAGTGATACAAATCTACAAAGGCATTATTGAAAGCAAAGTTTATCATCCAGTTATTAAACCATCGAGTCAATATTCCATACTCTGCGTATGCTAGACAATCTCCCATCTCAATTCTTTACATGAAAATAGAAACATTTCTTCTGAATGATAGTGTAACAAACAGCAGCAAACCTAGGTTGATGCTGAGGACTAGCAGAAAGGACATGTATATCCAAACATTTGGATACCAAAGACACCAAGAGGTCTTTCTTTCCCAAGGGCTTAAAGTATCTGTCCTGAGCAGGTCCAATTGTCCTCCCCTCCATCTACCCATTGTATACCAGAGCATTATATAACAAAGCATCGTAAAGTTTACTATATCTTCAGAGTTGGGAGAGATTCTGGTATGTAGAGAATGTGTCCAAAGAATAGAAGGTAACCAACCTTGGAAAACCTCTCCTATCCAAAGGCAGCCCCTGCGTTCTGCCAATTCCATTGACCTTTTAAAATATTTCCAGTGATATTGCCCATGATGAATCAGAAGATAATGTTTACCGGCAGGAGCATTATTATATAGTTGATCTCCTATGCTTTTTCTGTTGGGGATGGGGAAGGGAAGGGAAGGAGAATTTTTAAAAAAAATTGGAAGATGCCAAGGCTCAAATTTCCAGAAGTACTGGATGAAAATATTCCCAGGAAAAAAAAACGTTTCCTTTAAACAGCTGGATAAGATTAGGTACATTTTTGTGTAATTTTAAAGGTAGTGCAAGAACAGAGACCTGGGGGTGTTTGTACACAAATCTTTGAAGGGGGCGGGACAGGTCAACAAAGTAGTTAGCAAATCATATTGGATCAAGGGCTTTATAAATAGGAGGCAGAAAGTACAAAAGCCAAGAAGTTATGCTAAACCTATATAAAAAACATTGCTTCAGCCCCAGCTGGAGTATTGTGTCCAACTCTGGGCACCATACTTCAGGAAGGACGTGAAGGTTTTAGAGAGGGTACAGAAGAGATTTACTAGAATGGTTCCAGGGATGAGGAATTACAGTTACATGGATAGACAGGAGAAGCTGGGGTTGTTCTCCTTGGAGCAGAGAAGGCTAAGAGGAGATTTGATAGAGGTGTTTAAAATTATCAAGGGTTTAGATAGAGTAAATAAACTGTTGCCAATAGCTAAAGGGGTGATAACCAGAGGGCACAGATTTAAGGTGGTTGGTAAAAGAACCAGAGGCGACATGAGGAAAAGCTTTTTTAGGCAATAAGTGGTTAGGATTTGGAATGCACTGCCTGATAAGATGGTGGAAACAGATTCAATAGTAGCTTTCAAAAGAAAATTGAAAAAAAACTCATTTATAGTGCACCTTTCACAACCACTGGACGTCTCAAAGCACTTTACAGCCAATGAAGTACTTTTGAAGTGTAGTTAGTTGTAATGTAGGAAATGCAGCAGCAAATTTGCACAGCAAGCTCCCACATACAGCAATGTGATAATGACCAGATAATCTGTTCTAGTGATATTGATTGAGGGATAAATATTGGCTAGGACACCAGGGAGAACTCCCCTGCTCTTCTTCAAAACAGTGCCATAGGATCTTTGACATCCACCCGAGGGAGAAGACGTTTTAATGTCTCATCCAAAAGACGGCAGTGCAGCACACCCTCCGTACTGCACTGGGATAAATATTTGGAAAAAATAATTGCAGGGATATGGGGAAAGAGCGAGGGAGTGGGACTAACTGGATTGCTCTTCGAAAGAGCCAGTGCAGACTTGATGGATCAAATGACCTCCTTCTGTGCTGTACTATTCTATGAATTTTGAAGAGTTTAATTCAGAGGAACCAAATGATTTTGCATAAATGTAAAAGGTTTCTATGCAAATCATTGGGTACCCTGACTTCATAGATTTAGGAACTCTGGATAAAATTCAATCTGAAAAAGCATACAGCCTAGTTGCAAGGACAATTGTAAATTGAGTTGATCAAATGCTCCACAGGATGCAATGGTTCCTGTGCAGCTGAGGTCTGGTGAATCTCCTGCAGAGGGCTTCTAGCCAGGGATCACCGTTACAGGTATGAAAATGTGGGGGGGTTACTGGTTACTTTTGTGGATTAAAGAAGATTTGTGCAGAGCTCTATTGGGAGATTGATGGGCCAGCAAATGCAGAGTTTAGAATTTTGTGAAGGGAATGGACAGATGGGCCAAATGGTCTTTGTTCCACATTTTCTGAGCACATCAACTGAAAATAAGCTCCTGGCCATTAAGCCTCACCATCAAAGGCATTGATCCATCCCTACCAAGATTGAGATGTGATGGCCATCGACTCCAAGAATCTTATTGAGCAAAAGGTACAGATTCCGCAAAAGCCAAGAGTAAATCCACCTCAAGGTGGAAAGCCGACTTTCACGAGGTGGTAACAGGAAGGTCTCCCGAAAACCAGCAAATGAACAGAGACTGCCTTCGACTTTAACGCCCAGCCATACTGCACCAAGCATACGAGCCAAGGATATGAGCAGAGACATTTATGCTGCCCAAACCTGTCCTTACTAGTCACTCCACATGTGCACTTACAGCAGGGATTGCTATGCAACAGCCAACAACAGCCATACTGTTGCCCTGGTTGAGATTATATGGTGGGGATTAAAATAGGAGCTTCCTGATCTGTATGGCTCAGCTACCTCAGGTGGAGAAATTTAGGAGCCCCTTTCTCATTTCAAGGAGTGTGCACTGCCCAGCAGATCTCAAACCCACCATGCTTTTTTTTTTTAATGACCTCTCAAATTCCCAATCCTTTATCACAGGACATTAATGACTAACAATAGAAAGACTTGCATTTATATAGCACCTTGCATGACCTCAGGATGCCCCAAAGCACTTTACAGCCAATGAAACGCAGCTCAAGACATAAGATACTTAAACAACTGCTTGGCAATATACAATATCCTGAAGTAATTCAAATGACTTACCATCGGCAGTCCAGGATCTGAAAATTTCACCTTTAAGTCTTTTAAATGCTTTAAGATAGGTTCATCGTGCTCCTGTAAATCGAAATTTTAATAATTTATAGGTGTAGCATCTGACTTATGAGCAATCTCAAAACCAGTCAGGTTCTGCAGGCCCACCCCAAACCAAAAACTAAGAAACCTCTTCAGCTACACCCCATTCACAGCAATATCATACTTATAAAATGAATATAACACCAAATTATGGAGCAGTTAAGTTGTTGAACAGGGAAGTCAGCAGGTAGGTTAATCTATTATATAAAAAGCATCAACCTTAGAATGTGCTGCCCTCTGCTGGTATAGCATCTGAATCATACATTGAGAAATACAAAATACATTACATGGGTCTGAAACTGGACACCTACAGCGCCGTTGTATTTCATTCTCAATTTTTCAAGCCTACCTGTACCATGTCACTGAGCAAATCAACATTCTTGAAGACAGTCAGCCAAAATTCTGGAATTCCCTTTGGTGCTTCCTTTTCTTCATCTTTTTTCTCTTCCTCCACTTTCACTTTTTCTTTCATTTCATCCTGTAAAGAATGAAACAAGAGTTAAAACAACCGAACCTTAAAAGCACCTCAAAATGAAACTTGCCCAACACCAACAGTCTGGTACTTCAACTGCACCAGGAAGGAAGCCTCTGGTTCAATCCTGAGTGAGTGCTGATCTCAGGAAGGACACAACAGCAAGGCTCAACTCAGCTTTTCTTTTTAGACGGGAGGTGAAAGAGAAAATAGTAGGGGTGGAAAAAAAAAAAGAGTTCTTGGTCTGGAGCACATTCCTGACAGCAGAGCACACACCTGGACTGGATCAGATTTGATCAATAAAAGTTGCCTGGCAGTGCACTAACTGGGAACAAAAAAAAGCAACAAGTGAGCCCCAATGCTCATCCTGATACAGCCCTGTGCACCACCCTCCACAACGGCTAATAATGCTCAACACTGAGTTCAACAATTTCAGACTATAACCCCGACCCCTATTTTTTCCAGATGGCAGCTGATGATGATTCGGCCATCCCCATTTGCAGCATTTAATCACTCCTGCCTTCCACCCCATCACAGACCATCCCTTTTGTTCTTTCCTCCCCTCCCCCCTTTCCCTGCCTCTGCACCTGCTTAAAACCCATTCCATCTCTAACTTTTTCCAGTTCTGACAAAGGGTCACAGACCTGAAACGTTAACTCTTGTTTCTCTCTCCACGGATGCTACCTGACCTGCTGAGCGTTTCCAGCATTTTCTGTTTTTGCTAATAATGCTAACTTCTTTGGGGGGGTGGGGGCAAGCGCACCGTTCAGAAATGCCAGATTCTTTTTGACCTGGATGTGGAGTGCTTCTGTGCCAAAACTAACCCAAAAGTGGCTCTGTCCCTAGAGAAACTGAGCTTCGATATTCTGGTAGCCAAGATCTCCTTCCAGCAAATGTGTGCTGCATTGAGCTCGAGAGTTGAGTTTCACACTTTGCAAAGTTGGCCAACAATGCAAGATAGCACAGAAAGTTGGTCACTGGGAAAGATCAAAAGCATTCAACCTGGAACACCCGATGGACAACATGGAGTTGACTGGACGTGGTGGACTGTGTGCTTTGGCCCAATATACTGTACCTGATCAAGATAATGGGGTGGGTGGAAGAGAGAAAGAGAATGAAGGAGTTGAGAGAACTGACTAATCTCAGTGCAACAAAAGCAAAATACTACAAATGCTAAAAATCTGAAATTAAAACAAAATTCACAGCACTTATTTTATTAAAGGGATAGCATCCAGAGATATTCCCCTAATGGAGTCACCATCTCCCCAATGCAATACTTTTTTTTAAAGAAAAGGAATAGTATAGAAAGAGGAAATAAATGCAAGTTCTTCATTCGGATTTCATTGTAAGCGATTTAAAACGATTCAAAATTTCTACATTTAGTAGAAAGGTATTACGATGGCAGAAATGAACGGTATTTTACAAGTTAAGAAGTATGCAGATCTCATTTACTGGAATCTACAGTGGTGGCATGAATATCTCCTCCTGACGGAGGTTACTGAAGCAAATCTAAACAGTGATGTTACTCACAGTAAGTACCTACATTATCCCAAAGAAAACACAATAGATGTCAAGTGCAGTAAATTAACAACGCGCCTGACGTCATGTTAGTTAGCTTACACTGCAGGTAGCCACGAGTGGTACGGACCAAGTTAAATTCTAATATAGATCTTGCCATCTGCAAAAATCTCTCAGCATCTAGGATACTTACTGACAACAACTCTTCTTCATCTCCTTGCCATTTGCATTCATCCTCTGTGGGCTCAAAGATAGCATTGATAATATCACTCCTCTGAGGGAAAGACAGACAGACATTTCATTATTTAATGGGAGTTACTTTCCCAGGCCCCTTTTCCAAAGGGAATGCCCAGCTGAAACACTGTACAATCAAGATTGCTTTCTTTAAGTGACAAAGACAATACTGTGCAAACTATTATCATTTCCCTATTTCAATCTACGAGTGTAATTTCTGATCAAAGAGGGCACAATAAACGCTCCCCAAATTATTTACATGGCATTGTTTAATGCCATACTAGCATGGAGACAGTTTTCCTAAGCAAATTAGAATTTAAAATCTTAAAAGCAATGGTAAACACAATTTGAGACACCTATGATACAAATGGCAATGGCAAGTTAAAGATCATGATGTAGAAGAAACCCAGACAAGTTAAAAAGGCACAATTCATGTCTTGTTCCACATGAAAATTCTTCAAACCCAATTAGTCACTTGAGCTTCTCTCCACCTGAGGGAGATTATCCACACTTGAGTTTTGGTAAACATGGATTGAGATTTTTAACCTATCCATTCAAAGCAACATGAAACTGCAGACTCTTAGAAAAAAGTAGGTTTTAAGAACCAACAGTTACAAACATCTGTATTGCTCCAGATGCTGACCTGATTATGCGCAAGTAGGAAGAAACAACAAAGTGGAGCCTTAACATATTACTAATAACTGTTGAAGAACTCTCAAGGAACCTTACATTGGAGATACATGCCACATTTCAGGTATGACAAGTGCAAATTGCTGTCACACTTAACCATTAACAAAGCCAATTTTTCCACTTGAGAGAAACATCCAACAAAGATGGCAGCTAACATAAAAGGGAATCCAAAAGTCTTCTATAGGCATATAAATAATAAATGGGTAGTAAGGAGGCGAGGCCGATTAGGGACCAAAAAGGAGACCTACGCATGGAGATGGAGGGCATGGCTGAGGTACTAAAATGAGTACTTTGCATCTGTCTTTACCAAGATGCTGCTGCCAAAGTCATAATGAAAGAGGAGGTAGTTGAGATACTGGATGGGATAAAAATTGATAAAGGAGGTAGATATGTCACCAGGACCAGATGGAATGCATCCTAGGATGCTGAGGGAGGCAAGGTTGGAAATTGCAGAGGTACTGGCCATAATCTTCCAATCCTCCTTAGATACAGGGTAGTACCAGAGGACTGGAGAATTGCAAATATTTATCCTTATACCCTTGTTCAAAAAAGGTGCAAGGATAAACCCAGCAACTACAGGCCAGTCAGTTTAACCTTGGTGTAGTGGGGAAGCTTTTAGAAACGATAATCAGGGACAAAATTAACAGTCACTTGGACAAGTGTGGATTAGTTAAGGAAAGCCAGCACGGATTTGGTAAAGGCAAATCATGTTTCACTAACTTGAGTTTTTTGATGAGGCAACAGAGGGTTGATGCAGGCAATGCAGTTGATGTGGTGTACATGGACTTCCAAAAGGCGTTTGATAAGTGCCACATAATAGACTTGCCAGCAAAGTTGAAGCCCATGGAATAAAAGGGACAGCGGCAACATGTATACAAAATTGGCTAAGTGACAGGAAACAGAGTAGTGAAGGGTTGTTTTTCCAGACAGGAGGAAGGTATATAGCAGTAGCAAAATACTGCGGATGCTGGAAATCCGATACAACAGAAAACGCTGGAAAAACTCAGCAGGCCAGGCAGCATCCGTGGAGAGAGAAACAGAGTTAACGTTTCAGGTCGAAGACCTTTCGTCAGAACTGGAGAAAGCAGGAAATGAAATAGATTTAAAGCAAGGATAAAGCTGGGAAAAGGGAGAGGGGATGAAAGAACAAAAAGGAGAGATTGAGACATTAAGAGATGATCAAGGCAAGAGGAGGTGTTAATGTGACAGGTTGAGGCTAAAAGTGTGAAATGCACTGGCAGAATGAAGGATAGCTGCCAGCTTCCGGGTGGAAAAAAAAAGGGGGGGCAGGGGCCAAACAAAAGGGTGGATGAAAAAATAAAATATAAATGTGATAGGGGCTGAGGTTATGATCTAAAATTGTTGAACTCGATATTGAGTCCAGAGGGCTTTAGGGTGCCTAAACGAAAGATGAGGTGCTGTTCCTCGAGCTTACGCTGAGCTTCCGTGGAACAGTGTAATAGGCCGAGGACGGTGAGGTCAGAGTGGGAGTGGAGCGGAGAATTAAAGTGACAGGCCACCGGGAGCTCGGGGTCCCCCTTACGGACTGAACGGAGGTGTTCCGCAAAGCGGTCACCCAATCTGCGTTTGGTCTCCCCAATGTAGAGGAGACCACACCGTGAGCAGCGAATACAGTATACTAAATTGCAGGAAGTACAAGTGAATTGCTGTTTCACCTGGAAGGGGTGTTTGGGGCCCTAGACAGTGGGAAGAGGGGAGGTATAAGGGCATGTGTTGCATCTCCTGCGCTTGCACGGGAAGGTGCCGGGCGAAGGGGAAGGGGTGCTGGGGGTGGTAGAGGAGTGGACTAGGGTGTCGCGGAGGGAGCGGTCCCTGCGGAATGCTGGGAGGTGAGGGGGAAGATGCGTTTGGTGGTGGGATCACGCTGGAGGTGGCGGAAATGGCGGAGGATGATCTGTTGAATGTGGAGGCTGGTGGGGTGAAAGGTGAGGACAAGGGGAACTCTATCGTGGTTCCGGGAGGGAGGGGCAGGGGTGAGGGCAGAAGTGCGGGAGATAGAACGGACACGGTCGAGGGCCGTGTCGACCACAGTAGAGGGGAATCCTCAGTTGAGGAAAAAGGAAGACATGTCGGAAGCACTAGTATGGAAGGTGGCATCGTCAGAGCAGATGCGGCGGAGACGGAGAAACTGGAAGAATGGAATAGAGTCCTTACAGGAGGCGGGGTGGGAGGAAGTGTAGTCCAGGTAGCTGTGGGAGTCAGTGGGCTTGTAGTGAATGTTAGTCAATAACCTATCCCCAGAGATGGAGACGGAGAAGTCGTCGAGGAAGGGAAGAGTCAGAGATGGACCATGTGAAGGTGAGGGAAGGGTGGAAATTGGAAGCATAGTGAATGAAATGTTCTAGTTCAGGGAGAGAGCAGGAGACGGCACCGATATAGTCATCAATGTACCGGAAAAAGAGGTGAGGGAGGTATATAGCTGTGTTCCCCAGGTATCAGTACTAGGACCACTGCTTTTCTGGATATATATTAATGACTTGTCTTGGGCATTCAGGGCACAATTTCAAAACTTGACGACAAAACTTGGAAGTATATTGAACAGTGAGGAGGATAGTGATAGACTTCAAGACAGACAGACAGGCTGGTGGAATGGCCAGACGCATAGATGAAATTTAACGCAGAAGAAATTTAACACAAAAAGTGCGAAGTGATAGTTTGGTAGGAAGAACAAGGAGAGGCAATATAAATGAAAGGGTACAATTCTAAAGGGGGTGCATGAACAGAGAGGCCTGGGGGTTATGTGCACAAATAGTTGAAAGGTGACAGGGCAGGTTGAGAAAGCGGTTAAAGTATACAGGATCCAGGGCTTCATAAATAGAGACAGAGAGTACAAAAGCAAGGAAGTTATGAATTTTTATAAAACACTGGTTTGGCCTCAACTGGAGTATTGTGTCCAATTCTAGGCACTGCACTTTAGGAAGGATGTGAAGGCCTTAGAGAGGGTACAGAAACAATTTACAAGAATGGTTCCAGGATGAGGGACTTCAGTTACATGGATAGACTGAAGAAGCTGGGGTTGCTCTCCTTAGAACAGAGCAGACTGAGAAGAGACTTGATAGAGGTGTTCAAAATCATGAGGGGTCTGGACAGAGTAGATAGAGAGAAACTGTACCCATTGGTGGAAGGGTTGAGAACCAAAGGACAGAGATTTAAGGTGGACAGAGATTTAAGGTGATTGGCAGAAGAACCAAAGGCGACATGAGGAAAATCTTTTTTACTCAGCAAGTGGTTATGATCTGGAACGCACTGCCTGAAAGGGTGGTGGAGGCAGATTCAATCGTGGCTTTCAAAAGGGAATTGGATAAGTACCAGAAGGAAATTTTTTTGCAGGGCTACGGGGAAAGGCCAGGGGAATGGGACTAACTGAAGTGCTCTTGCAGAGCTCAACGGGCCGAATGGCCTTCTTCTGTGCTGTAACCATTCTATGATTCTAATTGACTTCAACTCACCTGCAGCATGCCAGGTGTGAAATGCATGCATATTATGGAACTTCATTGATCTCAACTCCATAATCAACAGAGTCCAGTTTAGCATCTTAAGGTTTTGCAGAAATTTGAATGAACTACAAGACCAGGTGTGGCAGACACACAAACTTAAATAACTTGAGTGTCTTCCATCAATAGTTAACCTTACAACCTCTAAACATTATTAATTTGGCTTTCCTACCAGTTTTGCAAATAACTACCTCAACAATTAAGGCAATAAAAACAGAAATGATGGCTAAATGTTGCTATAGTGTAAAAGGCACACAAGGGTCATGCTGGATTTATTACAAATCTAATATGGGTAAAGAACAAATTTCATCAATGGTAACAAGTCCCAAGGGCTTATTTAATGGTACTTGAGCATGTTAACTTGGATGTGGTCAGAGATAATCTCTCGGGTGGGGAGAAGTCCAACTGAAGATTGTCAAAATGTGCGATGTACAGAAATAAAAACTGTAAGTCAAGAATGATGAGAAAACTGGTACCAATTGACATTCAAATTCAAAACATCCACTTTTGGTTGCATACTATTTTATGCCTAGCTACCAGTTCACACCTGCGAATGACAAGTTGGTTAAGTGGCAGCTATTAATAGGGATTCAAACTAAGCAATCAATTTAAAACAATTTTTCTTAAAAGCCAAAGATTTAGCATGGATTTAAAAAAAGTTTTCATTTTTTTTTTTTAAATGGGGACAGTAATGTTCCCAAACCCAGGACAGAATCTACATTCTTATGCTGCAGAATTTGATTGAATTGCCAAAACAAAATCTGCCTAAAAAGATAAGAGCAGATCCTGGCCAGTATCCTCTGACCCAACAAGCAGTGTCACAGGACATCTGCTAGTTTAAAAACCATACACAAACTGTTGTACCTTCCAAAATAGCTGAACACCAAACATTCTTCACTTATACAGTTTGTGGAACCTGCAAGGAGTCAGCACTGGATCAAGTCAAAACTAGTTTCCATTTCATGATGTTTCTTAGAATATTATTCTATATAAAATGTTATTGCAGCAATTACTCCGAATGCAAGTCAGGAACTAGGGTCTCCAACTCCCAGCCCCAAGTGGTCCATACAAAATGCCAGGTCAAGACACAAGAGAGCAAACATGACATCTCACCTGGTCAAAAAGGGGTTGATAGAGAGCAGCATACTTTCTTTGCAATTCATGAACTTCTTCATAGAACTTGGCTTCTATATGTGCACACTTCACCTGGAGGTTCTTCAAAGCATTTACACGCTTCTTCACAATTTTAGGCAAGCTGAAAACCAGAATAAACTCAGTTAACTTGCTCCTGGTATCCAGCCAAAATTGACAATACAAAATCAGACATTTGTCTCATCTCCCATCTTCCCCCAGCAGTTTTATTCTTAAAACAAGCCAGAATTGTATTCTGAATATGTCTCAATACCTCAATTGAGATATAATTTTGCATTTCCAAATCACCATGGCCAGTGCATAGAGCAAGGCCCAATTTCATCTTTCTCTGCTAACTATTACAGCCTGGCAACACAACCAACCACCTGGGATCAAGAACAAGGACAAAAGGTGGTGCAGGGTAGAACATAATTAGGATTCCCAGACAACTAGCAGTTTATAAAGCCAGCCATCAGAACTTTGGTAATGGTATGCCTTGGTCCACAGGTACAGAACAGGAAGTGTGGAATAATTAACCTTTTTCATTGCATTGCCACTTCAGCAATTTACCTTATTCAGCTGATTGTGGGATCTTCTCTACAGCTTGATAACATATCAAATCTCAGAACACATGGCTGAAAATCAGGAAGGTCTCTAATTGTTTAAAAGCTTTCACCATTGCAATGATCATGATGCAAATAATATGAACCCAATGATAAACAACTGTCAAGATGGAAATTCTTGCCCCTCTTTCCTCCTACCACAACAGAACAACTTCTGCAGGAGGCTCTTTCAAGGACCAGCAGCCATTATTACATTCTCCAACGTGCCATTCTTCATTCATGTGTATTGAAGGGCCACTCAACCACTGAGGGCCCAATAGTTGAGCCGACTAGTGCGCTCTATTTGGGGATTGCTTGGATAGCAAATAGGAACGATGACCAATTCTCCTCTTAATTACAATCGAGTACAATTGTGACATGATTAATATACAATGGGCGCCGTCACCCATGGACATTGTGGAAGATGGCCCAAAAATTCAATACCATTATCACTCCTGCAAATTTTCTCCTGAAAATATTATCTATGCAGATAACCAAATTTACTTATCTAAAAACACAAAGACAGACTGAAAAAACTGAAAGGAGCAACCAAGTTGACAATTCACAATGGCACTTGAAGTAAATAAGCACGCAGTTTCATTTAAAAAAACGTATAGCAGCGAAATACTTGAGAAACATGATTATTCAACTAGCATAGTGAAGGGGAAATTGTGATCCAGTTACTTTCAGCATCAAGACATTAGACCTATATTTCAACATGCCCAGCAGTTTAAGCAAACAAAAAAAGCCAATAGGAAGAAGTGATTAAACATCTACTTACATCCTTTGCCTCTAAAGAACTGGGTATTAACTAAGTGCCACAATCAAGCGTCTGCTAGAGACTAAGCTACATGCAACTTAGTGGAGCTACCCATCGCACCACTGGCAGCTCATGGCTAAGGAAGTTGGTCACCAGCACGTATATGAAACTTATGACGGTTGCAATGTTAAACAAATGCATTTACTACTATGCATAATTCCATTCACTACAAGTTTATCAGCAAATTTACACTTTTGAGGAGCACTTAATTCCCAGTTAGTAGGCGTATTCCATATACTAGAGTTGGTTCCAAAACACCGGTACTAAAAGAGACTAAAAAGTCAGATCAGCAATTGCTGCAGTTTGTGTAACTGGTACATGAGCCAGCTTGCTTTGTATGGCCAACCACTAAAAACTGGAGCAACCCACCTCTACCACTTGCATTTAGAAAGCTAAAATCAAGATGAACCATTCTGAAACCAAACCGTACAAAGGGTGCAGCGGTTCTAGCAGAACTCTATTCCATTCAAATCCTAGTGTGGCAGGTCCGTCCAAATCCCAGCCCTGACTGGCATCTGAGTTCAGCTAACCATTATCGATGAGCTTTTGCCAGTTGTGAGCTGGATCCTCAAGAACACCATGTTGCTATGCAGTACTCAAGTCACAAACTTTCCTTCCACTCCAATACCAACTCTGAAGTAATACATCAGTCACAGCTAATCAAGTGTTACAATTAATGTGCTGCAGTCTGGAACAGCAAAACTGTGGTAATGAGGTGCAAAGTTAATATTCTTTACCTTTCTATATAACCAGATGGGTTTCCTACAAGCCCATCAAGTCGCTCCTGTAGTGCTGCCAAAATTCGCGGATTCTGCATCATCTGAACTGTAAGTTGTCGAGCTGTACCCATTGAGGGGAGGGGGAAAGTGAACAAAAAAAGTTAGCTTATGATAAATAGTGGATGACTAAAACATACAGATAGAGCTTTTATTGAGGCTCAACATCAAAATAATGTTTAGGTAGATTACCTGGTGAATTACAATAGTTAAACTACAAATGCTGGAAATACACCTGTCAGCATTTGTAAAGGAAAACTGCAGGTTGTGACATTGAATGCGTAACCCACACCCCTTCCACCACCCCCCGACATCAAAGAGATTGGAATTTCAGTAAGGATGGGGGGGGAGGAAAAAGAATCAGATACCAATTACACAGTGGGATTGGATTAATGAACCTGTAAATTGCTTAATAGAAAAACTGTCAGATGATATGAGCAACATGATGCACCTAGGCAAGGACAAGAGAATGCGTAAATAGTGGGGGGTGAAGAGACACCGGTGAGGTTTATACAAAATATATTCATATTTAATAATCAAGAAAATGCAAGCAAACCACATTGGATCCACCAGTCATGAGAAGAGGAAAAGCAGATCTACAACATGAGCTTAAACCCCCACCAGCGCTGCGCACGGACAGAGAGTCTCCTCCCCAAGAGTTAACCACTGCAGAAAAGTTGAAACTTCAGTTAAAGCAAACAAAGAGGACATTGCAGAAGCTCCGATGTGAAAATGGAACCATTAGGGCGAGAGAGAGAATGGGAGAAAGGGATGGAATCCTTACAGGAAGCAGAATGGGAAGCAGCACAAGACAGTTGTGGTAGCAGGCAGACATCAGAAAGCCCAGAGATGTTGAAGTCAGAAAGGAAGAGCTGAAGATATACTGTATGAAGGGGAGGCAGATTAATATTTGGGGTGGAGAACCTTTTGTCAGCACACACACTAGCAACTGTCCAAGCCAGTGATATGAACCCATTTCCCCACTCTTCAAAATTTCTGACCTGCAATGCTACATTTACAACCCTTCTTAGCTAGCTTCTCCTTAAATGCATCTATGCTATTTGCTTCAACTACTCATGTGGTAGCGAGTTCCATATTCCTGCCACACTCTGGTTAAAGACATTTATTCTGAATTCCATTTGATTTATTCTAAATCTTACCACTTGCCACAATTAAATAGGGTCCCTCTTTAATTGAGACATGACTATTGGCAATGTGTTTTTTTCAAACTGATTTTCACAAACCCCAGCACTTCAGATTTGCTGTCCTTTCACCTCCCACTATTTTCATATTCTTTTGTCTTTAATACATCACATCACTGACCCTCTTTCCTGTCTAAGACCAGTACCCATTAAGCTGCTTCCAGTCCATTTAGCCCACTTCCTCCAATTGGCTTATCTGTTGATTCTCTCCCCCTTTCCACCCGATCCTACTGTTGGAAACTTACTAAAATCCCCATTTATGCGGATTATATCTTTACAGATACTGACTGATGTGTATTTCCAGCATTCTCTGTTGGTAAAGCTAAATTGTTTGGTGAATTAAAGACATTTTCGCACACGAGTTTACCTTTGCTATCTACATCTTCAGAAGTTTCCTCCTCCTCAATATCCTCCACGTCCTCCATATCTTCTTTCTGATCGCATTCAGTCTGCTCTTTGCTACAAGAGATGGGGTTTCAAGCATTAATAAAAGGAACATTTATATACTTTAAAAAAAATTTTTAATTGCTATTGAAAGCACACTTGTTTATATATTCCTGTGCTTTGATGTCAAGATATTTTTGCTAAGATACACAGAAAAAATCACTAAATAAATAGAGCAGAGAGCATCGCAGAAAGAATGGAGGAAATAGTGACAAGATTAGCACTGGTTAACACGTTTTATTTAATTAGCTTTGCAGTAATAAAGCTATGGTCTCCAACTCGTAACTATTCCATTGGACTTGAGCGCAAAGTTAGTCAATATTCCCTCAATTTCTTTTCCCTGCACAAGGCCTTTAAATTTGCCGCGCCGCCGCACCATATCTCTTCCAGCAGCAGCGTTGGTGAGCGGCCTGCGCGGGACCTCGATATCGCAGCTGTGCACCTTAGGGGGAACACTGAAGTGCTCATGTACAACAGAGACACAAGCTGCAGCAGGTACAGCCACGAGACCTTTTATAGAATCATTCTAAAAACTAGTTGATGTCTCTTGGCACAGTGTAGTGAAAAACAACTGCAGCAGTGATTTACACTTTTTTTTTGCAAAAAACAGACCATCTAATTTTATTTTAATTAATAAACCCTCTGGCTTACACTAGCAGCACACATGGAGCAGTTGTGCAGGGAAAATAAATTCAGAATATTTCTCCCAAAATCTTTTCTTTAAAAAAAGTTTACATCCATAACTTTCTACTAAATAACTTGCAGCTAAACAATTGGAAATCGTCAAGAGTACAAGTTCACACACAGCATTCACGGTGAGAAAGCATACAGGAAATGATCAACTGCAGGCAGACTTCTTCTGCAAGACTCAAAACACAAGTAGCACAGCACCACATACAGGAGTCGCAGCACAAATAAGGTTACGGACAAACTCAACAGGGTAGATGTGCATTCATTTAACATAAAGAAGTCGCACAACACCAGGTTATAGTCCAACAGTTTTATTTGAAATTACGAGCTTTCGGAGCGCTGCTCCTTCGTCAGGTACAGTGAGGAACTGTACCTCACTGTACCGGACGAAGGAGCAGCGCTCTGAAAGCTCGTAATTTCAAATAAAACTGTTGGACTATAACCTGGTGTTGTGCGACTTCTCATTTTTGTCCACCCCAGTCCAACACCGGCATCTCCGCATCATGGCCTTCATTTAACATGGCAAGGGTCCACAGCAATTGTTCACATTGGAGTTGTCAAATATGAAGAAACTTCAATATACAAGAATAGCTAGTGCCCATTGATTCACAATGGACTCCATTTTTGACATTTGACAGACTCATCCTCAAAGGAATATTCAACATTCTCCAGTCCTGCGTAGTGTTGAACAGATGGGATTAAGACATTGACAAGACCTTTTTCTGTATAGGTCTTTACAGATTTAATGTGCTATTGTCTGCTTTACTGATCAGATATTCAATATATAAGAATTTAACACCCTTTAGTCAAGTAGCCTAATTATTTATTTATTTTAAAAAAGAGAGGAGTGGATAAGTTTAAGACCAGGAGTTTTCCTTCCCTATGGAAACCTGGCCAAAATCTCTCCCAATTCCCAAGAGCATCAATCATCTGTATTTCAAGAGAACCAGTGATGCACAGCACTGCCCTCCCACTGGCATTTTAGCAGCAGGAAGTCCCATGTTGGAGGTGAAGGAAGTTTTTTTCTTTACTCCTTGCTGTTTCCATTCTGATTAACTCATGGCCCCACCTCCAATCCTGGCATAAACACTCCTCTAGCCCAAAGGGACAGGTGCTCACGAAGACAGTTAATGCAGACCAGTGCATTGTGTTTACTGAGTTTTGGTCTCGAGCCAATCCCAGAACACCACTTAGACCACCACACAACATCTGCAGGCCAAACAGCAGTGAGGAGGAAATATGCATTCCTGTGCATCTCAACAAAATCTTTAGCACTCCTACTCCTCCGTGCAAGAAAACGATTTTGGTGCCCAAGGAGACTGCCTCAAACATGCATGCCCCAGACTACTGCGTTGCCCCACGCATTGTTGCAACAGTAAGAGATTTGGTCGTTTAAGTCTGTACATTGCTTGCAATAGAGGCTGGATCACGACCACACCTTGACGTTCAGTATAAACTTAACCCTCTGTACTTGGTAAAAAATACACCTTAATTTACAGTCTGCCTGCTATTCAACCTTTTAACCTTCACATGGAGCTGAAGAAGAGTTCAAAAAGTCAATAAATAAAAAAATTCATCCATTCTCAGGATGTGGGTGTCACTGGCAAAGCTGGCATTTATTGCCCATTCCTAATTACCCTTGAGGTGATGGTGGGTCGCTTTCTTGAAATCGCTGTAGTCCGTGGTGTTAAAGTGCTCACACAATTCTCCCCAAAGCTCACTCCTCGATACATTAAATCACCACAGCATCTAACTAGATCTTGAATCAACTCAATCTTTTCCCCTCTATTACCTACCTTTGCAGAATATTCTGAACCAGTTTTATCAGAGTAGTTCTCCGAATTTACTTTTCTATTTGGTCTTCTGGCCCTCTTCACAGCATGCTAGAAGTAATGAATTTACTTTATCTCTTATTATTTACTATTTGAAGTTCCACCTTGAGCTGCCTTTCTAGACTACAAAATACAAGCTTCTTTAATCTTTATAGTTCACCCCTTTTACAGTAGGAATCAGCCCTGTTACTCTTTTCTGTAGTTATTTTAATGCAAGTAGTTTTTTTTGTGCAGGGACTACAAGTGAACATGATAGTGTGGTCTGGCTCTACGGTTCTGGCCACATACCTTGGATTCTATTCGCTTTTAAATTGCTTCACCATTAATGTGGCAAGCGACCAGTCTGTTACTACTGGCATATCTCTTTCCAAAATCTTCAAGGTGCTTATTCCATTCACTGTATGCTCAAACACCCTACATTTTTTAAATCTATGTTTAACACTCTACATTTAACGGTATGGAGTGTCATTTGCAATGTGCCTGCCCAATTGCATAACCAATCAAACTTTTTGTAAATCTTTTACAATATCTCTTGATCTCCCATGTTTCCCCTACCAGGAGCAAATGACCAGTTTATAACTAGCTTTGGTACCCTGGTTATTAAGATGTAAATTAGAAAAAAAACAAGTCTACAATGTATGCTGTAGAAGGAAGTCAGTCCCACAGAACCAGCAACATTGGTGCTGACAGAAGAAAAGTTCAAGGGGCCAGGGTTCCATCTATTTCCTTTTCTTGCATTGATGGACTATCAATGCCAGTTCCTGCTGATCTCAGTAATAAGTCAACGGCAATAGCTTCCAAGTCACACACCATCCTGACTTGGCCATATAGCACCATGTTAAAAGCTGGCTATTGACAAACATTCACTATGAGCCCACTGACTTCCACAGCTACCTGGACTACACTTCCTCCCACCCCGCTTCCTGTAAGGACTCTATTCCAGTCTCCCAGTTTCTCTGATGATGCCACCTTCCATACTAGTGCTTCTGACATGTCTTCCTTTTTCTCAACCGAGGATTCCCCTCTACCGTGGTTGACATGGCCCTTGACCGTGTCCGTTCTACGTCCCGCACTTCTGCTCTCACCCCTTCCCCTCCCGGAACCACGATAGGGTTTCCCTTGTCCTCACCTTTCACCCCACCAGCCTCCACATTCAACGGATCATCCTCCGCCATCTCCAGCATGATCCCACCACCAAACAAATCTTCCCTTCACCTCCCCTTTCAGCAGTCCAAAGGGACCGCTCCCTCCACGACACCCTGGTCCACTCCTCTATCACCCCCCCCAACACCCCTTCCCCTGGCACCTTCATGTGCAAGCGCAGGAGATGCAACACATGCCCTTTTACCTCCTGCCTTCCCACTCTCCAGGGCCCCAAACACTCCTTCCAGGTGAAACAGCGATTTACTCGTACTTCTTGCAATTTAGTATACTGTATTCGCTGCTCACTATGCAGTCTCCTCTACATTGGGGAGACCAAACGCAGATTGGGTGACCGCTTTGCAGAACAACTCCGTTCAGTCCGTAAGGGTGACCTCGAACTTCCGGTCACCTGTCACTTTAATTCTCCGCTTCACTCCCACTCTGACCTCTCCATCCTCGGCCTCTTGCACTGTTCCAATGACGCTCAATGTAAGCTCGAGGAACAGCACCTCATCTTTCGATTAGGCACTTTACAGCCTTCTGGATTCCAACATCGAGTTAAACAATTTCAGACAATAAACTCTGCCACTATCATTTTCTCTCTCTCTCAAAGCAGCTGTTGATCATCCCGCCATTGCCATTTACACTTCATCTAGAGTCATCTTTTGTTTCTTAACTTGTCTCATTACCATCTCCTTTTGTCTCTTAATCTCTCCTGCCTTCCATCCCATCACAGACCTTCCCTTTTGTTCTTTCCTCCCCTCCCTCCACACTTGCTTAAAATCTGTTACTTCGCCAACTTTTTCCAGTTCGGGCAAAGGGTCATTGACCTGAAACGTTAACTGTTTTTCTCTCTACAGATGCCGCCCAACCTGCTGAGTATTTCTAGCATTTTCTGTTTTTATTTCAGATTTCCAGCATTTACAGTATTTTGCTTGTGTAAAAGCTGGAATTCCCTGCTTAATATAATCATGGGGGTGCCATCCAACAGAGGCCCCAGTGGTAAATGAAGTGGCTTCTCAAGGTAACTAAAGATGGCAATAAATGCAGCCTTGCCAATGTCACCCATATCCTGTGTACAAAAAAACAAAACTAGAACTTCATCAATGATTGTCACTTTCTTAATTTTGGGATCAGCTGGCACAAGAGCAGCTGTAGAGCCCTGAAGTCAAGCCTGTATGGGCCCCAAAGATCCTTTTTTTTTGCCCTAACAGAATCAATCTGTCTCTAATTTGGACCTAGAGGTGTGTTTTAATTAGATCTAGTGGGATCTGTACTCAAGCTCAGCAGGACATCCTTCTAAGCTCTTACTCCATGCTCTTTGGTCGCATTCGGATCAGGCTTCATACTGAAGAAAACTGCAAGAAACTGATGAACACAAGGAAGTATTGGAGATACTGATTACTGTGAAAGAACCATATTTGCAATAGATCTTAAAAGAAGTGCACTCACTAGTGCCAAAAATGGTGCATAAAACTGTTCTTCCAAAGTAGACCAATATCACAATGCAAGAAAAATTACTTTCAAATAAAATAAACCTTTAAGGGTGCCTACAACTGCACTAGTTTAAAGCTGAGAAAGCAAGAGCAAATTGTGTGCGTGTGTATAAATCTACTGATAACAGATGAAAAAGAAATAAAAGGCACTCCAAAGCTTTGGGCATAGAAAGGGGACATCAAAATAGCCATTGAGAACATACAGATAAGAAAAGATCAGCTGGTCCATCAAGCCTGTCCCATAGAGTCCTGTAATAACCAAGAATCATGACTCCCAGCCATGTAATCACACAAATGAGGCAAAAAAAAACTGCTTACAATCCTCAAGACAGATTCCCATGGTGATTTCCTCTGACCAACTAGGACATAACCTTACTTGCAGATGTAGGTTTGACAATTGGAACCTGTAGATATCAAAGATATATACAGGCATCTAAAGCTAGAATTAAATCCATGAACGGTATGTCGCTACTGACAAATGCATTCGTGCGTTCTGGAGCACAAACTTTACATGACAGAACTATTAAATAATAGAGCTTCTGTACCAGATTAAACCTTCAAATGTACTTGGGGAAAGGTTGGCAGGAGTTGCTTTAAAGACTGGATTCTTTGAAACCCAATTAGTAAAAATAGAATGTACCCATTAGCATTGGTAAATAGCCTCAAGCAGCAAGTCATTCATGTTCGAAACCTCCCTCAGTGGGTGGGTTTAAAGATGCGGAGATGCCGGTGTTGGACTGGGGTGGACAAAATTGAGAGGTCGCACAACACCAGGTTATAGTCCAACAGTTTTATTAGAAATCACAAGCTTTCGGAGCTTACTACTCCTTCGTCGGGTGAAGTAAAGAGATACAGAATCGCCAAAGCATATATAGATAGAGAACAATGCATGTGTACCTTACAATTGCAGACAACTAAATTAAATCATCCTGACTATTTTATCTGCCGAGGTGTGATAAAGTTAATGTGGTACCTTCCTGGCTGACCTGATTACCTTTATCACACCTCGGCAGATAAAACAGTCAGGATGATTTAATTTAGTTGTCTGCAATTGTAAGGTACACATGCATTGTTCTCTATCTATATATGCTTTGGCGATTCTGTATCTCTTTACTTCACCCGACGAAGGAGTAGTAAGCTCCGAAAGCTTGTGATTTCTAATAAAACTGTTGGACTATAACCTGGTGTTGTGCGACCTCTCAATTTTGGGTTTAAAGAGCCAGGGAACAATCTGAAACAAAATTAAACTTGCACGGACAACTCGAGGCCTAATTTTAGCAGATATTCAGGTCTAACCCAGCCATTTTTCCAATCAGAATGCAAACTGAGTAAGGGACAAAATTCTCCAGCATTCAGTTCAAAACTAACTGCCACTATTAGCAACAAAAAGGCACGGAATTATTCATAATTCCCTATAGGAAAAGAATTGCATGTAGAGTGCAAAAAGGACACAATAGGTGCATTATACAATATCCAACAGGACATATTTGCATCTCCTAACGTGACATTGCACAAAAATTTCCATCTATTTGTACAAAATTACTAGCCGATGAAGAAACTCCTAACATCCATCAGGACCAAAGTATTTCACTTGGGCATTTTTAAGATATATAGTGCACATCCTTCAGTCGATCAAAGGTGATTTCAAATTTTAGAGCAGAAAAAAATCTTTGAAATTTATACCAGTAGATGTCAGATACTTTTCTGACACCTGGGAATTATAGAGCTCACTTAAGCTGAATCACTGAACCGAGGACTTCATCCCAAGCATAAAAATAGTATCTAACATTTGCTTCCCAGTGTGGGATTCTTTTATACAGCCATTAACTATGATCAGCGCTACAAAACATTAAAGTGCATTCTGTTGTTCAGATACTTACTTGTCAAGGTCTGCCATCTTCTTAAAGATGAGAAATACCTGGGGAGGGAAAAAAAGTTTTAATGTAATTTAAAAGTCACAGAACTACACACAACACACACTTTCAATGTACAACCAAAAAACCTTCCATACGTTTACCAGGAAATAAAATTCCAGAACCCCCAACTATAGCAAAGTTGAAAACAGCTTTTCAACAGCCACCTCTAGAATTACAACTAGAATATTTAACACTCATTAAATGCCACTTAAGGAAATAGTGCTGCACAATAGGATATTATTCTAAAATAACATAAAATGCTGGAAACACTCAGGCCAGGCAGCATCCGTGGAGAGAGAAACAGTGTTATCGTTTCAGGTCTGTGACCCTTCGTCAGAACTGGAAAAGGTTAGGGATGAAACAGGTTTTAAGCAGGTGCAGAGGCAGGGAAGGGGGGGGAAGGAGAGGAAGGAACAGAATGGACGGTCTGTGCTAGGATGGAATACAGGAGAGATTAAATGTTGCAAATGGGGATGGCAGAATCATCAACAGCTGCCACCTGAAAAAATGGTAGCAGGGGTTTATAGTCTGAAATTGTTGAACTCGATGAGTCCAGAAGGCTGTAAAGTGCCTAATCAAAGGAGGTGCTGTTCCTCGAGCTTACATTGAGCTCCATTGGAATAGTGCAAGAGGCAGAGGACAGAGAGGTCAGAGTGGGAGTGGAGCGGAGAATTAAAGTGACAAGCGACCAGAAGCTCGGGGGTCACCCTTACGGACTGAACGGAGGTGTTCCGCATAGGATATTATTCTAGTTTTATGCAGTAACAGCCTGAAGCCAGCTATGTGTCAATTAAGGGCTGCTGTATAAAACAAAACTACAAAACATACCAATAAGGGGAGAGGGGGGGGTGGTGAGGTAGTGTCACATGCAAGCAGAAGACATTTGTCAATTAGCAAAAATCTTAACTGTTGCAGTAATACTTTCTGCAACTGGAGGGCACTATAATTACATTCTTTTGGAACATACCTTTAGTGCTTGAAACCAGAAACACCACTAGTACAAAATTGCTAAATTCAAATTATCTGTTAAGTCAAATTGAAATGGTGCAAAAATACCTGTACCATTGTAAATTGCTTATTTCAAATTACTGGAGTATTCAAATTGTTTGCACACAAGTGACCGAATATAAATGGCAGAAGAGGTTCGAGGGCTGAATGGCCTACTCCTGTTCCGATGTTCCAATACATTAATGCATCAGTGCGCTGCACCACAAAATAAGCTGCTTGGTCAAGCAGTTTCCCATACAGCACATTGTCAGTAGCCATCAAAGTATAGAAGCTAAACACTTAACTGAACTGTTCCAAAGAAAACATGAGCAAGTAGTTTCCAGGTATCCTGAATGACTTCAAACTCCTTAACCCATCTACCCATATCGTTCATCGTCCCAATAACAAAAAGCAGACTTGCATTTATATAGCACCTTTCACGACCACCAGACATCTCAAAGCGCTTTACAGCCAATGAAGTACTTTGAGTGTAGTCACTGTTGCAATGTGCGAAACGCGGCAGCTAATTTGCACACAGCAATGCAATAATGACCAGATATTGGTTTTTTTGTTATGTTGATTGAGGGATAAATATTGGCCAGGACACCAGGGATAACACCCCTGCTCTTCGAAATAGTGCCTTAGAATCTTTTACGTCCACCTGAGCACGCAGACGGGGCCTTGGTTTAACATCGCATCCGAAAGACAGCACCTCCGACAGTGCAGCACTGCACTGGAGTGTCAGCCTATATTTATGTGGCCAAGTCCCTGGAGTGGGACTTGAACCCACAACCTTCTGACTCAGGAGAGTGTGCTACCCACTGAGCCACAGCTGACACTAAAAGCAGCTTTCCGACATCTTTTCCTTACTTTCATTCCTAACTTGCTGTATTTTCTCCTCACTGCTGGGATCTCCCGATCAACTCATAGCTGCCTATTGCACAATAAACTCTGCAAACTAATTCCACCTTGTTTGGCACTGCAAGGTCAGTCAACCGAGATTGTCTGAGAATTTCTGATTCCCTTTCTTTATCCAACTGCGGCTTGGACATTCATACTTTTATCTGTGACATTATTCTAGCTGGCATGGAAGATTTCAGCCCTCATTCATGCCAAGCATCAAATCCAGTACTGCAATTGTAACTTTCGATCTATTACACCTGGCATCTTGATCAGTCTGAACCAACCCAAGTGATCAGCTCAGCACATAGCTTTCACAATATGTCCTCTCTTCCCCTCCCTGCAGAACAGTCACATCCTCTCATTTCTGCATTCCAAGACAACCTCTAATCTTAATGATATTCTTCCAATCATCCTCAATATAAGTACCTCAGAAATTACCCAGTTCTAATGCATCTCTTCAATCACTTTGCAGTTCATATTTCTATAAAATGTGTTCCTCATCTAATTATCACCTCAATTCCCTTGCATCACAACTTCTCTAAAAGGTTATAAAAGCTACTGTTAAATCGTCTATCACCTAGAAAGTTCTGCCTAATCCAAGTTGGACTATAACCTGGTGTTGTGCGACTTCTCAATTTAATCCAAGATCACCAGTAGTTTTTTGTATGGCCAGTCCACTGGTTGTCTAGGTTACCAGCTCTGGTATTTTCCCCTTGAATGCTGGTGAGTCAGTCGTTGTTTGCACATCTCCAAAGCCTCCAACATGCCAGGCAGGATCTGCCATCATGCACTTCTGAAGTTATATGACCTTGAACCTCCAGGCTGTTCAATTGGGCAATAAAAATTCTTCCAATTCAAGAGTTTCTTTATGTCTCAAGTCGAACACCTCACATCTCTTCCCGTTTACTACCTTTAGTCCTTCATTCTGTCCATCTAGACTTCAAATGAAACCCCTACATCTTCTCACTGCGAAAGCAACCTCCAAATGGCTCAGTTTCCTTTCTTGTGTCACAAAACTTTAATTCAACTCAACTGTTGGATGCACAAATCTTTGAATACTCCTTTATCTAGGAAGGTTCTTCTCGCACCTCACTTCTGCAGAAGATAAAAATACAAGCTCACGATAGGCAACTCTCCTCTAAACTTTGTCCTCGGTCAGTGTCCCCTAAACTTTCCTTCCTCAATCTAAGCTCTAGATATGCCATTTTGTTCTTCCTCCTCCCCACATGCCCCCATTAAAATCACCTCAGTCTTTAACTTTAAATTTTCCAAGACAGCAAAATTCAACACTCTTGGATTCTACAGTTTATACAAATGGCATACAAGGCTCAGATCTAGACAAGATTTTGCAAAAGATTATTCCTGCCAAAGTTAACTGTATATTTCTACATCCAAACTAAGAACTTATCTGGACATTTCCTCGTCTGCACATTGGAGGTGCCGTCTTTCGGATGAGACGTTAACTGAGGCCCCAGCTGTCCTCTCGGGTGAAAGTAAAAGATGGAGTTCTCCCAGTGCCTGGGTCGAGATTTCCCTCAGCCACCATCTTTAAAAACAGATCTGATCATTTATCTCATTGCTGTTTGTGGGACCTTGAGCAAATTGGCTGCCACGTTTCCCTATATTACAACAGTGAATACACTTCAAAAGTATTTCTTTGTCTGTGAAGTACTTTGGGGGCGTGCCAAGGTCACGAAAGGTGCTATATAAATGCAAGTTCTTTCTTTCCTATCTGCCTGAAATTTGTAACACTTCTTCCAAGGGCCAAAACAATTATTTGTAGACATCACAACATCATACTACAAGTGTTGTGGCATTGAAGAGTCAAAGTCAAAACAGTGAATTTATGAATCCTTCAAATAAAGAACTTGTCCTCATCAATCTGCCCCAGAGACCTTTACAAAACTACAAAAGGACAGGTTCACTCAATTTTTCAAATTAAGCATTCTTCAAACTTCCATGAGGCAACCAAATCACCAGCCCTTAGAAAGTTCCATCAAATCATAGAATTTTACAGCTCAGAAGCAGCTATTTGTTTTGTGCCTGCTCTCCAATTAATCCTCTAACTGTCCAGTGCAGTGTATATGGGATTTTTCCAGTATAAGTAGTGCCATCCAGTTCTTACAGACAGGTATTTAAGTTTACAAGAGTTGAAACCCAGAATAAAGAACACTAAAAAAAAATCTTCATGGCCTTATGTCCAGAGTTCACATCCTGCCAAGTGTTCAGTTAGATAGATCTTTATAAAAGAGAGAAAATGAGACAGACACACACAACCCCAGTTTCTTTTAAGTTAACTGATTTCAGCGAGTTAAGCAGTTAGGATATACCCAACTGCAGTTGCTCCTTAATGTAGAGCAGGGATAAGAGGGAGCAAGTATTAAAAAAAGATCAGCCAAAAAAAAAACCCACATTTCGGATTGCTATCCAGCAACCCTTGCTTGAAGTGCACGTGAACAAGAGCAGCTTTGACTGATATTCCTACAGCGACACTCACTTGAGTCACATGAAAATGGTGACTTCAGTAAGGTACTGGGTGATAGGGGAGGAGAGGGAAAACAAAACAAAGGATCCCAGTAGAAATCAGTACCTTTAGCAAAAGATTGAAGGGAATAAAAGCACACCATCAACTCCACTAATATTTACTTTGTAAAAAGCTTCAGCTGAATTTACTGTGTTGTGACTCACCACCATCTTTGTAGCATAACAGAGATTGGGTGCTGAAACAGGTTTCTTCCATTCATCTCAACACTCGCAATCCCTGCTGCCCCACCAAACTCCATGAACATGGCAACAGAGGGGAGCATTAGTAGGCAACGTCACATTTCAGCCCCCTAGCCTCAGACAAACAAAATACAATAATTTCATCCTCCAACAGGCATTGCTACCAATATGCTGGGGGTAGAGAACGCTACACTTAAGGAAATATCCTTCAACATTGTGCCAATACATTTCTAATGAAATACTCATATTTAATCACCTCAAATTATCCCCCACTATCACCAGTAGTACTTCAAACAAGTGTCATACAGCTCAAAATGGTTTCTCCAGACACAAACCAAATTTGAATGGGGAAAATCTATAATTGTACCAGTAGGTGTTTATAAGTCAAGTGGACTGTATGAAAATTTCACACTTCACTGAAATCCTAGTGACAACACAGCAGAGGGCTGCCAGCACCTACGGAACACGAGACACTGCCTTTGGGAGGGAGAAAAAAAAATGTAGAACAGATGCTGTCACAAGCATGTACTGGAACTAAGTCACAAATAAATATTGCACTTAAGCTTCTATATACACACACCTCAGTGCTGTACCACTGCACTTGGTATACTACTGAGACTATAAAATATTTCTACTTCATCCTGGTGCCACAGCTCAATATGCTCTCCAAACCAAAGCACGTATGGGCAATCCTAGAATTGTACTGCATGATTTTCTTAAGTTTTTTCCCCTCTCACCAATTTTCTCCCCTTCAAGGTACTGACTCCTTGCTGGAATGTAGAGAAATAACATTAATCAGGCAAATTGGAGCTAGCGTCTTACATTGGATTACCAGAGTAGATCTTGCTGTATAATATTCAGATTCCAGTCTTGGACACCGTCACAAGGAAGTAGGACCAACCAACTGATATTTTGGTCAATGACAAGTGCAAGCAAGAGTGAGGTCTCAACACATTTCAGCATGTGAACTGCATAACATTGCAAGGACAAAAAAAATGGCTCACCACATACCTTTCAATAAATGCCCAACACTATTGAACATACAATGGACACCAACAATACTCCTTGCAGCAGTAGAATTTCACAGGCAGTCATTTTATCTTGTTCAGTTAATTATTTGACTGTAGGGCAAACATGACCAGATTTGATTGGTGTCTTCAAACATGCACAGACGTACATTCCAACAGGGGCTCTGACAGGGAACAGGAGCAGAAAGCCTGACCAATTTCCTCCTCATGCCCCAACCAGAACACCGAGGCCAATAGATTGGCGCACACCTGCAGAGGCCAGCGAATGCAGCATAGACAAGGAATTGAACTCGAGACCTTCTCACTCGATAAGCTTGCGGAGCCTGCTGGATTTTCTTCAAGTTAAAAATGGGCATAGCACAAAAATGTCACATGCTTTACTGAAATATTAGCAAGAACACTAGTGGACTCCACAGAAAAAAGCTGCCCAAAAGTTCTACAATTTCGTACACAGCAAAAGCATTTATCCCAAAACAGGCAGAAGTTTCATCAAAAAGGATACAAGCAAAAAAAAAAGTTGCTGTCAGCCACACAGCAGTCAGCAGAAAATATCCCTTCGAAAGCCAAAAGACCAATGATAAACATTTAGTTTCTTTTTCTAGGAGAACAGCAAAGAAAAGGTAAATAATCTGTTCAAATTGTTTTCTCCAAGATTAGAAAGTAAGTGAATGAATAGAAGCAAAGAAAGCATCAAGAGATGACATCAAATTAAGATACAATAAAAACTCAAGTGGACAATAATTCAGAAAGTCATCAAGGAAAATTGGTGTTTCAATTAAATGTGAACCAGCCACACCAAAATCAGGATGAGCAAGTTTCCATATGTACAAATCCACCACCACATTCTGGGCTATTAACTCAGGAAAAATAATTTCCCTTGGTAACTATTTGAGCATCAAATATCGGACAACAGAAAAACGGCTGTTGTGGACTTAAGCAGGGCAGTATCTCAGTTTACTCAAAACTTTACTCAGGAGAGGGAGAAGAGCCTTTCAAGCCAAGAAACTTATTGCTCCCAATCTTTCAAAACCACAGACAGTTGTGCAAATTCACAGGCAGCTTCGTGCCACTGAAGATTTCTCGATCTTCGATGCCAATTTTAGCGTCCATATATGCATGTCAAAGGCCAATACCACCTTGTGACTGTCACTGAAACACCAAGATGAGCATGAAGTAGGATGTGGAACCCACCCACCCCCACCCGCCAACTCAACTCCGCATCAAGCCCAGTGGACATGTAATTTGGGTTCTTTCAACCACAAAGAATGTTCACAAAGCTGATTGTGGACTTGCCTTCTGAAAAGGTAATTTTAGAGCCCCATCTTAGTCTTTCAGGAACAAATTCAGTACCCATCATTGAAACTATTTCCCCTCGAGCAACATTTCCTTTAATACCCACCTTGTGTGCCAGTTAAAACGACTGCAGCAAGGGAACTTATTAGTGCAACAGTTTCATCTCTGCAATTACCCCGCACAAAGTTGTGTCTCTCTCTGCTATCTTCAGGCAAATGTCAAGCAGTCCGACACTTCACAGGGAGAAAAGCACCTTGGGCTACTCATCCACCAACAGTTGGCTCCAGAGCAACACTAACAAGAGGTGTCAAAAATCACCTAATCCAGACAGTATTAGACCAAGGCAGCCCAAGAGGGAAGAGATTTGCATTTATATAGCACCACATTGTCTCAAAGAAATACTTTGAAGTGCAGCCATTTTGCACACAGCAGGATTCCACAATCATTAATAAGATGAACCACTGGTTAATCTGTTTTTGGCAGTGTTGGTTGAGCAAGATACCAAAACATTCTACTCTTCAGTGCCATGGAATCTTTATCAACTTGAGCCACCAGAACAGGTAGTTGGGCCACTGTTTAAGGTCACATCTGGAGTCTCAGCACTGGTGTATCAGCCTACATTATGTACTCAAATCTTGGGAGTAAGTTTTGATCGACAAGTGTCCTACCAACTCGAGCAGACATACACAAGGCTCTTCATTTTTATGGAAAAAATTTTCACATAGAAAGTTTGAGTAAAAGACCAAAAGCAGCTGATCCTTGGTTAAGTTGATTAGCGATTTTCTTATTTCGAGAAAGGTTTTACAAATCATCTGTGTCTGGTTAACGAAGTCTAATTATTTACAGAACAATCTTATTACTAGATGATAAAATCAGATATAACTAATCTTTTTTTAAAAATATGTAACATCTGCAAAAAGCAAAAAGCCTTCCACTACCATCCTCCCCATGAAAAATATTAAACATACACAAAACTAAAATTAATTCTCATCCGCTAGCTTTTTGGACTCGATAGCAGTGCCTCTACGTCCAACTAGATAAGAATTAGTTGTTGGGCAATCTGATTAATAAAGCAACAGAAACCTGACTAATCGGTTGCAGATGACAAGATTATAACCAAACTAAGCTACACAGACAGTTTCTCTCAGTAGGGTGTTGAAAACAAATATAGAATTGCATTCAATTTGAGATACAATCAGCTACCATCCACACAATAGCAGAAACAGTCTTATACTACATTCACTTCACCCTCTTGCTTCCCTGAAAGGCCAACTAGTAACTTTCTGCAGTATTTAATACTGGAGGAACCCTTTTTAAAATATCCATGCCAGTCAAAACCACAACAGGAAGAACTACAAGCCTGCCGTGAACAGAGGTTAAGCCGATTTGCAGGTTCTGTGGGTGGCTCTGGACGAGTATCAATAAGTTTTAAATTGTATTTGCAGCATGACGAGAACAAAAGGGGAACATTTTAAAGCCAGCCTGCTGCAGTTCTCCTCATTGGCCGGCACGGACACAATGGGTCGAATGGCCTCGTTCTGTGCCGTAAATTTTCTATGATTCCCTCCCTCTTCCTTATTGATCAGCCACTCATGCTCTACCTGCTCCAGGAGCCTCCGCCACATGTTGTTGGGGAGTGAAGGGATCTGTCCCCACACCCCCAGAGAGGAGGGGAACTGTTCTCCCACCCCTCTCCCCTCCACCACAAGAGAAGAGGGGGTCTGTCCCCCAAACCCCAAAGAGGAGGGGATCTGTTCTCCCACCCCTCCACCCCGCACCCCGAGAAGAGGGGGTCTGTCCCCCAAACCACAGAGAGGAAGGTGTCGGTCTACCCCCTCCCTCCCCCAGAGAGATGGGGGGCTGTCCTCCCACCCCTCTTCCCCAGAGAGGAGGGTGTCTGTCTACCCCCGCCCCCCCCCCCCACCAGAGGGTCCGGTCCGTCTCCCCCAGAGAGGGTCCGTCTCCCCCTCCTTCACAGACCAGAGAGGGCCCGTCTCTCCCTCCAGAGGGTCCATCTCTCCCACCGCCCCCCCACAGAGCAGGTCCGTCTTCCCCTCCCCCCTTGAGGAGAGGGTCTTCTCCTTGCCCCCCCCCGCAACAGAGGAGAGGGTCTCTCTCCTCTCTCTTCCCCCCCTCCGCCCCAGAGCAGAGGGTCCGTGTCTCTCCCCCCCTCCCCCCCCAGAGCAGAGGGTCGTGTCTCTCCCCACCACCCCCCAGAGCAGAGGGTCCGTGTCTCCCCCCCTCCCCCCAGAGCAGAGGGTCCGTGTCTCTCCCCCCCCTCCCCCCCAGAGCAAGGGTCCGTGTCTCCCCCCCCCTCCCCCCCCAGAGCAGAGGGTCCGTGTCTCTCCCCCCCCCCCCCCCCTCCCAGAGCAGAGGGTCCGTGTCTCCCACCACCCCCCCCAGAGCAGAGGGTCCGTGTCTCTCCACCACCCCCCCCCAGAGCAGAGGGTCCGTGTCTCTCCCCCTATCCCCCCAGAGCAGAGGGTCCGTGTCTCCACCCCTCCCCCCAGAGCAGAGGGTCCGTGTCTCACACCCCCCCCCCCTCCCCAGAGCAGAGGGTCCGTGTCTCCCCCCCCCCTCCCCCCCAGAGCAGAGGGTCCGTGTCTCCCCCCCCCCCCTCCCCCCCAGAGCAGAGGGTCCGTGTCTCCCCCCCCCTCCCCCCCAGAGCACAGGGTCCGTGTCTCCCCCCCCAGAGCAGAGGGTCCGTGTCTCCCCCCCCAGAGCAGAGGGTCCGTGTCTCCCCCCCCAGAGCAGAGGGTCCGTGTCTCTCCCCCCCAGAGCAGAGGGTCCGTGTCTCTCCCCCCCAGAGCAGAGGGTCCGTGTCTCCCCCCCCTCCCCCCCAGAGCAGAGGGTCCGTGTCTCCCCCCCCTCCCCCCCAGAGCAGAGGGTCCGTGTCTCTCCCCCACTCCCCCCCAGAGCAGAGGGTCCGTGTCTCTCCCCCCCCCTCCCCCCCAGAGCAGAGGGTCCGTGTCTCTCCCCCCCAGAGCAGAGGGTCCGCGTCTCGGCCCCCCTCCCCCCCAGAGCAGAGGGTCCGCGTCTCGGCCCCCCTCCCCCCCAGAGCAGAGGGTCCGTGTCTCTCCCCCCTCCCCCCCAGAGCAGAGGGTCCGTGTCTCTCCCCCCCCTCCCCCCCAGAGCAGAGGGTCCGTGTCTCCCCCCGCAGAGCAGAGGGTCCGTGTCTCCCCCCCCAGAGCAGAGGGTCCGTGTCCCCCCCCCCAGAGCAGAGGGTCCGTGTCTCCACCCCTCCCCCCAGAGCAGAGGGTCCGTGTCTCCACCCCTCCCCCCAGAGCAGAGGGTCCGTGTCTCACACCCCCCCCCTCCCCAGAGCAGAGGGTCCGTGTCTCCCCACCCCCCCCCCAGAGCAGAGGGTCCGTGTCTCCACCCCTCCCCCCAGAGCAGAGGGTCCGTGTCTCACGTCTCCACCCCTCCCCCCAGAGCAGAGGGTCCGTGTCTCACACCCCCCCCCCCCTCCCCAGAACAGAGGGTCCGTGTCTCTCCCCCCCAGAGCAGAGGGTCCGCGTCTCGGCCCCCCTCCCCCCCAGAGCAGAGGGTCCGCGTCTCGGCCCCCCTCCCCCCCAGAGCAGAGGGTCCGCGTCTCGGCCCCCCTCCCCCCCAGAGCAGAGGGTCCGCGTCTCGGCCCCCCTGCCCCCCAGAGCAGAGGGTCCGCGTCTCGGCCCCCCTCCCCCCCCAGAGCAGAGGGTCCGTGTCTCTCCCCCCCAGAGCAGAGGGTCCGTGTCTCTCCCCCCCAGAGCAGAGGGTCCGCGTCTCGGCCCCCCTCCCCCCCAGAGCAGAGGGTCCGCGTCTCGGCCCCCCTCCCCCCCAGAGCAGAGGGTCCGCGTCTCGGCCCCCCTCCCCCCCAGAGCAGAGGGTCCGCGTCTCGGCCCCCCTGCCCCCCAGAGCAGAGGGTCCGCGTCTCGGCCCCCCTCCCCCCCCAGAGCAGAGGGTCCGTGTCTCGGCCCCCCTCCCCCCCAGAGCAGAGGGTCCGCGTCTCGGCCCCCCTCCCCCCCAGAGCAGAGGGTCCGTGTCTCGGCCCCCCTCCCCCCCAGAGCAGAGGGTCCGTGTCTCGGCCCCCCTCCCCCCCAGAGCAGAGGGTCCGTGTCTCTCCCCTCCCTCCCCCCCAGAGCAGAGGGTCCGTGTCTCTCCCCCCACCCCCCTCCCCAGAGCAGAGCGTCCGTGTCTCTCCCCTCCCCCCCCACCAGAGCAGAGGGTCCGTGTCTCTCCCCCCCCCCCCTCCCCAGAGCAGAGGGTCCGTGTCTCTCCCCCCCCGCCCCCCCCAGAGCAGAGGGTCCGTGTCTCTCCCCCCCCCCCCCCCCCCCCCCAGAGCAGAGGGTCCGTGTCTCTCCCCCCACCTCTCCCTCCCTTCCCCCCCCCCCCCGCCCCCGCCAGAGCAGAGGGTCCGTGTCTCTCCCCTCCCTCCCCCCCAGAGCAGAGGGTCCGTGTCTCTCCCCCCACCCCCCTCCCCAGAGCAGAGAGTCTGTGTCTCTCCCCCCCCCCCCTCCTCCCCTCCCCAGAGCAGAGCGTCCGTGTCTCTCCCCTCCCCCCCACCAGAGCAGAGGGTCCGTGTCTCTCCCCCCCCCCCCTCCCCAGAGCAGAGGGTCCGTGTCTCTCCCCCCCCCCCCTCCCCAGAGCAGAGGGTCCGTGTCTCTCCCCCCCCCCTCCCCAGAGGGTCCGTGTCTCTCCCCCCCCCCCCCAGAGCAGAGGGTCCGTGTCTCTCCCCCCACCTCTCCCTCCCTTCCCCCCCCCCCCCCCCGCCCGAGCAGAGGGTCCGTGTCTCTCCCCTCCCTCCCCCCCAGAGCAGAGGGTGCGTGTCTCTTCCCTGCCCCCCCCCCCAGAGCAGAGGGTCCGTGGTCCCCCCCCCCACCCACAGCACAGGGTCCGTGGTAGTCATCCCCTCCCCCCCCTCAAGAGCAGAGGGTCCGTGTCCCGTCCCCCCCCAGAGCAGAGGGTCCGTGTGGTTCCCCCCCCCAGAGCAGAGGGTCCGTGTGGTTCTCCCCCCCCCAGAGCAGAGGATCCGTGTGGTTCGCCCCCCCCCCCCCCAGAGCAGAGGGTCCGTGTTCGTGTCCCCCCAGAGCAGAGGGTCCGTGTCTACCCCACCCAGAGCGGAGGGTCCGTGTGTGCCCCCCCACAATAGCAGAGGGCCCGTGTCCTCCCCCTTCCCCAGAGCAGAGGGCCCGTGTCCTCCCCCCCCCCCCCCCCAGAGGGCCTGTCTCTTCTCCCCCCCCCCCCCCTCCCAGAGCAGAGGGTCTGTCTCTTCTTCCCCCCCCTTCCCCCCAGAGCAGAGGGTCCGTCTCTTCCCCCCCCCCCCCCAGAGCAGAGGGTCCGTCTCTCTTCCCCCTCCCCCAGAGCAGAGGGTCCGTCTCACTCTCTTCCTTCCCCCCCCCCCCTCCCCCAGAGCAGAGGGTCTGTCTCTTCTCTCCCCCTTCCCCCCAGAGCAGGAGGGTCCGTCTCACTCTCTTCCTTCCCCCCCCTCCCCCAGAGCAGAGGGTCCGTCTCTTCTCCCCCCACCCCCAAAAAGGGTCTGTCTCTCTTTCCTTCCCCCCCCCCCCCCCGAGCAGAGGGTCCGTCTCTCTTCCCCCTCCCCCAGAGCAGAGGGTCCGTCTCTTCTCCCCCCACCCCCAAAAGAGGGTCTGTCTCTCTTCCTCTCCCCCCCCCCCCCCCTCAAACCCAGGGAAGAGAGAGTCTGTCTCTCCGTCCCCCCCCCCAACCCAGGGAAGAGGGGGTCTGTCTCTCCTCCCCCCCCAACCCAGGGAAGAGGGGGTCTGTCTCTCCTCCCCCCCCAACCCAGGGAAGAGGGGGTCTGTCTCTCCTCCCCCCCCAACCCAGGGAAGAGAGGGTCTGTCTCTCTCCGCCCCCCCAACCCAGGGAAGAGGGGGTCTGTCTCTCCTCCCCCCCCAACCCAGGGAAGAGGGGGTCTGTCTCTCCTCCCCCCCCAACCCAGGGAAGAGGGGGTCTGTCTCTCTCCGCCCCCCCAACCCAGGGAAGAGGGGGTCTGTCTCTCCTCCCCCCCCAACCCAGGGAAGAGGGGGTCTGTCTCTCCTCCCCCCCCAACCCAGGGAAGAGGGGGTCTGTCTCTCCGTCCCCCCCCCCAACCCAGGGAAGAGGGGGTCTGTCTCTCCGTCCCCCCCCCCAACCCAGGGAAGAGGGGGTCTGTCTCTCCGTCCCCCCCCCCAACCCAGGGAAGAGGGGGTCTGTCTCTCCGTCCCCCCCCCCAACCCAGGGAAGAGGGGGTCTGTCTCTCCGTCCCCCCCCCCAACCCAGGGAAGAGGGGGTCTGTCTCTCCTCCCCCCCCCCAACCCAGGGAAGAGGGGGTCTGTCTCTCTCCAGGCACCCCCCTCCCCAGCCCCTCGGGGCCTTCGTCACATACCGGGGGGGGGGCGAAAGAGAGAGCCCCCGCTGACAGGCGGCTTGCAGCGCACAACAATGAGCGGAGGGGAGCGGAGGGGTGGAAGGAAAATGTGCGCGCTTCGACCGGTGGGCGAGGGTAAAGTGCGACACAAGCGGCTACGCGAGGCTCCGGGTGGAATGAGCAGAGGATGGGGGGGGGGGGGGGGGAGAGGAGGAGGCCGCATCTCGCGCCCCCCCCCCCCCCGAAACAAGCCAGGCACCGCGGTGAGGGAGGGAGGGAGCGGGTGTGGGAGGGGATTAACCCGAGGCCTCCCTCCCTCATGGCAGCGCTACCAACCTGCCCTCCCCTCACACACCGTGCTCACAGAGAGAGGGAGAGAGGCCGGGGGGCTCAAGTGAGGAGCGGAGACCGGGGGGAAACCAGGGTTGGGGGGAGAGACCGGGGGGCTTGGCGTGAGACCGGGGGGAAACCGAGGGCTCGGAGTGAGGGGGGTGGGGAAGAGATTGGGGGGTGAGGTGGGGGGTGAGGGCGAAGCCTGCGGCCTGTGGCGGTTGAGCCGCTTATTTCCCCCCCTCACCTCACCCCGGGGTTTTTTCCCCCCTCACACACACTCGGTCAACCGTCAGTCGGGATTAAGCCCAGTTTCGTCCCGCACCCTTTTTCGCCCCCCAACCACAACCCCCCCCCCCCGGGGGCTGTCACCTCACAGCCGGGTTTGCCGTCGACCGACGGACACTCGCTCGCCCGCCGGTTATTGTCCGCCCGCTTACCGGAGGCGCGGGTGCTGCTGCTGCTGCGCGAGCTGCTCTCCGATGGCGCTAAAGGAAGAAGAAGGCGCCGATTGGCTGGATTTAACAAGGCAGGGGAGCGCGCCGCCGCCGCCGCGCCGCCCCCCCTTAGCGTGCTGTGCGTGCGCGCCGCCGCCGCTCCACTCCTTCTTCTCACACCAACCCACCCCCACGTGTGTGTGTGTGCGCGCGCACGCGTGCGTACGCGCTCCCGCTCACGTACCAGAGTTCTGTGTCTGCCCCCTGCGCGCACACGTCACGCAGCATCCCGCTCACGGACCTGTGTCTGTGTGTGTGTGTCCCTGCGCGCTGACATCATCACGCAGCCGGGGGGGGCTGCTCTCAGCTGTCAATCAAGCTTACCCCCCCCCCCCCCCCCCGCAACCACCAACCCCCACCCCCACCCCCACCAAGACCTGTCAAAATTCACTCACTGGTCATCCTGTGGGGTACAAGTTGTGCTGCAGCTGTACAAAAGCTTTGGTTAGACCACACCTGGAGTGGAGCACTGTGAGCAGTCCTGGGCACCACACCTCAGGAAGGATATATTGGCCTTGGTGGGAGGGCAGCGTCAGTTTACCAGAATTGATACCCGCACTTCAAGGGTTCAGTTAGGAGGAGAGGTTACACAAATTTTTTTTTTATTCGTTCATGGGATGTGGGCGTCACTGGCAAGGCCGGCATGTAATGCCCGTCCCTAATTGCCCTTGAGAAGGTGGTGGTGAGCCGCCTTCTTGAACTGCTGCAGTCCATGTGGTGAAGGTGCTCCCACAGTGCTGTTAGGAAGGGAGTTCCAGGATTTTGACCCAGCGACGATGAATGATCGGCGATATACTTCTAAGTCAGGATGGTGTGTGACATGGAGGGGAACTTGGAGGTGGTAGTGTTCCCATGTGTCCGCTGCCCTTGTCCTTCTAGGTGGAAGCGGTCGTGGGTTTGGGAGGTGCTGCCGAAGAAGCCTTGGCGAGTTGCTACAGTGCATCTTGTCGTTCAGGTCTTGTTGCATGTGGGCATGGACTGCTTCATTATCTGAGGAGTTGTGAATGGCACTGAACACTGTGCACTCATCAGCGAACATCCCATTTCTGACCTTATGTTGGAGGGAAGGTCATTGATGAAGCAGCTGAAGATGGTTGGGCCTAGGACACTGCCCTGAGGAACTCCTGCAGCGATGTCCTGGGGCTGTCATGATTGACTCGCCACAACCATCTTCCTTTGTGCTAGGTATGACTCCAGCCAGTGAAGAGTTTTCCCCCCAATTCCCATTGACTTCAGTTTTACTAGGGATCCTTCATGCCACACTCGGTCAAATGCTGCCTTGATGTCAAAGGCAGTCACTCTCACCTCACCTCTGAATTCAGCTACTTTGTCCATGTTTGGACCAAGGCTGTAATGAGGTCAGGAGCCGAGTGGTCTTGGCTGAACCCAAACTGGGCATCAGTGAGCAGGTTATTGGTGAGTAAGTGCCGCTTGATGGCACTGTCGATGACACCTTCCATCACTTTGCTGATGATTGAGAGTAGACTGATGGGGCGGTAATTGGCCGGATTGGATTTGTCCTGCTTTTTGTGGACAGGACATACCTGGGCAGTTTTCCACATTGTCGGATAGATGCCAGTGTTGTAGCTGTACTGGAACAGCTTGGCTAGAGGCGTGGCTAGCTCTGGAGCACAAGTCTTCAGCACGATAGCCGGGATGTTGTCAGGGCCCATAGCCTTTGCTGTATCCAGTGCGCTCAGCCGTTTCTTGATATCACGTGGAGTGAATCGACTTGGCTGAAGACTGGCTTCTGTGATGGTGGGGACCTCAGGAGGAGGTCGATATGGATCATCCACTTGACACTTCTGGCTGAAGATGGTTGCAAATGCTTCAGCCTTGTCTTTTGCACTCATGTGCTGGGCTCCACCATCATTGAGGATGGGGATATTCATGGAGCCGCCTCCTCCCGTTAGTTGTTTAATGGTCCACCACCATTCATGACTGGATGTGGCAGGACTGCAGAGCTTTGATCTGATCCGTTGATTGTGGGATCGCTTAGCCCTGTCTATAGCATGCTACTTCTGCTTTTTAGCATGCATGTAGTCCTGCGTTGCAACTTCCCCAGGTTGGCACCTCATTTTTAGGTACGCCTGGCGCTGCTCCTGGCATGCTCTTTTACACTCCTTATTGAACCAGGGTTGGTCCCCTGGCTTGATGGTAATGGTAGAGTGAGGGATATGCCGGGCCATGAGGTTACAGATTGTAGTGGAATATAATTCTGCTGCTGCTGATGGCCCACAGCGCCTCATGGATGCCCAGTTTTGAGCTGCTAGATCTGTTCTGAATCTATCCCATTTAGCACGGTGGTAGTGCCACACAACACGATGGAGGGTGTCTTCAGTGTGAAGCCGGGACTTCGTCTCCACAAGGACGGTGCGGTGGTCACTGCTACCAATACTGTCATGGACAGATGCACCTGCGACAGGTAGATTGGTGAGGACGAGGTCAAGAAGGTTTTTCCCTCGTGTTGGTTCTCTCATCACCTGTCGCAGGCCCAGACTGGCAGCAGGAGGTTTCCTTGCCCATGCTTGACCAGAAGCCATGAGACTTAATGGGGTCCGGAGTCAATGTTGAGGACTCCCAGGGCCACTCCTTCCCAACAGTATACCACTGTGCCTCCACCCCTGGTGGGTCTGTCCTGCCGGTGGGACAGGGCATACCCAGGGATGGTGATGGAGGAGTTTGGGACATTGGCTGAAAGGTATGATTCTGTGAGTATGACAGCTCTCCCAATTTTGACACAAGTCCCCAGATGTTGGTGAGGAGGACTTTGCAGGGTTGACTGGGCTGGGTGTGCTGTTGCCGTGTCCGTATGGTTTCATTTTTATTATTTTGTTTCATAGCGGTTTGTTGTAACTGAGTGGCTTGCTCAGGCCATTTCAGAGGGCAGTTAAGAGTCAACCACATTGCTGTGGGTCTGGAGTCGCATATAGGCCAGACCAGGTAAGGACAGCAGATTTCCTTCCCTAAAGGACATTAGTGAACCAGATGGGTTTTTACAAAATTACTGATATTGCTTTTTATTCCAGATTTATTTAATTAACTGAATTTAAATTCCTCAGCTGCTGTGGTGGGATTTGATCTCATTGTCACTTGGATCATTAGTCCAGACCTGCTGAATTACTAGCCCAGTAACATTACCACTATGCTACTGTTCCTGTATTAGAGTGGTATTCCCTGGAATTTAGAAGGTTAAGGGGTGATCTGATTGAAGTTTTCAGGATATTAAGGGGAACAGAGAGGGTAGATAGAGAGAAACTATTTCCGCTGGTTGGGGATTCTAGGACTGGGGGGCATAATCTAAAAATCAGAGCCAGACCTTTCAGGAATGAAATTAGGAAACACTTCTACACACAAAGGGTGGTAGAAGTTTGGAACTCTCTTCCATAAACCGCAATTGATGCTAGATCAATTGTTAATTTTAAATCGGAGCTTTTTGTAAACCAAAGATATTAAGGGATATGGGCCAAAGGCGGGAATATGGAGTTAGATCGCAGATCAGCCATGATTCCATTGAATGGCGGAACAGGCTTGAGGGGCTGAATGGCCTCCTCCTGTTCTTATGTTCCTATATTTCAGGTTTGGGCTGATGAGTGGCAAGTAACATTCGTGCCACACAAGTGCCAGGCAATGACCGTCTCCAACAAGAGAAAGTCTAACCACCACCCCTTGATATTCAACGGCATTACCATCACCAAATCCCCCACCATCAACTTCCTGGGGGGTCACCATTGACCAGAACCTTAACTGGACCAGCATATAAATACTGTGGCTACAAGAGCAGGTCAGAGGCTGGGTATTCTGCAGCGAGTGTCTCACCTTCTGACTCCCCAAAGCCTTTCCACCATCTGCAAGGTACAAGTCAGGGGCGTGATGGAATACTCTCCACTTGCCTGGATGAGTGCAGCTCCAACAACACTCAAGAGGCTCGACGCCATCCAGGACAAAGCAGCCCACTTGATTGGCACCCCATCCACCACCTTAAACATTCACTCCCTCCACTATTGCCGCAATGTGGCTGCAGTGCGTACCATCTACAAGATGCACTGCAGCAACTCGCCAAGGCTTCTTCGGAAGCACCTCCCAAACCCACGACCTCTTCCACCTAGAAGGACAAGGGCAACAGGCGCATGGGAACACCACCACCTCCAAGTTCCCCTCCAAGTCACACACCATCCTGACTTGGAAATGTATCGCCGATCCTTCATCGTCGCTGGGTCAACATCCTGGAACTCCCTCCCTAACTGCACTGTGGGAGTACCTTCACCACACGGACTGCAGCGGTTCAAGAAGGCGGCTCACCTCCATCTTCTCAAGGGCAACTAGGGATGGGCAATAAATGCTGGCCTTGCCAGCGACACCCACAACCCAGGAACGAATTTTAAAAATGTATCTATATATAATATAAATGTAACCTGTTTTAATGTCTCTCTCCACTCTGAAAGGTAAACAACACTTCCCCCTGTGCTTAAATAGGTCTGCAATTGAACTTAAATGGTCTATATTCTCTAGAGTTTAGAAGAATGAGAGGTGATCTCATTGAAACATACAAAATTCTTACAGGGCTTGACAGGGTAGATGCAGGGAGGATGTTTCCCCTGGCTGGGAAGTCTAGTACCAGGGGTCACAGTCTCAGAATAAGGGGTCGGCCATTTAGGACTGAGATGAGGAGAAATTTCTTCACTCAGAGGGTGGTGAATCTTTGGAATTCTCTACCCCAGAGGGCTGTGGAGGCTCAGTCGTTGAGTATATTCAAGACAGAGCTCGCTAGATTTTTGAATATTAAGGGAATCAAGGGATATGGGGATAGTGCAGGAAAATGGAGTTGAGGTCGAAGTTCAGCCATGAGGGCTGTTTCTTATGTTCTTATGTCTCACATTAAAAAAAAAAATTTTTAAGCTGGAAATCAGAAATAATTAAAAATGCTAGAAATGTACAAGAGATTGGACAGCACTTGATGTACCGTTGTAACGTTGTAGAAGAATTTGCAGGCGAAAAACCTGGGAGGGGGCTCGACGTGAACGCTTCTTCTATGGCCCCCCAGCACCTGATAATAGAAAAGACCCTTCAAGTCCATTCTGAGGACAGATGTTACGCCTTAACCTGCCCTTTCTTTTCACAACATGAAGGGTTTTGATAGAGTAAATAAGGAGAAACTGTTTCCACTGGCAGAAGGCTCAGTAAGCAGAGGACACAGATTTAAGGTGATTGGCAAAAAGAACCAGAGGGGAGAGGAGGCATTTATTTTTTACGCAGCGAGTTATTTTGATCTGGCATTCACTTCCTGAAAAGAAGGTGGAAGCAGATTCAATAGTAAGTTTCAAAAGAGAATTACATAGAATGTACAGCACAGAAACAGGCCATTCTGTCCAACTGGTCCGTGCCGGTGTTTATGCTCCACATGAGCCTCCTCACACCCTCTTCACCTCACCCTATCAGCATAATTCTCTATTCCATTCTTCCTCATGTGTTTATCTAGCTTCCCTTTAAATGCATCAGAATTGGATAAATACTTGAAGGGGAGAATATTTGCAGGGCTCTGGGGAAAGAGCAGGGGGGAGTGGGACTAATTGGAGAGCCTCTTTCAAAGAGCCGGCACAGGCTCGATGGGCAGATTGGCCTCCTTCTGTGCTGTAGGATAATATAATTTAATGAACTGACCTGTTGTGTTTTTTATTTGCTTCTAATCTCTTATCCTTGATCATTAGTTCACTTCTAATATTCTCCACACTTGCAGAAAATATTGACAGCGCTGGGTTTCAGCTGCCTTTTACAAATATTTTTACCCATTCATCTCTAAAGTTCTGGAATCTGTCGTCACCATCTATCTCCAGCACTGAGACTGCCCTGGTCAAAGTGACCGATGACCTTTTGTGTGACTGCGACGGGTTATTCCCTCAACAACAACAACTTGCATTTATATAGCGCCTTTAACGTTGTAAACTGTCACACGAGTGTTATCAAACACTGAGTCACATAAGGAAATATTAGGACAGGTGACCAAAAAAACTTGGTCAAAGAGGTAGGTTTTAAGGAGCATCTTAAAGGAGAAAAGAGAGGTAGAGAGAGGTTTAGGGAGATAATCCCAGAGCTTAGGGCCCAGGCAGCTGACGGCACGGCCGCCAATGGTGGAGCGATTAAAATCGGGGATGCGCAAGAGGCCAGAATTGGAGGAGCGCAGAGATCTCGGAGGGTTGTGGGGCTGGAGAGGTTACAGAGATAGGGAGGGGCGAGGCCATGTAGGGATTTGAAAACAAGGATGAGAATTTTAAAATCGAGGCGTTGCCAGACCAATGTAGGTCAGGTCAGCGAGCACAGGTAGTGATGGGTGAACGGAACTTGGTGCGAGTTAGGAAACAGGCAGCTGAGTTTTGGATGGGTTTAAGTTTATGGAGGGTGGAAGATGGGAGGCCGGCCAGGAGAGCCTTGACTTTCCAACACGGTCAATCATAACCATCCTCTTTTACCGCCTCTTACGTGGTCCACTGACAGGGCACGTGGTTCGAGTCCGACCTGCGTTAGCGCGGCCGGTGAGCCTTCTTCAGTAAGTTCTTTCCCCCGTGCCTCAGTGTCATTGTTGGTGTGGCCCAAGGTTCCATCCTTAGACCACTCCTGACCTCATACGTGTCAACTTCGGAAACTAACAAAAGCTGACCGGCAGCTACTAAACCAGCTGACGCAGCCCCCAAAGAGCTGATGCCTTAGGAATGGCTCCGATTATAAGCCTATGAACACACGTATAGTTGCACAGCTTTGTAATTTAATCTGTAGGTATACACGACATTCCTTCGCTTATACTGGAGGGGAAATAAAGGACGTAAAATGCCCTGTTCACAGAGACTTTGCATCCCATCCAACTCCCAGTATCTCTCCTCCTTCAACTCTCCCATTCATATTGTCACCGAACCCACAACCTTCTGACTCGGAGGTGAGAGTGTTACCACTGAGCCACAGCTGACGCCTCCCTCGGGTGGGAGCTCCCCCAGACCAATGTTCCCTCTAATTATTTTTTTGGGGCCGCGCGGCCCCTTTAAGGAGCTGCGCGGCCCGTTCAAATTCCACGCATGCGCAGTTTTTGCATTTAAAAGCCGGTGAGCCGGCTGCGCGGGAGCTCAGCTTAAAGGGAACATTGCCTCAGACACCCCTTAAATGTAGGAAGATTCACCGAGAATTTCCCTCCCACTGGAATTTCTTGTAAGGATGTAAATGGGGCACAATCCCGGCAGAACCAGGCCCCACTTCATTTTCCAGGTCTCCCGGTTGGAGATTCATCCCACCTATGCCTATGGGCCCAAACCAGAATTAAGGGCCCAAACAATTTACTTGTTACTTTATTTTGGCGCAGGAGTAAAGAAAAGAAAAAAAGACTTGCATTTATACAGCGCCTTTCACAGCCACCGGACGTCTCAAAGCGCTTTATAGCCAATTAAGTACTTTTTGAAGTGTAGTCACTGTTGTAATGTGGGAAACACGGCAGCCAATTTGTGCACAGCAAGCTCCCGCAAACAGCCATGTGATAATGACCAGATCATCTGTTTTTCAGTGATGTTGGTTGAGGGATAAATGTTGGCCCCAGGACACCGGGGAGAACTCCCCTGCTCTTCTTTGAAATAGTAGCCATGGGATCTTTTACGTCCGCCTGAAAGAGCAGACGGAGCCTCGGTTTAATGTCTCATCCAAAAGACAGCCCCTCTGACAGTGCAGCGCTCCCTCAGCACTGCGCTGGAGTGTCAGCTTAGCTTTTTGTGCTCAAGTCCCTGGAGTGGGACTTTGAATCCACAACCTTCATGACTCAGAGGCGAGGGTGCTACCCACTGAGCCACAGCTGACAGGTACTGAGAAGTGTCCAGAAAAAAAAAAGAATTATTTCAGTATTTCTAACTGGGTTTTGGCATTCTCTGATATTGCTCAATTGTGAGATGTAGTTTCACGACTTGGGGAACACTATATCTTATTATAGAATGGTACAGCTCAGGAGGAGGCCATTCGGCCCATCGTGCCTGTGCCGGCTCTTTGAAAGAGCTCTCCAATTAGTCCCACCCCCCGCTGCTCTTTCCACATTGTCCTGCAAATTTTTCCTTTTCAAGTATTTATCCAATTTCCCTTTTGAATGTTACTATTGAATCTGCTTCCACCACCCTTTCAGGCAGCGCATTCCAGATCACAACAACTCGCTGCGTAAAAAAAAATTATATAGGAAGGATATTGCAGCCATGGATTTCACAATTACAACAGGGTTTCGAGAAGGTAAATAGTGAAAGGGTGTTTCCACTGGTTGGTGTTTCGGTAACACTGGAACATAAACTCAGAATTCTCACTCGAATAATGGAAGGGGAAGTTACAAGAATTCTTTTTCACACAGAGTTATTAAAACATAGAGGGGGTGAAATTGGGCTCGGTGGCGCCCGTTTTTTTGACGCTACAAGGCCCCTTAAGGTTCCGTGTGCACACTTTTGACGCGCAGTGCGCCGGATGCCATATTGGTAAAGGGTTTGGCGCGCGCACACCTAATGTCCGCCGGCAGCATGCAGAGCAGGCAGATCATGACGTCAAGGCCTGGTATCCTGGCAGCAGTCACACTGCATTCATTCTGCGGCAGTCCTCTGTGCCAGCTGTATTTCAACCACCACGGCAAACCAAAGGGTGGCTATTAGGCGACAAGGGCTACTTGCCGACGACATGGCTCATGACTCCGGTCCACAACCCACGCACACTTGCGCAGCAGGTGTACAACGAGAGCCATGCTGCCACATGAAATATGATAAAGCAGACTATTGGTGTCCTGAAGCAATGATTCCGCTGCCTGGACCGCCCTGGAGGAGCCCTGCAGTACTCGGCTGAGCGCGTCTCCTAAGAACATAAGAAATAAGAGCAGGAGTCAGGCCATACGGCCCCTCAAGCCTGCTCCGCCATTCAATAAGATCATGGCTGATCATCGACCTCAACTGCACTTTCCTGCCCCATCTCCAAAAGTCTATCTATCTCAGCCTTGAATATACTCAAAGACTCAGCATTCACAGCCCTCTGGGGCAGAGAATTCCAAAGATTCACAACCGTCTGAGTGAAGAAATTCCTCCTCATCTCAGTCTTAAATGGTCGACCCCTTATCCTGAGACTATGTCCCCTAGTTCTAGACACTCCAGCCAGGGGAAACAATCTCTCAGCATCTACCCGTCAATCCCCTTCAGAATCTTGTGTTTCAATGAGATCTCCTCTCATTCTTCTAAACTCCAGAGAGTATAGGCCCATTCTACACAATCTCTCATCATAGGACAGCCCTCTCATCCCAGGAATCAATCTAGTGAACCTTCGTTGCACCGCCTCCAAGTCAAGTATATCCTTCCTTAGATAAGGAGACCAAAACTGTGCACAGTACTTCAGGTGTGGTCTCACCAAGGCCCTGTACAATTGTGGCAAGACTTCCTTACACTTATACTCCAAACCCCTTGCAACAAAGGCCAACATGTCATTTGCCTTCCTTATTGCTTGCTGTACCTCCATGCTAGCTTTCTGATTTGTCGTGTTGTGCTGCATGCTGCACAACCTTGCCATCATGAGGGAACAGCCCTTGCCAAGTGGAAGGGAGGCTGCAACCTAGACAGCCCCTTTCTGCCTGGGCTGTACATGAACAAATAATTCAGGAGAGATACCAGTCACCTCAACCCTAATTCCCCATTCACCAACAGTCCCACACTCCTTACCTTTCCTCTGGCACTGAACATCACATCGTCCTCTAGCCACAATGCAAAAATAAAAGCCAACTCAAAATACACATTCCAATCAACGTTCCCTCTGAGCTGTGCAGCAATGCAGCCGCGCAGCTCTCTGCCGGTCCCACGCAGCTTAAATTTAAATTTAAATTCAAAGTTAAATTTCGCACATGCGCTGAACTCTGAATGGGCTGGGAAGCCCCTTAAAGGGGCCGCGCACCCAAAAAAAAAGGAGGAACATTGATTCCAATCCAAATTAATAAATTAAATCATGACATAACGCATGCAAAAATAAAGTAATCACCCTTGTGCACTCCCTTGGTGCCTCTTTCGTGTGCCTTTGCCTGTCCTAGTGCTCCTATGAGGTGCTGCCCCAGTGGCTGCTGGTGGAAGGCTGCTGACTTTCAGTGGAGGGGACTGCAGATGGCCTTGGAGGGCGACCTCAAGCAACTCTGGGCCTAGAAGGCCCGGCTTCAGACTGCAGCACCTTGGCCTGGGCAGCAGCCGTCTAGGCTGGCTGGCTGACAGGCAACAGCAAGGGCAATGGCAGAGTGGCAGGGGTGCGAGCATGAATGCTGTCATCCTAAGAGAGGTAGCAGGTTCATGCTCCATGGAGCCACTGCCACTCTCCCGGGACGGCGCCTCAGCAATCCTAGTAATCTATTGGAGAACAGATTGCTGGACTGCTGTGACACCCTGGAAGCCCCTTTGAACACTGGTATCCAGAGCCATGATGGCAGCAGTCTGAGCTTCCACTGCAGCACCCAGATGTTGGGTGGCTGCTGCTTGTGCTGCAATGGAAGCTGAGACATCGGCTGCATCATGGTTAGTTCCACAGGTGCTGCATCATGGTTAGTTCCACAGGTGCTGCATCATGGTTAGTTCCACAGGTGCTGCATCATGGTTAGTTCCACAGGTGCTGCATCATGGTTAGTTCCACAGGTGCTGCATCATGGTTAGTTCCACAGGTGCTGCATCATGGTTAGTTCCACAGATGCTGCATCATGGTTAGTTCCACAGGTGCTGCATCATGGTTAGTTCCACAGGTGCTGCATCATGGTTAGTTCCACAGATGCTGCATCATGGTTAGTTCCACAGGTGTGCTGATGGAGTTGGCCACCCATTCCATGCTGGAAAGGCTGGGCTCCAAGCTCTGCGCAAAGCCCTGTGCCAAATTGGTGCCGGATTCCTCCATGCTCCTTGACATTGAACGCAGGCTTTCTGGCAGGTTTCCCAATGCACCAAACATTTCAGTGTGTACACCCATTGGCCTGCTCCTGTAGCTTGGCCCATCGAAATCCTCATCTGAGTCCTCTGCAGCCGAACTAGTGTGCAACCTTGCCCTCCGGCGAGCTGGCACCTGCACTCTCCTTTCCCACTGCCCTGGCTGCAGCACACTTGTGCCCGGTGTCTCACCACGTGCAGATCCCGCCTCTATGCTATCCTCTAAATTACTCGCAGTGTCAGTATCTGAGCTGGTGGCTGCGACTGTGAAATCGAGTGACGGTGCGTCTTCATCATCACTGTCTTCTTGCTCTTCCTCCACTGCCTGGGCAGGTTGCATTTCTTGGGGATCTGAAATGAAAAAGAGACAAGGGTTGGGCTGTGGTGAGGGGAGAGGAGAAAGTAAGAAGTGCGTGCTTACACCATCTGCAGCTTATAAGTCAGAAGAGATTGAGGAATGAGGGAGAAGTGGGATGTGGGAAGGAGGATTAGGTATGCGGATACCGTCAACATCAGTGGCTTTAGACCCACCGGTGGCGACGGCCTCAGCGATGGCCCTTCCCATAAAGACCAGCAGCGTCTCCTCCATGGGGGTTAGAACATGCAGGCACACCTCTCCCCCTCCGGTTAGTTCCTGCTGCCTCCGGTTATGCGCCACCTTCTCCTGCAAGAGAGAGGGAAGTGTGTCAGTGAGTGTCGTGCAATCTGTTTGGGTAATGTGGCTGTCATGGTTGAATAGCTGGTAGCATGTGCAAGCTGTGAGATGTGGGTTTGAGGCTTACAACAGTGTTAGGTGTGTGAGGGTGAGGCGAAGCTTTGATCTGATCCGTTGATTGTGGGATCGCTTAGCTCTGTCTATAGCTTGCTGCTTCTGCTGTTTAGCATACATGTAAGTCCTGTGTTGCAGCTTCCCCTGGTTAGCACCTCATTTTTAGGTACGCCTGGTGCTGCTCCTGGCATGCTCTTCTACACTCCTTATTGAACCAGGGTTGGTCCCCTGGCTTGATGGTTAGATATGACTCCTGATTGATAGAGATTGTTGGTAGGTGAGTGATGGGGCTGTGGTGAATTTTATTTTCTTCGTTCCTGGGACATGGGCGACGCTGGCAAGGCCAGCATTTATTGCCCATCCCTAATTGCCCTTGAGAAGGGGGTGGTGAGCCGCCTTCTTGAAACGCTGCAGCCCTTGTGGCGAAGGTACTCCCATAGTGCTGTTAGATAGGGTTTCCAGGATTTTTACCTAATGACGAAGGAACGACGATATATTTCTAAGTCAGGATGGTGTGTGATTGGAGGGGAACTTGTAGGTGATGGTGTTCCCATGCGCTTGCTGCCCTTGTCCTTCTAGGTGGAAGAGGTCGCGGGTTTCGGAGGTGCTGCCATGGTATACCGGTGGTGGAGGGGGTGAATGTTTAAGGTGGTGGATGGGGTGTCAATCAAGCGGGCTGCTTTGTCTTGGATGGTGTTGAGCTTCTTGAGTGTTGCTGGAGCTTCGCTCATCCAGGCAAGTGGAGAGTATTCCATCACCCTCCTTACTTGTGCCTTGTAGATGGTGGAAAGGCTTTGGGGAGTCAGGAGGTGAGACACTCGTGGCTGATCTGCTCTTGTAGCCACAGTATTTATGTGGCTGGTCCAGTTAAGTTTCTGGTCAATGGTGACCCCCAGGATGTTGATGGTGAGGGATTCGGCGGTGGAAATTCCATTGAATGTCAAGGGGCGGTGGTTAGACTCTCGTTTGTTGAAGATAGTCATTGCCTGGCACTTGTGTGACATGACTGTTTGTTACTTGCGACTTATCAGCCCAAGCCTGAATATCATCCAGGTCTTGCTGCATGCGAGCACGGTCTGCTTCAATATCTGAGGAGTTGCGAATGACACTGAACACTGTGCAATCATCAGCAAACATCCCCACTTCTGACCTTATGATGGAGGGAAGGTCATTGATGAAACAGCTGAAGATGGTTGGGCCTAGGACACTGCCCTGAGGAACTCCTGCAGCGATGTCCTAGGGTTGAGATGATTGACCTCCAACAACCACAACCATCTTCCTTTGTGCTAGGTATGACTCCAGCCAGTGGAGAGTTTTCCCCCTGATTCCCATTGACTTCAATTTTACTAGGGCTCCTTGGTGCCACACTCGGTCAAATGCTGTCTTGATGTCAAGGGCAGTCACTCTCACATCACCTCTGGAATTCAGCTCTTTTGTCCATGTTTGGACCAAGGCTGTCATGAGATCTGGAGCCGAGTGGTCCTGGCAGAACCCAAACTGAGCATCGGTGAACAGGTTGTTGGTGAGTAAGTGCTGCTTGATAGCACTGTCGACGACACCTTCCATCATTCTGCTGATGATTGAGAGTAGACTGATGGGACGGTAATTGGCTGGATTGTATTTTTTTTGTGGACAGGACATACCTGGGCAGTTTTCCACATTGTCGGGTAGATGCCAGTGTTGTAGCTGTACTGGAACAGCTTGGCTAGAGGCGTGGCTAGTTCTGGAGCACAAGTCTTCAGCACGACAGCTGGGATGTTGTCAGGCCCCATTGCCTTTGCTGTATCCAGTGCGCTCAGTTGTTTCTTGATATCACGTGGAGTGAATCTAATTGGCTGAAGACTGGCTTCTGTGATGGTCAGGACCTCAGGAGTAGGCCGATTTGGATCATCCACTCGGCACTTCTGGCTGAAGATGGTTGCAAACGCTTCAGCCTTGTCTCTTGCACTCACGTGCTGGGCTCCGCCATCATTGAGGATGGGGATATTCATGGAGCCTCCTCCTCCCGTTAGTTGTTTAATTGTCCACCACAAATCATGACTGGATGTGGCAAGACTGCAGAGCTTTGATCTGATCCGTTGATTGTGGGATCGCTTAGCCCTGTCTATAGCATGCTGCTTCTGCCTTTAGTCCTGTGCATGTAGTCCTGTGTTGCAGCTTCCCCTGGTTAGCACCTCATTTTTAGGTACGCCTGGTGCTGCTCCTGGCATGCTCTTCTACACTCCTTATTGAACCAGGGTTGGTCCCCTGGCTTGATGGTAATGGTAGAGTGAGGGATATGCCGGGCCATGAGGTTACAGATTGTGGTGGAATACAATTCTGCTGCTGCTGATGGCCCACAGCGCCTCATGGATGCCCAGTTTTGAGCTGCTAGATCTGTTCTGAATCTATCCCATTTACCACGGTGGTAGTGCCACACAACACGATGGAGGGTGTCCTCAGTGTGAAGATGGGATTTCATCTACGCAAGGACTGTGCGATGGTCACTGCTACCAATACTGTCATGGACAGATGCATCTGCAACAGGTAGATTCAGCAGTGGCTGAGGCTAGTGGTGCAGTTGGTAGGATATCGCATTTGAAGATGCATTCACTGACCTTGACCACTCGTGTGAGATCATTAAACATCTTCTGGCACTGCAGCCAGGTCCTTGGGGCTATCCCTCTGCCATTGACCTCCGCGCCTATCTGTTCCCACTGCCTTCTCATCGTGTGTCTGAAGGACCTACTGCCCCCTTGAGGATATAGGACATCTCTCCTCTGTTCCACCAAGACCTCCATTGCAACGTCTGAAAACCTGGGTGCCCGCTCTTTCCATGGTCAGCCATTCTTTACTCTCTTCCCAGGTCAGAAACCCTTGTAGAATGACTCCCAGCACCTGTTCCAGCCACAATGCATTGCCCCTTTAAGAGGTGCAGTCTAGCTTTAAGGAGTGCAAGTTAGTAACGATATTGGGCCCCCTGCTGATATGTGCAGCCAATGAACAGCGCGGGGAGCGCTGGCTGCTCGCAGAAATCATTATAATGGGCAGGCAGCACGAAGTTGGCGTGCTGCCTGCATTCCACTTAACAGGCGAGGGTTAATTGCGCATCGCAATCCCCGCACCCATTTTCAGGGGCGAACCAATTTATCTCCTCCCACCCTTCTAACCCCATCAGTATATCCTTCTATTCCTTTCTCCCTCATGTGCTTATCTTATCTAGCTTCCCCTTAAATCCATCTGTGCTATTCACCTCAACCACTCCCTGTGGTAGTGAGTTCCACATTCTCACCACTCTCTGGGTAAAGAAGTTTCTCCTGAATTCCCTATTGGATTTATTAGCGACTATCTTATATTTATGGCCCCTAGTTCTGGTCTCCCCCCACAAGTGGAAACATCTTCTCTCCGTCTACTCTTTCAAACCCCTTTCATAATCTTAAAGACCTCTATCAGGTCACCCCTCAGTCTTCTCTTTTCTAGAGAAAAGAGCCCCAGCCTGTTCAATCTTCCCTGATCGGTATAACCTCTCAGTTCTGGTATCATCCTAGTAAATCTTCTTTGCACCTTCTCCAGTGCCTCTATATCCTTTTTATAATATGGAGACCAGAACTGTGCAGTGTTGGCCAACTAAGGCTTATAAAGGCCCTGCACGGGAGCAGGCACGCTTTCTCCAGCTCGAGGGCACAAGAGAGAAGGGGCAGGTGCTGTCTACCTGCCATTGCCCCTGTCTGAGCTGCCAATCTTCTCCTGGCATTACCTGATATCAGTGCCAGAAGGCAAGAAAATAGACCGGTTTTCCGATCCCGTTCCACCACCCCCACCCCACCCTTCTCCGCCATCATTTAAAAGTGGGGGAGGGGTGGCGGGAAGTTTTGAGTCACCCCCCCCCCCCAACTTTGGAGCATACTCCAGTTGAGAAGGTAGCACCAGCACAGGCCCCATTCGGCGCTTTAAATTCCATGAACTTCTTACAATAACACTGACGTAACGAGAATTTAAATATAAACTTAACTGGGTGTTTACCAAAGCTTTATTCGAAGGCTTTCATTTACAGCAGGCGCGTCCAAACTACGGTCTTTGAGCCATATATGGGACACAACCGTGGACAATGTGGCCCACAAAACCAATATAATTCAGGTCCACTGCTACTTTTCTTTCTACCTCCTGTTTGACTTTTGTGGGCCTGGAGGTTTGGAAAGGGATGTCCTTAACCCTGTTCCTTATTGGTGGATAAATCCTAAATCAGAAGATGAAGATCTGCTAGTGTCAGCAGCTCCGAATGTGCGGCAAGTAACAGGAACACGGGGTCGGGGGGGGGGGGGGGGGGGGGGGCGGGGGTCGATCTTAACTTGCTGAAATTGGCGTCAACGGCACGATTTGAATCTGCTTCCACCACCCATTCAGCCAGCGCGTTCCAGATCACAACAACTCGCTGCGCTAAAAAGGAAAAAAAATTCTCCTCATCTCCCTTCTGGTTCTTCTGCCAATTATCTTAAATTTATGTCCTCTAATGTAGAAGCAGTGAAACGATGTATTTCTTCCAGTTGTATTTAAGGACAAAAAACACTTCAACCTCCTCTCTGTTCCCAACCTCCTCTCTGTAAATAGAAGGATAGGCTGACAGATGAAGAGGGGAAGGGGTGAGGTGCGTGTGGAGCATAAACGCCGGCATGGACCAGTTGTGCCGAGTGGCCTGTTTTTATGCTGTAGACTCGATGTAATGCTACGCAAATGTAAAAAAAATGATTGATTTTAAAAACCCCCACACACATGCCGGAAATCTGAAATAAAAATCTGAAATTCTGGAAATGTTCAGCAGATCCACTAACATCTGTAAAAGGGGGAAGAGAGGGTGACATTTCCAGTGTAGACTCTTCATCAGGACACAAGAGATAACCAAACAATTCACCTGTCTTTTCAGATGCCTTTCCAGCATTATTAGTTTTCATTAAAAGTTATCGCATGTGCAGAGCCTCCTGATCCATGAGCTAACTCAAGGCAACATCCTGCACAAACCCTGGCCGATCACAAGCAGCTCAGGTCAAGCTGACCCCAATCTGAATATGATCTCGTCGGGTTTATAAAGAACAACTGCTAGTTGGGAATATTTTACAAGTGTGTAATGTGTGGGGAGTTTAAAAGGAAAGAAGCTTTACCTAGCAATTCCGACGCGCCAATTTTTGGGATCGATCCCTGCACTTGAATGGTGAGGCCTGAGGCGCCCCCGATATTAGGCCTCGGGCCTCATCCCCACCGAGCCGCGGAGGGAAGCAGGCAGCTCGCTGGCGAAGCGGGAGTGAAGATTGGGTTTGGCGTTGCAGCGGGCCTGGGTAAATGTGGATGAGGGGGTGGCCTGGTCGGGAAGTAGAAGTGGCGGGTTGGGGGTGGGTGGGGTGGGGGGTGGGGTATGGGGGGGCAGGGGAGGTAGCGGTGCCAGGGTACAAGTAGAGGCGGCGATCGGGGAGGGGGGAGGTAGTGGTGGCCGCGGGGGTGGGGTGGGGTGAGGGGTGAGCAGCGGCAGTGACCTGGCAGAGCGGCAGTAATCGGAAGGGAGCAGTGGCGATTGGGGAGGTGGGAGCGGTGGTGATCGGCGGGGGGCAGTGATGATCAGGGGGGGCAGTGATGATCAGGGGGGGGGCAGTGATGATCAGGGGGGGCAGTGATGATCAGGGGGGGCAGTGATGATCAGGAGGGGCAGTGATGATCAGGGGGAGCAGTGATGATCAGGGGGAGCAGTGATGATCAGGGGGGAGCAGTGATGATCAGGGGGGGCAGTGATGATCAGGGGAGGCAGTGATGATCGGGGGGGGCAGTGATGATCGGGGAGGAGCAGTGATGATCAGGGGGGCAGTGATGATCAGGGGGGGCAGTGATGATCAGGGGGGGCAGTGATGATCAGGGGAGGCAGTGATGATCAGGGGGGAGCAGTGATGATCAGGGGGGGCAGTGATGATCAGGAGGGGGCAGTGATGATCAGGGGGGGAGCAGTGATGATCAGGGGGGAGCAGTGATGATCAGGGGGGGCAGTGATGATCAGGGGGGAGCAGTGATGATCAGGGGGGGCAGTGATGATCAGGGGGGGCAGTGATGATCAGGGGGGGAGCAGTGATGATCAGGGGTGGAGCAGTGATGATCAGGGGGGGGGGCAGTGATGATCAGGGGGGGGCAGTGATGATCGGGGAGGAGCAGTGATGATCAGGGGGGGGCAGTGATGATCAGAGGGAGCAGTGATGATCAGGGGGGGAGCAGTGATGATCAGGGGGGGGCAGTGATGATCAGGGGGGGAGCAGTGATGATCAGGGGGGAGCAGTGATGATCGGGGGGGGCAGTGATGATCGGGGAGGAGCAGTGATGATCAGGGGGGGCAGTGATGATCAGGGGGTGTAGTGATGATCGGGGGGGGGCAGTGATGATCGGGGAGGAGCAGTGATGATCAGGGGGGGGCAGTGATGATCAGGGGGTGTAGTGATGATCGGGGGGGGGCAGTGATGATCGGGGAGGAGCAGTGATGATCAGGGGGGGGCAGTGATGATCAGGGGGGGCAGTGATGATCAGGGGGGGCAGTGATGATCAGGGGGGGGGCAGTGATGATCAGGGGGGGAGCAGTGATGATCAGGGGGGGCAGTGATGATCAGGGGGTGTAGTGATGATCAGGGGGGGAGCAGTGATGATCAGGGGGAGCAGTGATGATCAGGGCGGGGGGCAGTGATGATCAGGGGGGGAGCAGTGATGATCAGGGGGAGCAGTGATGATCAGGGGGTGTAGTGATGATCAGGGGGTGTAGTGATGATCAGGGGGTGTAGTGATGATCAGAGGGAGCAGTGATGATCAGGGGGGGAGCAGTGATGATCGGGGGAGCAGTGATGATCAGGGGGTGTAGTGATGATCAGGGGGGGGCAGTGATGATCAGGGGGGTAGCAGTGATGATCAGGGGGGGCAGTGATGATCGGGGGGGCAGTGATGATCAGGGGGGGAGCAGTGATGATCAGGGGGAGCAGTGATGATCGGGGGGGGGCAGTGATGATCAGGGGGGGGCAGTGATCAGGGGGGAGCAGTGATGATCAGGGCGGGGGGCAGTGATGATCAGGGGGGTAGCAGTGATGATCAGGGGGGGCAGTGATGATCGGGGGGGCAGTGATGATCAGGGGGGGAGCAGTGATGATCGGGGGGGGCAGTGATCAGGGGGGAGCAGTGATGATCAGGGGGGGAGCAGTGATGATCAGGGTGGACAGTGATGATCAGGGGGGGCAGTGATGATCGGGGGGGTCAGTGATGATCAGGGGGGAGCAGTGATGATCGGGGGGAGCAGTGATGATCGGGGGGGAGCAGTGATGATCGGGGGGGTCAGTGATGATCAGGGGGGAGCAGTGATGATCGGGGGGGAGCAGTGATGATCGGGGGAGCAGTGATGATCAGGGGGGCAGTGATGATCAGGGGGGGAGCAGTGATGATCAGGGGGGGCAGTGATGATAAGGGGGGAGCAGTGATGATCAGGGGGGGCAGTGGCAATCGGGGAAGCTGTGATCAGCGGCAGCAGTGGCGATCTGGAGGAGTGTTGGTGATCAGGGTGGGTGGTGGGGGGAGCACCACGTTCTTTAAATGTGGGGTCAATAGGAGCACTCTTGCAGTGTGTTCCCTTTAGGCACCGCCTGTTTGGCTGCATGTCTGACTAGTTTTTCCCAAGTCCAACCAGGTGCTTGCGCTGGCTGCCTCAGGGCAAACCAAACGTGCAAATGGGGGCCTCAAACAGGCGTTAGGTCCCTTATTTACATAAGCAAAGGGCCTAACTCCTGTTTCAGATGTGGACGCTGCACGGCGGTTGGCCGGCCTTTACCAATATGGCGGGTGGCGCACTTTCAGTCCGTAATAAGCACGCGCTTCCTGCCCGTCGTATTGGAGGCTTAGGAGACCGTTTAGCACCCAAACAATGAACTTTGCATGGACAAATTTCTAAGCCTTTAGTTTTTCATGAATATCCCCTGACCCTTGCAAAATAACACAATCTTAAAGCATTCATTATTTGATAACATATATACAAGCCCAATGGGTGAATTTTTTGACACGTACACTGTCGGATAGAATTTCCATGCCAGGGCTCCCAGAGTGGGAGCTGTACGCAGCGAGGGATCTGTGCACAGCCATTCCCACCTGAACGTCCGGCCTTAGCCCTCATTGCCTATCAGGATAAGGGGTCGGCCATTTAGGACTGAGATGAGGAGAAATTTCTTCACTCAGAGGGTGGTGAATCTTTGGAATTCTCTACCCCAGAGGGATGTGGAGGCTCAGGTGTTAGTACATTCAAGACAGAGATCGATAGATTTTTGAATATTAAGGGAATCAAGGGATATGGGGATAGTGCAGGAAAGTGGAGATGAGGTAGAAGATCAGCCTTGAATCTTATTGAATGGCGGAGCAGACTCGAAGGGCCAAATGGCCTACTCTGGCTCCTATTTCTTACGTTCTTATTCAGTGCAAGCTCCTGCCCATGCAATAGGCTGTCCCGGGGAAGTAACACAAAAAAAAGAGGTGGGACTTCTCAGCGTTGCTGCAATGCTTTAAAGGCAAGAGTGGCCTTTGAAAACTGGCAGCATAAACTGTGCTGTGACAGGACAGAGTGAGGGGAAGGCAGTGTCTCAGAAGTGGCATCTCGAACCAGGGCACCAGAGGCAGAAATGTAAAACATCAGCAGATCCACAGGACTTTCGATGAAACTGCGCCATGGGGCTATCGACCTGGCACAGGTAAGAACATGTTGCCACTATACACTGAATTGCATTCATATAGCGCCTTTCACGACCTCAGGATGTCCCAAACGCTTTACAGACTTTTGAAGTGCAGTCACTGTTGTAATGAGTTCTCCCCGAGTGTCCTGGCCAATATTTATCCCTCAACCAACACCAATAAAACAGATTATCTGGTCATTTATCTCACTGCTGTTTGTGGCCGCTTGCTGTGCGCAAATTGGCTGCCGCATTTCCTACACTACAGCAGTGACTACACTTCAAAAGGATTTCATTGGCTGTAAAGCGCTTAGGGACATCCTGAGATCATGAAAGGCGCTATATAATTGCAAGTTCTTTCTCTCTTATAGACCCCATTTACATAACACAATACACAGTCTGGAAATGTGGAATCCTTGTGCTGGTAACTGTAACATAAGAGTGAGTTTTGGTGGTGTTAAATCTCTTACCATGCTGCACAAGCAGGTGATACCATGGTTTCTTGGGACAGGTGACTTGCACTTGTCTCTCAATCCATTCTAAAGTCCAGACATCTCCCCCTCGCCTCCCCCCACCCCCCACACCCCCATTGCTTTCAGCAGAGTCACTTCTGGACACTTGTCTACCACAGACATCATGCAGTGGTCTAGCACTGAAGAGAATCAACGCCGAAGGTCTCCGTTAGGGGGGGGGGAAAAGATGATTTAGAAAAAAAAAATCAAAATGTTTTTATAAGAATGCACTTTTTTCAAATTAAACTGTAGGAGTATTTTGAACAAATGCTACTCCTCCACTTTGCTTTAAGGAGCTTGAGAATTTTAAAATTCTCATCCTTGTTTTCAAATCACTCCATAGCCTCGCCCCCTCCCTATCTCTGTAATCTCCTCCAGCCCCACAAACCCTATGAGATCTCTGCGTTCCTCTAATTCCGGCCTCTTGAACATCCCTGATTTTAATCCCTCAACCATTGGTGGCCGATCCTTCTGTTGCCTAGACCCTAAGCTCTGGAAATCCCTCCCTAAACCTCTCCGCCTCTCTGCCTCTCTTTCCTCCTTTAAGACGCTCCTTAAAACCTACCTTTTGGTCACCTGCCCTAATATTTCCTTATGTGGCTCGGTGTCAAATTTTGTTTTATAACGCTCCTGTGAAGCGCCCTGGGACGTTTTACTATTTTAAAGGCGCTATATAAATACAAGTTGTTGTTGTTGTTGAGAGGAGTTCAGAAAGTAACTGGAAGGAGAATATTTGCAGGATAAATTCATTTCTGGGGTCCCTGATAAACCTGCCTTGGGGGGTCCAGCCCTACTAATAGAATGAAAGAACTCGCAGTTATAAAGCAACTTTCACATCCTCAGGATGTCTAAAAGCGCTTTACAGCCAATGAAGTACTTTTTGATGTGTTGTTACTCCGGTTTTGTCAGAAAAATCGCGGTCAGTTTTGCAATTGAAAATCTGTATAGCTCCTCTCTGGAAGACGTTTGATTTCTCCGTATCTACAGATAGCGTAAAACCGTCACTATCACAGCATCAAAACACACGTCACCAGAATTTGCCACCAAATTAACGGTGAGTTTAATGGCGCACGCCGTTATTAATGTGTAAATTGTCCAGCTGCTTGTGGCAAGGAAGAGATACCCCGTGAGTTGCGAATCGCCGCAAGCAGCTGGCCGTTAGCCTCGCGAAAACGGCAACTCGCCCTCAACGTCCCCGTGAGTTTCAGGAAATTGTTGCCTTTGCGGATTAATTACCCATTAAACTCGCCGCAGAAAGTTAGGGCTGCTACTTAACAGCGTAAGGACCCTTTTAACGAGACTAATGTTCCTGAAATACCACTCAACCTCTTTAGCCCAAAAAGAAAACATTTTAAACTGTGAAGTCTCATTCCTACAGGTAGTAAATTGTTGTTTGAGGTTTTAAAATTTAAAATTGTAAATTCAAAAATATTATTCTTACTTTTCCTTTCCATTTCCTTTCTCTCTCTCTCTTAATCCAATCTTTCTTTCCCTCCCTTTATTTCTCTTTCTGTACCTGATATGACTCTAATTCACCCTATTTCTTTTATCCTCAGTTTCTTTCTCAATCCTTAAATCTCATGGGTTAAGGATACAGACTGTTGGTCCCGCCGTTCACTGAGGTCCCTGATGCCCCGTTGCCCTCGTTATCTAACTAACAGAGCAAGCCGCAAGATGCCCTGCTCCAGCAAAATATGGGCCATGGTTTATTGGCTTCAGTCTAATGGAAATGTTTCAAATATAAAAGGGATAATAGAGCTCTCCCAAGTGGAGAAGAGAGTATTGGTATTACCATAAATATATTTTATTAATCCTTACTGACTAATGTTTCTCTTTTATAAATCAGAGCCACCAATATTATACTGCATGGATAACACAGTGCCTCAGCCCAGGGGGACATACATCCAGGGACTAGTCCATAGATTAATGCTGCAGGCCTTAACGCATGCGGCTTCATAAATACAAGAAAGAAAGAACTGCATTTATATAGCGCCTTTCACAAACTCAGGACGTCCCAAAGCGCTTTACAGCCAATTAAGTACTTTTTGAAGTGTAGTCACGGTTTTAATGTAGGAAACGCGACAGATAAATTGCGCACAGCAGGATCCCACAAACAGCAATGAGATAAATGGCCAGATAACCCGTTTTTTTAGTGATGTTGGTTGAGGGATAAATATCAGGCAGGACACCAGGGGAATGCTCCTCTGTTCTTTTTCAAAATATTGCCATGGGATCTTTTACGCCCACTTGAGATGGCAGACAGGGCCTCGGTTCAAGAACATAAGAACATGAGAAATAGGAGCAGGAGTCGGCCATACGGCCCCTCGAGCCTGCTCCGCCATTTAATAAGATCATGGCTGATCTTCGACCTCAACTCCACTTTCCTGCCCGATCTCCACCTCCCTTGATTCCCCATGAGTCCAAAAATCTATTGATCTCAGCCTTGAATATACTCAATGATTCAGCAACCACAGCCCTTTGGGGTAGAGAATTTCAAAGATTCACAACCCTCTGGGTGAAGAAATTCCTCCTCATCTCAGTCCTAAATGGCCAACCCCTTATCCTGAGACTGTACTCCCGTGTTCTAGACTCCCCAGCCAGGGAAAACAACCTCTCAGCATCTACCCTGTCAATCCCCCTCAGAATCTTACATGTTTCAATGAGATCATAAGACCATAAAGAACATAAGAAATAAGAGCTGGAGTAGGCCATTTGGCCCTTCGAGCCTGCTCTGCCATTCAAAAAGATCATGGCTGATCTTCTACCTGAACTCCACGTTCCCGCACTATCCCCATATCCCTCAATTCCCAAAAATTTATCGACCTCTGTCTTGAATATACTCAACGACTGAGCATCCACAGCTCTCTGGGGTAGAGAATTCCAAAGATTCACAACCGTTTGAGTGAAGAAATTTCTCCTCATCTCAGTCCTAAATGGCCGACCCCTTATTCTGAGACTGTGACTCCGTGTACTAGATTCCCCAGCCAGGGGAAACATTTTCTCAGCATTAACCCTGTCAAGCCCCTTAAGAATTTTATATGTTTCAATTAGATCACCTCTCATTCTTCTAAACTCTAGGGAATATAGGCCTAGTCTACTCAATCTCTCCTCATAGGGCAATCCCTTCATCCCAGGAACCAGTCTCGTGAACCTTCATCACACTCCCTCTAAGGCAAGTATGTCTTTCCTTAGGTAAGGAGACCAGAACTGTACACTGTACTCCAGGTGTGGCCTCACCAATGCCCTGTATAATTGTAGTAAGACTTCTTTACTCTTATACTCTAATCCTTTGGTAACAAAAGCTAACATACCATTTGCTTTCCTAATTGCTTGCTGTACCTGCATGTTAATTTTCTGTGATTCATGTACAAGGACACCCAGGTCCCTCTGAGTGCAAACATTTCCCAGTCTCTCACCATTCAAAATATGTTCTGCTTTTTTGTTTTTCCTACCGAAGTGGATAACTTCACATGTCCCCACAATATATTCCATTTGCCTTGTTCTTGCCCACTCAGTCAACCTGTCTATATCTCTCTGCAGCCTCTTTGCGTCCTCCTCACAGCTTACTTTCCCACCTAACTTTGTATCAGCAGTCCCTTCATCTAAGTCATTAATATAGATTGTAAATAGCTGAAGCCCAAGCAGTGATCCTTGCGGTACCCAGCTAATTACAGCCTGCCAACCTGAAAAAGTCCTGTTTATTCCTACTCTCTGTTTTCTGTCCATTAACCAATCCTCAATTAATGCTAATATATTACCCCCAATACCATGAGTCCTAATTTTGTGCAATAACCTCTTGTGTGGCACCTTATCGAATGCTTTTTGAAAAGCCAAACACACTATATCCACTGGTTCCCCCTTATCCATCCTACTAGTTACATCTTCAAAAAACTCTTACAGATTTGTCAGACATGATTTCCCTTTCATAAACCATGTTGACTCTGCCTAATCATATTTTGATTTTCTAAGTGCCCTGTTACCACGTCCCTAATAATAGATTCGAGCATTTTGCCTACTACTGATGTCAGGCTAACTGGCCTATAGTTCCCTATTTTTTCTCTTCCTCCTTTCTGAAAAAGCGGGGTTATGTTTGCTACCTTCCAATCCTTGGGGACTGTCCTAGAATCTAGGGAATTCTGGAAGATTAATACCAGTGCATCCACTATCTCTGCAGCTACCTCTTTTAAAACCCTAGGATGCAGGTCATCAGGTCCAGGGGATTTGTCGCCACTTAGTCCCATTAATTTCTCCAGTACAATGCCCAGGTCACGTTGAAAAACGTCACTGATGACTGTGAGGTTATACAGCGTGATCGGCCCTTCCCTTTAAGAGATGCCGTTTGGACTCCGTGTGACCTTCTTTATCACTCTGCCGGTAGCGCCCTGCTCTCAGAGGTTAGCGCCCTAAGTTAGGAGTGCAGCGCTTGATTTAGCACTCCACTTCCCTCTTGGAGCGCTAACAATGAATTTCGCGGGAGTCGACAATGATTCGCGCCTGGCACTAATTCTTCAACTTATAAAGTTTTAGCGCCCCAAACGGGGCTATACCGAATTTCTCCCCCATTGGGCCAAAAATTCGGCACTTGCCGGGTGAGTACCCGCTGAGTACTCACCCGTAAGGCCTCCTGAAGTGCCGGTTTCCTGCATGCACTGCGCATGCGCGGGAAACCGGAATTTCCGGTCTCGTGAAGGGAGCGGTTCAGAGGTGAACCGCGTGCGCGGGAGAGGCTGTGCGCACGCAGCGAACTTAGGTTTTTTTTCAGGTTTCTCCGGGAGGGTAAGTATGGAGGAAGCTGCGCTTTTAAAAAGGAGGCGCAAGACCCGTTTTCAACAAGGTAAGTGGTTAATTAATTACAATTTAAAAAAATTTTCAACAGGTTTATCTTTTTTAGATACTTTAAAGAAAGGTAAGTTTATTTTTAGCACTGTTAAAAAGTATTTCAATTTTTTCAAAAATTTAAATTTTTGTTTAAAGTAGTTAATTTATTTAACTTATAGTTATTTTAAAAATGTGATGGTTTTTAAAAAAAATTATTTGAAGTTTAGGTGTTGTTTTGGGGCCGATTTCAATTCATAGATTTGACAGGTCTTCCTGTCAAATCTATGAATGAAAGGTGGTCTGCTGCCATTGGCTCTCCATGGCCCACGTGATCCCAGGGACGCATCGCACTAACTACGCCCCTGGGACACGCAAGCACTGCGCGCCGGCAGTTGGGGGAGGCCCAGGAGCTGAAGTCCCCGTGGGCCCAGAGGTCAACGGCAGGCGCGGTAGGTAGGTGCGTGCGGGATCCTTGCACCCGCGGGAAGCCAGGGAGCCTAATTTCTGGGCCTATATTTAACTTCTCTTGTTGGCCACGGTTGAACCACTTTTCCTGTGGGATTTTTGTGCCTTAAAGGAATGTACATTTGTTATAAATTATGTATTAATTCTTTAAATGCTAGCCATTGCTTGTCTACCGTCATACCTTTTAACGTCGTTTCCCAATCTACCTTAGCCAACTCGCCCCTCTCAAAGTAATTTGCTTTGTTTAGATTTAAGACCCTAGTTTCAGACTTAACTAAATCACTTTCAATGAGATCACCTCTCATTCTTCTAAACTCCAAAGAGTATAGGCCCAATCCCAATCTACTCAATCTCTCCTCATAGGACAACCCTCTCATCCCAGGAATCAATCTAGCGAACCTTCCTCACGTCTCATCCGAAAGAGGGCACCTCCGACAGTGCAGCACATCCCAGTACCTGATGAGGAGAGAAGAGTTTCACACCTGGTAAAAAAAAGTTACTCATGCCTCGCGTAGCTTTTTGGTACAAGTACTACAATTGTGTCGAGCTAAGAAATAAAAACATTCTGTGCCGGATTAATTCTGCCCAACAAACTCCGTCACTGTCACTATACAAACGCAGCAAACTCCTTCTACCCCCTGTTCTCAGCGTCAGAGTTACAAATGAACGAAAAAAAACCTCCCCAGAATAATAACGAGATGTTCTCGACAGAAATACACAGGAACAAAAAGACTCAACTCAGGCAGATTAATAAATGCAATAAGGATAAACCAATTTCAAAGTAACGGAGGTGGTCAAGGTCAATTACACTGTAACCGCCATTGTTTTTTTTTACACACTTTCAAGTAAAGGAACATGTATAAATTGCAAGATGCAGGTCACGTTGTCGGGTGCAAAAAATGCATACTTTTTTCTTATATCCATGTTTTATTTGTTTTGAAATATACTTTTTTTAACCAATTGCTCATTCTTTTAGTTTATATTGTACTTTCCACTTGTTTTTGATCCATACTTGTTATTCAGAGAAGCCACAGGACAAGAGTTTCAAATTACCCTACTTCTTTTAAGGCTGCATATAGTGACCCCACTCGTCCCAGCCAGATGATTGGGTAATTCCCCCGTCAATCACGCCTGGAGACCGCAACGCTGTAAGTGACTGGGATTGATTTTACGCATTGTGCAACTGTCCACCACACACTGCATTTTGCTGGAGAAATAATCCTGCTTTTATCTGGAGACTTTGCTGTAGTTTCGGTCACGAGTCCTGTTTGCTGTAGTTCACAGAGGCTCTTTTAAAATAGATTCTGTTTGCTATAAAATAGACTGATCGCTGCAAGTCCTGCCATAAGTCCCGCCCCGCCCCGCCCCGCCTCCAACTCATTGGGTGACACAGAGAAAGGGTACGGTAGCATAGTGGTTATGTTACTGGACTAGTAATCCGGAGGCCTGGACTACTGATCCAGAAACATGAGTTCAAATCCCAGCAGCTGGGGAATTTAAATTCAGTTACATAACTTAATGTGGAATAAAAAGCTAGTGTCAGTAATGGTGACCATGTAACTACCAGATTGTTGTAAAAACCCATCTGGTTCACTAATGTCCTTTAGGGAAGGAAATCTGCCGTCCTTACCTGGTCTGGCCTATATGTGACTCCAGAGCCACAGTAATGTGGTTGACTCTTAACTGCCCTCTGAAATGGCCTAGCAAGACATTCAGTTAAGGGCAATTCGGGATGGGAAATAAATGCTGGCCTTGCCAGTAATCCCCACATCCCGTGAATGAATAAATTAAAAAAAAGAGAAACTGACACAATGGTGTCAATACTCATTTTGTTCTTTTAATTGCCTGAGCACGAGTGTCACCATTGAGTATAAGTTTTTGCAAAAGCTACAAAATATAGTTGCTAATGTGCTATTGCTAAATGTGTTTATAATTTTGGAAAGACATTGAAATAAGACACCTTCGCCAACTGCTCCTACAAGATGAAATTCTTTCTTCCAACGTCACAACTCCATGGAAAGGAAAATTGGCCGGGATATATAATGGGCGGACGATCCACGAGGGCCCATTTTCCTGCAATCCCCCAAAATTTAAATCAGTCATTAAGTATTAAGGGGAAACAGCAAGCTATAAACAAGTTAGGTTTAATACACACAGCACTGAGAAAAGAGAAAGAACTGGTATTTACAAAGCACCTCATCAGGCACTTTACAACCAATGGATTACATTTGAAGTGCAATCACTGTTGTTATGTAGGCAAACAAGACAGCCAAGTGTGCACAGCAAGATCCCACAAACGGCAAATGATCGAATGACCAGGTAATCTGTTTCTGGTTGTGTTGCTTGAAGGAAGAATGCTTGGCCAGGACACCAGGGGAATTCCCTGCTCTTCTTTAAATCATGACGTGGGATCTTTTCTCCATCCACTATTTCAACATCTAGCGCCGATCTACTTTAGCTGCATGGGTTTTAACAAGTTTCAAAGTGAACATTTTCGTGTAGAGAGCAGCCAGTTTATGCATATAACCCATTCCTAAAATCTAGGCTGAAACCCCAGTGCAGTGCTGAGGGAGCACTGCACTGTCGGAGATGCCATCTTTCGGATTAGACATTAAACCGAGGCCCCGTCTGCTCTCTCAGATGAACGTAAAACATCCTATGGCACTATTTCAAAGAAGAGCAGGGGAGTTATCCCCAGTGTCCTGGCCAATATTTATCCCTCAATCAACATCACTAAAAACAGATTATCTGATCATTATCACATTGTTATTTGTGGGAGCTTGCTGTGCGCAAATTGGCTGCTGCGTTTCCTACATTACAACAGTGACTACACTTCAAAAGTACTTCATTGGCTGTAAAGCGATTTGAGACGTCCAGTGGTCGTGAAAGGTGCTATATAAATGTAAATCTTTCGTTCTTTCATTTTTTCTTTCCTTCTTTCATTCTTTCTTTCTTTCCTACTCTTCAGTCTGTTAATGGCATTGTCACATTTAGACTAGAAAATAATTCGTTCTTTGCAGGTCAATTGATTTATTTGTGGAGATCACTGCTAGCTTTCTATCACCGGATATCACCGTTCTTGCTGAATAAAATATATTTTGATATAAATCTTACTGATAAAGTAGACATGAGATTACCTCATGAAGAGGTGAGTATAGAATCTCATTCCATTGACTGGTGTTGCTCCTGTAGAAAGCACTTCTGTCTATATGGAACAATCTGTTATTTGTGTCGTGCACATTGAGAGTTTCAGGTCCCATTTCTATTGTGCTGCGAATGACAACTGTCTATAAAGCACTCACTAGGGTAAGGATACTGCCTGAAGATGTTCATTGAGAATGAAAAGTACAGCCCAGGAATTAAAATATTTATACTTCATAGAGAAAACAAAATATGGTTGAATTGGAAGATGTTCTCTATGTGAGGATGACTGAACAACTGATGATAACACAGTTCAGAATTTAGCAAAGGTTTACTTTTGTTACTGACACTACCTCAGTGTCACATTTATAATGAGAGGATAAAGCAGCAGTTAAACTATTATTTGTAAAGGGCAAAAGGGAATCCCATATTGGGAGATGTTAGGACTATTTGCCAGTTTATGCAGATCCCCCATCCTATTCCAAAAGCTTTTGTATGATATTGATTGTGAGGGGGATTGACAGGGTAGATGCTGGGAGTATGTTTCCCCTGGCTGGAGAGTCTAGAACTCGGCGGGGGGGAGGTGGGGGGCATAGTCTCAGGATAAGGGGTCGGCCATTTAAGACTGAGACGAGGAGGAATTTCTTAACTCAGAGGGTGGTGAATCTTTGGAATTCTCTGCCCCAGAGGGCTGTGGATGCTCAGTCGTTGATTATATGCAAGGCTGAGATCGATAGATTTTTGAACTCTAGGCCATGATCTTATTGAATGGTGGAGCAGGCTCGAGGGGGCGTATGGCCGACTCCTGCTCCTAATTCTCATGTTCTTATGTTCTTATATTGTTACCTTTAGACTAGAAAATAATTCGATCTTTCTAGCTCAACTGATTTATTTATTATCGTTGGTAAGTATTTCTTGTTTGCGGTTGTTCTCTCATTCCCTCCTACCACTAGGAGCAGTCCATGCCCGAAAGCATGGACAACATCCAGGCTTGGGCTGCTAAGTGGCAAGTAACATTCACTCCATAGAAGTGCCAGGCAATGACCAGCTCTAATGAGAGAGAGCCTAACCACTTCCACATGACATTCAATGGCATTACCATTGCCAAGTCCCCCGCTGTCAACATTCTGGGGTCACCAGATTCTCAACTGAACCAGCCATATAAATGCTGTAGGGGTGTGATGGAATACTCTCCACTTGCCTGGATGGGTGCAGCTGCAACAACCTCTCTCTCTCTTAGGCAGTCCCTCGGAACCGCCTAGGCTGCAACAACACTCAAGAAGCTTGACACCATCCAGGACAAAGCAGTCCGCCTGATCAGCACTTCACCCAATAGCCTAAATATCCACCATCGGCATACTGTGTCTGCAGTGTGTACTATCTACAGGATGCATTGCAGCAAGTCACCAAGGTCTTCGGCAGCACCTCCCAAACCTGTGACCTCCACCACCTAGAAGGCCAAGGGCATCAGGTGCATGGGAACTCCATCACCTCCAAGTTCCCCTCGAAGTCACACGGCATCCTGACTTTGACATGTATCACCATTCCTTCATCGTTGCTGGGTCAATCCTGGAACTCCCTACCTACCTGGGAGCACCTTCACCACACGGACTGTAGTGGGTTCAGGAAGAAGGCCCATCGCCACCTTTTTCAGGGCAACTAGGGTTGGGCAATAAGTACCGGCCTTGCCAGCATCGTCCTCATCCCAAGAATGAATATTAAAAAAAGTTGCCTTGACTCACTCTCCTCCTTTCTCTAGAAGATACAGGCAGGTTGCAGGGTCCTCAACGTAAAGCTCAGTTACAGGGTAGGTCTGCAGGGTCATGTCCATTTTCTCAATATTTTCTCAAATTCAAACTTTTATGAATCTATAAAATCCCATTTCCCAAATTTCATCATAGAAAAATATTTGCATAACTTACTTGCGTAGAGTCTGAATTCAAACCAGGTAATACATGCAATCTGTAACTATTCAGTGAATATTTTATTCACTTAGGTGTCAGCCATGGCGCAGTTGGTAGCACTCTTACCTCTGAGGCAGAAGGTTGTGGGTTCATAGTCCCACTTCAGAGGCTGACACTCCAGTTGCAGTGCTGAGGGAGTGCTGCACTGTCCGAGGTGCCGCCTTTCAGATGAGACGTTAAACCGAGGTCCCGTCTGCCCTCTCAGATGGATGTAAAAAATCCCATGGCACTATTTTGAAGAAGAGCAGGGGAGTTGTTCCCGGTGTCCTGGCCAATATTTATCCCTCAACCAAAGCCACTCATAAACAGATTATCCGGTCATTGCTGTCTGTGGGAGCTTGCTGTGCGCAAATTGGCTGCCGCGTTTCCTACATCACAACAGTGACTACACTTCAAAAAGTACTTAATTGGCTGTAAAGCGCTTTGGGACGTCCTGAAGTCGTGAAAGGCGCTATAGAAATGCAAGTCTTCCTTTCTTTCTTTATCAGGATCACACATTTAATTGCGTTGATTATGACATGGCTATCGCTTGAAGGTGCCCTAACTTGGTAGATTTTTCCCAATAATAAAAAATCATGCAACAATTAAGTGTATAATTTGGATTGTAAACATGGGAAATGTGTTAAACCAATATTGCTTTGGAATGTAATAGTTAGTGCCGGTAGGTTAGTTACTTGGGTACTTGAATAATTTTAGAGTGAAGCAGAGGATGAGGTTACATCTCCCTACATTGATTCAAAGTGCTTCTTGTCAGTGCTGCGTGTCGTCAGTCTGAATTAAATATTCAATTAAATATTTAACAGGAGTGGATGCCTGTGAATAAAATGGTTTTGGGTTGACAAGTTCTATTCATTTATTAGATATTTATTTAAGAAAGAACTTAGGTAAAAGAAAGAAAGACTTGCATTTCTATAGCGCCTTTCACGACCTCAGGACGTCCAGAAGCGCTTTACAGCCAATGAAGTAATTTTTGAAGTGTAGTCACTGCTGTAATGTAGGAAACGTGGCAGCCAGTTTGCATACAGCAAGCTCCCACAGAGAGCAATATGGTAATGACCAGATAATCTGTTTTAGTAATTGAGGGATAAATATTGGCCAGACACTGGGGATAACTCCCCTGCTCTTCTGTGAAATGGTGCCATGGAATCTTTTACATCCACCTGAGAGAGCAGACAGGGCCTTAGTTTAACATCTCACCTGAAAGGCAGCACCTTCTGACAGCACAGCACTGGAGTGTCAGCCTAGATTTTTGTGCTAAAGTCTCTAGAGTGGGACTTGAACCCACAACCGTCTATAACTCAGAGACGAGAGTGCTACCCACTGAGCCACAGCTGACACTTGACAATGGCCTGAGAAGACCTGTCATCTTCTCAGGATGCCCAAGGTGGTGCTTTACAACCAATGAATTACTTTCGAAGTGTAGTCCCCGTTGTCTTCCAGGCTAACGTGACAGGCAATTTACGCACAGCAAGCTCCCACAAACAGCAATGAGATGATTGAGCAGTTTTAGTGGTGTTGGTTGAAGGATGAATTTTGGCCGGGTCACTGGGAGAACTCCCCTGCTCTTCTTCAAAAAAATGCACTTGTTTACCCGGACAGGCAGACATCCCATTTAAATGAATGGAAGGAAAGTCGTTGAGCTCTGTTCCGGATGTGCAATTCCTCCCTGCCTGATTTTTCTCTCTGCTGAGCTGATGCTTTGCACCCAGGTGGTAAAGACAAAAATCTAGCCCAATAACTTTGGGTTTGAACAATTTAATCATATTTACAGTCAGTTGGGCATTTTCCTTATCCCCTTCCCCTCTTGCGACCTTTAGGGGGGTGATTTTGCCAATGGGGGCGCGTTGGAGGCGGGACTGCTGCTTGGTGGGTTTCAGTCCCGCCTCCATCGGTTTGTGGCCAACCCACGCTATTTTCCCTTGATTGACATTGTTAATCCCGCCCAGCGGGCTTAGCAGGCCAATTAAGGGAAAGCGGTTGCAGAGAACGTCAACGTATGACGTTTCATCTGTCAATCATCGTTTGACAGCTCTGTGAAGCTGTCAAACACTGACATTCTCTGTAGTTTGATGGGGTCTTGAATTCAAGACCTCATTAAACATCTTTATTTAGCAGAAATGAGATGGTTGTTGCATTGGAGAATGCAACGGCCATCTGTCATCTCCACCGCGAAGGTGCGAGACTCTCCGCATATCCACCGACTGAAGCCTGCAGGAAGAAACAAAGGTAAGTACACTTTTACTAACACTTTCCACTTACCTCAGATACTCACCTCTCCACACTTGCACCCATCACTTACCTCCACAGCACACTTTTGGACCCCTCCGACCCCCGCAGACCCACTGCTCGCCTCCGTGACCTGGTGGGGTTCGGAGCCTTTGGGAAGCCCGCACTTATGAGGGTAAAATGGGGATAATCCTCTTACAATAGCAAAATACTGCGGATGCTGGAAAACTGAAATAACAACAGAAAGCGCTGGAAAAACTCAGCAGGCCAGGCAACATCCGTGGAGAGAGAAACAGAGTTGACGTTTCAGGTCGAAGACCCTTCGTCAGAACTGAGAAAAAAGCAGGAAATGAAACAGATGAAAAAGCAAGTTTGGAGGCTGGGGGAGGGAATAAAAGAACAAAAGGGGAGGTCTGTGAGAAGTAGAGACATTAAGAGATACACAAGGCGAGACGAGATGGTAATAGGACAGGTTAAGAAACAAAAGATGGCTCTAGAAGTGTGAAATGCTGACAGAATGAAAGACAGCTGCCATGTGGGAGAGAGAGAAAAAAAGGGAAAAGGCACAAACCAAAAGTGTGGATAAAATATATATAAATATATATATATATGGTAGGGGCCGAGGTTATGATCTGAAATTGTTGAACTCGATATTGAGTCTGGAAGGCTGTAAAGTGCCTAATCGGAAGATGAGGTGCTGTTCCTCAAGCTTACGCTGAGCTTCCGTGGAACAATGCAAGAGGCCGAGGATGGTGAGGTCTGAGTGGGCGTGGAGCGGTGAATTAAAATGACAGGAAGCTCGGGGTCCCCCTTACGGACTGAACGGAGGTGTTCCGCAAAGCGGTCACCCAATCTGCGTTTGGTCTCCCCAATGTAGAGGAGACCACATCGTGAGCAGCGAATACATTATACTAGATTGCAAGAAGTACAGGTAAATCGCTGTTTCACTTGGAAGGGGTGTTTGGGGCCCTGGAGAGTGGGAAGGGGGGAGGTATAAGGGCATGTGTTGCATCTCCTGCGCTTGCACGGGAAGGTGCCGGGCGAGGGGGAAGGGGTGCTGGGGGTGATAGAGGAGTGGACTAGGGTGTCTCGGAGGGAGCGGTCCCTACGGAATGCTCTTATCTGCCTGTTAACTACCTGTTAACAGGCAGTTAAGTGGCTGTAATCCCTTCCCGCCTCCAAGGAGACGGGACCCGGCGCGGGACGGCTACCCGCCTCCTGGCAAGATGGCACGGAGGTGGGTTGGGCACACGCCCCCAAATTCTGCCATTTTCCCGGCAGTCCCGCCTCCCCAGGGCTGGCAAGATCGCGCCCCATGGGCTGGATTTTGCCAGTGTGGGCGGGCTGGGGCGTGTCAAGTGGAAATCGTGTCAGGACCCCGACTCCTAAGTGAAGTGCTGAAAAAGTGGGATTTTCCCCTAATTGGGCAATTGATTTCCTGCGTGTGGGAACACCTGGCCCAATGAGTCTTTTCATACAGAAAGTCGCCTCCGATGACGTCATCAATGCTGCTGGATTTAAGACCCGCAAGCAGCCTCCCTTCCTCTGGAGACTGCAAAGGCTCTGCAAATTGTATGAAGGAGTTGATTTCCCGACAATGTCCACGATCAAGCAAAAGTGTGCACCTCGGTTTGATGAGCCCTCCCTCCAAGCTCTGGTGCACGGAGCCAGATGTAATAAGGAGGTGCTGTTCCCTTCCTCAGGGAGAAAAAAGCCACCCCAGCAGACAAAAGCTGTGTGGCTGCAATTGGCCCAGGAGGTCAACTCCATTTCGCTGAGCCGCAGAACCTGGCTGCAATGCAGGAAGAGGTTTCATGACCTTCTCCGCACAGGAAAAGTGAGTATAACTTTCCCATCACCCTCAATCTGATCCCCATCGCCTCTCCTCACCAGCACTCTGCTTTGCCAACCTCTTCCTCCACATGCCACTTGCCACTGACATCTCTCTCGAAGGTCACATTCACTTAACTATTCGACCATGCAGCCCTCACACTCCCTATCACTGTGATGCCATGACAACAACAACTTTCAACACACAGGGATGGTCCTTTGTATCCTTCTAAGCATCTATGCTATGGATTATCTACACTCACTCCTTCATTCTCACTCAAACTCCACTTGTGTCCCTCATTGCAGGAAAAGAGAGCCCACAATAAGAGGGAAAGAGCGAGGACAGGAGGAGGGCCACCCTCAGTAGCCCAGCTCACCGCCTGGGAGGAGGCGGCCCTGGAAATCGCCGGGATCGAGGAGGATTCCCAAGTGGGGGATGGACAGATGGGTGCATCGCAGCAAGCTGGTGACAGAATAGTTTGGCATCTCTCTCATTGACATTGCATGAGTCACTGATAATTAATCTGATGCTCTGACAGATTGACTTATGATCATCTGCACTATTCAATGTTCATGTAACCTTGACCTCACATCTCTAACTCTTTCCTTTACTCCCCCACAGGACCATCGACAGCCCCCGTCCCCACTGTCCAGGAGGAAGAGCCTGAGCTTCCAGACTCCTCAGAGGAAGCTGCAACCTCTGAGGGCGCAGCCTCAGCAGAATTCAGCGCACCCAGCACCAGCGCAGACACTCACACCTCGGTGGGACCTTCGCGAGATAGAGTAGTGTTGGCACCTGGTGTATCACAGCTCACAAGTGAGCATGAGCAGATGGTGGAGACAGGGACAGCAGTGGAGAGTCCTCGTCGGAGGGCACAGGACTCTGCCAGCTTGGCTCAGCTGCATGTCGACCCTGTGCCTCCGGGTCCATCCAGAACGAGAGCGGTGCTGGAACTCCAGGAACAGGTACAGGAGTCTCTGGCAGGTTTTGTCTCCAGGGTTGCTGCAAGTGTCGAGCGAATGGAGGAGTCCATTGTGAACATGAGCAGAGCCTTTGTGGAGGCATTGGCGCATGAATGCAATACCACGGAAAGGATGGCAACCTCCGTGGAAAGGATGGCTACAGTAGAGGAGAGGATGGCTACGGCCATGGAGGAGCTAAGTCGCCAGAGTGCAGAAAACATGGTAATTGTTCAGAATAGACTGGCATCTCTTGAAGAGCGATGGTCAGCTACTGAGCATAGAAACCAGACCTTCATGGAAGTCCTCTGTAGTAGGACTTCCAGTGCAGAAACGGGTCCTCATGGCCCCCCTGAAGTGCAGCAAGGTGCTGTCAAGCCACTTGCTAGCTCTGAAGTGGGGCTGACCCATGAGAGGGACATTGGTGGCAGACAACAAGGAAGTGGGGGCTCCTCTCCAAGCGCTCAAACGACCATACCACTGCAAAGCCCTCGGTCAGAGCCCCACCAGAGTCCTCACCCAACTGAGATGGGCGTCTCATCCCCTGCACAGCCGCAGGAGCAGCAGACTGTTGCTGAGCCCTCACAGGTTCGCAACCCCAGAGGACGGCCGCCAAAGGTGTCGAGACAGGAGCAGCAAGAAAGTGAGCAAGGGGCCTCCACATCTGCTGAAGCCACAGGGGAAGCACCATGTAGGAGCACGCGTAAGAGGAAGATAATGCACAAGTAGTCACAAGGGTAGTCATTTGGGTGTTATGTTGTGTTTATTTTTGAAATGCCACCAGTTGCTTGTTGTGATAAAAAATTCTGATGGCAAACTGTTGAAGTTGTGGCCTGTTTCATTTCGCTAATGGGACTTCCACATTGAGGGCTTAGAGCGACTTGCAATTGCCAGTATGGTGGTCAGAGTGATAGGAATCCGCAGGTTCTTGTCCATTGTCGATGCTCTGGTAAGAAGGTGCGAGGCAAAAGTGTTTGATTGTACAGGCTAAGCAAATGTGACCAACATGAGTGCATCCCTTGCATCCCGGGCAGCAATATGGTCGCGCTCTGGCAACTTCCGGCCTTGGTGGGTGACTAGCAGCTTGGCGCTCTTGTTGATGCTCCTGCTGTTGGTGCTGCTGTTGCTCATGGTTCTGCTGCTGCCGCGGCTGGTCTTCATCCGAATCTGATGTCCAGGAGGAAAGGATTTAAATGGTGAGAGGTGTTTCCCAGGAGGTCACACTGGAGATGGGTGTCAGGCTCCAAACTTCCACAACACTGAGTATACCTGCTAAAAGTTCCCCCAGACCTGAAACAAAGTTTCATTGGTGAAAACTCCTTTGTAATGGTGGAGCTGCAGCTGTTCATAAGCAATCCACTTGTGAGGCCACCAGGATTACCTGGCGTGTTCCAGAGGAGGAGTGAGGGATGGGGGGAATGACTAAAAATCAGAAAGGCCTCTCAAAATGGGACTATAGAGGCTATTAAGTGGTTGTTAAGGGCCTTAAGGGCCTATCCTGCCTCTTGGAGGCGGGATGGAAAGGGGGTCAGAAAACACGCTTTTGGGAAAATTGCTCAGAGGCAGGATGGAGGCGGGATCGGGCCCGCCTGCCATTTTTGGCGATTTTAACATCTCACACGCCTCCAATCCCGCCTCCTCGGGCCTGGCAAAATCGAGCCCTTTGAGTTGGAAGATCGTGGGTTCAAGCCCCACTCCAGAGACTCGAGCTCAGAGTTTAGGCTTATACAGGGTTGCAGTGCCAAGGAGCGTTGTATTGTATGGGTTTTTTTCAGATAATAAGTTAAACCGAGGCCCCTGTTTGCCTTTTCAGGTGAATGTAAATATATTCACATGCAAGTTAGACATGTTGAATAGATCACATGAAGTTTCTGGCCTCAGTTAGTGTTTGGATAAAGGGAAACCATATGGTTCTCCAGCACCCTGCCAGTTTTCAAATCATATCACTTTTAATAGTGAAGCTGCTAAGCCACTGATGTTAAAAGGAAGAAGCCATATGCACTTTTTAGACAGAAAAGTAAAAGCTAAGATCAAGACAGATGGATATTTAATATTTACGAATCTAGTGATTGAAGGGAGGCAGAATATTTTCACAGGTCAGAAGTCAATATCAGACTTGTTAGTCAGGGAGAGCGAGCAGCTAATTAATTACAAGCCTCTGAAGTAACACCTACTTCTATCAGTATATTTACACAGGATGAAAAATAAGGCTGTTCTGTACAAGTATTATTCCTTGTACTTCGGGATTTATCGTACAGATATTCACGTTACATGACGTGCTTAGCTGAAACCTTTGTGCTTATCTATTACTTGGGTTATTATGATGTGGAGATGCCGGTGTTGGACTGGGGTGGACAAATGTGAGAAGTCGCACAACACCAGGTTATAGTCCAACAGCTTTATTTGAAATCACAAGCTTTCGGAAGTTCACCTGACGAAGGAGCGGCCACTCCGAAAGCTTGTGATTTCAAATAAAGCTGTTGGACTATAACCTGGTGTTGTGCGACTTCTCACATTTGGGTTATTATGGTATTCATGAACATCAAAGCAGGCTTTGTGCTGAAACAGTATTGGGAGCTGCTTAAAACATGAAACAAAACTCAAGTGGAGCAAGCTGTACGATGCCCCATCTCACAAATCATTCACTTCCTTCTGCAAAGCACGCCATCTTTGTAGCCAAGCAAGTGAGAATGATTTTCTTACAGAAGTAGGTAGATATGAGTGACAAGTAATCCCCAAACTTAAGTCCACAACTTTCTGGTACCAGCCACATCGTGGGTATGGAAGTGTAATGGTTATGGTACTGGACTGGTAATCCAGAGGCCTGGACTGGTAATCCAGAGAATAAATTCAAGTCCCACCATGGCGGTTTGAGAATTTGAATTCAGTTTGAATCATAGAGGGTTATGGCGCAGAAGGAGGCCATTTGGCCCATCGTGTCTGTGCTGGAAATTAAAAAGCTGGTATCACTCAGTGGTCATGAAGCTGTCAGATTGTTGTAAAACCCAATTGGTTCACCTCTGACAATACAACGCTCCCTGAGTGCTACACTTACCCAGCCTGGCCTGAACGCGACTCCAGTCCCACACCAGTGTGGTTGACTATGAAGTGGCCAAGAAGGAGGCCACCAATTTCTCAGGGCAACAAGGGATGGGCAATAAATTCTAGCTTTGCAATGCCCACATCCTGAGAATGAATAATAAAAAAAAAACTTTCAAAGTTTATAAATTGGCTTCACATACTGCAACTGGTACAATGTTGAAGAGGTGTACAACCCATCCAGTGTGAAGGAATAAGCCATATAACCTATTCAGAAAAATACACCATTCTATGAAAGAATTCTGGCCTTATTAAAACATGACAAACTGGGTTTGGAAATCTGGAAGCCTCAACAATCTAAAGCTGTGATGGCTTTCAGGCTATTGAGATAAGATAGTTGTTGACACTGAATCAATAACCTCATTGAAACAGAAGGTGAAAGGCTCCCGACAGTCTGAACCTTTCAGAACAAAACAAAGGTTCACCCTGTACAAGGTGTTCTAATTTACACTTCGTAAAGAGGCACAAACAGAAGGCCTTAGTAAAAATGACATCAAATAAAATGCACCTGCTGTTACACCGTTTTTTTATGGTAAGGTTGGAACACCTAGAGGAGAGACACGAGTCTGTATTGCTACCAGCTGAGGTGACTATAAGAATTGCAGAAGTCAGCAGAAAAATGACTAGAGATAATTAGCTTACATCAGCAGAAAACCTTAAAGGGAATACCATTGGAAAAGGGTATAAATATTGAACTCTCAAATAGGATAATAGACTCGCTGTAAAGGGGCAAAGCGATTCTCGGCTTCAGAGCCAGCTCTGTAAGTCTACAACTCTTTGTATCTCGGGGATCAAAGGTACTGTATTTAATTTTGGTGGATATCCTGAATAAGACGAAGGGGGAAAAATTCAGTTGGTTGCGCCTCCCGTTAGCGCCTTAAGAGGGCGCTAATGGGGCGCAAAGCAACTAGCGCCCGGGTGCGGCGATGTTTGCACCGCTCGCGAAATTAACTAGACATTTTGTGGCAGCGCTAAACACTACCACCACGATCTCCTGCGCCGGCAGATCGTGACGTCAGTCGAGTGCGCAACGCCCCGGTAGCGCCCCAGAGCGGATATTGAGTGGCGCCCCCTGCCTTACCGCCTTCCGCTAGCAACGACAGGTTGAGGGGAGCGTTTTGCAGTCAGGAAGGGACTGGGGGAGCGCTATTTAAAGGCGACCGCTTCCTGCCTTTTATTGTTGGTGACATTTTTGAACCACGCATTCTAAGAGAGAGAGAGAGAGACTTCTAGAGCGATTCAACACTGTGTGAAGGAGTTTTGGGTACTGAGCAGCACTTTGCAGGTTCATTTTGATTTGCCCTTCCTTGTATCGATTTAGAAGAGACTGTGGGGGCTGCACTCTGAGCTCTTTCCCTGGTTCTCTCCATTGTTCTTTCCAGCAGATTTGATGTACAGGTCTCTCCAGGCCGAGATTCAAGGCTGCAATGAGCAGGATGTGGATGGAAAGCAAGATCAACCCTCCCCTTTAAGAATTGGCTGGCGCCATTGTGTGTGTGTTCCATTGCTGACTGACATCACATGAGCTTCGCCAGCGCTCTGAGGTAACGCCTCGCTTCTCGGCCTTTGCGCCTTAAGACAGGTGTGAAGCGCCTGATTTAGCGCTCCAATCACCTCCAGGGGCGATAAAAGTCAAGTTTGCAGTCGGAGGCGATAATTAGCGGCAGGCGCTAATCTTTGCGCCCGGCCGATAATTGCGCCCCAAATGGGACGATACTGAATTTCTCCTCCTAAGAACTGTAAAACTGTAGCGAAGTTAAGATTTGAGAGTAAGGATCTCTGATAATAGCATTGTAAGCTTTCGCTTTTTGGAACTGTTAATGTTGCGATTGACTCACCAACTGTAAAATACATGTCAGTTCTTTAATAAATCTATATATTTTTAGAATTGTCTCACATAGTACTTCTGTATCAAACTTGCGAACTCAATCTCTATACGCTCTTTGGTGAGGAGTTGCAGAATTCTGGGGGAGTTTTCCGGACCCTCATAATATCCGGAACGTTACAGTCTAGCTAAACTTATTAAAAGTACTATCTGGAGGACGGTACCATTTTCAGGTTGTTCCTTTCCTTTAGGGAGAGATGGTCCAGACCTTTAGACCTAATTAAGCATCTTTAGGATTTGGCTACCTCAAACTTTAGTTGAAAGTGAACATCTGGGGAATACGCCTGATCTGGGGTAGCCCTAAAGGGACTAGGACTAGTAATTATCCCTTCAACAGGACTCATCATAGTTTGGTTGCTGTTATCTCACTGAAACGTATAAAATTCTTAGAGAATTGGACAGGGTAGATGCTTAGACGGTGTTTCCCCTGACTGGAGAGTCTAGAACCAGGGGTCACAGTCTCAGGATAAGGGGTCGGCCATTTAGGACTGAGCTGAGAAGAAATCTCTTCACTCAGAGGGTGGTGAATCTTTGGAATTCTCTACCCCAGAGGGCTGTGGAGGCTCAGTCGTTGAGTATATTCAAGACCGAGATCGATAGATTTTGGGATATTAAGGAAATCAAGGGATATGGGGATAGTGCAGGAAAGTGGAGTTGAGGTAGAAGATCAGCCATGATCTTATTGAATGGCGGAGCAGGCTCGAGGGGCCGTATGGCTCACTCCTGCTCCTAATTCTTATATTCTTAAATTCTGGCCTTGCAACGCCCACATCCCGAGAATGAATAATTAAAAAAAACTTTCAAAGTTTAAAAATTGGCTTCACATACTGCAACTGGTACAAAGTTGAAGAGGTGTACGACCCATCCAGGACTCGTGCTAGTTTGATTGCTGTTATACAGATCAGCCATAATCTCATTGAATGGCGGAACAGGCTCGAGGGGCTGAATGGCCTCCTCCTATGTCCCTATGGACTGCATGTCTTGTACAACGGCAACACCATAACCGCACAATTAGTTTGCACAGTAATGAATAATGATGCACAACATGTCCGCAAGTACATGAGAAGTGCAAACCAGCTGCTCCTATTCTGAGCACAATTGATCAGTAATGGAGCTGAATTCCAGAGGTAAGGTGAGAGTGACTGCCCTCGACATCAAGACAGCATTTGACCGAGTGTGGCATCAAGGAGCCCTAGTAAAACTGAAGTCAATGGGAATTGGGGGAAACTCTCCACTGGCTGGAGTCATACCTAACACAAAGGAAGATGGTTGTGGTGGTTGAAGGTCAAACATCACAACCCGAGGACATCGCTGCAGGAGTTCCTCAGGGCAGTGTCCTAGCCCAACCATCTTCAGCTGCTTCATCAATGACCTTCCCTCCAACATAAGGTCAGAAATGGGGATGTTCGCTGATGACTGCACAGTGTTCAGCGCCATTCACAACTCCTCAGATAATGAAGCAGTCCATGCCCACATGCAACAAGACCTGGACGGCGTTCAGGCTTGGGCTGATAAGTGGCAGTTAACATTCGCGCCACAGAAGTGCCAGGCAATGACTATCTCCAACAAGTGAGAGTCTAACCACCGTCCCTTGACATTCAACGGCATTACCATCGCCGAATCCCCCACCATCAACATCCTGGGGGGTCACCATTGACCAGAAACTTAACTGGACCAGCCACATAAATATTGTGGGAACAAGAGTAGGTCAGAGGCTAGGTATTCTGCGCGAGTGTCTCACCTCCTGACTCCCCAAAGCCTTTCCACCATCTACAAGGCACAAGTAAGGAGTGTGATGGAATACTCTCCACTTGCCTGGATGAGTGCAACTCCAACAACACTCAGGAAGCTCGACACCATCCAGGACAAAGCAGCCCGCTTGATTGGCACCCCATCCACCACCATAAATATTCACTCCCTCCACCACCGGCGTACCGTGGCTGCAGTGTGTACCATCTACAAGATGCACTGCAGCAACTCGCCAAGGCTTCTTCGGCAGCACCTCCCAAACCCGCGACCTCTTCCACCTAGAAGGATAAGGGCAGCAGGTGCATGGGAACACCACCACCTCCAAGATCTCCTCCAAGTCAGACACCATCCTGACTTAGAAGTATATCGCCGATCCTTCATCGTCACTGGGTCAAAATCCTGGAACTCCCTCCCTAACAGCACTGTGGGAGCACCTTCACCACACGGACTGCAGCGGTTCAAGAAGGCGGCTCACCACCACCTTCTCGAGGGCAATTAGGGATGGGCAATAAATGCTGGTCTTGCCAGCGACGCCCACATCCCATAAACAAATAATAAAAAAAAAATAATTGTTACAGCTGAATGTGAAAACTGCATGAAACTTCTTGGGGTCATTTCAACCTAACCTGCATCGTGGGAAACTGACGGGATTGGATCAGCCGCCTGTCTTACACACCACATGTCACCGGAAAGTGAAATGGGGCAAAATGTGCGGGCAATCCGATCGCGTCAGTTTCCCACCAGGCAAATTAGGTTAAAATTACCCCCCCACCCCCGCCAAATTGTCTTTACTGAAACGTATGGCAAAGCCTGTGATGTAATGGAACAATTCACGTTGAAATCTGTCATGTCATAAAATTGGCAGCGGGCACCTGCACGCCGTGTTGGGGTCGCGTTACACAGATTTCACCTTTTAACCTCACCCCGACCCTCTCCCACCCGTCATGGGGGTTAGGATGATAGAATGGTAAAAGCACAGAAGGAGGCCATTCGGCCCACTCCCCCCGCCCTTTCCCCGTTGCCCTGTAAATGTTTTTCCTTCAGGTACTTATCCAATTCCTTTTTGAAAGCCATCAAACCAGCGGATAAAGGAGGAGCCATCGTCATACAGAACAGAATGGACTATTGCAAAGAAGCATACCGACAACTGGACAACCAGGAACACTACAGACAGCTACCCGCAGATCCGACCAAAGAACACACCCGCCAACTCAATAGACTGATCAAGACCTTCGATCCAGACCTTCAAAACATCCTACGCGCTCTCATCCCACGTACTCCCCGCGTAGGAGACTTCTACTGCCTCCCAAAGATACACAAAACCAACACACCCTGGACGTCCTATCGTATCAGGCAACGGAACCCTGTGTGAGAACCTCTCTGGGTACGTCGAGGGCATCCTGAAACCCATCGTACAGGGAACCCCCAGCTTCTGTCGCGGCACTACAGACTTCTTGCAGAAACTCAGCACCCATGGACCAGTTGAACCAGGAACACTCCTCGCCACGATGGACGTATCGGCACTCTACACCAGTATCCCCCACGATGACGGCATCGCTGCGACAGCCTCAGTACTCAACACCAACAACAGCCAATCTCCAGACGCCATCCGACAACTCATCCGCTTCATCCTTGACCACAATGTCTTCACCTTCGACAACCAGTTTTTTACCCAAACACACGGAACAGCCATGGGGACCAAATTCGCACCCCAATACGCCAACATCTTCATGCACAAGTTCGAGCAAGACTTCTTCGCTGCACAGGACCTCCAACCAACGCTGTACACCAGATACATCGACGACATCTTCTTCCTTTGGACCCACGGCGAAGGATCACTGAAAGGACTACACGATAACATAAACAAGTTCCATCCCACCATCAAACTCACCATGGACTACTCCTCAGAATCGGTTTCATTCTTGGACACACGAATCTCCATCAAAGACGGACGCCTCAGCACTTCACTCTACCGCAAGCCCACGGACAACCTCACGATGCTCCACTTCTCCAGCTTTCACCCTAACCACGTTAAAGAAGCCATCCCCTATGGACAAGCCCTGCGAATACACAGGATCTGCTCAGACGAGGAGGAACGCGATGGACACCTACGGACACTGAAAGACGCCCTCGTAAGAACGGGATATGACGCTCGACTCGTCGATCGACAGTTCCGACGGGCCACAGCGAAAAACCGCATAGACCTCCTCAGAAGACGAACACGGGACACAACCAACAGAGTACCCTACGTCGTCCAGTACTTCCCCGGAGCGGAGAAACTACGCCATGTTCTTCGCAGCCTTCAACATGTCATCGATGACGACGAACACCTTGCTAAGGCCATCCCCACACCTCCACTACTCGCCTTCAAGCAGCCGCCTAACCTCAAAAGTACCATCGTTCGCAGCAAATTACCCAGCTTTCAGGAGAACAGCGACCACGACACCACACAACCCTGCCACGGCAACCTCTGCAAGACATGCCAGATCATGGACACAGATACCGTCATCACACGTGAGGACACTACCCACCAGGTACATGGTACATACTCATGTGACTCGGCCAACGTTGTCTACCTGATACGTTGCAGTAAAGGATGCCCCAGAGCATGGTACATCGGCGAGACCATGCAGACACTGAGACAACGTATGAACGGACACCGCGCAACAATCGCCAGGCAGGATGGTTGCCTCCCAGTCGGGGAACACTTCAGCAGTCAAGGGCATTCAGCCTCGGATCTGCGGGTTAGCGTTCTCCAAGGCGGCCTTCGGGATCCACGACAACGCAAAATCATCGAGCAGAAACTGATAGCCAAGTTCCGCACTCATGAGGACAGCCTCAATCGGGATATCGGGTTCATGTCACGATACAGAACGTGACTTGACATCGTTGCCGGTCTTTCCAGCTTTTAAAAAAACAAACACAAGAAACAAACACAAGAAACAAACCCAAATGGAGAGGATATGCAGCCAGCAGGTGTTTTGACACGTTGGACCCCCTGGGACACATCTCATTGTCTTGGCTGTGCTCTTAGTGTGTCTTTGATGTAGGGAAAGATTGAATCGCATTTTCTCTGTGTTTATATTCTGTGAATTCTGGTAGATTGTCTCACAGTAACTCTACCTGAAGAAGGGGCGACAGCTCCGAAAGCTTGTAATTTTAAATAAATCTGTTGGACTATAACCTGGTGTTGTGCGACTTCTCATTTTTGAAAGCCGTGATTGAATCTGCCTCCACCACCCTTTCAGGCAGTGCATTCCAGATTATAACCACTCGCTGAGTAAAAATGTTTTTCCTCACGTCACCTTTGGTTCTTTTGCCAATCACCTTGAAACTGTGAGAGGTTGCAGCCCCTCTTCCACTATTTGAAGGGGCTGCTCCTCAATTTTTGGCTGCACTTCAGTCCCACGCTCCTGATCTTTGGTCACCCGGTGCGGAGGGGAGCGGGCAAATCGGGGGACCACCTCATTGGACTGCTCCTGGGCCTGGCCAAAGTTGCCATTAACTGGTCCGGGCAGCGGGCGGTCGAGGGGGTCGTTTGGCCCAACTGCCTGCCTCTCTTCCGCGGCCATGTTCGCGCCCGGGTGGCCCTGGAGATGGAGCACGCGGTGTCCGCCGGCACGCTTGAGGCCTTCCGCGACCGGTGGGCACCGCAGGGACTGGAGTGCATCATCACCCCGGCCAATGAAATTTTAATTTAATTTGTTAAGTTTTATTTAAAGTTATTTTAGTTATAGTCTATTTGTTTATGTACCCATCAGAAGAGTACACCCTTTTTTGAACAAGTGTGCAACATTTGCAATTCTCAGTCCTCCTGTTTCTAAGGAGGATTGGAATATTATGGTGAGTACCTCCGTGATTTCCTCTTTAACCTCCCTCAGCATCCTAGGATGCATCCCATCTGGTCCTGGTGACTTATCAACTTTAAGTTCAGACAGCCTTTTTATCAGTGCCTCCTCTTTATCAATTTTGATCTCATCCTGTATCTCCACTACTTCCTCTTTCACTATGACTTAGGCAACATTTTCCTTGGTGAAGACAGATGCAAAGTACTCGTTTAGTACCTCAGCCATGCCCTCTGCCTCCATACGTAGGTCTCCTTTTTGGTCCCTAATCAGCCCCACCCCTCCTCTTACTAACCGTTTACTATTTATATGCCTATAGAAGAATTTTGAATTCCCTTGGAATTGGGCGGGGGGTCATTGTGGGGGTCGTTGGGGGAGGGGGGGGGGGCATTAATATCAAGGCCAAAGTGTCACAGTGCACATTATCTAGGCTTTGAGAAGGGAAGGACAGAGGGTTTTGCCAGTCTGAATGAGTTGTAAATTACAGAGGGTGGAAGTGGGGAGGCCGACCAAGAGAGCATCAGAGAACTCAAAGCCCAGGCCGATGAAGGGTCTCAGCAGCAGTGGGAGAGAGGTGAGGACAGAGGCAGCTGATGTTTTAAGGTGAAATAAGTCGACCTTGGTGAGGGATCAGATTTAAGAAATAAAACTAAGTTCTGCATGAAGCATTATGCCAGAGTTCCGCACTACAGTCTGATAACCCAAAGCAAATTATAGGTGATATTTGTCTGAATGTAGAGTCAGCAATTGCCTCAGCAGAGGTAATAGTCCCAGTTCCTTACCGCCTGTGCAATGAACCTTTGGATATCTTCCCCTCTTCAGTATTCGGTCAGGATACTTCCTCTGGAAGTGTGTAGTGAGGCACTGATCCAACATTAATGATCTACTGGCCAATCAGTTAAGTTCTCCTGGGATTTGCCAAATGTATGGAATCTAGAAGGGGGTGACGCTTGCAGCATCACAAGACCACATTCTAAATGAAAAATGTAAAGTTACATATTCTCTGCAGAGTTAATGGGGGAAAAATTGGGTTGATTTGCCCGGGGGCACTAACGGGGCGAATATCCCCAAGCACCCAGGCGCGGTGCCACTAACGTGCCAGACTGTTTTCAGGGGAGGGAGGCCTGCAATGACGCGGTGCTCTGTGCCGACGCACGTGGCGCTGTTGCAGGTAGCGCCACGATCTTCAGTTGTAGCGCCCCAAGAAGGAAGTGGAGCGCTTCCAGTAGCACCCCGCCTCCTGCTTGGGGTGCTACTAATGAATTTCCGGCGGAGGGACGGCAACTTTCTCGGGGCGCTAAAATTAGCGCCCCGGCGACGTTAGCACCACAAAAGGGGCGCCACCCAATTTTTCCCCAATGAGTTTATATCCAAGAGACCAGAAAGGAAGAACATTTTCTTTTAAAACACTTGGGTGTGTTTTATTTTTATCAAGACCCTTACATTCAGTTTTAAAGCTAGCAGCTTATCATATCCTTAGGATATCCTAAAGCGCTCTACAACCCATGAACTACTTTCGAATTGAAGGTTGCTGTTTTTATGTAGGGAAAAACGCAGCCGCCAATTTGCAGACAACAAGGTCCCATAAACAGCGATTGAATGAATGACCAGATCATCTATTTTTAGTGGTGTTGGTCGAGCGAGGAATGTTGGTTAAGACAACTCCCTGCCCTTCTTTGAATAGTGCCATGGGAACCGCCACACCCACTTGGGCAGCCGGATGGGGGCTCAGTTTAACATCTCACCCAAAAGGCGGCACCTCCAACAATGCAGCACTCCCTCAGTGCTGCACTGTCTGCTTAGATTACGCGCTCAAACTCGCAGTGGGGTTTGAACTCGCAACCTTCGGACTCAGTTAAGAGTGCTACCAACTGAGCCAAGACACTGGAAGGAGCATGGGGGTAGATTTTAACTGGCACCACCAGGTGGTAAATTTGTCAGTGCGGAACGGGCACCCGTCGTACACCCGCCCTGTAGGGGAAACTGTGTCCCGTTCACCCATCACCCCTGTGCTCGCTGACCTACATTGGTCTCCCGGTCCGACAACGCCTCGATTTTAAAATTCTCATCTTTGTGTTCAAATCCTTCCATGGCCTCGTCCCTCCCTATCTCCTCCAGCCCCACAACCCCCTGAGATCTCTGCGCTCCTCCAATTCTGGCCTCTTGCACATCTCCGATTTTAATCGCTCCACCATTGGCGGCCGTGCCTTCAGCTGCCTGGGTCCTAAGCTCTGGAATTCCCTCCCTAAACCTCTCCGCCTCTCTCTCCTCCTTTAAGAAGCCCCTTAAAACCTGCCTCTTTGATCAAGCTTTAGGTCACATGTCCTAATATCTCCTTATGTGGCTCAGTGTCAAATTTTGCCTGATAATCGCTCCTGTGAAGCACTTGGATGTTTATACTACGTTAAGGGTGCTTTATAAATGCAAGTTGTTGTTGTACAACAGGCAGTTGACCCACAACGTTGAGTTTACCATCTGTCGGAGAAAGTGAAAACCTTCCCCTCCCCCACCGCGTGTCGATCCAGAGTTTGATTGGGAAGGAAAACGAGGCGGAAAAGTCATGCAACAATGTGATCCAATTGGATCGCTCCAATGTGTCGTTATAAATAAATGGGGAAAGACTCGCCACGTGCATTCCTTTTCTTGCATCATTACTTGCGACACTGCACATCTGCTCTGCACAGCTGCAATCAAGATACTACCTTGCATTCTCTCAGGGTCTGGCACCACAGCGGTATATATATTAATGACATGATGTAGCTGAGCTTGGCGTTAATACTATCCTTGTACACCTGTTAACCTTGACCAATGTCATCCAGGCTTACAGAAATACAAGACCATCGTACTATTCAGTGCTCGCAGACTGAAAACAGACAGTGGGTTTAAGGTCCTAAAATGCAGTACGTTGCAGTCACATTTAACCATTCTTTTTTAACATGGAATACAAACATTAACATAATCCTATACAAAATTAACAGAACTGTAGGATAAAGGTGGGGAGGGGGAGGGGTACGGTAGTGTAGTGCTTAGATTAACGGACTAGTAATCCAGAGGCCGGGACTAATAATCTCAGAGGATGCGAGTTCAAATGCAAACTATGGCAGGTTGAGAATTTGAATTAAGTTGAAACAATTTCAGTGTCAGTAAATGTGACTATGCAGCTGTCGGATTGTCGTAAAAGCCCAACTGGTTCACTAATGTCCTTGAGGGAAGGAAACCTGCCGTCCTTACCCAATCTGGGCCTCTATGTAACTCCAGTCCCACACTAGCGTCTCTTAACTGCTCTCTGAAAGTGGCCTGGCAAGCCACTCAATTGACCCACAACCAACTTCTCAGGGCTCTGTGGGTAGCACTCTCACCTCTGAGTCTGAAGGTTGTGGGTTCAAGTCCCACTCCAGAGACTTGAGCACAAAAATCTAGGCTGACACTCCAGTGCGGTGTTGAGGGAGTGCTGCACTGTCGGAGGTGCCACCTTTTGGATGAGATGCTAAACCGAGGCCCTGTCTGCACTCTCAGGTGGACGTCAAAGATCCCATGACACTATTTTGAAAAAGAGCAGGGGGAGTTATCCCTGGTGTCCTGGGCCAATATTTATCCCTCAATCAACATCACTAATACAGATTATCCGGTCATTTTCACATTGCTGTTTGTGGGAGCTTGCTGTGTGTAAATTGGCTGCCGCATTTCCTACATTACAACAGTGACTCCACTTCAAAAGTATTTCATTGGCTGTAAAGCCTGAGGTCGTGAAAGGCGCTATATCAATGCAAATCTTTCTTTCTTTAACTAGGGATGGGCAATAAATGCCGGCCTTGCCAGCGACACCCACATCCTGAAAAATGAATTATAAGAACCATATGGCAGCAATTGTACTGTTAGATGCAGCATATTGTCGATACACAGCGTTCACAGAGGTCTGGGCAGACTGTCACCACTGGTTTTATGTTTTCTATGCTGGGTTCACACAAAGGTCTCTTCACACAATATCTAAAAGTGCTGCTGAGATGGTGTCTGTTTTGATTGTTGTTTTTTTTATCTCGTTGCCTTTTCTTTTGTTTCCTTTTATCCTCTGCCAAAAAGGGCCATTCCTTTAGATTCAGTCATCCTTTTAAAAAGATGACATGCCCGTTTAATCCCCTGTAAATGAAACTGCCTCACGAGCTATTTTACAATCAGCCATGTCTGCAGCTATGTCGTGATGGAGTAGGCTCTCCAAACGTGGGCTTACTCAAGCTCGCCAGGCAATCCAATTGAGAATACAGGTACCAACACTGAACTTTCACCTTCATTATCTTTATCTCTTGAAGTTCATCTGCAATTAAAACAGATATATCCATAAAGGTAATATGATTTGCATCAGATTATCATAAAGGTAAAACAGATTGCAGCTAATAATATTATTGCTATGAAATGTGCAGTGGGCAGCACCCTCGCCTTTGAGTCCGAAGGTTGTGAGTTCGAGTCCCACTCCAGAGACTTGAGCACAAAAATCTAAGCTGACACTCCAGTTCAATGCTGAGGGAGTGCCGCACTGTCGGAGGTGCCATCTTTCGGATGAGAGGTTAAACTGAGGCTTCGTCTGCTCTCTCAGGTGGACGTAAAAGATCCGATGGCCACTATTTTGAAGAAGAACAGGGGAGTTTTCCCCAGTGTCCTAGGGCCAATATTTATCCCTCAACCAACACCACTAAAACGGATTGTCTGGTCATTATCACATTGCTGTTTGTGGGAGCTTGCTGTGCACAAATTGGCTGCCGCGTTTCCTACATTACGACAGTGACTACACTTCAAAAAGTACTTCATTGGCTGTAAAGCGCTTTGGGACGTCCTGAGGTCGTGAAAGACGCTATATAAATGCAAGTCTTTCTTTTCTTTCGAGATTAACTCTGCAAGGACGTGAACAGTTTAGACTCAGAAGGCAGACACCTCAAGCAACAGAGCTCCCCGATGTTGCCACAGCACAGCAGTCCCCCGAGAAATCCACAAGCTACACTTTAAAAATAGATTCCAGCCACACAGGCTTCACGGGTCCATTCACAGAAACAAATGCAGTCCACAGACTGCTGTGCCACCGCAGTTGTTTTTTTAAAAGAATAAGCTCCAAGTCCTTTACATTACTAATGCCTGAACAATGCATTTCAATCAGCCTGTCTGTTATTAAATACGCAGAATTTGCAGGTCTGTTACAGAACAGGATTCACATCATTATTACCAGCGGATAAGGGGCTGCTGGATAACATGCCTATTCAGCAAATACCGAGAGCCCAGGCTGGAGCTCCCTTGCATATAGATTTTCTTTTTCAACCCAGCCATATTTCAGTCTCTGGTGCAGGTTTCTAAAAACACTAGGATTGAACCAGGGCCCTTGGGGCTAAAAATTGAGTCGCGCCCCACTTGGGGCGCTAACCTCGCCGGGGCGCTACTTTAAGCGCCCCGAAAAAATTAGCGCCCCCGCGCCGGGACTTCAGTGGTTGCGCCCCAAGAGGGGAGCGGGGCGCCACTGGAAGCACCCCGCATCCCTCTTGGGGCGCTGCGAGGGAATATCCTGGCGCTACGTGCCGCAGCGCCATGCGCTGCGGCACGTCGCGCCGCGGTATTGCAGGCCTTCCTCCCCTTCTTAAAGGGGAGGGACCCTGCGCAGCGCGAACCGGGGCCCAACTGGGCCCCCAGGGATCGGGAGTGCCGGCAAAAGAGCCCGGCACTCAAGAGAAGTGCCGGGCTCTTGGAGCGCAGCCGGCACTTCACGGTGGGGGGGCTTCACGGGGGCCGGGGACAGCAACGGGGGCAGGTGCTGGCAGGCGGCCAGCAACAAAAATGGCCGCCTGCCACATCCCCTTTAAATATCGCCGCCCCGGCCGCACGTACGCCTCCCTGAACCCGTCGGACATAGCGTCTGGCGGTAAATCAGGGGGCGCGACTGAAGATCGCGGCTGGAGCGCGAGCGGGGTGCTGCGCACGGCGATGACGTCATCGCCGGCGGCGCAGCGCCACAGGGCGCTACCGGCTGGCGCCGCCGCTAACCTCCCGCTGAATTTTACGGGAGGCGTGGGCGGCGCTGCGCCCGGGCGTTAGCTGCTTTACGCCCCATTAGCGCCCTCTTAAGGCGCTAACGGGAGGCGCAAGCAGCTGAATTTTTCCCCCTTAGTGTTTTATATTTCTGTTCTTTTTTTCTAATGTGACGAGCAGGATGCACATAAGACTAGAGTCCTGGTGGATCATATAACTAGGGCTGTAGAGAGGGCTTTAAACTAACTAGTGGGGGGGAGGTTCCTAGAGAGCAAATAATAAAAATGACAACAGAGAAGGTCATAGACTTAGGTAGCAGTGGGGAAATTAAAAACCAGAGTGTGTCAGGAAGGGGCAGAAGGTATGGAGTAAAAGGTAAAGTAATTAAAAGGGCAAAAGCAGGAACTAAGTGTCACAAAACATATTTGAAAGTTCTCTATCTGAATGCACGTAGCATTCGTAACAAAATAGACGAGTTAATGGCACAAATAACTACATATGGGTATGATCTTGTGGCCATTACAGAAACATGGCTGCAGGGTGACAATGCCTGGGAATTAAACATACCAGGTTATTTAACGATCAGGAAGGACAGGCAGGAAGGAAGGGGAGGTGGGGTGGCTATGTTAATAAAGGAAGGAATCACTGTAATACAGAGAAATGATATTAGGTCAAAAGATCAGGATAATGAAACAGTTTGGGTGGAGATAAGGAATAATAAGGGGAAAAAAACACTAGTGGGCGTAGTCTATAGGCCTCCGAAAAGTTGCAACTCTGTTGGACGGAGTATCAATCAGGAAATAGTTAAGGCTTGTAATAAGGGAACATCTATAATTATGGGGGATTTTAACTATCATATTAATTGGACAAATCAAATTGGGCAGGGCTGCCTTGAGGATGAGTTCATTGAGTGTATTAGGGATGGGTTTCTTGAGCAGTATGTAACTGAACCGACCAGGGGGCAAGCAACCTTAGATCTGGTCCTGTGTAACGAGACAGGATTAATTAAAAATGTCCTAGTAAAGGATCCACTTGGAATGAGTGACCATAACATGGTTGAATTCCATATTCAATTAGAGGGTGAGAAGGTTGGATCTCAAACAAGCGTGCTAAGCTTGAATAAAGGAGACTATGAAGGTATGCCAGCGGAATTGAGTAGAGTGATTGGGAAAATAGATTAAAGGGTAAGATGATACATAATCAGTGGTGTACATTTAAGGAGTTATTTTACAACTTCCAAAAAATATATATTCCACTGAGAAAAAAAGGGTGTAAAAGAAAAGAAAGTCATCCGTGGCTAAGTAAAGAAATTAAGGATAGTATTCGACTAAAATCAAGGGCTTATAAGGTAGCCAAATCTAGTGGGAGGATAGAGGATTGGGAAAACTTTAAAAGACAGCAAAAAATAACAAAAAGATTGATTAAAAAAGGGAAGATAGATTATGAAAGTAAATTAGCAAAAAATATAAAAACGGATAGTAAGAGTTTTTATAGTTATATAAAAAGAAAAAGGGTGGCTAAAGTAAATGTTGGTCCCTTAGAGGATGAGACCGGGAAATTAATGGTGGGAAATATGGAGATGGCAAATACACTGAATGAATATTTTGTATCAGTCTTTACAGTAGAGGACACTAAGAATATCCCAACACTGGACAAACAGGGGGCTATGGGGGGGAGGAGCTAAACACGATTAAAATCACTAAGGAAGTGGTACTCGGTAAAATAATGGGACTCAAGGCGAATAAATCACCTGGACCTGATGGCTTACATCCTAGGGTCTTGAGGGAAGTGATGGTAGGGATTGTGGATGCATTGGTAATAATTTTCCAAAACTCCCTGGACTCAGCAAAGATCCCGGCAGACTGGAAAACTGCTAATGTAACACCCTTATTTAAAAAGGGCAGTAGACAGAAGGCTGGAAACTATAGACCGGTTAGCCTAACATCTGTGGTAGGTAAAATTTTGGAGTCCATTATTAAGGAGACAGTAACAGGACATTTGGATAATCATAATTTAATAGAACAAAGTCAGCATGGTTTTATGAAGGGGAAGTCATGTTTGACAAATTTGCCGGAGTTCTTTGAGGAAGTAACATACAGGGTGGATAAAGGGGAACCAGTGGATGTGGTGTATTTAGACTTCCAAAAGGCATTTGACAAGGTGCCACACAAAAAATTATTGCTTAAGATAAAAAATCACGGGATTGGGGGTAATATTCTGGCATGGATAGAGGATTGACTATCTAACAGAAGGCAGAGAGTTGGGATAAATGGTTCATTCTCAGACTGGCAATCAGTAACTAGTGGTGTTCCGCAGGGGTCAGTGCTGGGTCCCCAACTTTTTACAATCTATATTAACGATTTGGAGGAGGGGACCGAGTATAACATATCAAAGTTTGCAGATGATACTAAGATGGGAGGGAAAGTAGTGAGTGAGGAGGACATAAAAAATCTGCAAGGGGACATAGACAGGCTAAGTAAGTGGGCAGAGATTTGGCAGATGGAATACAATACTAGAAAGTGTGAGGTTATGCACTTTGGCAGGAAAAATAGTAGAGAAAGTTATTATCTTAATGGCAAGAAACTGGAAAGTACTGAAGTACAAAGGGATCTGGGGGTCCTGGTGCACGAAACTCAAAAGGTTAGTATGCAGGTGCAGCAAGTGATTAAGAAGGCCAATGGAATGTTGGCTTTCATTGCTAGGGGGATAGAATATAAAAATAGGGAGGTATTGCTTCAGTTGTACAAGGTATTGGTGAGACCGCACCTGGAATACTGCATACAGTTTTGGTGTCCATACTTAAGAAAAGACATACTTGCTCTCGAGTCAGTACAAAGAAGGTTCACTCGGTTAATCCCGGGGATGAGGGGATGGACATATGAGGAGAGGTTGGGTAGATTGGGACTCTACTCATTGGAGTTCAGAAGAATGAGAGGCGATCTTATTGAAACATATAAGATTGTGAAGGGGTTGGATCGGGTGGATGCGGGGAGGATGTTCCCGATGATGGGTGAAACTAGAACTAGGGGGCATAGAATAAGGGGCTGCTCTTTCAAAACTGAGATGAGAAGGAACTACTTCACTCAGAGGGTGGTAGGTCCATGGAATATGCTGCCCCAAAAAGCTGTAGAAGTTACATCATTACATAAATTTAAAACAGAAATAGACAGTTTCCTAGAAGTAAAGGGCATTAAGGGTTACGGGGAGCGGGCAGGAATTTGGACATGAGTCTAGGTTCGGATCGGTCATGGCCCTGTGGGTAGCGTAGCGGGCCCAGGGGCCGTGTAGCCTGATCCTGCTCCTATTTCGTGTGTCCAATTCTGTTAGGTTCAGGAGATGGTTCTGTGATAGTAGATTGGCGGTTAGGATCAGATCAACCATGATCTTATTGAATGGCGGAGCAGGCTCGAGGGGCCAATTGGCTTACTCCTGCTCCTATTTCTTATGTTCTTATGTTCTTAGATCGATCGGATGAAGTAGCATTATCCCAAACTGTTCTGGTTGTCAAAGAAAGACTTGCATTTCTATAGCGCCTTTCACAACCTCAGAACGTCCCAAAGCACTTTACAGCCAATGAAGTACTTTTTGAAGTGTAGTCACTGTTGTAATGTAGGAAACGCAGCAGACAATTTGCACACAGCAAGCTCCCACAAAGAGCAATGTGATAATCACCAGATAATCTGTTTTTGTGATGTTGATTGAGGGATAAATATTGGCTAGGACACCGGGGATAATTCCCCTGCTCTTCCTCAAAATAGTGCCATGGGATCGTTGACATCGATCTAAGAGAGGAAACGGGGCCTCGGTTTAACGTCTCATCCGAAAGACGGCACCTCTGACAGTGCAGCACTCCCTCAGCACTGCACTGGAGTGTCAGCCTAGACTTTTGTGCTCAAGTCTCTGGAGTGGGACTATGAACCCACAACCTTCTGACTCAGAGGTGAGATGCGACCAACTGAGCAACAGCTGACACTTTGGCCGGAATTTTACCGGGTCCACTGTCAAAATCACAAAGATGGACAGCGGGTCGGTATCCCGCTGTAAACCCACCTCCTTGTCAGTTTCCCAAGTGTCGGGTCTGTCATCCCTGAACAGACCCGACACCAAGCGGTGGGTCAGCCAATTTAGATACTTAAAAGCTTGTTAAAAGGTAGTTAAGCACCATTTTCCCATGTACTTCCCATTTTGCCAGGTTTTTAACGAGGTTCCGGAGAGCGGCTATCACATCAGGTAAGTATGTCGGGTTCTCAATGCTGTGAATAGGTGACAGCAGCAAAAGTGGTATAAAACCTACCATTTCACAGCTGTACGCTTCCCGATCTTAGAAGCTTGAGCCTTCATGATTTGGAACCCACTTTTGAGCTTTATGCAGTTTGGAAGTGTTTGGAGTAAACTCTCTATCCACTGTCACCTCCTTGAATCAACCTCTCTCACCATTGACAGATCGCTTCTGTCATCTGAACCTCACCTGCCATCTATTCCAGCAACATCGGTGCCCTTGAAAAAATCTCACCTTGGTCCTCTGAATCCCACCACAATCAGCCCCAACACCAACATCACCAGGCACACCAGCACCACCAACAACAACACCAACCTTCTCCGTAATCACCTGATGCTGCACAGGACACAGGGCATCAGCACCCGACCACAGTGCTGCCCGGGAGGCCAGGGATGGCCTCATCATGGCCAGATTTACTTCACTTGACGCTGTACACCCTGGCTGCCACATGATGAACCAGGTTGGCACCACCCCACACCAACACTATAAAGCATCCCTACAGTGTCCAAGCCATTCCTTTCACACTCATCACCATTGCGGGGGGTACCGTTATGTCTCACCATTCACTGCAACTCACTAAGCCACTTCCAAAAGTGCACACAAATCTGTCCAAGAACGCAAAGTGTTGAAAATAAAGATTTCAATGTTTGACAGCACGTTACCAGAAACTTCACATGAACATTGGCTAAAACACCCAAGTGCCTACCCTTGTGTGTTGTTAGTTGGTATGCTTGCAGTAGGATGAGGGTGAGTGTGAGAGGTGGCTAGTGAGATGGGGAAGTGATAATGTAGATAGAGAGGGATGGGTGGAGGTGCAAGGTAAGTTGGTGTGAATAAGGATGTGCAGGGGTAGGGTAGGGAAGGCAGAGTGATGGGGATGTGATGAGTGGCACAGCAGGATGATATTGAGTGTGACTTTGTACTAAGGTTTTGTGATCTACTGGGATCATTGAAAGGTTTGCGCCACTGCAGCCTGGTCCTCCTGACGGCATCCCTGCTTGGGTCCTCCTGTACAGTGTGCAACCAGGCTGCGTTGGTCTCCTGGGAAGGTGTCTTCTGCCCATGGGAAGGGAAGAGGACCTCCCTGCGTGCTGTGACTCCCTCCATAAGCATATGGAGGGAGTCATGGGAGAGCCTGAGTGCAGCCGTGCACCTTTGTGCAGTGATTGTCAGTGTTTGCAGCACCTCAATGCTGTAGAACACTGACAGCACAACTGTCAAAATGAATGTGGACATGGCCCCTTTAAGGAAACCGGCTGATGACGCCATCAGACCCGTTTCCTTTTAATTGGCCGGGAACCTCGCAGGGCGGGCTTGACAAGCCCAATCAACAGAAAATTCTTCTCACAGAGCGGGATGGAACCGGGAGCGGGGTCACAACCCGCCACATACCTCGGCCGCACTGAGCCCGCCTCGGTAGGCGAAATTGCGGCCTTTTATTGTCATTTTCAATTAAAACAAAGAAAATATGTGCCTGCGACAGGATTTTGAATGGTTTTTCTACACCTATTAGAAGACTCCGTTTCCACACTACGGGGTAGAAATTAGGTCGCGCCCCATTTGGGGCGCAAATATCGTCCGGACGCAAATATTAGCGCCTGGCGCTAATTATCGCCACTGACGGGAAACTTCACTTTTACCGCCCCGGGAGGTGAGTGGAGCGCTAAAGCAGGCGCTGCACACCTCTCTTAAGGCGCAAAGGCCGAGCAGTGAGGCGCTAACTCGGAGCGCTGGCGAAGCTCATGTAATGTCAGTCAGCAATGGAACACACACACAATGGCACGGGCCAGTTCTTAAAGGGGATGGTTAATCTTGCTTTCCATCCACATCCTGTTCATTGCTGCCTTGAATCTCGGCCTGGAGAGACTTGCACATCAAATGTGCTGGAAAGAACAATGGAGAGCACCAGGCAAAGAGCTCAGAGTGCAGCTCCCACGGTCTCTGCTAAATCGATACAAGGAATGGCAAATCAAAATGAACCTGCAAAGTGCTGCTCAGTACCCAAAACTCCTTCACACAACGTTGAATCTCTCCAGAAGTCTCTCCCTCTCTCTCTCAGAATGCGTAGTTCAAAAATGCCACCAACAATAAAAGACAGGAAGAGGACCCCTTTAAATAGCGCCCCCCCCCAGCCCCACAGCGATTGATAGCGTTCCAGTCTTCTGGTCGTTGGAAGCGCCAGGCGGTAAGGCAGGGGGCGCCACTCAATTTCCACTACGGGGCGCCCCAAGGGCGTTGCACCATGGAATGACGTCACAATCTGCGCGCGCAGGTGGTCGCAGCAGTAAGTTTTAGCGCCGCCGCACAATCTCAAGTTAAGTTCTCGAGCGGCGCAAACATCGCTGCGCCCGGGCGTTAGCGGCTTTGCGCCCCATTAGCACCCTCTTAAGGCGCTAACGGGTGGCGCAACCAAGTGAATTTTTACCCCTATGTGCTTTACTCTTAATGCTCTCAGGGATGGACGATGAATGCTGCCTTGCCAGTGTTGTCCACATCCTGAGAGCAAATTAAAAAAAGACTATAAGATGTTGCCAGGGTGGGTGTCCAGTGGAAAATGAAATGTTTGAGTGGAGGCTGGGTGAATCCATTGCAATATCAAGCTGGCATCGCCTGTAACAGAGTTGTCCACGTGTGACCCTCAAACCAAAGCAATCCAGCCCTAAAAGCCGGGCAAATCAGTCTCATTCGAGCTTATAGTTCTTTTTCGCTGCTTTTTTTTATTTATTCGTTTACAGGATGTGGGCGTCGCTGGTAAGGCCGGCATTTATTGCCCATCCCTAATTGCCCTCGAGAAGGTGGTGGTCAACCGCCTTCTTGAACCCCGGCAGTCCGTGTGGTGAAGGTGCTCCCACAGCGCTGACTTTGTCGTAGCGGTTTGATACAACTGAGTGTCTCGCTCGGCCATTTCAGAGGGACAGTTAAGAGTCGACCACATTGCTGTGTGGGTCTGGAGTCACATATAGGCCAGACCGGGTAAGGACGGCAGATTTCCTTCCCTAAAGGACATTAGTGAACCAGATGGGTTTTTACTACAATCCGGTAGTTTCACGGTCACCATTTATTGATACAACTTTTTAATTTCAGATTTTAATTCACTGAATTAACTCTCTGTTTGAATTTTGTGGGCCTTGAGAGATTTGTAAAGGTCTGTTTTTAGTGCTGTTGTCTCATCATGGAGGTCCCCGTCTTTCTCTCTCAAGTGAACGTAAAAGATCCCACGGCGCTATTTTGAAGAAGAGCAGGGGGAGTTCTCCCCGGTGTCCTGGGCCAATATTTATCCCTCAATCAACATCACTAAAAACAGATTATCTGGTCGTTAACACATTGCTGTGTGTGGGAGCTTGCTGTGCCCAAATTGGCTGCCGCATTTCCTACATTACAACAGTGACTACACTTCATAAAAAGTACTTCATTGGCTGTAAAGCGCTTTGGGGACGTCCTGAGGTGGTGAAAGGCGCTATGTAAATGCAAGTCTTTCTCTCATTTTAATGGGACTGGCTTGCTGCCAGTAGGAAATCGGCAGCTACTCCTGTGCTTCTTTGTTGTTTACCTGTTTACACGTTAATAAGTTAATCTGTTCAGACGCTTGCAGACAGCGGCCCTGAAATTCCGTAGGATCTCCCCCCAAGTCTCCCGCCGTGACCCCAAGTGGAGACTGGCAGAATCCCCCAGGGAAACGGCGGAGACCTGAGACGAAGCCGGTAACACCGGGTCTCCGCTGGTTCTCTGGGAAGGGGACGGGGGAGTTCACAGGGGTTGCAACCAACACTCCCTCTAATTTTTATTTTAGGTTTCGGTCCCTCTAACTGGCCGTGCGGCCCATTGAAATTTTCGCGCATGCGTGGTTTCTTCCATATAAAAGCCGGTGAGCGGCGTAGGACGTGCGGAATTACCCCTCGCCCCGTCCAACAGGTTCTAGACTTCGGACTTGAGACTTGTGAGAAATTACACCAGACACACGGGTTCTGTCTTTAACCTTTTATTGTTCCGAAGACAGATTGAAAACCCCAACCACTATTCGAGCAGTTCACCAATAATATTACAGGAAATCATACATACAACCTCCCGCAGATGATCGGTCCAGCGTTGATTGTAGGCCACTTCCTTTCGACCACAGTAGCTCCTCGAGATGAGATGATCAGTCAGGCCCTTCCTTCCGACTGCAGTAGCTCTTCGCCTTCCGACTGCAGTGCCGATATTGTTAGTCACTGTCTTTTATACAGTTTTTCCTTGCCTTTCTCAGTAAATCAATCATTCAGAGATTGTGAAATGTTCCTTTAATGTTTGACCTGAGTTGTTTGAGCTGTCAAACTTTCCCACTCACACACCCTGTGTGGTTAACCGTTAGCTGCCTTTATCAAAGCCCCAAATTGTTCAATCACTCATAAAAGTTTACATAAGTGGCAGTAAACCACTTGGTCACATTTCACGTGTTATGTTGCATCCTGTATTTCAGAACTCTCAAGGCTTGACTCCTCCCCTTTAGCCACCAAAAGTCGTTCTACAACCTTGTGGCCTGTTTTGTGGTCGACACGAAGTCTGCAAATCCAAGCGGGTTTGTTTATCTCTGTTGTCTATGACTACCCCCTGCAGTCACAACCATTTGTTCTGTCCAGTATCTGCTTATCTGAAACACAGCTCTTGAAATATCGCCATCACAAAGCAGCTTCGATTCAACAGTTTCTTTTGAAAGCACATTTGCTCACCAAATGTTTGCTGCCTTTTAGTAAAGCGCATCAAGGCACATTCCATGTCCACTTATCAGTGAAAAACAGTCTGTTACATTCACCAACTTTATTTCTCTTCAAAAAAACCCTTTTGGCCTGGCAAAGCATTTTAATATATAACAAAATTAAAAATTAAGTCTCTGTGTATACTTACAGTGGCCTGCGTAGGACCTCCAGACTGCTGCGTGGCTACGTGGCTGCGCGGCTTAGTGGGAAAGTTGGTTGCAACAGGAGACAAGCAGGGCACCCTACTCAATTCCAGAGTCAATGTCTTAAACCTGGACCCCATCTGCTTTTGTACCTTGCTTCCCTTAAACTCTGGAATTCTCTCCCTAAATCTTGCTGCCTCCGCCTCCCTCTCCTCCTTTAAGACACTCCTTAAAACCTACCTCTTTGTCACCTATCCTTGTGTGACTCGGTGTCAAATTTTGGGACGTTTTACTACGTTAAAGGCGCTGTATAAATACAAGTTGTTGTTGTTGTTCCAACATGTTTAGAATGCTGAGCCAGTTCCCTCTTAAAGTTGACCAGCAGCCCTTTAAGCGCTGCTGGTGATATATATCCCACCCTTTGGTTGTGGGCTCCGTTAACACCATACGCTGTCCAGCAGGCGTGCCGTGCTAATATTTTTAAATGAGCTGACTTGGATTGTAGCACAAGGTCACCTCAGTTTTGGTCGCCTTATCTGAGGAAGGATGTTCTTGCCATGGAAGGAGTTCAGCGAAGATTCACAAGGCTGATACCTGGGATGGCAGGAATGACATATGAGGAGAGATTGGGTCGATTGGGCTTATACTCGCTGGAGTATAGAAGAATGAGAGGGGATCTCATCGAAACATATAAAATTCTGACAGGTCTGGACAAACTAGATGCAGGAAGAATGTTCCCGATGGTCAGGAGAGTCCAGAACCAGGGGTCATAATCTAAGGATAAGGGGTAAGCCATTTAGGACAGAAATGAGGAAGAATTTCTTCACCCAGAGAGTGGTGAACCTGTGGAATTCTCTACCACAGAAGGTAGTTGAGGCCAAGTCATTAAATATATTCAAGAAGGAGTTAGATATATTTCTTAAAGCTAAAGGTATCAAGGGATATGGGGAGAAGGCAGGGACAGGGTACTGAGTTTGGATGATCAGCCATGATCTCATCGAATGGCGGAGCAGGCTCGAGGGGCCGAATGGCCTACTCCTGCTCCTATCTTCTATGTCTATGTTTCAGTTCAGCGCTGTCGTGAACAATGCTTGAAGAAGAGGGGTCTCCACCAGCTCTTCATTGGCCCCCCCTAGGCTTCAGCCCAAGAGTTGTGCGTAGTGGGTGCCTCACGCACCGGGTGGGATGCGCGTGCAGCAATGACTGTGCAGAGCTTCAAAGGAATGGCTGTGGGTATTAAGCCGCGTGCATTTAATACTCTTGGGTTGCTGCCCATTTCTCACAAGCTGCCAAATTTCTGTTCGAGGAAGGTTTCTTCTGTACAGGCCAAGCAGAATGCTAATTACGTTTCTTATTGCCCGCATAATAATAGATGCTAAAGCACACCATATTCCAAAGCTGCCGTCCTTGCATTCAGGAGGCATCGCTGGAAAGGCTGGAAAACTGTTCCTTTGTGTTCTCATGATGTGGGCAACGCTGGCATTTATTGCCCGACCCAATTGCTTCTATAACCGAGTGGCTTGCTAGCTCATTACAGCGGTGATTAAGAGTCAGCGACACAGTGGGACTGGAGTCACATGTCGGCCTTTTTATTTTATTCGTTCTCAGGATATGGGTGACACTGGCAAGGCCCAGCATTTATTGCCCATCCCTAGTTGCCCTTGAGAAGGTGGTGGTGGGCCTTCTACCTTGAACTGCTGCGCAGTTTGCTGGGCCACTTTCAGAGGGCGGTTAAGAGTCAACCACTTCGATGTGGGACTGGAGTCACATCTAGGCCCCAGACCGGGTAAGGACGGCAGGTTTCCTTCTCCAAAGGACGTTCGCGAACCCGTTGCATTTTACAGCAATCCGACACTTTTTACTGACATCAGCTTTTTTATTTCCAGCATTCAAAGTCTCGAACTTCCACAGTGTGATTCGAACTCGCATCCTCTGGATTATTAGTCCGCACCTATTGGATGTGCTAGTCCAGTAACGTAACCACTACACTACCATGGAAGGAAGTGACTTGTGGTGTCCCACAAGCATCTGTGCTGGAGCCTCAACTATTCATTATATTTATTAATGACTGAGATAACGCAATAGAGAGCCATATATCCAAGTTTGCCGATGAGGCAAAGATCGGTGGTATAGTAAGTAGTGTAGACAGGAGCATTAAATTACAAAGAGACATCGACAGATTAAGTGAGTGGGCAAAACTGTGGTAAGTGTGAGGTCATCTATTTTGGACCAAAAAAAAGTATCGATCCGAGTATTATTTAAATGGTGAAAAGCGAGGAACAGCGAAGGTCCAAAGAGATTTAGGGGTCCATGTACACAGATCACTAAAATGTAGTAGTCAAGTACAAAAAATAATCAAAAAGGCGAATGGAATGTTAGCCTTTATAACTAGAGGGCTAGAATAGAAAGGGGAGGAAGTTTTGCTACAGCTGTACAAAGCCCTGGTTAGACCACATCTGGAGCACTGTGTACTGTTTATGGATCTATTGGCCTTGGAAGGAGTGCAGCGCAGATTCACGAGAATGTTACCAGGGCTCCAAGGGTTAGATTAGGAGAAGAGATTACATAAACTAGGCTTGTATTCCCTGGAATATAGAAGGTTAAGGGGCGAGTTGATTCAGGTTTTAGGGTTTTGAAAGGAATTGATAGGGTAGATAGAAACATAGAAAAATAGGAGCAGGAGTCGGCCATTCGGCCCTTCGAGCCTGCTCCGCCATTCAATATGATCATGGCTGATCCTTTATCTCAATACCATATTCCCGCTTTCTCCCCATACCCCTTGATGCCTTTTGTGTCTAGAAATCTATCTATCTCCTTCTTAAATATATTCAGTGACTTGGCCTCCACAGCCTTCTGTGGTAGAGAATTCCACAGGTTCACCACCCTCTGAGTGAAGAAATTTCTCCTCATCTCAGTCCTAAATGTCCTACCCCGTATCCTGAGACTGTGACCCCCTCATTCTAGACCCCCCCAGCCAGGGGAAACATCCTCACTGCATCCAGTCTGTCTAGCCCTGTCAGAATTTTAGATAGAGAGAAACTTTTTCCGCTGGTGGGGGAGTCTAGGACAAGGGGACATAACCTTAAAATCAGAGCCAGGCCATTCAGGAGAGAAGTTAGGAAACACTTCTTCACGCAAAGGGTGGTAGAAGTGTTGAACTCTCTCCCACAAAAAGCAGTAGATGCTCACTCAATTAATCATTTTAAATCTGAGATCAAAGGCGCCCACCCTTGGGTGCCCCCAGCTGCGCTGACACCCGCCAACAATATTGCCTGTCCCTGGGAAAAGCCGACGGGGTCAGGAACTTGACTCTGGGGCACTGCAGCAGTCCCGCTCCGCTTCGGTTACAGCGACAGAGCAGGACCGCGGACCTTTGGGGACTCGCGGTCTAGACCCAGAGGAGGAACGGCGAGCTGGGCGAGGTGCCAGGGGACATCTGATGCCACATGGAACTGTAGATGGCAGGTCCAATAATAATTAATAATTAATCTGAGATCGATAGATTTTTGCTAGCCAAGGGTATAAAAGAATATGGAGCGAAGGTGAGTGGATGGAGTTCAGATACAGATCGGCCATGATCTCATTGAATGGCGGAACAGGCTCCTGTGATCCAGGTTTTCTTCCCTGAAGGACACTCGTGAACTGGTGGGTTTTTTAGAACAATTGGCCAAATTTCATGATCATTTCTTCCAGTAGTGTCAGCCGTGGCTCAGTGGGTAGCACACTTGCCTCTGAGTCAGAAGGTTGTGGGTTCAAGTCCCACTCCAGAGACTTGAGCACAAAAGTCTAGGCTGATGCTCCAGTGCCGTGCTGAGGGAGTGCTACACTGTCGGAGGTGCCGTCTTTCAGATAAGACGTTAAACCAAGGTCCCGTCAGCTCTCTCGGGTGGATGTAAAAGATCCCACGGCACTATTCCGTGAAGAAGAATAGGGGAGTTATCCCCAGTGTCCTGGCTGATATTTATCCCTCAATCAACATCGCTACAAACAGATTATCTGGTCATTATCACATTGCTGTTTGTGGGAGCTTGCTGTGTGCAAATTGGCTGCTGCGTTTCCTACATTACAACAGTGACTGTACTTCATTGGCTGTAAAGCGCTTTGGGACGTCTGGTAGGTGTGATAGAAATACAAGTCTTTCTTTCTCAATCAACATTCTTTTCTTTTCAGTGCCAGCCCACACATCACCTGACACCTAATCTGCTTTCTAAATGATTTCCCTTTGAAGGAACCCGTGTCTGGCATGCATCGTGCTGTTGTGGTTGGCTGGTCATGCTTCCTTTCTGGCACATCTGCTATCACTCAGGCAGGGATGCTTTATGAGTCAGATAAGAAACAATCCACCAAGCGTCAGCTGTGGCTCAGTTGGTAGCACTCTCGCCTCTGAGTCGGAAGGCAGTGGGTTCAGTACTGAGGGAGTGCTGCACTGTCGGAGATGCCAACTTTCAGATGAGACATTACGCCGAGGCCCCGTCTGCACTCTCAGCTGGACGTAAAAGATCCCGTGGCACTATTTGACGGGGGGAGTTCTCCCCGGTGTCCTGGGCTAATATTTATCCCTCAATCAACATCACCAAAAATCAGATTATCTGGTCATCATCACAGTGCTGTTTGTGGGAGCTTGCTGTGTGCAATTTGGCTGCTGCATTTCCTAACTGCATTTCCTGACCTGACGAAGGAGCAGCGCTCCGAAAGCTTGTGATTTCAAATAAAGCTGTTGGACTATAACCTGGTGTTGTGCGACTTCTCACATTTGTCCACCCCAGTCCAACACCGGCATCTCCACATCATCCTAACTTACAACAGTGACTACACTTCAAAAGTACTTCACTGACTGTAAAGCACTTTGGGGTGTCCCGAGGTCGTGAAAGATACAATATAAAGACAAGTCTTTCTTTCGTTTAATCCAATCCTACTGCAGGCATGCCCCCATTGACTACCTCATCACATGCACTGAGTGGAACATTGGACAGCTAGGAGATCTGTGTAAGACTTGGCTCGAGATTGTCTCGACGTAATCACCCAGCACATAGAAGCCAATCAAAAAAGCAAATTTAAGATTGGAGCACCATACCTAGACTGCAACTGTGTAAACATTCATGGGGGATGCCCCCCAATTAGTTTATGGCCTGCGCCACTGAGGTCTCGGCTGCAGATGGCTCACGAGTTACCACATGCTCCACTGCAGTCCGCAGTGCAGGCAACTGTCCATCCCATGCTACATTAGATCCAGTTATGCCTCCTCCATAGACCTCGGAGTGCATTTGACATGGGCACAAGTGGTTCCTGCAGACAATCCTACGAAGACCGCAAGTTTCATTGGAAACCGGGTCCTGTAAATTCTGAATGACTAGGTGCTGCAGTAGAGGCAGTGGAATCATGATGAACATCTGGTGAGCAGACGCCTTGGCTTTGAGGAACAGACGCCACTTGCTCCTCCTCACCAATGCATTGTGACGCGCCCTGTATTACCTCTCCCTCGGTGTCTCATTGTGTGTCGGTGTGCTGGCGCTTGGCAGAGTTGGTGGTAGGGATACAAGGTGATGTGCGGTGTTGCCTTACTCGAGGACACAGTCTTCCATCCTGAAGACAGCGGAAGATAACAAAATGGTGTATCAAAGAGCCAACTTTAAGGCCTACTCTCGTTGCATGAGACTATGCGACAATACTGCAGTTGCGTGATTGTGACAGTCACTCAGTCGTAGCAATGACATGAACATTAACCTCCGAGGGTTAAATTACGAGGAGAGATTACACAAACTAGGGTTTGTATTCCCTGGAATTTAGAAGGTTAAGAACATAAGAACATAAGAAGTAAAAGCAGGAGTCGGCCATACGGCCCCATCAATAAGATCATGGCTGGTCATTGACCTCAACTCCACTTTCCCGCCCGATCCCCATATCCTTCGATTCCCCTGGAGTCCAAAAATCTATCGATCTCAGCCTTGAATATACTCAAAGACTCAACATTCACAGCCCTCTGGGGCAGAGAATTCCAAAGATTCACAACCCTCTGAGTGAAGAAATTCCTCCTCATCTCAGTCTTAAATGTCTGACCCCTTATCCTGAGACTGTGACCCCTGGTTCCAGACTCTCCAGCCAGGGGAAACAACCTCTCAGCATCTACCCTGTCAATCCCCCTCAGAATCTTGCATGTTTCAATGAGATCACTTCTCACTCTTCTAAACTCCAGAGAGTATAAGCCCATTCTACACAATGGACAGCCCTCTCATCCCAGGAATCAATCTTATGAGGTGATTTGATCGAAGTTTTCAAGACATTAAGAAACTGATAGGGTAGATAGAGCGAAACTATTTCTGCTGGTTGGGGATTCTGGGACTAGGGGGCATAGTCTAAAAATGAGAGCCAGGCCTTTCAGGAGTGAAATTAGGAAACACTTTTACACACAAAGGGTGGTAGAAGTTTGGAACTCTCTTCCTCAAATGGCAATCGATGCTAGATCATTTGTTAATTTTCAATCTGAGATTGATAGATTTCTGTTAACCAGAGGTATTAAGGGATATGGGGCAAAGGCGGGTCTATGGAGTTAGGTCACAGATCAGCCATGATCTCATTGAATAGCGGAACAGGCTCGAGGAGCTAAATGGCCTCCTCCTGTTCCTATGGTACTAGCTGTGATTCACCATCCCTCACTCCCTTCATGGTCTCAAGCCAATGATTGTCATAGTAGCCTCTTTGAAAGAAGTCAATGGCGTCAATTACTTCAAGCCACTTCCTACACATGTCTGTGCTCATCAATTAAAGGTCATCTTGTTCTCCAAGCAGCAGAATATTACAGAGGTACTAAATCTACACAGGACAGTGATGATGCCATACAGCTACACGGTTTCAAGGGCTTGCTGCACATTGAGTATGACTATTCCTTGTGCCAGAACCCTTTAAGAATTGTTGCTATGTGCACAGGTTGCTATATGCACTTATTACTGTAACTATAGCATGGTAAATGTCCTCATTACAACAAAGCATTTGCCGTGTTTCTCTTACAACAGTGCTGCTTCAAGGCAACCTTGACTTATTGGTTAACAACATCCAGCATTATAGGATCGAATCCTTTTTTGCATAGACACAAAATTAATACACTCAAACTGGAAAAACATCAAGAAAAAAATGTCAGACCTCAAACAACACCATTGTATATATTACATAGGATTACATAGAATACCGAGCACAGAAACAGGCCATTGGGCCCAATCAGTCCATGCCGACGTTTATGCTCCACTCGAGCCTCCTTCCATCCTTCCTCATCTAACTCTATCAGCATAACCCGGAGGAGACAAGGCAGTAAGTATCACACCGTTATTTTTGACCCCATTCCTGCCCAAAAGAATATAAGAACACAAGAGATAGAAGCAGGAACAGGCCATTCGGCCCTTTGAGCCTGTTCCGCCACTCAATGAGATCATGGTTGATCTGTATCCTAACTCCGTCCACTCACCTTGGCTCCCTCAGTACTGCACTGCGAGCGTCAGCCTGGATTTCGTGCTTCGGGTCATCTGGAGTGGGGCTCGAGCCGAGAGGCGAGAGTCAAACCCAATGAGTCACAGCTGAAGTGGATATCCCAATTTTGCGAAAGATGTTGGGGGAAAAATTCGGTGTCGCCCATTTTGGGGCGCTAATATCGGCCGGGCGCAAAGTTTAGCGCCCGGCACTAATTATCGCCTCCGACTGCAAAATTCGCCTCTATCGCCCCCTGGTGGTGATTTGAGCGCTAAATCAGGCGCTACACACCTCTCTTAAGGCGCTAACGTCAGGGAGCGAGGCGCTACCTCAGAACGCTACCGAAGCTCAGGCGATGTCCGTAACCATGGAAGCCAGACAGACTGGCGTCGTCCAGTTCTTAAAGGGGAGGGGCCATCTTGCTGACCAGCCACACCCTGCTCATTGCAGCCTTGAATCTCGGCCTGGAGAGACCTCTAAAGCAATTGTGTTGGAAGTACTAATGGATAGGCCCAGGGAAAGAGCTCGGCGCTTAGGAACCACAAAAGTGGTGCTGAGGGCCAAAACTCCTTAGGACAGCGTTAAAACCAAAAATTTTGCCGACAAGAAAAAGCAGGAAGCGCCCGCCTTTAAATAGCGTTCCCGCAGCCCCTTCCCGACTTCAAAATGTTCCCCTCTACCTGTCGTTTTTAGCGGCAGGCGCTAAGGCAGCGGGCGCGACTCAATATCCGGTCCGGGGCACTACCGGGGTGTTGCACGCTCGACTGACGTCACGATCTACAGGTGCAGGAGATCGTGGCGGTGGTGTTTAGCGCCGCCGCAAAATGACTGGTTAATTTCGCGAGAGGCGCTAAAATCGCCGCGCTCGGGCGCTAAGTACCTGGCATCCCGTTAGTGCCCCCCGGAGGCGCTAACCAACCGAATTTTCCCCCCGTTGTATAATGGCAAGTTCTTTATTTTTTCCTACGTTTAATGCTCTCTGAAATAGCCATTCAGTTGCACAAACACTGGGGATAATAGGGCTGGGCAATAAATGTGGCTCCGTCAGGGTTACCCACATCCTGAGAACAAATTTAAAAAAAGAGGATAATAACAAAGGAGTTAACACACTGCATTGAACTCAGTTCAACAACAACAACAGCTTGTATTTATACAGCACCTTTAACGTAGTAAAACGTCCCAAGGGTCTTCGCAGGAGTATTATAAGACAAAAAAATTGACACCAAGCCACATAAGGAGAAATTAGGGCAGATGACCAAAAGCTTGGTCAAAGAGGTAGGTTTTAAAGAGCATCTTAAAGGAGGAAAGAGAGGTTTAGGGAGGGAATTCCAGAGCTTAGGGCCCAGGCAACAGAAGGCACGGCCACCAATGGTTGAGCGATTATAATGAGAGGTCGCACAACACCAGGTTATAGTCCAAGGGGTAGAAATTAGGTCGCGCCCCATTTGGGGTGCAAATATCGTCTGGACGCAAATATTAGCGCCTGGCGCTAATTATCGGCACTGACTGGAAACTTCACTTTTACCGCCCCGGGAGGTGAGTGGAGCGCTAAAGCAGGCGCTGCACACCTGTCTTAAGGCGCAAAGGCCGAGGAGTGAGGCGCTAACTCAGAGCGCTGGCGAAGCTCATGTAATGTCAGTCAGCAATGGAACACACACACAATGGCACGGGCCAGTTCTTAAAGGGGATGGTTAATCTTGCTTTCCATCCACATCCTGTTCATTGCAGCCTTGAATCTCGGCCTGGAGAGACTTGCACATCAAATGTGCTGGAAAGAACAATGGAGAGTACCAGGCAAAGAGCTCAGAGTGCAGCTCCCACAGTCTCTGCTAAATCGATACAAGGAATGGCAAATCAAAATGAACCTGCAAAGTGCTGCTCAGTACCCAAAACTCCTTCCCACAACGTTGAATCTCTCCAGAAGTCTCTCCCTCTCTCTCTCAGAATGCGTAGTTCAAAAATGCCACCAACAATAAAAGACAGGAAGAGGCCCCCTTTAAATAGCGCCCCCCCCAGCCCCACAGCGATTGATAGCGTTCCAGTCTTCTGGTCGTTGGATGCGCCAGGCGGTAAGGCAGGGGGCGCCACTCAATTTCCGCTCCGGGGCGGCACAAGGGCGTTGCACCATGGAATGACGTCACAATCTGCGCGCGCAGGTGGTCGCAGCGGTAAGTTTTAGCGCCGCCGCACAATCTCAAGTTAAGTTCTCGAGCGGCGCAAACATCGCTGCGCCCGGGCGTTAGCGGCTTTGCGCCCCATTAGCGCCCTCTTAAGGCGCTAACGGGAGGCGCAACCAACTGAATTTTTACCCCCAACAGTTTTATTTGAAATCACAAGCTTTCGGAGCTATCGATTGCCCCTTCCTCAGGTGAAGTAAATAGATACAGAATCGCCAAAGCATATATAGATAGAGAACAAAGCATGTGTACCTTACAATTGCAGACCACTAAATTAAATCATCCTGACTATCTGCCGAGGTGTGATAAAGTTAATCAGGTCAGCCAGGAAGGTACCACATCAAAGACATAGCAAGATACAACTGAGACAATGAGGTGTAGTCGCAGGGGTTCTAACGTGTCAAAAAGCTGCCGTCTGTATGTAAAACGAAAAGCTTTAAAATTTTTACTTTTTTACTGGGAAAATTTTTACTTTTTTACTGGGAATCACATCTGTGAACAAGCCAACGACGACTCGAGTCCGGATCACGTCATGTATCGTGACATAAACCCAAGATCCCGGTTGAGACCGTCTTCATGAGTGCGGAACTTGGCTATCAGTTTCTGCTCGATGATTTTGCGTTGTCGTGTGTTTCTAAGGTTGCCTTGGAGAACGCTTACCCGCAGATCCGAGGCTGAATGTCCTTGACTGCTGAAGTGTTCCCCGACTGGGAGGTAACAATCCTGCCTGGCGATTGTTGCGCGGTGCTCGTTCATACGTTGTCTCAGTGTCTGCATGGTCTCGCCGATGTACCATGCCGCGGTGCATTCTTTCCTGCAACGTATGAGGTAGACAACGTTGGCCGAGTCACATGAGTATGTACCATGTACCTGGTGGTTAGTGTCCTCACGTGTGATGGTGGTATCTGTGTTGATGATCTGGCATGTCTTGCAGAGTTTGCCGTGGCAGGGTTGTGTGATGTCGTGGTCGCTGTTATCCTGAAAGCTGGGTAATTTGCTGCGAACGATGGTACTTCTGAGGTTAGGCGGCTGTTTGAAGGCAAGTAGTGGAGGCGTGGGGATGGCCTTAGCGAGGTGTTTGTCGTCATCGATGACATGTTGAAGGCTGCGAAGAACATGGCGTAGTTTCTCCGCTCCGGGGAAGTACTGGACGACGTAGGGTACCCTGTTGGTTGTGTCCCGTGTTTGCCTTCTGAGGAGGTCTATGCGATTTTTCGCTGTGGCCCGTCGGAACTGTCGATCGATGAGTCGAGCGTCATATCCCGTTCTTACGAGGGCGTTTTTCAGCGTCCGTAGGTGTCCATCGCGTTCCTCCTCGTCTGAGCAGATCCTGTGTATTCGCAGGGCTTGTCCATAGGGGATGGCTTCTTTAACATGGTTAGGCTGGAAGCTGGAGAAGTGGAGCATCGTGAGGTTGTCCGTGGGCTTGCGGTAGAGTGAAGTGCTGAGGTGTCCGTCTTTGATGGAGATTCGTGTGTCCAGGAATGAAACCGATTCTGAGGAGTAGTCCATGGTGAGTTTGATGGTGGGATGGAACTTGTTTATGTTATCGTGTAGTCTTTTCAGTGATCCTTCGCCATGGGTCCAAAGGAAGAAAATGTCGTCGATGTATCTGGTGTACAGCGTTGGCTGGAGGTCCTGTGCAGCGAAGAAGTCTTGCTCGAACTTGTGCATGAAGATGTTGGCGTATTGGGGTGCGAATTTGGTCCCCATGGCTGTTCCGTGTGTTTGGGTAAAAAAATGGTTGTCGAAGGTGAAGACATTGTGGTCAAGGATGAAGCGGATGAGTTGTAGGATGGCGTCTGGAGATTGGCTGTTGTTGGTGTTGAGTACTGAGGCTGTTGCAGCGATGCCGTCATCGTGGGGGATACTGGTGTAGAGTGCCGATACGTCCATCGTGGCAAGGAGTGTTCCTGGTTCAACTGGTCGTGGGTGCTGAGTTTCTGTAAGAAGTCTGTAGTGTCGCGACAGAAGCTTCTGTCGCGACACTACAGACTTCTTACAGAAACTCAGCACCCACGGACCAGTTGAACCAGGAACACTCCTTGCCACGATGGACGTATCGGCACTCTACACCAGTATCCCCCACGATGACGGCATCGCTGCAACAGCCTCAGTACTCAACACCAACAACAGCCAATCTCCAGACGCCATCCTACAACTCATCCGCTTCATCCTTGACCACAATGTCTTCACCTTCGACAACCATTTTTTTACCCAAACACACGGAACAGCCATGGGGACCAAATTCGCACCCCAATACGCCAACATCTTCATGCACAAGTTCGAGCAAGACTTCTTCGCTGCACAGGACCTCCAGCCAACGCTGTACACCAGATACATCGACGACATTCTCTTCCTTTGGACCCATGGCGAAGGATCACTGAAAAGACTACACGATAACATAAACAAGCTCCATCCCACCATCAAACTCACCATGGACTACTCCTCAGAATCGGTTTCATTCCTGGACACACGAATCTCCATCAAAGACGGACACCTCAGCACTTCACTCTACCGCAAGCCCACGGACAACCTCACGATGCTCCACTTCTCCAGCTTCCAGCCTAACCATGTTAAAGAAGCCATCCCCTATGGACAAGCCCTGCGAATACACAGGATCTGCTCAGACGAGGAGGAACACGATGGACACCTACGGACGCTGAAAAACGCCCTCGTAAGAACGGGATATGACGCTCGACTCATCGATCGACAGTTCCGACGGGCCACAGCGAAAAATCGCTTAGACCTCCTCAGAAAGCAAACACGGGCACAACCAACAGGGTACCCTACGTCGTCCAGTACTTCCCCGGAGCGAAGAAACTACGCCATGTTCTTCGCAGCCTTCAACATGTCATCGATGACGACAAACACCTCGCTAAGGCCATCCCCACGCCTCCACTACTTGCCTTCAAACAGCCGCCTAACCTCAGAAGTACCATCGTTCGCAGCAAATTACCCAGCTTTCAGGATAACAGCGACCACGACATCACACAACCCTGCCACGGCAAACTCTGCAAGACATGCCAGATCATCAACACAGATACCACCATCACACGTGAGGACACTAACCACCAGGTACATGGTACATACTCATGTGACTCGGCCAACGTTGTCTACCTCATACGTTGCAGGAAAGAATGCACCGCGGCATGGTACATCGGCGAGACCATGCAGACACTGAGACAACGTATGAACGAGCACCGCGCAACAATCGCCAGGCAGGATTGTTACCTCCCAGTCGGGGAACACTTCAGCAGTCAAGGACATTCAGCCTCGGATCTGCGGGTAAGCGTTCTCCAAGGCAACCTTAGAAACACACGACAACGCAAAATCATCGAGCAGAAACTGATAGCCAAGTTCCGCACTCATGAAGACGGTCTCAACCGGGATCTTGGGTTTATGTCACGATACATGACGTGATCCGGACTCGAGTCGTCGTTGGCTTGTTCACAGATGTGATTCCCAGTAAAAAAGTAAAAATTTTCCCAGTAAAAAAGTAAAAATTTTAAAGCTTTTCGTTTTACATACAGACGGCAGCTTTTGACACGTTAGAACCCCTGCGACTACACCTCATTGTCTCAGTTGTATCTTGCTATGTCTTTGATGTGGTACCTTCCTGGCTGACCTGATTAACTTTATCACACCTCGGCAGATAGTCAGGATGATTTAATTTAGTGGTCTGCAATTGTAAGGTACACATGCTTTGTTCTCTATCTATATATGCTTTGGCGATTCTGTATCTATTTACTTCACCTGAGGAAGGGGCAATCGATAGCTCCGAAAGCTTGTGATTTCAAATAAAACTGTTGGACTATAACCTGGTGTTGTGCGACCTCTCAATTTTGTCCACCCCAGTCCAACACCGGCATCTCCGCATCATGAGCGATTATAATCAGGGATGCTCAAGAGGGCAGAATTAGAGGAGCACAGATATCTCGGGGGGTTTTGGGGCTGGAGGAGATTACAGAGATAGGGAGGGGCGAGGCCATGGAGGGATTTGAAAACAAAGATGAGAATTTTGAAATCGAGACATTGCTTAACCGGGAGCCAATGTAGGTCAGCGAGCACAGGGGTGATGGGTGATTGGGATTTGGTGCGAGTTAGGACACGGGCAGCCGAGTTTTGGATGACCTTAAGTTTACGTAGGGTAGAACGTGGGAGGCCAGCCAGGAGTGTGTTGGAATAGTCTATAGGTAACAAAGGCATGATTGAGGGTTTCATCAGCGGATTAGCTGAGGCGGGGCGGAGACGGGCGATGTTATGGAGGTGGAAATAGTCTTAGTCATGTGGTCGGAAGCTCATTTCAGGGTCAAATATGACATCAAGGTTGTGAACAGTGTGGTTCAGCCTCAGACAGATGTTAGGGAGAGGGATGGAGTCAGTGGCTAGGGAACGGAGTTTGTGGCGGGGACCGAAAATAATGGCTTGGGTCTTCCCAATATTTAATTGGAGAAAATTTCTGCTCATCCAGTACTGTATGTTGGACAAGCAGTCTGACAACTTAGAGACCGTGGAGGGGTCGAAAGAAATGGTGGTGAGGTAGAGCTGGGTGTCGTCAGCGTACATGTGGAAACTGACGCTGTGTTTTCAGATGATGTCGCCAAGGGGCAGCATGTAGATGAGAAATAGGAGGGGGCCAAGGATAGATCCTTGGGGGATCCCAGGGGTAACAATGCAGGAGCGGGAAGAGAAGCCGTTGCAGGTAATTCTCTGGCTATAATTAGATAGATAAGAATGGAACCAGGCGAGTGCAGTCCCACCCAGCTGGACGATGGTGGAGAGGCATTGGAGGAGGATGGAGTGGTCAACCGTGTCAAAGGCTGCAGACAAGTCAAGAAGGACGAGGAGGGATAGTTTACCTTAGTCACAGTCACAAAGGATGTAATTTGTGACTTTGATGAGAGCCGTTTCAGTACTGTGGCAGGGGCAGAAACCTGATTGGAGGGATTCAAACATGGAGTTGCGGGAAAGATGGGCACGGATTTGGGAGGCGACAACACGTTCAAGGGCTTTGGAGAGGAAAGAGAGGTTGGAGATGGGGCGGTAGTTTGCAAGGACGGAGGGGGTCAAGGGTTGGTTTTTTTTGAGGAGGGGGTGGTGGTGGCAGATTTGAGGGAGACGGGGACAGTACCTGAGGAGAGAGAACCGGTGACAATGTCAGCTAGCATGGGAGCCAGAAAAGGGTGGTCAGCAGTTTAGTGGGAATAGGGTGGAGGGACATCCAATCTCTGTGTGTTGTTAACTTGGTATTACATTGTATTATTGACAGAAAGAAATGGGAGGTGTTGGTCAGTTGTATGATTGACCTTGAGCTATTTGATTTAAGGCTTATCCTACACACTGAGGAGGTGATCCATCCTATCCTGCACCAGGGAATTAATTTTCATTATTATCTTCAGTAGAAATGTTTTCAATGTAAATCATGTGCTGATGTCACTGTTCCTCATCATAGAGTAGATTACAGTTGGACCGCACAATGGAAAATTAATGGTGTTTTATTTCAATTTAATACATTGAGTTCTAGGGGAAGGAAAATTATTTTTAACAGCTGATGCAAGATTGACGTCATTATCTTCTCTGCTCTGGGAGACGGCCAAGGACGTCCATTCAAGACAGAATTATTGGAGCCTCTTCTTTTGTAAAGATGGATAATCAGTTAAAACGAGAGGAGCTTAAAAAAAAAACAAGCTGTCAGACTGGACAATGCATGAATAATCATAGAATGATACCTCTGGATTGCTACCAGGGCCACGTGCTAATCAGAATAGAGAGAACAGGATAGTGAGATTGAATACGTGGCTTGAGCAGTGGTGCAGGAGGGAGGGATTCAAATTCCTGAGGCATTGGAACCAGTTCTGGGGGAAGTGGGACCTGTACAAAAGGGACGGTCTGCACTTGGGCAGGACTGGAACCGATGTCCTCGGGATAATATTTGCTAAAGCAGTTCGGGAGGATTTAAACTAATATGGCAGGGGAATGGGAACCTATGTAGCGAAACAGGGGGAAGTAATATGCAGTCAGAAACAAATGTTAGAAGGGTGAGAAACAATAGGGGAAGGCCGAGTAAACAAAGGCAAGAAACACAAAGGGCCATACTAAATCATAAGTCTAAAAGGACAAAGGATGTTAATAAAACAAGCCTAAAGGCTCTGTGTCTTAATGCAAGGAGTATCCGTAATAAGGTGGATGAATTGACTGTGCAAATAGATGTTAACGGATACGATGTGATTGGGATTACAGAGACGTGGCTCCAGAACAATCAAGGCTGGGAACTGAACATCCAGGGGTATTCAACATTCAGAAAGGATAGAATAAGAGGAAAAGGGGGTGGGGTAGCATTGCTGGTTAAAGAGGAGATTAATGCAATAGCTAGGAAGGACATCAGCTTGGAGGATGTGGAATCAATATGGGTTGAGCTGCAGAACACCAAAGGGCAGAAAACGTTAGTGGGAGTTGTGTACAGACCTCCAAACAGCAGTAGTGAGGTGGGGGAGGGTATGAAACAGGAAATCAGAGGTGCGTGCAAAAAAGGCACGGCAGTTATCATGGGTGACTTTAATATGCATATAGATTGGGCTACTCAAACTGGAAGCAATACGGTGGAGGAGGATTTCCTGGAGTGTTTAAGGGATGGTTTCCTAAACCAATATGTTGAGGAACCAACTCGAGGGGAGGCCATCCTGGACTGGGTGTTGTGTAATGAGGAGGGACTAATCAGCAATCTTGTGGTACGAGGCCCCCTGGGGAAGAGTGACCATAGTATGGTGGAGTTCTACATTAGGATGGAGAAGGAAACAGTTAAGTCAGAGACCATGGTCCAGAACTTAAATAAGGGCAACTTTGAGGGTATGAGGCGTGAATTGGCGAGGTTAAATTGGCAAGCGATATTTAAGGGGCTATCAGTGGAAGGGCAATGGCAGACATTTAGAGATCGCATGGATGAACTACAACAATTGTACATCCCGGTCTGGCGTAAAAATAAAAAAGGGAAGGTGGCTCAACCATGGCTAACAAGGGAAATCAGGGATAGTATTAAAACCAAGGAAGTTGCATACAAATTGGCCAGAAGTAGCAGCAAACCCGGGGACTGGGAGAACTTCAAAACTCAGCAGAGGAGGACGAAGGGTTTGATTAGGGCAGGGAAAATAAAATATGAAAGGAAGCTTGCAGAGAACATTAAAATGGACTGCAAAAGCTTCTATAAATATGCAAAAAGAAAGAGGTTAGTAAAAACAAACGTAGGTCCCCTGCAGTCGGAAACAGGGGAAGTCGTAATGGGGAACAAGGAAATGGCAGATCAATTGAACAAGTACTTTGGTTCGGTGTTTACTGTGGAGGACACACACAACCTGCCAGAAATAAAAGGGGTCAGAGGATCTGGTAAGAGGGAGGAGCTGAGGGAAATCCTTATTAGTCGGGAAAAGGTATTGGGGAAATTGATGGGACTGAAGGCTGAAAAATCCCCGGGGCCTGATGGTCTGCATCCCAGAGTACTTAAGGAGGTGGCCTTGGAAATAGTGGATGCATTGACGATCATTTTCCAACATTCCTTAGACTCTGGATCAGTTCCGATGGAGTGGAGGGTGGCCAATGTAACCCCTCTTTTTAAAAAAGGAGGGAGGGAGAAAGCAGGGAATTATAGACCGGTCAGCCTGACATCGGTCGTGGGTAAAATGATGGAAGCAATTATTAAAGATGTCATAACAGACCATTTGGAAAGTGGCGACATGATAGGTCCAAGTCAGCATGGATTTGTGAAAGGGAAATCATGCTTGACAAATCTTCTGGAATTTTTTGAGGATGTTTCCAATAGGGTGGACAGGGGGGAACCAGTAGATGTGGTGTATTTGGACTTTCAGAAGGCCTTCGACAAGGTCCCAGACAAGAGATTGGTGAGCAAAGTTAAAGCACATGGGATTGGGGGTAATGTGTTGACGTGGATTGAGAACTGGTTGGCACACAGGAAACAAAGAGTAGGAGTAAATGGGTACTTTTCAGAATGGCAGGCAGTGACCAGCGGGGTACCGCAGGGTTCGGTGCTGGGACCCCAGCTGTTTACATTATATATTAATGATTTGGACGAAGGGATTAAATGTAATATCTCCAAATTTGCGGATGACACTAAATTGGGAGGCAGTGTGAACAATGAGGAGGATGCTAGGAGGCTACAGAGTGACTTGGACAGGTTGGGTGAATGGGCAAATGTATGGCAGATGAAGTACAATGTGGATAAATGTGAGGTTATCCACTTTGGTGGTAAAAATAGAGAGGCGGACTATTACCTGAATGGTGGCAGATTAGGGAAAGGGGACGTGCAACGAGACCTGGGCGTCATGGTACATCAGTCACTGAAGGTGGGAATGCAAGTGCAGCAGGCAGTCAAGAAAGCAAACGGAATGATGGCCTTCATAGCAAGGGGATTTGAGTACAGGAGTAGGGAGGTGATGCTACAGTTGTACAGGGCCTTGGTGAGGCCACACCTGGAGTATTGTGCACAGTTTTGGTCTCCTAACTTAAGGAAGGACATTCTTGCTATTGAGGGAGTGCAGCGAAGGTTCACTAGATTGATTCCTGGGATGGCCGGACTGACATATCAAGAAAGATTGGGTCAACTGAGCTTGTATCCTCTGGAGTTCAGAAGAATGAGGGGGGATCTTATAGAGACATTTAAAATCCTGACTGGTTTAGACAAATTAGATGCGGGCAGAATGTTCCCAATGGTAGGGAAAACTAGAACCAGGGGTCACAGTCTAAGGATTAAGGGGAAGCCATTTAGGACTGAGCTGAGGAGGAACTTCTTCACCCAGAGAGTGGTGAATCTTCCACAGAAGGTTGTTGAGGCCAGTTCGCTAAATATATTCAAAAGGGAGTTAGATATAACACTCACAACTAAGGGGATCAAGGGGTATGGCGAGAAAGCAGGAATGGGGTACTGAGGTAGCATGTTCAGCCATGAACGCATTGAATGGCGGTGCAGGCTCGAAGGACCGAATGGTCTACTCCTGTACCTATTTTCTATGTTTCTATGTTTCTATGATACAGCACAGAAGGAGGCCATTCGGGCCATCGTGCCTTTGAAAGAGCTATGCAATTAGTCCCACTCCCCCTGCTCTTTCCCCATAGTCCTACACATTGTTTCCTTTTCAAGTATTTATCCAGTTCCCTTTTGAAAGTTATCATTGAATCTGCTTCCACCGCCCTTTCAGGCAGCACATTCCAGATCACAACAACTCGCTGCGTAAAAAAAATTCTCCTCATCTCCCCCTCTAGTTCACTTGCCAATTAACGTAAATCTGTGTCCTCTGGTTACCGACCCTCCTGCCAGCGGAATCAGTTTCTCATTATTTACTCTACCAAAACATTTTGAACACCTCTATTAAATTTCCCCTTAACCTTCTCTGCTCTAAGGAGAACACTCCCAGCTTCTCTAGTCTCTCCACGCAACTGAAGTCCCTCATCCCCGGTACCATTCTAATAAATCTCCTCTGCACCCTCTCCAATGCCTTGACATCCTTCCTAAAGTGTGGTGCCCAGAATTGGACACAATACTCTGGCTGTTGTATCAGGTGTTTCATTATGAGGGGAGCTATCTATCTGGATGACATGAAAAGTTCACACAGTCAATAAATTAGAGACAGACCATGACAGCAGACTTAGATCAACAGTTGCAGAATATCTCCACCATTGCATCAATGTGTTACTCAAAGACAATTTAAAGTTTTATTGCTCCTTAATTTTTTTTAAAAATGTGATTACAAACATTACAGAGTCTAACTGTAACGTAATTCAATATTTCAATCAGTGCGTAGACAAGAGGCAAAGGACCTTAAGGTATCTATTCATAGGGAATGTGAACTGGTGTAAATGTGCTCAATGCCAGTGGCTTGCTAGCAACATCATCAATCCTTGTTCATTGAACCCTGGCATCACCTGTTGACAGTACATACAGTAAAGCTGCAAGCACGCATCAATCGAGAATGCAACTGGAAACCTACGTATTAGAATAATGAACTTAAACTACTTATTAGGAAAGAAAGAATTTACATTTATAGAGCACTTAACACGAGCTCAGAGCATACCAAAGTGCTTCACTTTGAGTCAGCTGTGGCTCAGTGGGTAGCACCCTTGCCTCTGAGTCTGAAGGTTGTGGGTTCATAGTCCCGCTCCAGAGGCTCGAGCACAAAAGAAAATTCAGGCCGACACTCCCAGTGCAGGACTGAGGGAGTGCTGCACTGTCGGAGGTGCCGTTTTTCGGATGAGACGTTAAACCCGAGGCCCCGTCTGCTCCCTCAGGTGGGCATAAAAGGTCCCATGGCACTATTGCAAAGAAGAGCAGGAGAGTTATCCCCGGTGTCCTGGCCAATATTTATCCCTCAATCAACATCACTAAAAAAACAGTGCTGTTTGTGGGAGCTTGCTGTGCGCAAATTAGCTGCTGCGTTTCCTCCATTATAACAGTGACTACACTTCAAAACGTACTTGATTGGCTGTAAAACGCTTTGGGATGTCCGGTGGTCGTGAAAGGTGCTGTAGAAATGCAAGTCTTTCTTTCTGTCACAAGCGATGAATTACGTTTGAAGTGCAGTCACTTGTTTTGTAAGCAATCGGCACAGTCGGACAGCAAGGTTGCAACTAAAACAGCAAATTAGATGGTGAATCAGTTAATATTTTGCAGATGGTGGTGTTAGATGAGGGAGGAATGTTGGTCAGGACATTGGGAGAACTCCCCTGCTCTACTTTGAATAGTGCCAGGACACTAGAGCCGCTACATAATGAGATCTGTCCATCCACCCGAGCAGCCTGTTCACTTTAACAACATCTCGTCTGAAGGACAGATTAAGCACTTTATGACTGGTATATTCCATTGGCCTGTTGGAGTTAAATAGTGCAAGGTTAGGATTAGACTCTGAGTAAGAAAGTAAAGAATTTGCACACACACACACACGAATATATTACATATATATCTATATCTAAGTCTATCTATATCTATTACCCATCACCCCTGTGCTCGCTGACCTACATTGGCTCCTGGTTGAGCAATGCCTCGATTTTAAAATTCTCATCCTTGTTTTCAAATCCCTCCATGGTCTCGTCCCTTCCTATCTCTGTAACCTCCTCCAGCCCTACAACCCCCACCGAGATATCTGCGCTCCTCCAATTCTGGCCTCTTGTGCATCCCTGATTTTAATCACTCCACCATTGGTGGCCGTGCCTTCTGTTGCCTGGGTCCTAAGCTCTGGAATTCCCTGCCTAAACCTCTCCGCACCTCTTCCTCTCTTTCCTCCTTTAAGACGCTCCTTATAACCTACCGCTTTGACCAACCTGTCCTAATATCTCCTTATGTGGCTCGGTATCAAATTTTGCCTGATTACGCTCCTGTGAAGCGCCTTGGGACGTTTTACTACGTTAAAGGCGCTGTATAAATACAAGTTATTGTTGTACCATATATATATATTAATCACCTCATCACAAAGCACATCTTCACAATCAGCAAATTGCTTTTGAAGTGTAGCCACTGTTGCTATGTAGAGTAAGTGGGCAGCAATTTAATTATACAGTAACACAGCAATTATTCCCCCCAATGATCCTTTTATTTTAATATAACTAAAGCCACTATAACTGAGTAAGTGGCTGAAGGCACGGCCGCCAATGGTGGGGTGAAAGAAGCATAAGTCACTCATGGTAAATCAGATTATGCACTGCTTTATAATGGCAGGAGTGTTACACACGCACACCTGGAATTTCCGCAGGAATTCTTCCGATCGCTTGCCGTAACATCGGCAGAAATCCCAGAAAACGGAGTAAACATGTCTCCGGGTTTCTGCTGAAGTTGCGTCAGCAGATCGGGAGAATCCCCGTGGAATTACTACCCTGTAATTTACGAGGTGCTATTCTGCCGCTAAGTTGGAGTTGCATTATTCTCAGGCTTCAAAATCTAATTGTTGTTAAGTAAACACAGCCTCAGGTCAGTCAGAGTTGAATTGTTGTTTGGCACAGGAGACTGGTAAATGCTCGTAAATCTCAGGCTCGCGGTCAGAAGCGGCCAGCATTCATTTTTTTCCATTTTTCGAAAGATTGTTCTGCATCTGTAATATCTAAAATGTGGCAGACTGAACGCGTGGTAGATGCATATTTGTACAGATATAAGTGAGAAGTCGCACAACACCAGGTTATAGTCCAACAGTTTTATTTGAAATCACAAGCTTTCGGAGCTGCTGCCCCTTCGTCAGGTGAAGTGAAGGAATACGAATCGGCAAAGCATATATAGACAGAGAACAATGCCTGTGCAGCGTACAATGTCAGACGACTACATTTAATCCTTCTGACTGCCTTTCGTCACACCTCGGCAGAGAAACAGTCAGGTCAGCCAGGAAGGCACCACATCAAAGACATAGCAAGATACAACTGAGACAATGAGGTGGGGTCACAGGGGGTCTAATGTGTCAAATGCTGCAGTCTGTATGGAAAACCATAAACTTTAAATTTTTACTTTTTTTTTACTGGAAATCACATCTGTGAACAAGCCAACGACGACTCGAGTCTGGATGACTTTACGTCATGTAGCGTGACATGAACCCAAGATCCCGGTTGAGGCCGATATATCGGCGAGATACATCGGCGAGACCATGCAGACACTGAGACAACGTATGAACGGACACCGCACAACAATCGCCAGGCAGGATTGTTACCTCCCAGTCGGGGAACACTTCAGCAGTCAAGGACATTCAGCCTCGGATCTGCGGGTAAGCGTTCTCCAAGGTGGCCTTCGAGACACACGACAACGCAAAATCATCGAGCAGAAACTGATAGCCAAGTTCCGCACTCATGAGGACGGCCTCAACCGGGATCTTGGGTTCATGTCACGCTACATGACGTAGAGTCATCCAGACTCAAGTCGGCGTTGGCTTGTTCACAGATGTGATTTCCAGTAAAAAAAAAGTAAAAATTTTAAAGTTTATGGTTTTCCATACAGACTACAGCATTTGACACATTAGACCCCCTGTGACCCCACCTCATTGTCTCAGTTGTATCTTGCTATGTCTTTGATGTGGTGCCATCCTGGCTGACCTGATTGTTTCTCTGCCGAGGTGTGACGAAAGGCAGTCAGATAGATTAACTGTAGTCGTCTGACATTGTACGCTACACATGCATTGTTCTCTGTCTATATATGCTTTGCCGATTCGTATTCCTTCACTTCACCTGACGAAGGGGCAGCAGCTCCGAAAGCTTGTAATTTCAAATAAAACTGTTGGACTATAACCTGGTGTTGTGCGACTTCTCACTTTTGTCCACCCCAGTCCAACACCGGCATCTCCGCATCATGTACAGATATAGACAGATGTTCAAGTTACATCGGTTTATGATTCGTGACATATATTGGATTATCAGCAAAACTTTTAATAGGGAAGATTTCATTAAACAAGGCAACAAAGAAACAATAGTTTTTCAATGTTTTGATAAATTAAGAGTGCCATTCAATGTCTTGTCTAGTCTCGGTTGAGTCGGCCAGCTGTACTCTGCCAACTTTGTAACGGATTGGCTAAGACACTGGGGATAACTCCCCTGCTCTTCTTCAAAATAGCACCATAGGATCTTTTACATCCACCTGAGAGGGCAGACGGGGCTTCGGTTTAACGTCTCATCCGAAAGACGGCACCTTGGTTTAACATCTCATCTGAAAGAGGGAGTTGGGGATATAAGCAAATTAATGGGGAAATTGGTTGAAGCTTTGCAAGTGGCCTGTGAAACTTCACAGGCCTGTGGCGAAGCAGTCACAAAAAGCTTGGAAGTGCCAGCATAATGGACACGTGTGTATGTAATCATACATACTTTACATGAGCACGTACCATCTGACCATCACACTTCAGACATCATGCACTGTCTCATGCAAATTTTTCTGTAGCGGTTAAACAGCACAAAGAATCAGGCAGTCATTTGGACTGGTCTGAATGGTATTCATTTTTATCAGGTATATCTCTGGACCTTCTTAAATAACAGTTATGTTAGTTACTTTCCAATCCTCATCAGTCTCTTCCAAATATAGCAAACTTACAAAAATGGTAATTAAACCTTCACTAATTTCAGTTGTCTAATGGAGCACATTCCCAATTTTGTGCATTCAGGTTGGGTGATGACACAGGCTAGAGAAAAAAAGAAAGAAAACCTTGCATTTCTATAGCGCCTTTCACAACATTCCAAAGCACTTTACAGTCAATGAAGTACTTTCGAAGTGTAGTCACTGTTGTAATGTGGGAAACACGGCAGCCAATTTGCACACAGCAAGCTCCCACAAACAGCAATGTGATAATGACCAGATAATCTGTTTTTTAGTGATGTTGATTGAGAAGAAAGAAAGACTTACATTTGTATAGCGCCTTTCACCACCTCAGGATGTCCCAAAGCGCTTTACAGTCAATGAAGTACCTTCGAAGTGTAGTCACTGTTGCAATGTAGGAAACACGGCAGCCAATTTGCGCACAGCAAGCTCCCACAAACAGATAAATATTGGCCAGGACACCGGAGAGAACTCCCCTGCTCTTCTTCGAAATAGTACCGTGGGATCTTTTACGTCCACCTGAGAGGGCAGACAGGTCCTCAGTTTAACGTCTCATCCGAAAGACGGCACCTCCGACAGTGCGGCGCTCCCTCAGTACTGGCACTGGGAGCGTCGGCCTGGATTTTTGTGCTCAAGTCTCTGGAGTGGGGACTTTGAACCCACAAACTTCTGACACGGAGGCGAGAGAGTGGCTACCCACTGAGCCACAGCTGACAACACTACCGGCACTAATATGCATCGAAACATTGTAATTAGTTTGTTAGGTAACGATTCCACTCAGATTGCAACTTTCCATGTCAAAAGGAATTACAGTACTTTTAACTGGAATGACTCTCAGGTAGGAAAGCAAAGCACTCCTAAGCTTTGACTGACTAGATATGTTTTATATGCAAAAAGGAAGAAGGGCAACAGTTAATGAATATAAAACAGAAAATGAAATATATTGGAACTATATGTGACATGCTGGATTGTAAAACCTAATAAAATAAAGCAGAGTTAAAGATATTGCATTTGATTCTTGGTTCTCAGTTTTAATTATGTCTATTTTACAATAGCAATTCTACAAAATGAATTGGCTACTTTGTTAGTGGGTGCAATATAATAAAGCTACCCATTCCTGCCATGGTTATTAAACATTATTTAGAAAAAGATTAAATTCAGATGCTGTTATCATGAACAGCAGTAAATCCTTTCACAATTACTTGCCCAGTAGCACTTGCTTTTTGTTTTATTGGTTCTACGTTAAACCGAGGGCGCCGCCTGCCCTCTCAGGTGGACGTAAAAGATCCCGCGGCCACTATTTCGAAGAAGAGCAGGGGGGAGTTCTCCCCGGTGTCCTGGGGCCAATATTTACCCCTCAACCAACATCACTAAAAAGAGATGATCTGGTCATTTATCACATCGCTGTTTGTGGGAGCTTGCTGTGCGCAAATTGGCTGCCGCGTTTCCTACATTACAACAGTGACTACACTTCAAAAAGTACTTCATTGGCTGTAAAGTGGTTGGGACGTCCTGAGGTTGTGAAAGGCGCTGTCTAAATGTAAATCTTTTTTTTTCTCAGGATGTGGGTGAAGTTGGCATGGCCAGCATTTATTACCCATCCCTGAGAAGGTAGTGGTGGCGTTCTTCACACAAAGGGGAGTGGAAATGTGGAACTCTCACCACCCCCCCCGCGCACCCCCCCAAAAAAAATTCAGCTGTTGAGGCTGGGGGTCAATTGAAAATTTCAAATCTGAGATTGATAGATTTTTATTAGGCAAGGGTATTAAGGGTTACAGAACCAAGGCAGGTAGATGTAGTTAAGATACAGATCAGCCACGATCTAATTGAATGGCGGAACAGGCTTGATGGGCTGAATGGCCTCCTCCTGTACCTATGTTGCATTATCCTGTGGTTCCCCTATGATGGTGTTGGGTTGGGAATTCCAGCTCCTTGAGCGAGTGATGGAGTTTATGAGGTATATCTGCAATTTGAACAATGTATGTTAAAATGTTAAAAGATTGTGGGTTCAGACCCCACTCCAGAGATTGACCACCTAATCCAGGCTGACACTTCAGTGGAGTACTGAGGTCTTGTGTATGTATTTAATTCCTCTCATTGTGCTTCCTTTTGTCTTATGTTGTAGGAACATAAGAAATAGGAGCAGGAGTCGGCCATACGGCCCCTCACGCCTGCTCCGCCATTCAGTAAGATTATGGCTGATCTTCGACCTCAACTCCACTTTCCCGCCCGATCCCCATGTCCCTTGATTCCCCATGAGTCCAAAAATCTATCGATCTCAGCCTTGAATATACTGAACGACTGAGCATCCACAGCCCTTTGGGATAGAGAATTTCAAAGATTCACAACCCTCTGAGTGAAGAAATTTCTCTTCATCTCTGTCCTAAATGGACAACCCCTTATCCTGAGACTATGACCTTTAGTTCTAGACTCTCCAGCCAATGGGGAAACAGCCTCTTAGCATCTTCTGCCACTTAACCATCCCCTGTTCTCCACCCAATCACTTTACAGCTCATTCATCTTCTATTCTAGTGAATGTGTTTCTCCCCCTCCCCTTGTCCTTCCTGATAAGCTGTTCATGTATCAGTTCTCACGAAGGGTTATACCTGAAAACATTGACTTCTTGCCTCTCTCCACAGATGCTGTCTGAACTGCTGAGTGTTTCCAGCAACTTCTATTTGTGTTTCAGACTTCCAGCAACTGCAGTATATATTTTTTTTAAGCTTCAGTGTAACGTGGGACCAACTAAACTACAGAGCACGTCTCGCGCTGCTTTTTTTGGCAAGAGGGCAATTGAAGTCATTTCCTTTTTTTTGTGCAGAGCTGCGCAGCAAGGACATCTCAAATCCCCGTTTCACAAAGATTACTGCCCACAAACTCAATTACAAGTTGCTTTGAATGAATTGTATAAATTTTAGACCAGTGTCAGGAAGCACTTATCCCCATGTTGAACGTGCCTCTGCTAGGTTCCTTCATGTGTGCTGGATCGCTCTGCGACCCCACAGGTCAGAGCCCGGAGATGTCCTTGCAAAGACATCCTCTCTTTTGACGTGATGTGACGTGCGGTGGGTGTAGCGAGCTCGGAGGAACGGGTGACTTTGGACCTGTGGTTCGCAAAGCTCTCCACCACTGGGGGATTCCCTCGCCTCATGTCTGGGTCTGTTGTAGACTCATTGATAGAGATTGATCGCTGTGATTGGTCAACAGCTCCATTATCATTGTATCATGTGACTACCAGGATGGTAGAAGGCGACTAGATGGACCCTGGTCTGTTTCGTCTAGCAATTCCTATGTTCTTCCCACCCTTCCTTGCCCCCCCCCCCCCCCGCCCCACCATCCCCACTTTTCTCTCCTGAAGGCAGTACCTATGCAGGGGTACATAGGAACACAGCAACTGGAGTAGGTCATCCAGCCCCTCAAGCCTGTCCTGCCATTCAGTGAGATCATGGCCGATCTGTATCCTCACCTCATTTATCTGCCTTGGCTCCATAATCCCTTAATACCCTAGGCTAGCAAAAAATCTATCGATCTCAGCTTTAAAATTCTTAATTATTAATTGGAGCTGCCATCTACAGTTCCATGTGGCATCAGATGTCCCCTGGCACCTCGCCCAGCTCGCCGTTCCTCCTCTGGGTCTAGACCGCGAGTCCCCAAAGGTCCGCGGTCCTGCTCTGTCGCTGTAACCGAAGCGGAGCGGGACTGCTGCAGTGCCCCAGAGTCAAGTTCCTGACCCCGTCGGCTTTTCCCAGGGACAGGCAATATTGTTGGCGGGTGTCAGCGCAGCTGGGAGCACCCAGGGGTGGGCGCCTTTCATCCACCCCTCGATTTGGGACAAGTCTGCAGCCTCTTTCTTGGGCAAATGTTTAGGTGGGGGGAAGACCCGGCTCCACTTCACTTGTGCCGAGAAAGTGGAACTCCCCAGAATTTCAGGCCCTTAATGTCCAAAGTATATTAATGAGCAATCAAAAGTTCTTCAATGGTCTTGTTCAATTCCCTCGAGTATCGAAGATTAAGGGGTGAGCCACCTGCCTGGATGAGTGCAGATCCAACAACACTCAAGAACCTCAACACCAGCCAGGACAAAGCAGCCTGCTTGATTGGCACCCCATCCACCACCTTAAACATTCACTCCCTCCACCACCGGTGCACCGTGGCTGCAGTGTGTACCATCTACAAGGTACACTGCAGCAACTCGCCAAGGCTTCTTCGGCAGCACCTCCCAAACCCGCGACCTCTTTCACCTAGAAGGACAAGGGCAGCGGGCACATGGGAACAGCACCACCTCCAAGTTCCCCTCCAAGTCACACACCATCCTGACTTGGAAATATATCAGCCGTTCCTTCATCGTCGCTGGGTCAAAATCCTGGAACTCCCTAACAGCACTGTGGGAGCACCTTCACCACACGGACTGCAGCGGTTCAAGAAGGCAGCTCACCACCACCTTCACAAGGGCAATTAGGGATGGGCAATAAATACTGGCCTTGCCAGCGACGCCCAGATCCCCATGAATGAATAGATAAAAATTGGGGAGGAGTTGATATTGCCAGCGGCTAAGGAGATGGTGGGTGTTATGCTGGGAGAGGAGGCCTGCAAGCAAATTAACATGATTTCATTGTCGGATAACACAGTTCAATGCAGAATTGATGAGATGGCTCAGGATTTGTGTGATCAGCTAATAGCGAGAATGCAAGCGAGTCGTTTTTATGCACTTCAACTGGATGAATCAACGGACATTGCAAACCTTTCAAACCTGATCACCTATGTAAGGTATGAACACAATGGAGAGATACATGAGGACTTTCTCTTTTGTAAATCGTTGCCCACACGCTCAACTGCAGAGGCTATTTTTGGAATGTTGAACAGTTTCATTATTGAAAATGGGATTGATTGGTCAAAATGTGTCGGACTTGGCACAGATGGGGCCCGTGCGATGTTAGGCCAACACAGTGGGGTTGTTGCACGTGTGAGAGCAGTGGCTCCGCCAGCATCATCCATTCACTGCAGCATCCATAGGGAGGCGTTAGCTGCAAAGAAAATGCCTGCTGATCTCAAGACCGTTTTGGAGGAAGCCGTTAAAACTGTTAATTATATCAAGGCCCGTCCACTGAATTCGCTAATATTTGCAGCTATTTGTGACGAGATGGGCAGTGATCACCATCAACTACTTCTGCACACCGAGGTCCGCTGGCTGTCCCGAGGAAAGGTACTCACTCATCTTTTAGAGTTGCATGATGAGGTGAGAATTTTTTTACTGGACTCAAAGTTTGAACTTTCACATCGCTTCAGTGATTTTCAGTGGCTGGACAAATTGGCATATATGGCAGATATTTTCAATCACTTGAATGGTCTCAATCTGCATCTTGAAGGAAAATCAGTGACATTCTTTCATGTGCAGGACAAAATAGAAGTGATGATCAAGAAAATAGAGATGTGGGCCAAACGACTTGAGCAGTCAAATTACGACTCGTTTGCGAATCTGTCTGATTTTTTGGTCACGGCAGAGATGCAGCTTCCAAACAGTGTGAAACATATCATCAGAGAGCACCTCCAAAGTTTGAAAATAAACCTACGCAAATACTTCCCTGTGCCTGACACAAAATTCAACTGGATACGAAATCCCTTTGCGAGCCTTGATGATGACATCCTCGCAAGCCTGACCTCGACAGAGCAAGACAGCCTTGTGGAACTGTCCTGTGTTAGTGCTTTAAAGCAGGATTTTTCTCAGCAATACCTGACTGACTTTTGGCTTAAAGTTGCTTCGGAATATCCAGCACTGTCCGACAAGGCAGTAAAGTTCTAATGCCTTTTCCCACAACCTACCTTTGCGAAACTGGATTTTCTGCGCTTGTCGCATTGAAGACCAAATACTGGAATAAACTTCACGTTGAACCAGATCTCCGATTGAGACTGTCATCGCTGGAACCTGACATCCAGCGTTTGACGTCTGCGAAACAACATCAGCCTTCTCATTAGGTAAGTGTTATCTTTTCCCCACTGGTAGGCCTACTGCAGGTAAATGTGCTGTGACAAGTGCAATGTATTTGCGAGTGAGCATAATAAATGATTAGAAACAGCTGCATTTTTAATACCTGTTGATATATAAGTTTGACTCCCGTCAGCCATAGGCTATGTTAAAAATGTTTTAAACGGCTAGTGGTCCACAAAAGCTTTTGATGACGATGTAGTGGTCCGCATAAAGGAAAAGGTTGGGAACCGCTGGGCTAGAACATAAGAACATAAGAACATAAGGAATAGGAGCAGGAGTTGGCCATACGCCCCCTCGAGCTGCTCCACCATTCAATAAGGTCATTTTTTTTTCTCCGTTCCTGGGATGTGGGCGTTGCTGGCAAGGCCAGCATGTATTGCCCATTCCTCTGATATTTAAGAAGGGGGATAGAACATGTCCAGGGAATTACAGACCAGTCAGCTTAACATCGGTGGTAGGAAAAATAATGGAATCCCTACTAAAGGAGAAAATAGAAGAACATCTAGAAACCAAAAATATAAAAATGAATAGTCAGCATGGATTTCAAAAGGGAAAGTCTTGCTTGACCAACCTTATTGAATTTTTTGAAGAGGTAACAGAGAGAGTAGACAATGGTAATGCAGTAGATGTAATTTATCTGGATTTTCAAAAGGCCTTCGATAAGGTACCCCATAATAGACTAATGAACAAGGTCAGAGAATGCGGAGTCAGGGGACAAGTAGCAGAATGGATTGCTGGCTGGCTTCAGGACAGAAAGCAGAGTGGGAGTAAAAGGCAGCTATTCACAGTGGCAGAAGGTGGGTAGTGGTGTTCCACAAGGATCAGTGCTGGGATCACTGCTGTTCACAATTTACATTAACGATTTAGACTTTGGAATCAAAAACACAATTTCTAAATTTGCGGATGACACCAAATTGGGGGGATAGTCAATACTGAGGAGGACTGCAACAAATTACAGGAGGACATTAATAAACTTGCAGAATGGGCATATAATTGGCAAATGAAGTTCAACACAGATAAATGTGAGGTATTACATTTTGGTAGGAAGAACAAGGAGGTCACATCACTTGAAGGGTGCGAGTCTGGGTGGGGTAGAGGAACAAAGGGATCTCGGAGTACAAATACACAAATCACTGAAAGGTTGCGACACAGGTTAGCAAGGCCATAAAAAAAGCATGATGCGGAGATGCCGGCGTTGGACTGGGGTGGACAAAAATGAGAAGTCGCACAACACCAGGTTATAGTCCAACAGATTTATTTAAAATTTATATAAAATTTATATAAAAAAAGCAAACCAAGCACTAGGGTTTATTTGTAGAGGGATAGAATTGAATAGTAGGGAAGTTATGCTAAACCTGTATCGAACCTTGGTGAGACCACACTTGGAGAACTGCGTGTAGTTCTGGTCGCATATTATAAAAAGGATATAGAGGCACTGGAGAGGGTGCAGAGAAGATTTACAAGGATGATACCAGAAATGCGAGGGTATACATATCGGGAAAGGATGAACAGGCTGGGTCTCTTTTCTCTTGAAAAAAGAAGGCTGTGGGGTGACCTAATAGAGGTCTTTAAAATTATGAAAAATTTTGATAAAGTGGATACAGAGAGAATGTTTCCACTTGTGGGGAAGAGCATAACTAGAGGTCATCAATATAAGATAGTCACCAAGAAATCCAATAGGGAATTCAGAAGAAACTTCTTTACCCAAAGAGTGGTGAGAATGTGGAACCTGCTACCACAGGGAGTAGTTGAAGCGAATAGTATAGATGCATTTAAGGGGAGGCTAGATAAGCATATGAGGGAGAAGGGAATAGAGGGTTACGCTGATAGATTTAGATGAGGAAAGACGGGAGGAGGCTCGTGTGGAGCATAAACGTCGGCATGGACTGGTTGGGCCGAATGGCCTGTTTCTGTGCCGTATATCCTGTGTAATCCTATGTAATCCTAATTGCCCTTGAGAAGGTGGCGGTGAGCTGCCTTCTTGAACCGCTGCAGTCCATGTGGTGAAGGTACTCCCACAGTGCTGTTAGGGAGGGAGTTCCAGGATTTTGACCCAGCGACGATGAAGGATCGCCGATATATTTCCAAGTCAGGATGGTGTGTGACTTGGAGGGGAACTTGGAAGCGGTGGTGTTCCCATGCTCCTGCTGCCCTTGTCCTTCCAAGTGGTGGAGGTTGTGGGTTTGGGAGGTGCTGCCGAAGAAGCCTCGGCGAGTTGCCGCAGTGCATCTTGTAGATGGTACACACTGCAGCCACGGTGCGCCGGTGGTAGATGGGGTGCCAATCAAGTGGGCTGCTTTGTCCTGGATGGTGTCGAGCTTCTTGAGTGTTGTTGGAGCTGCACTCATCCAGACAAGTGGAGAGTATTTCATCACACTCCTGACTTGTGCCTTGTAGATGGTGGAAAGACTTTGGGGAGTCAGGAGGTGAGACACTCGCCGCAGAATACCCAGCCTCTGACCTGCGCTTGTAGCCACAGTATTTATGTGGCTGGTCAAGTTAAGTTTCTGGTCAATGGTGACCCCCAGGATATTGATGGTGGGGGATTCGGCGATGGTAATGCCGTTGACTGTCAAGGGGTGGTGGTTAGACACTCTGTTATTGGAGATACTCATTACCTGGCACTTCTGTGGTGTGAATGTTACCTGCCACTTATCAGCCCAAGCCTGAAAGTCGTCCAGTCTTGCTTCATACGGGCATAGACTGCTTCATTATCTGAGGAGTTGCGAATGGAACTGAACACTGTGCAATCATCAGCGAACATCCCCACTTCTGAATGAAGGTCATTGATGAAGCAGCTGCAGATGGTTGTGCCTAAGACATTGCCCTGAGGAACTCCTGCAGTGATGTCCTGGGGCTGAGATGATTGGCCTCCAACAACCACAACCATCTTCCTTTGTGCTAGTTATGACTCCAGCCAGTGGAGAGTTTTTCCCCTGATTCCCATTGACTTCAGTTTTACTAGGGCTCCTTGATGCCACACTTGATCAAATGCTGCCTTGTTGTCAATGGCAGTCACTCTCACCTCACCTCTGGAATTCAGCTCTTTTGTCTATGTTTGGACAAAGGCTGTAATGTGGTCTGGAGCCGAGTAGTCCTGGCGGAACTCAAACTGGGCATCAGTGAGCAGGGTATTGGTGAGTAAGTGTCGCTTGATAGCACTGTCCACGACATCTTCCATCACTTTGCTGATGATTGAGAGTAGACTGATGGGGCGGTAATTGGCCAGATTGGATTTGTCCTGCTTTTTGTGGACAGGACATACCTGGGCAGTTTTCCACATTGTCAGATAGATGCCAGTGTTGTAGCTGTACTGGAACAGCTTGGCTAGAGGCGCGGCTAGTTCTGGAGCACAAGTCTTCTGCACGACAGCTGGGATGTTGTCAGGGCCCATTGCCTTTGTTGTATCCAGTGCGCTCAGCCATTTCTTGCTATCATGTGGAGTGAATCGAATTAGCTGAAGACTGGCTTCTGTGATGGTGGGGACCTCAGGAGGAGGCCGATATGATCATCCACTCGGCACTTCTGGCTGAAGGTGGTTGCAAACGCTTCAGCCTTGTCTTTTGCACTCGAGTGCTGGGCTCCGCCATCATTGAGGATGGGGATGTTCATGGAGCCTCCTCCTCCCGTTAGTTGTTTAATTGTCCACCACCATTCACGACTGTGGCAGGACTGCAGAGCTTTGATCTGATCTGTTGGTTGTGGGATCGCTTAGCCCTGTCTATAGCATGCTGCTTCCGCTGTTTAGCATGCATGTGTTGCAGCTTCCCCAGGTTGGCACCTCATTTTTAGGTATGCCTGGTGCTGCTCCTGGCATGCTCTTCTACACCCCTCATTGAACCAGGGTTGGTCCCCTGGCTTGATATTAATGGTAGAGTGAGGGATATGCCGGGCCATGAGGTTACAGATTGTGGTGGAATACATTTCTGCTGCTGCTGATGGCCCACCGCACCTCATGGATGCCCAGTTTTGAGCTGCTAGATCTGTTCTGAAGCTATCCCATTTAATACGGTGGTAGTGCCACACAGCACGATGGAGGGTGTCCTCAGTGTGAAGCCGGGACTTCGTCTCCACAAGGACTGTGCGGTGGTCACTGCTACCAATGCTGTCATGGACAGATGCATCTGCGACAGGTAGATTGGTGAGGACGAGGTCAAGTAGCTTTTTCCCTCGTGTTGGTTCTCTCACCACCTGCAGCAGGCCCAGTCTGGTAGCTATGTCCTTCAGGACTCGGCCAGTTCATGGCTGATCTTCTACCTCAACTCCACTTTCCCGCCCTATCCCTTGATTCCTTTAGTGTCCCAAAATCAATCGATCTCACTTTTGAATACACTCAACGACTGAGCCTCCACAGCCCTCTGGGGTAGAGAATTCCAAAGATTCACCACCCTCTGAATGAAGAAATTTCTCCTCATCTCAGTCCTAAATGGCCGACCCCTTATTCTGAGACTGTGACCCCTGGTTCTAGACTCTCCAGCCAGGGGGAAACAGCCTCTCAGCATCTACCCTGTCAAACCCTCTAAGAAATTTACACATTTCAATGAGATCACCTCTCATTCTTCTAAACTTCTCGGCCCACTTTACTCAATCTTTCCTCATAGGACAACCCTCGCATCCCAGGAATCAATCCAGTTAGTGCCATTTGCCCGCGATAAGGGTGGATGGTGCCAGTGTTGGGGACTGCGCGTGCTTCGATTCTCTCCACCTCCGTTGTTTGCAAACTCGAGAGCTCCAGCTTCTCCAGATGTCTCAACAGACGTGCTGTGCTCCAGCAGGCTGCTCACACCATCACTCTAAATCAGCCCTCCCCATCCAGATGGCTCTTGCCTCGTTCGTCACTGCCCACGTCACCTTTCCACGATTTCCTGCTCTCCCATAATGGCCCAGAAATTAAAGACTGAGTGTTGATGCGGGGGTAAGGCTTCCCCGCGATCTCTCACTCCGCGTTGGCTTTTTCAGATCCAGCTCGCACGAACTTGATGTTCCAGACATCAGCTGGGCAGTGCTTGCGTATCCCACCGGCGTAGTGAATTCGTGCGAGCTGTGGGATCACGTGACTCAGTTAGAGCCAATGGCAGCACACCATCTTCCATTCATAAGTTTCACATACGTGCTGTGAAAGCTATGAATCTTACACACCCCCAAAATAACAGCTAAACCTCAATTAAATTTTAAAAAAAAACCATCACAGTAATAAAATAAGTATAGTTAAATAAATTAACCATTTTAAATAAAAAATTAAATTTTTGAAAAAATTTAAAATCTTTTAAAAAGTTATAAAAATAAACTTACCTGTCTTTAAAGTCTCTAAAAAAGATATACCTGTTAAAAAAAATTCAAAATAATACTTAATTCACTACTTACCTTGTTAAAAGTGGGTCTTACTCCTCCTTTTTTCATTTCTAAAATCTTCCGTCCTTACCTGCGCGTCCAAAGCACTAAGTGCACAGCGTGCGCGCAGCCTGTAGCGCGCACGCGATGCACCGAGGAACCGCCCCCTTTTCCAAAGACCAAGTGCCGGTTTTCAGCGCATGCGCAGGGCATGCAGAAAACCGGCAATTGGTGACAGAATACGCGAGAGTACACAGTGCGTACTCTCGCGTCGCGGGATGAATTTTTGGGCCAATATCTCCAGTTGAAAGTTGAACTCAGGTTGGGGATTGGCAGCCTCTCAGCATCGTATCGATCTGCCTGCTCCTTTTTTTTTTAATCCCCAAAGTATGTTGTTTATTTGTAGATTTCAGTCAAGAAAAAATATTTTTTTCTCAATAGTTTTACTTTTTTTTGGAGACGATTAATTCGCTTTCCCCACAAAGCCTTAACAGCGAATAACATTAAATACTTTCCTATGTGGGCGTCGCTGGCAAGGTCAGCATTTATTGCCCATCCCTCGTTAAAACTGAGTGGCTTACCAGGCCACTTCAGAGGGCAGCCCGCTTGACTGGCAGCCCATCCACCTCCTCAAACATTCACTCCCTCCACCACCGGCGCCCCCTGGCTGCAGTGTGTGTACCAGCTACAAGAGGCACTGCAGCAAATTCGCCAAGTATTCTTCGGCAGCACCTCCGAAACCCGCGACCTCTACCACCTAGAAGGACAAGGGCAGCAGGCGCACGGGAACACCACCACCTCCAAGTTCCCCTCCAAGTCACACACCATCCTGACTTAGGAGTATATCGGCCATTCCTTCATCGTCGCTGGGTCAAAATCCTGGAACTCCCTCCCTAACAGCGCTGCGGGAGCACCTTCACCACACGGACTGCAGCGGTTCAAGGTGGCGGCTCACCACCACCTTCTCGAGGGGCAATTAGGGATGGGCAATAAATGCTGGGCCTTGTCAGCGACGCCCACATCCCCTGAAATAATAAAAAAAAAGTTGAGTCAAACACATTGGTGAGGGACTGGAGTCACATATAGGCCAAAGGACAGCAGGCTTCCTTCCCGAAAGGACATTTAAAAGTAACCATTTAAAACTACAACAACAACTTGCATTTATATAGCGCCTTTAACGTAGTAAAACGTCCCAAGGCGCTTCACAGGAGTGTTATCAAACAAAATTTGACACCGAGCCACATAAGGAGATATTAGGCCAGGAAAGAGGTAGGTTTTAAGGAGCGTCTTAAAGGAGGAGAGAGAGGTAGAGAGGCGGAGAGGTTTAGGGAGAGAATTTCAGAGCTTAGGGCCTCGGCAGCTGAAGGCACGGCCACCAATGGTGGAGCGATTAAAATCAGGGATCTGCAAGAGGCCAGGTTTGGAGGAGCGCAGAAATCTCGGAGGGTTGTAGGGCTGGAGGAGATTACAGAGACAAGAACATAAGAATTAGGAGCAGGAGTAGGCCATTAGGCCCTTCGAGCCTGCTCCGCCATTCAATAAGATCATGGCTGATCTTCTACCTCAACTCCACTTTCCCGTCCGATCCCCATATCCCTTGATACTCTTAGGGCTGGATTTTGAATGACCCATGGAGTCGGGTTTGGAGGCGTGTGGGGGGTTAAATTTGTGGGATCGGGGTTTCCGACCCCATCCCGACTCCATCCCACCTCCACGCAATTTTGACAAAATCAGTCGCGGGGTTCCCGACTCCGTCCCGCCTCCAAGAGGCGGGAGAGGCCATTAAAGCCCTTAACAAGCTCTAAATTGGCTCTGTAATGCCATTTTGAAACGTTTTAGCTAGTTTAACCCTTTTCTGACGTGAAGTACGCCTGATGTGAAACACTCCAGTGAAACCTGGCGGGAGCACAAGTGGATAGCTGACTATCAGCTGCAAGTCCACTATTACAACGGAGATGTGATGAAGGTAGTAGTAGTATTGTGATGAAGGTAGTAGTAGTATTAGGTCTGAAAGTCGCCGCTGCTGCATTGAATGTGTTCAGAGACTGCCTGGCCTTTGCTGTGAGAGGACTTGGATGCAAAAAAAAATTTCTCTCTCTCTCTCTCTCTCTCTCTAATCCTCTAGGAAATCATATGGGAAAATGGCCGGAAAATGGAGGGCTGTGCCGTGCGATGTTCTGACACGCCCTCGTGGGAGGCGAGACTCCGCGCTCGGGAGATCTGAAATGGAGGGCTGGATTTTGTGAATGGAGGCGAGTTGGAGGCGGGACAGCTGCTTGTCGTGTCAATGTCCCGCCTCCATCCTCACCTGACCATTCAGAGGGATTTTCCCCTGATTGAGCTTGTTAAGCCTGCCCTGCGGGCTCAGCAGGCCAATTAGGGAAGAAGTCACTGACAGATCACGTCAACGTCAGACGTGCTATCTGTCAAGACTTCTTGAAAGAAGAAATGACAGTGTTTGACAGCTCTGTGAAGCTGTCAAACACTGACATTCTCTTTAGTTTGATGAGGCTTTGTGGTGAGGACTCATCAAACATTGCAAATTTGTAAATTTCAGATGTCTGATGGATCGGAGGGTCCATCAGCCATTACCTGAAATTGACAAGGGATGTCTGCTCTCCCCATCCAGTGCGGCTAAAGGCTATGGAAGGAAAACAAGGTAAGTGAACACTTTTTTAAACTTATCACTCACCTTGCATACTTACCACTCCACAGTTGCACCCATCACTCACCTCTACACCTTACTTCCAGGTGCCTCCGACCAGCGCAGACCTCCTCTACATCTCCTCCAACCCGGCGGGGTTCTCCGAGGTCGGGAAGCCTTCACCTGTGAAGGTAAAATGGCACTAATCCTTTTTTCTGCCTGTTAACTACCTGTTAACAGGCAGTTAAAAGGATTAAATGCCTTTCCCGCCGCCAGGAAACAGAACCCGAAGCTGCACATCTTCCCGCCTCCTGGCAAATGGGCACGGAGGCGGGATAGGGGCGGGTTTGCCATCCGCCCCCACTTTCTCCGAATTTACCGGCTGTCCTGCCTCCATGCCGCCTCCTCGGGGCTTGGAAAATCCAGCCTGGAAACTTTACCCTGTGATAAATGTAGTCCATTTTCCTAACCTTTGTCCTATGAGGAGAGATTGAGTAGACTAGGCCTATATTCTCGAGAGTTTAGAAGAATGTGAGGTGATCTCATTGAAACATACAAAATTCTTACAGGTCTTGACAGGGTAGATGCAGGGAGGATGTTTCCCCTGGCTGGGGAGTCTAGAACCAAGGGTCACAGTCTCAGAATAAGGGGTCGGCCATTTAGGACTGAGATGAGGAGAAATTTCTTCACTCAGAGGGTGGTGAATCTTTGGAATTCTCTACCCCAGGGGGCTGTGGAGGCTCAGTCGTTGAGTATATTCAAGACAGAGATCGATAGCTTTTTGAATATTAAGGGAATCAGGGGATATGGGGATAGTGCAGGAAAGTGGAGTTGAGGTAGAAGATCAGCCATGATCTTGTTGAATGGCGGAGCAGGCTCGAAGGGCCAAATGGCCGACTCCTGCTCCTATTTCTTATGTTCTTATGTTCTTGCCCTCTTCCTTATCCCCCTACCCTTTGAGGAATGTCCATTTCCACGGGCACACAGGTTGTCGGCGGGGGTGGGGGGGGTACGGAAAAAAGGGGCAGAGACTCGTTTTTTCGCCAGGTCTCCGCCCCTTTTATGTAGCCCTAGGATTTCCTGGAACTGGTCCCACGCTTGCCCACTGCTGCTAACGAAGCTGGGGCTGTTTTAAGGGATATTCCCGGCCTCCTGCCCCATATTCCGGGAACGACAGCTGCCTGGTGCCCCAGCGAAACACAGCGCCAGGAGCCGCCCTCGGACTAGGGTTGCCAGCTGCGGTCGGACGTATTCCTGGAGGTTTCATCACATGACCACACGCCGCCAACAGCCCCGCCCCGCACGCTTCCGCCATTGGTCGACGGACACGGCCATCCTCGCTCCTCGGACCCAACTGACTCAAATCGAATGGACTCTTCATTACCCTCTTTGACTGTCATTCAAGCCCATCGCCAATTTTTTTATCACTAATGAACGAAAATGTTCAAAGAAAATTGTAATTTTTTTCAACACCCCTCTGATTTTTCTCCCGGGTGTTGCTCGCTGCCGTGTCCTGGAGATTAATCTTCAATTCCTGGAGACACCAGGACAATCCTGGAGGGTTGGAAACCCTACCTCGGATGTGTTCCACTGAGCATAGGGGTCCCTTGGACAGTCCTAATACAGCCAGGTAAGTTTAAATGTTCATTTTTCTTTCCCCCCCCCTCGCCCCCAATCCCACCCACTCCCTCCACCCAGGATGTCTGCATGTAACTGGGGCCTTGTGGCTGCTGATTTGCCAACCTCGGAAACCCGACGTGAGGCCTGCAGTTGTGCTCACATTTCCTAGCCCAGGCCTGGCTCCAGGGGCAGGTTATACCAGCGCTCCTTTGCCTGCTCCTATGTCTCAGAGCCAGGGCAGAGGAGGCCCGTAAAATCTGCCCTAAAACCCCACACAGAGCAGCTCCATAGTAACCAGAGGTCAGCTCCGTAGTAACCAGAGGTCAGCTCTGTCGTAACCAGAGGTCAGCTCCGTAGTAACCAGAGGTCAGCTCCGTAGTAACCAGAGGTCAGCTCCGTAGTAACCAGGAGGCAGCTCCATAGCAACCAGGGGGCGGCTCCATAGCAACCAGGGGGCAGCTCCATAGCAACCAGGGGGCAGCTCTATAGCAACCAGGGGGCAGCTCCATAGTAACCAGGTGCCTGCATCATAGCAACCTCTTTTTGTTTAAATTCGGTGATTGATGGCAGTTGCCACCACCAATACAAAGAGGAAGCAGGTGGCCCCTTCTTAAAGGGGCACAACCAATAAAACTGTAACTTAAACAAAACGTAAAGGAAACTTAACAAATTAAATCAAAATTCTGTTTCCGGAGGGGGCGATGATGCACTCCAGTCCCTCCGGTGCCCACCGGTCGCGGAAGGTCTCGAGCGTGCCGGCGGACACCGCGTGCTCCATCTCCAGGGACACCCGGGCGCGAACGTGGCCCCGCGGAAGAGGGGCAGACAGGCAGTCGGGCCGAACGACCCCCCTCGACCGCCCGCTGCCCGGGACCGGTTCATGGCCGCCTTGGCCAGGCCCCAGGAGCAGTCCTACGAGGAGGTGCACCACAGCAACCAGGGGGGTGCTTGGGGAGGGCAGGTGGCCTCCCCACCCTGGGTAACCACGCTACAGGCCGGGGGACGCGGAGTTCCCAGGGTCAGGCAGCTCCAGAGGGGCTGTCAATGAACCTCATCAGGCAGTGACGCGTCGTGCCTGAGCAACGCACAGGGGAACTCAATAGATTGCAAATGAATACAGAAGGAAGTTCAAAACGTGCCTTTGGACAGTAAAAATAGAACCTTTCGAATAAAGAGTCAACAAATTATTATTTGCCTTACCGAATGTAACAAAGGCTGGTCCTCAAGAGGTATTACCAAAGTTTAACTAAGAAAAGGATTAATTAATATTAAATGCAAATGAAGAGAAAATAATGAGCAGCTACAGAACAGATTCATTAACCTCGGTAAATATTCGTCATTCACGAAGAGAAAAAAGTGCAAATTACAGTAAAAAAAACGGAGAACAGAAGCTTGCAAACTGACGTAACTAATAATTTCCTGTGGTTCTAATTACAGCTGAGAGAGAGAGAAGTAGAAGAATTTAAATGAACGTCAGCATCCAGACATACTTTGCTGAAGCACTTTGTTATGTCGGGTTTAATGATGGGATTTAATAATCAACAGAAGCGCAGCACAGGCCAGTCTTCAGCCTGCACATGCTCCCAACATCAGCCCATGTGTTTATTACATTGAACTTACAGCACAGAACCAGGCCATTCGGCCCAACTGGTCGGTGCTGGTGTTTATGCTCCACACGAGCCGCCTCCCACCCTCCTTCATCCAACTCTATCAGCATTTCCTTCCTTTCCTTTCTCCCTCATGTGCTTATTCAGCAGCCCTTTAAAGGCATCAGTGCTATTCGTCTCCACCACTCCCCGTGGTAGCGGGTTCCACATTCTCACCGCTCTCTGGGTAAAGAGGTATAACAACAGTGGTCCCAGCACCGATCCCTGTGGAACGCCACTTCCCACCTTCCGCCAGTCTGCCACCCTACGCTTTAACCTCTACTCTCTGTTTTCTGTTTTGTAGCCAGCTTGCTATCCATTCTGCTACTTGTTCCCTGACTCCACGTGCTCTGAGCTTGGCCATGAGTCCACCGTGCGGTACCTTATCGAAGGCCTTTCGATCGTTGGAGCAATGCAGACGGGGTGGGACCACAGTTCAGTTAACATCCTTTTCAGAGCGGAGGAAAAGCTGTCTGCTCTGGGGAATCGGCGTGGTGTACACTGCCTGGATTACTGCAATCAAAATCAGTTGCAAAAGACTTGCATTTAAATAGCACCTTGCACGACCGCAGGACGTCCCAAAGTGCTTTACAGCCAATGAAGTACTATTTTGAAGTGTAGCCACTGTTGTAATGTAGGAAACGCGTCAGCCAATTTGCGCACAGCAAGCTCCCACAAACAGCAATGAAATAACTGACCAGATCATGTTTTTAGGTGTTGGATGAGGGATAAATATTGGCCAGGACACCGGGAGAACTACCCTGCTCTTCTTCGAATAGTGGCCATGGGATCATTTACATCCACCTGAGAGAGGGCAGACGGGGCCTCCGTTTAACGTCTCATCCGAAAGACGGCACCTCCGACAGTGCAGCACTCCTTCAGCACTGCACTGGGAGTGTCAGCCTGGATTATGTGCTCAAGTCTCTGGCGTGGGGACTGGAACCCATGACCTTCTGACTCAGAGTGAAGCCCACTGTGCCACGATCCTAATGACACCAGAAGAATTTTTGACTGTTAAACATCTTTTTGCTTTAACCCCATCTCTAGGGAGCATTTGCTGCTTCCAGTCAGGGGTGTGATGGAATACTCTCCACTTGCCTGGATGAGTGCAGCTCCAACAACACTCAAGAAGCTCGACACCATCTAGGACAAAGCTAGCCCGCTTGATTGGCACCCCATCCACCACCTTAAACATTCACTCCCTCCACCACCGGCGTACCATGGCTGCAGTGTGTACCATCTACAAGATGCACTGCAGCAACTCGCCAAGGCTTCTTCGGCAGCACCTCCCAAACCCGCGACCTCTTCCACCTAGAAGGACAAGGGCAGCAGGCGCACGGGAACACCACCACCTCCAGGTTCCCCTCCAAGTCACACACCATCCTGACTTAGAAGTATATCGCCGATCTTTCATCGTCGCTGGGTCAAAATCCTGGAACTCCCTCCCTAACAGCACTGTGGGAGCACCTTCACCACACGGACTGCAGCGGTTCAAGAAGGCGGCTCACCACCACCTTCTCGAGGGCAACTAGGGATGGGCAATAAATGCTGGGCCTCGCCAGCGACGCCCTCGTCCCAGGAACTAATTAAAAACAAATCCCTTCCAAACTGAATCCAAGCCACAGAATGGGTGGGCGGGAGTACGATGACAAAGTACCCAGGCAGGAGTCAACAGAAGGAGAGGTGGAAGAGTGCAAATTGTCACAGAGAGGTGGGAAAAGGGAGAGCACGTCTGAGAGGGAGCAACAACAGACGAGAATGATTATCAAATATCTCTGCAGTGTAATTAAAATTAATAGTTTAAGAGACCAAGATAAATCTGTCAGGGACTTAAGAGTCTGAATGAAAGGCAGTGGAATAAGGGAGAAATGACGGACTTAAAATTAAAATTTGAATTATTACTTAATATTACAACTAACTGTGTGATATTCACGAGCAAATAGATACTCTTTTGAAAAAAACATTAGCTCATAAGCTTGTAGTTCACACAGAAAAGTATTGCACACATGGTATTGTAATAATAGCAGAGCAATTACTTCTAAAGGGCATATTGCTTATACTTTAGCTCTTTGTTTCTCTCTACCTGTCGATTTGCTGTGGTACATCTCCTTCTGGAGCTGGGACATGTTGCGACAACGCACATGAATAATTTACTGCGATGCAGCCAGATTCTCTTTGGGTTGCAGTGTGAGTGCGTGCAGTGCGAAACCCTTGGAATGGTAGAGTTCCCTTTTTATACGTGCTTTATGCTGATCTTGTCTTTGTATCTCGTTCTTTGGTGCCTGCCTCTGCTGGACAGGGTTTGATATTTGCATTTGTCTTATGCCCCCCGCCCCCGCCACCGCCTCCCCATGACCCTCCATGGCCTCGCCCCTCCCTATCTCTGTAATCTCCTCCAGCCCCACAACCCTCCGAGATCTCTGCGCTCCTCCAATTCTGGCCTCTTGCACATCCCTGATTTTAATCGCTCCACCATTGGAGGCCGTGCCTTCAGCTGCCTGGGCCCTGTGCTCTGGAATTCTCTCTCTAAACCTCTCTCTGCCTCTCTACCTCTCTCTCCTCCTTTAAGACGCTCCTTAAAACCTACCTCTTTGACCAAGCTTTTGGTCACCTGCCCTAATATCTCCTCATGTGATTCGGTGTCAAATTTATTTTATAACACTCCTGTGAAGCGCCTTGGGACGTTTTACTACGTTAAAGGCGCTATATAAATACAAGCTGTTGTTGTTGTTGTTTGGTTTAGTTTGTCTATTTCTTGGTCACTTATACTTTCCTGTCTTTTTTTCTCCTACCCAGTAATTTGGTTTGTTTCGTTATCATATAGTGTCAGCTTGGCTCAAGGTTTAAGCCCCACTCCGAGACCTGAGCCCGCAGTCTAGGCTGATCAGTGCTGTCCTGATGGAAGGGCTTCACCGTGCGGTACCTTATCGAAGGCCTTTCGATCGTTGGAGCAATGCAGACGGGATGGGACCACAGTTCAGTTAACATCCTTTTCAGAGCGGAGGAAAAGCTGTCTGCTTCGGGGAATCGGCGTGGTGTACACTGCCTGGATTACTGCAATCAAAATCAGTTGCAAAAGACTTGCATTTATAGAGCACCTTGCACGACCTCAGGACGTCCCAAAGCGCTTTACAGCCAATTGAAGTGTAGCCACTGTTGTAATGTGGGAAACGCAGCAGCCAAATTGCGCACAGCAAGCTCCCACAAGCAGCAATGAAATAACTGACCAGATCATGTTTTTAGGTGTTGGTTGAGGGATAAATATGGGCCCAGGACACCGGGAGAACTACCCTGCTCTTCTTTGAATAGTGGCCGTGGGATGATTTACATCCACCTGAGAGAGGGCAGACGGGCCTCCGTTTAATGTCTCATCCGAAAGACGGCACCTCGACAGTGCAGCACTCCCTCAGTACTGCACTGGGAGTGTCAGCCTGGATTATGTGCTCAAGTCTCTGGCGTGGGGACTGGAACCCATGACCTTCTGACTCAGAGTGCAGCCCAGAAGGGCTCAGTGGATGCAAAAGATCCCACGACACTATTGGAGTTCTCCCCGGTGTCCTGGCCAACATTTATCCCTCAACCAACATCACAAAACAAATAGATAATCGGTCATTCATCTCATTGCTTGCTGTGCGCAAATTGGCTGTCGCTTTTCCAACATTACAACAGTGACTACACTTCAAAAAAAAGGCAATTAATTGGCTGTGAAGTGCTTTGAAAGGTCATGAAAGGTGCTCAATGAATGAGAATTCTTTCTTTCTTTATAATTTGGAAACCAGGGCACTGGGTAAAAGAAATAAAAGAATATGCATTTTTATAGTATTGCATCTCTCTAGAATTCCCCAATGTGCTTCACAGAAAATCAATTATTTTGGAATACAGTTGCTATGTTGACATATGAGGCAGCCATTTTGCGCATGGCAATGACCTGCAAAGCAGCTATGAGATTAATGACAAGTTAATGCATTTTTGGTTGAGGGATAAATATTGGCCAGGACACCGGGGACAACTCCCTTGCTCTTCCTAGAACTGTGCCACGGGGATCTTCAATGTCCAGCCAATCCGAGGGAAGATGGGCCTCGGTGAGGTGACATTGTTTTGCCATTGGACATGTATCTCAATGATCCCAAAGGAATCTCCAGGACAAATTTGGGAAGGAGAAGGCGGTTTCTACAGCTGAGAAAGCACCTACAGGAAAACAACACCCTCAGCTTCTGAATCTTGAACCATCCCTGGCCAATAGATTAGTCAAGTCAATAATAGGGTTAAAAGAAAGAAAGACTTGCATTTAATTAGCACCTTTGAGGGCTTCAGGACATCCCAAAGGGCTTTACAGACAATGAGATACTTTTTTGCAGTGTAGTCACTGTTGTAATGTGGGAAACGCGGCAGCCAATTTGCGCACAGCAAGCTCCCACAAACAGCAATGTGATAATGACCAGATAATGCGTTATAATGATGTTGATTGAGGGATAAATATTGGCCAGGACACCGGGGATAACTCCCTTGCTCTTCTTCGAAATAGTGCCATGGGACCTTTTACGTCCACCTGAGAGAGCAGACGGGGCCTCGGTTTAACGTCTCATCCGAAAGACGGCGCCTCTGACAGTGCAGCGCTCCCTCAGCACTGCACTGGAGTGTCAGCCTAGTCCAGGGCTGTGCTGAGGTGATTATGTTACTGCACTAGCAACCCAGAGCATGCGAGTTCCAATCCCTTTGATGAGTCAAATAGCCTTTTCTTGTTCTACGCTTGATTACGTTCTTCTGCGACTGCCCAAACCTATTTTCCTGAGAGTAAATCCCCACGGAAGAATATACTTGAATAAATGGAATAAATAAATTAAACAAAAGGCCCTGTCCAAAACTCTGAGGTACACTGTATTTATAAAGCTGTGGACCCAAAGGCCCAGAGTTTACTTGAAGTGCAGTAATGGATCTCGCACAGATTTGCTCATGGTAAGCCAGAGGCCAGAGTGTTTATCAGGACAGCTGCCAGGTACATATATTGCACAAAATGTTATTCTGATGCTGACAATCTGACAATTTTAAATTGATGATCTTTCATCAATGACTCCCCGACCAGAGGAAATTGTTTCTCCTTACTCCCTCTATCTTGGTAATTAAAAAAAATACCTCCATTATTGCTACAGTAAGCTAAGAAGTCACGATCTTCTGAATTCCACTTTCCGATCTCTCTCTTGCTCTGCATTGTTGATGTTTGATGCGTATTAAAGTGTTACATTAAACACTTTACTAAGTGCTGTGCAACGAGGGGGGAACAAAGCAGCTCGCACCAAACGAAGCACCGAAGGCCAAGGCCCGCGTTCAGTGCGAATCGCCAAACCGGCAGTTTTATCGCCTTTGCTTCTGGCTGAGCTTACGGCCTCCTCTAATCACACATGACAGGTTTACGGAGCAGAAACTGTGAGCTCCGACGGCCGCGTCCATATATAACACCCCGGCGACAAATTAAACGTCAAGCCCAGGTTCATACCTCAAGCCCTGATCCAGTTGGTGTCTCTTGCAGTTAACACGAACACATTTTACAGCAGGGTGCCTGGTTTGCCCAATCCAGGTCCCTTGGCGTTCTGTATATTGACTTGAAACATCAGGGGGGAAAAATTCAGTTGGTTAGCGCCTCTCGTTAGCGCCTCCGGGCGGCGCTAGGATCTTAGCGCCCGAGCGCGACGATTTTAGCACCGCTCACGAAATTGACCAGTCGTTTTGCGGCGGCGCTAAGCACCACCGCCACGGTCTCCTGCGCCCGCAGATCGTGACGTCAGTCAAGCGTGCAACGCCCCGGTAGCGCCCCTGGAGCGGATATTGAGTCGCGCCCCCTGCCTTAGCGCCTGCCGCTCGGAACGACAGGTAGAGGGGAACGTTTTCAAGTCGGGAAGGGGCTGCGAGAGCGCTATTTAAAGGCGGGCGCTTCCTGCCTTTTCTTGTCGGCAAAATCTTTGGTTTTAACGCTGTCCTAAGGAGTTTTGGCCCTCAGCACCACTTTTGAGGTTCCTAAGCGCCGAGCTCTTTCCCTGGGCCTATCCATTAGAGCTTCCAACACAATTGCTTTAGAGGTCTCTCCAGGCCGAGATTCAAGGCTGCAATGAGCAGGGTGTGGCTGGCCAGCAAGATGGCCCCTCCCCTTTAAGAACTGGACGGTGCCAGTCTGTCTGGCTTCCATGGTAACTGGCATCGCTTGAGCTTCGGTAGCGTTCTGAGGTAGCGCCTCGCTCCCCGACGTTTGCGCCTTAAGAGTGCTGTGTAGCGCCTGATTTAGCGCTCAAATCACCTCCAGGGGGCGATAGAGGCGAATTTTGCAGTCGGAGGCGATAATTAGCGCTGGGCGCTAAACTTTGCGCCCAGGCCGATATTAGCACCCCAAAATGGGCGATACCGAATTTTCTCCCCCAGGTCTGTTTTTAAAAAAAAATCAGGCTGTGGGACGTCGCTGGCAAGGGCTGGCATTTATGGCTACCCCAAGCTGCCGTGAGAAGGTGGTGGTGAAGGTAGCGGTTTTGATACAACTGAGAGGCTTGCTAGGCCACTTCAGAGGTTGGCAAGGGACTGGAGTCACATGTAGGCAATGTTCCCTTTAAATTTGTTTTGGGGGTGCGTGGCCCCTTTAAGGGGCCGCACAGCCCATTCAAATTTCCGCGCACGCGCGGTTTTTCCATTTAAAAGCTGGTGAGCCAGCCTGCGCCGGACCTCCAGTCCGCGGCGCCACCGTGCAGCTGAAGGGGAACATTGCATGTCGGCCAGACCAGGCAAGGACGGCAGGTATCCTGCCCTGAGGTACATTAATCACCTTCACCAATAACGCAACCGAATTTTAGTCACCTTTCCAGATGTCTTTAAACTGAGTTCAAGTTCTCAAACTGCCATGGCAGGATTTGAACTCACTTTCGCTGAGATTATTGCTCCATGACTTTGGATTACTCGTCCAGTAACAGAACCACCAGCCGAGCGTAGCCTGAGTTGCCCTGATAAGTTGAGGGCGGGCCTTCTCCTTGGATCGCAGCAGTCCGTGTGCTGACCGCCCCTTTAACGGGCTGCGATGCTATTCAGTCGGGAATTCCAGTACATCGACGGCGTTCCGGCCGGTAACTATGGCAACGTTCCAGGAACCCACACGTACCTACACTGTGCATCATCAGTTTCCCTTCAGGATGGTCATACCCCCTCCGACAAACACTCAACCCCCGCCCCCCTTATCGTTTCCTTTTGTGGATTATGTTAGAGAAAGTGCAATTTCCCGTCAAAATTTTGGCATTTATTGCTGCCGCGAGAAGGTGGTGGTGAAGGTAGCAATATTCTTGTAGCAATATCAAAGAATTGAAATATTTCATAAAAATGAAGCTTTTGCCTCAGGGCTGCTCTTGGCAGCCAATTTTTTTTTTTTAAATCAGCTCCTATGGTTGGCAGGACGGATAACTGGTTGTTGGTGAAGAGGGGGGAAGAGAGCCAGACTGGGCCAAGTGGCAGAAGCTATTTAAGATAAAGTAATTCATTGCAGCGTGACTAAAATCAATGGAGCACGGTAAAAATGTTAAACAGCAATGAATAAAAACGACAATTGTAGTAAATGACATTGCAGTTGCGGAGTGACTCAAATCAATAATTCACTGGATTGTGAATCTTGGAATCTGATTAAAACAAAACAGTAATGCAGATGAACGTTTACCTCACAGAAGCTTCCAGTGCAGCCAGAGTCCAGGTGAATTCCCCACATGACTCTATTCCCTCCCCAACCAGTGACACATGGAAATACACAGAATATACAGCACCGAAACAGGCCATTCGGCCCAACAGGTCCGCGCCGGTGTTTCTGCTCCACACGAGCCTCCTCCCACCCCTCTTCATCTCACCCCATCAACATATCCCTCTATTCCTTTCTCCTTCGTGTGTTTATCTCGCTGCTCCTTAAATGCATCCATGCTCTTCGCCTCAACCACTCCCTGTGGTAGCGAGTTCCACATTCTCACCACTCTCTGGGTAAAGAAGTTTCTCCTGAATTTCCCATTGGATTTATTAGTGACTGTCTTATATTCATACCCATAGTCTTGGTCTCCCCCCGCATGTGGAAACACCTTACACAAAAGCAAAAATACTGCGGATGTTGGAAATCCGAAATAAAAACAGAAAGTGCTGGAAATACTCAGCAGGTCAGGCAGCATCTGTGGAGAGAGAAACAGAGTTAACGTTTCAGGTTGATGACCTTTCGTCAGAACTTATATATCATATAAGTGGAAACATCTTGTTGCTTGTTCTTGTCTACAGATCCCGACATGGCCTTTCCCCACCCTACAATTGTTAGACTGCTGAGGCCACATGTTGCAATGTAGATAGAAACATAGAAAAATAGGAGCAGGAGCAGGAGTCGGCCATTCGGCCCTTCGAGCCTGCTCCGCCATTCAATATGATCATGGCTGATTCTCTATCTCAATACCATATTCCCGCTCTCTTCCCATACCCCTTGCCGCCGTTTGATGTTGTAAATATTGTCCTTAAATTCAACACAAATATTTAGTATCCACATTTCTGAAGGTCTGACTGAGATCAGAAACTCGCCATGTGAGAAACTGCGGGCACAGAAGCAAATCTTCACCACGTGATAGCCGAGTGTTGCAGAGTACCAACCTATTGCACCACCATGCTCTTTCCATGCAAGTATTAGGGCCGATTTTCTTCAAAAATTGCACTTCTAGTGGGAAGCCACAACTCGCTGGGAGCTTATGTCATAAAATTGTCATCCTTGTTTTCAAATCCCTCCGTGGCCCTTGCCCCTCCCTATCTCTGTAACCTCCTCCAGCCCTACAACCCTCCGAGATATCTGCGCTCCTCCAAATCATGCCTCTTGCGCATCCCCCGATTTTAATCACTCCACCATTGGCGGCCGTGCCTTCAGCTGCTGAGGTCCTGAGCTCTGGAATTCCCTCCCTAAACCTCTCCGCTTCTCTTTCCTCCTTTAAGACGTTCCTTAAACTACCTCTTTGACCAAGCACCTGCCCTAATATCTCCTTACATGGCTCGGGGTCAAATTTTGTTTCATAATCGCTCCTGTGAAGCGCCTTGGGATGTTTTACTACATTAAAGGTGCTGTATAAATGCAAGTTGTTGTAAATTGGTAGTTAGGGTGCATTGACACTGAACCATTGCCAAGTAAAACCGCTTCACATTGATGCCATAGTTGTAGCATAAATGGAGCCTAAATAGTATTTTTAAAGGTTGCAAATCGAACAAATAAGTCTCCATGGAAACTTAGCTTTAGCCCACTCATCGGGTTTACTGTCAGTCAATTCCTCGATTAGGTACTTTCTCCAGGAGCTATAACAATGACATTTCTGTTGTTCAAGTATATCTTTACATAAAAAAAGGAAAGACTTGCATTTCTCCAGCGTCTTTCATGACCACCGGACCTCTCAAAGCGCTTTACAGCCAATGAAGTAATTTTGAAGGGTAGTCACTGCTGTAATGTAGGAAACACAGTAGCCAATTTGCGCACAGCAAGCTCCCACATATTGGCCAGGACACCCCTGCTCTTCTTCGAAATACTGCCATGGGATCTTTTATGTCTACCTGAGAGAGAGCAGACGGGGCCTCGGTTTAACATCTCATCTGAAAGACGGCACCTCTGACAGTGCGGCACTCCCTCAGTACTGCACTGGAGTGTCAGCCTAGAATTTTTTGCTCAAGTCTCTGGAGTGGGACTTTTGTTTTATTCGTTTATGGGATGTGGGCGTCGCTGGCAAGGCCAGCATTTATTGCCCATCCCTAAGAGAAGGTGGTGGTGAGCCGCCTTCTTGAACCGCTGCAGTCCGTGTGGTGAAGGTGCTCCCACAGTGCTGTTAGGGAGGGAGTTCCAGGATTTTGACCCAGCGACGATGAAGGAACGGGCGATATACTTCTAAATCAGGATGGTGCGTGGCTTGGAGGGGAACTTGGAGGTGATGGTGTTTCCATGCGCCTGCTGCCCTTGTCCTTCTAGATGGAAGAAGTCGCGGGTTTGGGAGGTGCTGCCGAAGGAGCCTTGGCGAGTTGCCGCAGTGCATCTTGTAGATGGTACACACTGCAGCCACGGTGCGCCGGTGGTGGAGGGAGTGAATGTTTAAGGTGGTGAATGGGGTGCCAATCAAGCGGGCTGCTTTGTCCTGGATGGTGTCAAGCTTCTTGAGTATTGTTGGAGCTGCACTCATCCAGGCAAGTGGAGAGTATTCCATCACACTCCTGACTTGTGCCTTGTAGATGGTGGAAAGGCTTTGGGGAGTCAGGAGGTGAACCCACAACCTTCTGACTCAGAAGTGAGTGTGCTACCAACTGAGCCACTGGCAAACACATCACTTTGTTTGTTTTAATATATTCTTGGGTTGTGGCGTCGTTGGCAAGGCCAACATTTATTGCCCATCCCTAGTTACCCCTTGAGAAGGTGGTGGTGAGCCGCCTTCTTGAACCGCTGCAGTCCGTGTGGTGAAGGTGCTCCCACAGTGCTGTTGGGGAGGGAGTTCCAGGATTTTGACACAACGACGATGAAGGAACGGTGACGTATGTCCAAGTTGGGATGGTGTGTGACTTGGAGGGGGACTTGGAGGCGATGTTGCTCCCATGCGCCCGCTGTTCTTGTTATAATCATTTTCAAAGAACCAATATGAATCAGCTCATTGAACTTAATTTCTTTTTACAGAAGCAATGTCCTATAAACAAAATTAGAAGTAGCTACACAGGTTTAGTTGAAAATGCATCTACTGCTCAGCACAGTATATCTGCAGTAAAACTCTGGTCTCTGGCCATTCTGATTAAATGGGCATCGACCTTAAATAGCCACTTACAGGTTGCAATCAAATTAAGGCAACTAAGATGACCACTTAGTATTGATTTTCATTGTAATTAATACTAGTTCATTATTGTGCTTTTATACCGCTGTAATTGATACAGTATCACTTTTTCCTAATAGACTACTTATTCAGAAGATTGATGGGGCAGTATATTCCAGCTCACTGCCAGGTAACTGGAGATGGAGCCAAACCATTCACCCTGCTGTACCACGATGAGATGTATTGAATGAAATGGGAGGAGGCCACTGAGTTACAGTCCTATAAAAAGCACCAAAAACACGGATAGAAAGATGAGGAGAATTCCTTTGTCTCTGGTTCGTCCTCGCTGGATTGAATACTAGGACATCATTTAACACCTCTTTATTGTCACTGTATTAAGTCTGCTGACGATAAACCGAGTATGCCCAGCGATGGAACGCGAGGAATCCTATTTTATGTGGAGCAGTAGGAAATGCCCTTAGATTTCTGACTGAGCTGTTTTATTTATTAAAGCATCCTTCCTTGGAAAAGGACAAGGGCTGTGACTGAATGCTTTGTGAGGCTTCTTAGCATCGGAGTTAAGTCTCTGAGGCAGCAAAGGTGTCTGCAGAGACGAGGACAGTACATTGTCGAGACTTGACATGGCTTTGACCTGCAGATAATGAATTACAGGGCTCTGGTTGTTAACAGAATCTCACTCGAACTGACACTGCTTCAGCACTCAACCAAAAATTCATAGAATGGAGCAGGTAATGTTTATGCATCGGTGTAAAGTGTACGTCTAGCAGCCTGCTTCTGTGACCTACTGTGCAAAGTTTAACAGTGTATACGCTCAGCTGACCCCTTCAGCAGGGTCTCTGAATTGCTGCTTTCATATCATAGAATCACAGGAGGCCGCCATTCGGCCCATCTTGTCCGCGCCGGCCTAATCCCACTTCCCACCTCTTGGTCCGTAGCCCTGTAGGTTACGGCACTTCAAGTGCATATCCAAGTACTTTTTAAATGTGATGAGGGTTTCTGCCTCTACCACTCTCTCAGGCAGTGAGTTCCAGACCCCCACCACCCTCTGGGTGAAAAGATTTCTCCTCAAATCCCCTCTAAACCTCTTACCAATTTATGCCCCCTGGTTATCGACCCCTCCGCTAAGGGAAATAGGTCCTTCCTGTCCACTCTATCTAGGCCCCTCGTAATTTTATACATCTCAATTAAATCTCCCCTCAGCCTCCTCTATTCCAAAGAAAACAACCCCAGCCTATCCAATCTTTCCTCATAGCTAAATTCCTTGCAATAACATCTTTCCCATCCCCCTGGGTTATTCAGATTGCAAGATTGTTGATGCGGCATCTGCAGATTTCGACAAAACAGTGTTACTGGAATTCAACAGATCTCTTCATATTAACGTGACAAGTCATTGTGACATTAAACTACCATTGTCTCACTCCCTGTGGAACTCTATAAAATCATCACCTTCTATTAATGTCTTTGATGCTGAAATATCGATTCAGCACCTACAAAGGAATGGATTTAAATCAAACTAGGAATTATCAAGGGCACCTGACATTGGCTGATTAAAGAAATAGAGAGCTGGCATACAGAAAGAAGTGAGTAGAAATGAGTAGGGCAACAACCCCCAAAGAGAGGAAGCAACGTAGCTTCAGACACACTGGATAAAAGAAAAAAAGACTGGCATTTCTATAGCGCCTTTCATGACAACCAGACATCCCAAAGTGCTTCACAGCCAATGAAGTACTTTTTTTTTAAAGTGTAGTCACTGTTGTAATGTAGGAAGCGTGGCAGCCAATTTGTGCACAGCAAGCTCCCACAGAAAGCAATGTGATAATGACCAGATAATCTGTTTTAGTGATTTTGATGGAGGGATAAATATTGGCCCAGGACACCAGGGAGAACTCCCCTGCTCTTCTTCGAAATAGCGCCATGTGATCTTTTACGTCCACCTGAGAGAGCAGACGGGGCCTCGATTTAACGTCTCATTTGAAGGCCGGCACCTGCGACAGTGCAGCACTCCCTCAGCACTGCACTGGAGTGTCAGCCTGGATTTTTGTGCTCAAGTCTCTGGACTGGGACTGTGAACCCACAACCTTCTTACTCAGAGGCGAGAGTGCTGCCCACTGAGCCACGGCTAACACAAGCATGTTGCCACACGCTAAATGAAAGAGGAAATTTTGCAGCTGCAGAGAAATGGTAGCAAACCCCAGCACAGCAAAGGATTGAGAAGGAACCCCGAGACACATGTAACTAACGGGGGCATTTGAAATGGATTGGGAATGAACTCAAGAGACAGATGTGATCTTCTCCACTCGCTTCGATCATCTAAAGGGGTGGGAAAGGAATACCTCCCCCCCTCCCCAATAATTGGCCCTGGGTTTTTACCCCTCCCAGGGGATTACAGGGTATCACAGAATCCCCACAGTGCATCGAGCCTGCACCGACACATATCCCACCCTATCCCCGTAACCCCACGTATTTAATCCCCCTAACACTAAGGGTCAATTTATCATAGCCAAATCAACCTAACCCGCACATCTTTGGACTGTGGGAGGAAACCGGAGCACCCGGAGGAAACCCACGCAGACATGGGGAGAATGTGCAAACTCCACACAGTCACCCGAGGCCGGATTCGAATCCGGGTCCCTGGCGCTGTGAGGCAACAGTGCTAACCACTATGCCACCATGTTGCCCACATGGGTAGGGAGTGTCCATGTGGTGACGCACAAGGCATCATGGCTGCATGGACCAGTGGGCCTTTTCCTGCCCATCATTTTCAGATGTTCGTATCACCACGATTACACTTCAAAAGTAATTTGTTTGAGAGACTGGTGAGCGTGGATCCAAGCATCATACATTCCCCTGGAATCATCCCCTAAACCACCGTTGGCCGAGTGTTTCTCTGCAATATGATGCCAAATAGTAGGTTTAAAGTGATTGGTAGGAGGTTTAGAGGGGAGTTGAGGAGAACTTTTTCACCCAGAGGGTGGTGGGGGTCTGGAACTCACTGCCTGAACGGGTGATAGAGGCAGAAACCCTCGCCACATTTAAAAAGTACTTGGATATGCACTTGAAGTGCCGTAACCCGCAGGGCTACGGACCAAGAGGTGGGAAGTGGGATTAGGCTGGAGAGCTCTTTGTCGGGCGGCACGGACACGATGGGGCGAATGGCCTCCTTCCGTGCTGTAAATTTCTATGATTCTATGTCTCCCACATATGGCCTGACTAGATCACTGATCATTTACATAAACCATTGGGACTCAGGAACTGGAAGTATAACTTTAAAATTTGCAGATGACACCAAATTAGGGGGTGTAGTTAATACTGAGGAAGAATGCAACAAAATACAGGAAGACATTAATAAACTTGCACAATGGGTGTAATGAACAAATTAATTTCAATGTAGGTGTAGTGTGAGGTGGTGCATTTTGATAGGAAGAATAAGGAGGCCACATACTCCCTGTAAAATAAGAGTCTAAATGGGGTAGAGGAGCAACGGGATCTGGGGGCACAGATACACAAATCACTAAATGTAGCGACGCAGGTTAATAAAACCATTAAAAAAGCAAACAAAGTACTGGGGTTCATTTCTAGAGGGAAAGAATTGAAAAGCAGAGAAGTTATGCTAAACTTGTACAGAACCTTGGTTAGACCACACTTGGAGCACTGTGCACAGGTCTGCTCTCCCCATTATAAAAAGAACATAGAGGCACTGGACAAGGTGCAAAAAAGATTTACTAGGATGATACCAGAACTGTGAGGTCATACCTATCAGGGACGATTGAACAGGCTGGGGCTCTTTTCTCTGGAAAAGAGAAGGCTGAGGTGTGACCCGACAGAAATAAGATTCTGAAAGGGTTGGATAGGATAGACAGTGAGGAAGCTGTGTCATCAAGCCAGACTGACTGACCATTGGGACGCTGCCTGTCTAATCAAGGAATGGGGGAAGGGTGAGACAGAGGGGCACTAAACTCGCCCTGTTGTGGACACCATTACGAGGTTAAGATGACACAGGAAGTTCACAATTTTTGTGTTTTGAGGAAGTGCAAGTCTATATCAGCATCTTTATGGTCTCATTTACTCCGGGCTTGGAGCTATTGAATACTGGGGCTTCCAGCAGGCTGGCACCTTGATCTCTCTTCACCGTGCATCTCAATTGTGCAGCCAAATGAGGCTGGTTGTGTTTTAGGGTCTTTCCTACCCTCCTAGATTATCTCATACCTTCAGTCGCTCGTCATGAATGAGTCCTAACTTCCCAATTTTTTTGTTGTTGAGAGTGCCTATTCTCGACTTGAAATCTAAGTGAACTTTTGGCAGTGTCCCTCAGATCATGAAACACAAAACTTGGTCTTAATTTTTAGCATCTGGACTTTCTTGTACCTCCACAGCCTCTCTGGTCTTTGCTGGGCATCACATCTTCAGACCTCATTTAAGTATAAAACCATTAAGTGAATTTATTTAACAAAAGCCGAACAGGGGAATAACAGCCATGCAATAGTTATATATTTACACTAGACCTCCATCCACCAATCCCCTTGATAAAATAAAAGGATCACAACTCTAGCACATTTTAGATCACATGCTTCTTTTTTTCCTTGCATCTCTTAACATTGTACTAAATCTAAACTATATTTTCAAAGAATCAAACTGATTTTTTCCCCTCTCTCTGAAGTTTCAAACTAGTAAGTTCCTTTTCTCAAAGGTTTTCAAATTGACTCTTCAATTCACCTCCCTTGAAAGACAAATCTCCAGCAAGGTGGTTAAAAGGCAATCCTTGTGGTTTTTATTCCCCTACCTCCATTCTTAACTGGGAGCTTTAACCCCCTCACTAGAATCCTTGGCTGCCTCAACCAGTGTTTCCCAGGACTCCCTTAAGAGTTCAAGATATTAAGGGGAACAGATAGGTTGGATAGAGAGAAACTATTTCCGCTGGTCTAAAACTAGGGGGGCATAGTCTAAAAATTAGAGCCAGACCTTTAAAGTACAATTCCTTCCTTGTACAAGGTGAGAGTTTAAGCCACATCTAGAATACGGTGTCTAGTTTTGGATCCTCAAATGGGGCCTTTGTTATCTGTGGGGAGGGGGGAGGAGGAAGAAGAGAGAGAGAGAGAGAGAGAGAGGGGAAGGAGGGAAAAACACATTTCAAGGCGATATGATAGCGATTCAAATAATGAAGGGATGAAATTCTGTCCACGTGAGTATGTTATTTGAACTAGGTAGGCAGGGAGAACGAAGGACATCAGTACATATTATAAAAAGCAGTTAAGTTACATGCTAGAAAGACTTGCATTTATATAGCACCTTTTATAACCTCAGGACATCCCACAGCGCCGTACAGCCAATGAAGTACTTTTTTTTTTTTTAAGTGTAGTCATTGTTGCAATGTAGGAAACGCGGCAGCCTATCTGCACACAGCAAGCTCCCACAAACAGCAATGTGATACGACCAAGTAATTTTTTTTTTATGCAAGTGATTTTGGTTGAAGGATAAATGTTGGCCAGGACACCGAGGAGAACTCCCCTGCTCATCTTCCAAATAGTACCATGGAATCTTTTACGGCTATCGGAGAGGGCAGACGGAGCCTCTCATCCAAAAGACAGTGCCGCACTCCCTCAGCACTGCACTGCAGTATCAGCCTAGATTTTTGTGCTCAAGTCCTGGAGTGGGACTCGAACCCACAACCTTCTGACTCAGAGGCGAGAGTGCTGCCCACTGAGCCACGGCTGATGCACAATGAGGAAGAGTCACTGACCTCTGAAATAGGTTGCCAGCGCGCACAGCGAGTGCGGATTCGCTGCAAGTGTTCAAAAGGACGAGGCTCTGTGAATGGAATCCATCTTGAGCTATAGATGTTAGGTGGGTTAACAGGGAGTAGTGACATCAGTCACCCTGGTCTCCTGGAGCCTGCTAGATCACCTTCGGGGGTCCGAGAGGAGTTTTTCCTCCCAGAGTCTTTTCCCAAATCAGCCCAAGATATTTTCTGCTCTTTTTGTTTGCCACTGCCAGGAGATTGTGAGGCTTGCACGGGAGGTCTTGGATGGATTGATGATGCTGCGTGCAGATTACAGATCAGAATGGGGCAGCTAGATGTTGTAGCTAATCTTTGCCTGCCCTATTCTGTACCTTCATAGGTTAAACAGCAAGAAAGCACACTCAATAATTCTTCTAAACAATGCATTCTCTGCACAAGGCCGTCGCACATTTTTGGTTTCTTCTCTTGATTTGTTTGATATTGAAAGACCGAGATGGACCCCTCCCCAAGCCGCGGTAACCATCACCTTCTCAAGTTCCAAGATGATGCAAAAACAGCATTAATGCCGCAGCACTTCAATTTGAACAGGACAAGTGCTAAATTAAGGTCTTCTGTCTGCAGAATCATCTAACAACACGCCAGGTGGTCAAAGGGGTGATCACAAATCTTTATTACATTAGTGATCATAAATATCACGTTACAAGGTGATGGTGCTTTTACAAGTGGTTATTAAAGGAGTGAGACCCGAAAGTACTTGTACACATCTTGCCATTAGTTTTTGCTACTGCAACTGTACTGCATTTACAAACCATTCCCAAAAAAACCCAGGAAACCTGACAAGGGGAATAAATGGAAGTGAGTGTGCCGCGGTGTCCATTTGTTTAGATATTTATTGGTTAAGTGAACCCTGTGTGAAAATACAGAATTTATGGAAACAAAGAACTTTGATAAATCTTAGTTAACAAAAGGCTGTTTTATGAATAAATACTTAGGTACACTGATAAAACATTCACATGATCCCACCAATGGCTTTCCTCAGTCACACATGTCCGACTACTTTTAATATATAAAAAAAGCACAACACTGGTCCTTTTAAGCATAATCTGTTTTTTTTCTAACAGTCACCATAGGTTGATGCAAGGATAACGTTTAGAAAGACTCTAGTTTAAACATGTACTAGGTTTGCAGAAATCAACTTTGTATAGTACACCCAAAAACCAAAATCACAACACAATCCTGTTATATGCAACGGGTTGGGACGGACCAAAACAAAAATGTTACTTACAACCAGACTTGCACATAACAGGTATAATTGATGCAAAGTCGGGAATAAACTGAACTTGTTAATGATATGTTTAGATTAATTTTACTAGAAATGACAGAATAAAACTTGACTTTACAAGCTACCATACAGGTATTAATGGCAGTGTTAGGTCATGACAACTTGAGGCGTTAAAATAAATTTAAAGAGAAAACACTACATTTGGAATGTTGTAAGGCTTTTTTCCCTATGGCACAGCCCTAACGTATTTGTTATTAGCATATACTGAAAACCGGTATGAAATCATCCAGAAGGCACTGCTTTACATTCCTCCAACATCCCGCCCCTACAGAATATGTTTTGACCTTTTAAGTACAAATATACTTTGGACCCTGCTAAGAGTACTTCAATCCGAACTAAACATGTACGCTAAGCTCACCTGTCTCTCTTCAGGGACTGTAACATTCATAAACTAAGCACTAGTTAACAGGTAATACTAGAAACAGCATTCAGGAAATGCACTTTTGTATATCGGACAAGTATTTCTGCTGTTACTGGTATTCTAACATTTGCACATTATTTAGTATATGGCTTCTGCTAAAACTGGCTTAACTACAGCAGTTGTAAAAATTGATCCTTGAACCTAACTAGTTACGTATGGAGCATCAGCGAGCGTGGAGTGTTTCTTTAAAGCACTGTATTCCATTGCCAGATAATTATATATACATATATATTGTACACACAATGAAAAGTTTTCAAAGCACTTTGTCATCAAATTAGAAGCACATCTAGTCCAACATTGTGTCTGGCACCCTTATAGTCTAGAGATCCACACGTGCTGAAGAACGATCCCCTCAGGACATTGATCCTGGTCACTCCCATATATGGCTTCGTTTGGTTCTGGGCATGGTTAATCGAATATGTAGTTAATAACAATCTGAAGCAGGATGAGGAAGAGAATGACGACATAGTCTCTGTGCTGCAAGAGATTCTGATTTGCACTCGACTGGCTTGGTGCTGTCCGACTCCGCAGGGCTGCCAAACTTCTAAAATAAAGAATGCACCTTTTAGTCCAACAAACACAAATCGCACTGGGTTTTATAAACACTGAATATTTCCGCCAGAGCGTATCATTTAAGAAAAATCCACTTTATTTAAATTTTGGTTACGTGCCTAAACACTCGCGCTAATCCGCGATATCTTCTTCTAACAAATCTGGCGTCAACAGTGCTATCTTTGAATCTCTTCGGTCCTAGACTCGAAACGTGCACCGCATTAATCAGCCAGGTTGGTGGTGCAATTGGGGAGCTGCCGAACAATTCGACATTATCCCACAAAGGAGTAGGGCGGAGGTGGGAGGGAAAAAGGGGGAAGAGCGGAGGGGAGGGAACGGGAAGAGGGAGATGGGGAGAAGGCAGAGGAGGACGAAGATGACAGCAACTTGCATTTATATAACGTTTTTAATGCAAAAAAAATTCCCAAATTTATAGGATAAAGGACCGGGAGTCAAGCTATGATGGGGGAAGCTAAAAATAACAGTATCAGCACAGTAATTTATAACTTGGATTCTGTTCAAGATCTTTTGCAGTTTGCAAGGACAGACAGTGGTTCTGACAGCAAATTAGCTTTATTACTGAATGTGACATGATTTATAAATTGTGTAAATTTGAAAGCATGCCTTTTCCTGCTAACAATGACCCTTCCAGATCCCCGACTGTTCTTACTTCACATCACAGGATAACAAGCTGAAATCTCAATAACTCGCTGGCCCAGGTAGCTTAGAATTCCCAGGAGACACCAGCAAATGGTTATAGGTTTTGCCTTGAGCAAAGCTAATTTCAAAATAGCCCAACACAGGTGGTAATGTAATAACTCACTACGTGCAAGAAGAGTGAAAAACAGACAATTGGTTCGGGGGCAGGAAGCATTAGAGTGGAATTATAGGAGCTTCCAAACCTATTGTAGGCTCAAAACGGGGAAAATTAGGAATATTGATTTTTTTTAAAATTATAAATGAAGCTCCCAAATTGATTTTACGACAGCAAGCCCAAGAGAGTGGATCAGTCTCTGCCTTTGGGGCCTCTGGAGATGCCGTCAATCGTACACTGCGATTGGCTAATGAAAACTTGTTTCTGAAGGTCAGGGAATGCTCTGCTGTCCCCCAGTGGTCGGCCGAGGGCAGCTCAAACTCACCCAGTGAAGAGCAGCAGATCTGAATTTTAGCCGAGGCTCGCTGCGGAGGAGCACCTGGGGTGCAGTCCAACACCTGGGCATGGACCTGCGGGGTAACTCCGGCTGGGAAACACCTGGGCATGGACCTGCGGGGTAACTCCGGCTGGGAAACAACTGCGCTAGCTGAAGCCAATAGCAGATTCATAGCCCATGTCATAATGTCATCCTATTTTACCAACTGGAAATATGAGTCGGCCTCACAATATATCACCTGTGAGGGGAAAGGCTATCAAATCAATTTTTAAAAAACTCAAAAATGCAGTAAGAGAATTAGAGAGACATGAAAGGGTCGTTGTAAATATAAAAAGGAATGCTTCAAATTTACACAATTTGTAAATCATGTCACATTAAGTGTAGCTATTTTTCCACATAGTTTGAGTGAGTTTGCAATCGTATGTCTATGAATTTTTAAATCCACTGTCTGGAAAGAAGAAAGCCACTGACAAGTGTGGTTAATACTGAATAATAGTAGTAATTACGACATATAAATATTCACGGGTACATTTTACAGCTCACCGAATGCTGAAAGGAAGAGTGTTAAGGGAAAGTCACTGATTTGTTTCAAAACGTTTAATAAAAAAGAAACCCTTTGGTTCAGCGGTCAAGTGCACTGCTGGTGCTGAACAGTTATACACAGCAAGATCCCAGATACCATTCATGGTCGGCAGTGAGCCAGCTGACTGCCTGCACGGCAGTGCGCCGTTACAACAGGCGCAGCAGTCCTGAGGCTTTGGAGTTGTGAAGAAAACAGCCAAGATCCATGCATCGGATTACTATCCTCTGTTGCAAAGTGAGGGAGGGAGTGCGTGAACGTCTCTCTCTCTCTCACTCTCCAACAAAGAATGGTCACTTGGGTGAGGTCCTGGAGGCCTGTTGGTGTCCAGGGAAACTGTCCCCCAACGTCAGTTACCATCTGCACATTTGGAAGCAAGTTGTATAATGCAAGAACCCGTTAAAGAAACCGGTATAAGAACATAAGAATTAGGAGCAGGAGTTGGCCATTTGGCCCTTCGAGCCTGCTCCGCCATTCAATAAGATCATGGCTGATCTTCTACCTCATCTCCACTTTCCTGCACTATCCCCATATCCCTTGATTCCCTTAATATTCAAAAATCTATCGATCTCTGTCTTGAATATACTCAATGACTGAGCCTCCACAGCCCTCTGGGGTAGAGAATTCCAAAGATTCACCACTCTCTGAGGGAAGAAATTTATCATCTCAGTCCTAAATGGCCAACCCCTGGTTCGAGATTCCCCAGCCAGGAGAAACAACCTCTCAGCATCTTCCCTGTCAAGTCTTGTAAGAATTTTGTATGTTTCAATGAAATCACCTCTCATTCTTCTAAACTCTAGAGAATATAGGTATAATTTTCACCCTTACATAATCTCCTGTGGGAGGTGAATAAACTTTTGAGGCTACTCGATTCTGTCTGAAAATTATTTTCCAGATTACAGCACTCTTAAGACATGACATTCTTTGGGAAAAGATAAAGCAATATATCGCACCTATTAAGAGCACAATATTGTTGTAATGTGAATAATAATTTTTCAGATTAGGCAGTCAACAGCTGCATTGGCACAATAAGACCAGAGGGTGGTGAATCTTTGGAATTCTCTACCCCAGACGGCTGTGAATGCTGGATCATTGAGTATATTCAAGGCTGAGATCGATAGATTTTTGGAGATTAGGAGGAATCGAGGGATATGGGGATCAGGTGGGAAAGTGGAGTTGAGGTCAAAGATCAGCCATGATCTTACTGAATGGCGGAGCAGGCTCGAGGGGACGTATGGGCGACTCCTGCTCCTAATTCTTATGGTCTTATGCAGGGCTCATTTGCTTAGTCTCTAGATTTTGCTCCATCACCAGATGCTGCCACTGCTCCATCTGCTCCATTATTATTAAAACTCCAAAATTTGCTCTTTAATCTCAATTGTTAATAATGATATGAATCACCCAAACCAACACCAGGTGAATCACCTGCCCCAACAGTCTTGGTGAGATCAGGAACTCTGTCTGCGGAGGAAACCTGCATTCCAACACCACACAGTATTCTTTAAATTTAATACCCCATTTCATACCTATTGATCTCCTCCTGTGTATGCTTTATTGAATCGATGGCACTCAGAAGCTCACTAAGGTCATTTGTTTTCTTCCTCAATCTTGTGCTGTGCTTCGCCGTCTTTTGTTCTGCAAGAAACGCATGGAGTCTTACAAGAGGATACATCATGACTAAGAGAAAACCGAGGCAGCTGTAGTGCTAAAACAAGTCAAAGCATCAATCTCTCTCTCAGTACCTTCAAATACTAAACATTTTGAAATTTACCAACAATTTGCAATTTACCAACAATTTACCTTTACACAGCGCCTTGAATGTAGTAAAACGCCCCAAGGTGCTTCACAGGAGCATAATCAAACAAAAACTGACACCAGGTTAAAGGAGGAGATATTAGGAGGGGTGGCTTAAAGCTTGGTCAAGGAGGGAGGTTTTAAAGGAGGAGAGAGAGGTAGAGAGGCGGAGAGGTTTAGGGAGGGAATTCCAGAGCTTAGAGCCTAGGTAGCTGAAGGCACGGCCGCCACTGGTGGGGTGAAGGAAGTGGGGGGATGCACAATAGGCCAGAGTTGGAGGAGCGCAGAGATCTCGGAGGGTTGTAGGGCTGGAGGAGGTTACAGAGTTAGGGAAGGGTGAAGACATGGAGGGATTGTAAAGTCAGCTAGCCAAGGCAAAAGAAGTCAGTTGTTAAACACTTGGGTATTCCATCCACCACTAGTCTTCGGGAAATGGCTATTCATAGATCTCTTCCTCTGAAGGTCCTTTGTTGCTTCTCGTCACCTCTATGCTTTCTCCAATAACTTCCAGAGCTTAAATGGGGCATCGGTCTTGGTAATTTCCCTCCCTCAAACAGAACACAGTATGAGTGAGTCTAAATATCTTTTGTGATTGGCACTCAAATTCCAGTCCTCTCACTGCAAATCCAATTATTTATCACTGTAACCGCAGGGTGATTATAATTACTGAAGGACTGAAAAAACGAACACATACTTGGGTGGCGTCACAGTAACGCAAGCAACAGATCATTTGCCCAAGACTAGATCATCACGGGTTTGAGTCGGGCAGATGCTGCTTGAATCTGCCGAGCTCAGTCAGAAGAGTTCAAACAACTCTGGATTAGGCACTGAATGGAATTCTGCACGGGGCAGGGGAAGCAGAAGATAGATCAAGCTGACATTAGCCTCAATCAGTACCTCGTACTTCTCCAACAGAGCTGATCTCTGTCATTTGGAGAAACATTACTGCCTCAGCCCGACCCACGCTCTGGCAGGATAAGGCGCGATGACAAGCAGCGTGCAACCGGAGAAGAGAAGAGAGAAAAAAAAAACAGGAGGAGAACAACTTTGGTGTGTTTTTAATTTCTTATCGGGCTGCTATCCTTGGCTTAGAACGGTAAAGTTAAACAATTTAAGGAAAGACACGTCTAGCCGATCCTATTCATCCAGTTACGAGTGCTTCAGCACATCACCCTGGCAGTGCCTGAATTTTACAATTGCGTACTCCTGTTTGTGTCCCTATAGAGATGGGAGTGGGTGGTGCGGCACGGAGGGGGTGTGAGGGGAAAGCTTAAAAAAAAATTAAAGCAAACATAAATGAAAAATAAAGCAAAAATAATGTTTCACTAAGCTAACATCCCGTCACAGCACAGAGCTTAATGCTGTCTGATATATAACTAGGATAGAGAAGTTTGGAGGATGAAAAGACAGAGGCCCCAAAACTCACTTTCACTCTCCGATGAGTCCTGCTGATCGAGTTCTGGACTGGAGCAGCCACTTTCAGGACTCTGCTGTCCACTGTGCTTACTCCGGGTTCGTTTTGGCGCAGAGACCTGCAGCAATTAAATGTAACACAAAATAAGTTTGAAAATGCTTTTGTTGGCTCACGTACAAATATCATGACCAGTCTTTCTAAAAAAAGACCTCGTTTCTAAAATGTTCCCCAGAGTAGTTTTTTTGTGTGCCAAAAACTGACCTACCAATAGCTGTAAATATCAGCTTTTTAAAAAATTTATTCACAGGATGTGGGCATTGCCGGCAAGGCCAGCATTTATTGCTCATCCCTAATTGCCCTCGAGAAGGTGGTGGTGAGCCGTCTTCTTGAACCGCTGCAGTCCGTGTGGTGAAGGTGCTGTTCGGGAGGGAGTTCCAGGATTTTGACCCAGGACGATGAAGGAACTGCGATATATTTCCAAGTCAGGATGGTGTGTGACTTGGAGGGGAACTTGGAGGTGGTGGTGTTCCCATGCACCTGCTGCCCTTGTCCTTCTAGGTGGAAGAGGTCGTGGGTTTGGGAGGTGCTGCCGAAGAAGCCTTGGCGAGTTGCTGCAGTGCATCTTGTAGATGGTACACACTGCAGCCACGGTACGCCGGTGGTGGAGGGAGTGAATGTTTAAGGTGGTGGATGGGGTGCCAATCAAGCGGGCTGCTTTGTCCTGGATGGTGTCGAGCTTCTTGTTGGAGCTGCACTCATCCAGGCAAGTGGAGAGTATTTGGCTGTCAGGAGGTGAAACACTCGCTGCAGAATACCTGGCCTCTGACCTGCTCTTGTTGCCACAGTATTTATTTGTATAAAATGTGATTTCCTCATCACCCGAGTCAATATTTTGAAAGACCTAGAAGGACAAGGGCAGCAGGTGCATGAGATCACCTCCTCCAAGTTTCCCTCCAAGTCACACACCATCCTGACTTGGACATATGTCGCTGCCGTTCCTTCGTCATCGCTGGGTCAAAATCATGGAACTCCCTCTCCAACAGCACTGTGGGAGTAACTTCACCACACGGGACTGCAGCGGTTCAAGAAGGCGGCTCACCTCCACCTTCTCGAGGGGCAACTAGGGATGGACAATAACTGCTGGCCTTGCTGGCGCTGTACATAGCTGAGAATTAGAATTTTAAAAAATGCTGGAAGGCACTAACCTTTTGGGAAAGAAAGATCCAATTTCACGACATACTAGAATAACAAGTTATTAGTTATACGAGTGCTTCAGTAAAAATGTTACACATCAAGCACCGCAATGTGCTGGAATATCAACATATCGCATTGTAGTGAAGTATGCAGCTTCGTACCCACGCTTCTGCACAACTGCTATTCTTGACATCAGTCACACCGCCGAGGAGAAATGACACACTTCCCCCAAAAAGAGGAAGATAACTGCAGAGCACAACGCTCGGTGCTGCCACTTTGGATCTCTTCACAGCTGGGTGTGGAATGGTGCTGGCAGGGGCTTCTGCCCACCATCTTGGGTCGATGAATGGGAGGAGAGGACTGGGAGGGGGGGGGGGGGGGTGAAATGATTTACAAATACATTGCCATGCTTAAATGACATTCTTTGAGAAGGAAAGAAAAATCTTTCAAAGTATCTTTCAAAATAGCAAGAAAAAAAATCCCCAGCAGTTAGATACACCTAAAAAAAAACTGTGAGGCTCAATCCATTTGTTCATTCCCAAGTACGAGGGTTTTCATCTGGAAAAACTAATGGTAGAATATCACTGTTGGCCAAGTGGGAGTGGGGCGGGGGGGGTGAAAAATGGAGGAGGAGGAAGAGAAAATAGCTGTTTGAGATATTGACGGGCACCAGTAACAATAAATTCGGCATCTCACAATCTTAAAACCTACCTGACGTTTGTAACTGTCTTTCCTTCCCCCTTGGTTACTGAGACTAATTATACTGGCAGAACGTACCATTGGAGTCCGGTGCCAAACTTTTGACTGGATGACACCTTCTTTTTCATACTGAATGAGGTCATTCAGTGGGTCCCAGGGCCTGGTGCTGCATGCAATAAAATATACTACATAATTAGTTATCAGGCAAAATAGTTACGATCTTAGGACACAGTGCAAGGATCCCCCGTAATCACAGTTGTGACAGTGATGTGATGCACTCCATATGTACAATACTGAAACTAAGACGACAAAGAAGGGACAAAAATGAAAGAAACTAAAGTCAGACAGAAGTTTAGATTTAGATGGCACCTTACTCCATCTCCCAGAAACATCCGAAAGTGCTTTACGCATAATGATTTGCTTTCAAGTGCATCGATGTTGTGCAGGCAAATACAACGACCATTTCACACTCAGCAAAGTCCTGCCAATCTGTTGTTGGTGCTGAGGGAGGAATGTTTGTCAGGACTTGGAGAGAACTCCCCGCTCTTCAAAAAATGCAGAACTAGTGACATAAGAAAACTACTAGGCACTTGGTCTAAGCGTTAAACAAAGCTTTAATCAACTGTTTTACAACATGGAGGTCTAGTTGTGTCCTTCACTAGTTCCTGTTAAGAATGTCCTGCGCAAGCTGGGCCCGTGCTCGAGTATTTATACTCTCCCTGGACAGCGCCACCCGCAGGCCACTCAGTATTATTTCATAAGTCATGAATGACAGATTCATGTCAACTAGTGGATCTTTACAAGGCCACTTGCCAACATACCAGCCAGGAGACCACATTCGAGGCTACCAATCCACGTCTAGCTCTTTCAAAGGAGCCGGCAAAGAATGGCCTCCTTCTGTGTTGTACGATTCTATCAACTACGCTCAGTGTTACTGGGAGACTGATTGTCAACAAATAAAGGAGAAGCGAGACAGAGAAGAGGGAAGGGTTAGGCAGTGAATTTTTCCTTTGCAGATATTAAAATAAAGACACTGGAACTTAGCCATGCAAAGTAACTCATGCAATACCTTTTCCTGTGCAGTTTAGGAAAGGCCCATTTCAGCACATTGACAGAGTGTCAAACAGAAATGCATACTGTTCTTTACACAATATTCCACTGCACAAGGAGAGCAAGAGTCAAAATATTTTTTGAAGACTTACTCTGCGTATTTGTACTGCCACTCTCCTGTAACTAGATCTTGTTCAAACAAGCGAGGAATCCATTCCTCCCCCTTGGCTTTCCGCTGTTTGGCAGCTTGACGTTGAGCTTCTTCCAGGACGAACTTCTCACTCGTGGCTTCATTCTGGTCCTTGTTGTGTATTGCACGAGTTACATGCTGCCACAGTCTAAGGAGAAGATCACGAAAAGGAAGACAAATAAAATTCATGAAAATTAAACTCTTCCTTCAATAACTGTTTGATATTTTATTAAACTACAGGTGAATGGAATTATTTAAAATGTAGTTGAGATTCTGAATGAACTCTTAACAGACCAGGATTACCATCAATTAAAAACAACCATTAATCCAAGGCTGTCGTCAATAGAACTCGAATGCAAGTTATAGAATCAAAATGTCTTGTGAATACGATAGAAGAATATTTTATTTCTGAACAATTTCATAATTAATGATACAGGTTCAAAATATTCAGTTGTCATCAAAGAAATATTTTCTATATCCCAACAGGCAGCATGTACCATTTAGGCGATACCAATTTTAATATTTTCTGCAGTTTTTTGACTTTGTAAAGCCAGCACCTCCCAAACCCGCCACCTCTACCACCTAGAAGGGCAGCAGGCGCCTGGGAACACCATCACCTCCAAGTTCCCCTCCAAGTCACACACCATCCTGACTTGGAAATATATCGGCCGTTCCTTCATCGTCGCTGGGTCAAAATCCTGGAACTCCCTCCCTAACAGCACTGTGGGAGTACCTTCACCACACGGACTGCAGCGATTCAAGGCGGCTGTTCACCACCACCTTCTCAAGAACAACTAGGGATAGGCAATAAATGCTGGTCTTGACAGCGACACCCACATCCCATGAATGAATAAAAATTGGAGAGAATATATTTAAATAAGTATTTGTGGAGAGAGCAGATGACGGCAGGGTTGTGCAGGCAGACTATATGGTGGAAATGGAAATCTTATTTATAATGCTCCAGTTACATCCTGCAGAATAAAGGGCTCATGAACTGGCAAATTTTCTCCTAGTTTAGTCGTATGATTATTCCACACCTTAACAACTCATTTACTGCTATGCAGGCCTATGACAGGAGGGATTATTGGAATAGATTGTTCAAATATTTAAGACAGCATTTTCAGCAGTCCATTATTTCAAACAAATTTATGGTAGGATATTTTTTTCTTTGTGCCTGCACTGTATTTGTATCAGATGCTTGTGGGTTGCTATGGCTGTTGCCAGGGAAATGCATGGTATTCACTGGAGCGTCCGAGGGAGGCCTTAGTTCATTTGGAGAAGGAGGAAAGAGAGGACGAGCTAAATGATGGTCAAAACTGTCCTATAAAATATTGGTAAACCAACTCGCCATTCCTGTACTCTTTCTAAATATGGAATACATTCCCACTTACCATAAAATGATTTGTCTAACTGGGGGGAAAAAAACCAGGGATGCCAATCTCATCAGTATATTTTTGAGGAAGATAAAGATTTTCTATTGTACAGCGCCTTCTCATGTAACAAAGTACTTTACATACAATGAATTACACTGAAACCCCGGTGACTGTTGCTATGCAGGCAAACGAGTCATCTAACTTGCACAGCAAGATCCCACAAACAGTAATTGGATAAATGACTAGATAATCTGTTTTGGTGTGTTGGTCGAGAAAGGAATGTTAGCCAGGATACTGGGAGCACTCCCTCGTCTTCAAAACGGTACAGGGCATCTTTCAAGTCCACCTGAACCATTAAAGCATACAATCTCCTTTTACATCAAAGTGTCAGCTGTGGCTCAGTGGGTAGCACACTCGCCTCTGAGTCAAAAGGTTGCAGGTTCAAGTCCCACTCCAGGGACTTGAGCACAAAAATCTAGGCTGACACTCCAATACAGTGCAGTGCCGAGGAAGTTCTGCACTGTCGGAGGTGCCGTCTTTCAGATGAGACGCTAAACCGAGGCCCCATCTGTTCTCTCAGGTGGACGTAAAAGATTGAAAAAGAGTAGGGGAGTTATCCCCAGTGTTCTGGCAGATTATCTGGTCATTATCACATTGCTGTGTGGGAGCTTGCCGTGCGCAAATTGGCTGCCGCGTTTCCCACATTACAACAGTGACGACACTCCAAAAAAAGTATTTCATTGGCTGTAAAGCGCTTTGGGACGTCCGATGGTCGTGAAAGGCGCTATATAAATGCAAGTCTTTTTTCTTTCTTTTTCATACTTATACACTGCAGGAGCATTCGCAGGCAACCCTGGTCAGACCACACCTGGAGTACTGTGAGCAGTTCTGGGCACCACACCTCAGGAAGGATATATTGGCCTTGGAGGGAGGGCAGCGTAGGTTTACCATAATGATACCCGGACTTCAAGGGTTAAGTTACGAGGAGAGATTACACAAATTAGGATTGTATTCCCTAGAATAGGTCTGGCTTTGTGTCTTAATGCAAGGATCATTCGGTACAAGGTGGATGAATTAGCTGCGCAAATAGAGGTAAATGAATACGATTTGATTGGGATTACAGAAACATGGCTCCAGGGTGGCCAAGGCTGGGAACTCAACATCCAGGGTTATTCAATATTTAGGAAAGATAGGCAAAAAAGGGAGGTGGGGTAGCATTGCTGGTTAAAGAGGGGATTAACACAATTGAAAGGAAGGATATTAGCTCTGATGATGTGGAATCTGTATGGGTAGAACTGAGAAATAACAAGGGGCAGAAAACGTTAGTGGGAGTGGTATATAGACCTCCAAACAGTAATACGGAGGTTGGGGACGGCATTAAAAAGGAAATTAGAGAAGCATGCAGTAAGGGCACAGCAGTCATCATGGGTGACTTTAATTTACATATAGATTGGGCTAACCAAATTAGTAAAAATACTGTGGAGGAGGAATTCCTAGAATGTTTACGAGATGGTTTTCTGGAACAATATGTCGAGGAACCAACCAGAGATCAGGCCATCTTAGACTGGGTATTATGTAACGAGAAAGGATTAATTAGCAATCTTGTTGTACGAGGCCCCTTGGGTCAGAGTGATCATAATATGATAGAATTCTTCATTAGGATGGAGAGTGAAGTAGTTGAATCAGAGACTAGGGTCCTGAATTTAAATAAAGGAAACTACGATGGTATGAGGCGCGAATTGGGTAGGATTGATTGGGGAATGTCACTCAAGGGGTTGACTGCGGATAGGCAATGGCAAACATTCAAAGACTGCATGGATGAACTACAGAATTTGTACATCCCAGTGTGGCATAAGAATAAAACAAAAAGGGTGACTCAACCGTGGCTAACAAGGGAAATTAGGGATAGCATAAGATCCAAGGAGAGGGCATATAAATTGGCCAGAAAAAGCGGTAGCCCTGAGGATTGGGAGCAGTTTAGGATTCAACAAAGGAGGACAAAGGGATTAATTAAGAAGGGGAATATAGAATATGAAAGTAAGCTTGCTGGGAACATAAAAACTGACTGTAAGAGCTTTTATAGATATGTGAAGAGAAAAAGATTAGTGAAATCAAGTGTAGGTCCCTTGCAGTCAGAAGCGGGGGAAGTTATAATGGGGAACAAAGAAATGGCAGCCCAATTAAATGCATATTTTGGTTCTGTCTTCACAAAGGAGGACACAAATAAGCTCCCAGAGATGTTGGAGAACATACGGTCTGATGAAAGGGAGGAACTGAAAGAAATCAGTATTTGCAGGGAAATGGTGTTAGGGAAAATGACGGTATTGAAGGCCGATAAATCCCCAGGGCCTGATAATCTACATCCTAGGGTACTTAAGGAAGTGGCCCTAGAAATAGTAGATGCATTGCTGATCACCTTCCAACATTCGATGGAATCTGGAACTGTACCCATGGATTGGAGAGTAGCTAATGTTACCCCACTATTCAAAAAGGGTGGTAGAGAGAAAGCGGGGAATTACAGACCGGTAAGCCTGACATCGGTAGTGGGGAAAATGCTAGAGTCCATTATAAAGGATGTAATAGCTGAGCATTTGAAAAACAGTGACAGGATTGGACAAAATCAACATGGATTTACAAAAGGTAAATCGTGCTTGACTAATCTACTGGAATTTTTTGAGGATGTAACTGGGAAAATAGATAAGGGAGAACCAGTAGATGTGGTGTATTTGGACTTTCAAAAGGCTTTCGATAAGGTCCCGCATAAGAGATTAGCGGGTAAAGTTAAGGCACATGGGATTGGGAGCAAGGTATTGACTTGGATAGAGAACTGGTTGGCGGACAGAAAGCAGAGAGTAGGAATTAATGGGTCTTTTTCCGAGTGGCAAGCAGTGACTCGTGGGGTACTGCAGGGATCGGTCCTTGGACCCCAGCTATTCACAATATACATTAATGATCTAGATAAGGGAATTAAATGTAATATCTCCAAGTTTGCAGAAGACACAAAGCTGGGTGGGAGTGTGTGCTGCGAGGAGGATACTGAGAAACTCCAGGATGATCTGGACAGGTTGGGTGAGTGGGCAGAAGCGTGGCAGATGCAATATAACGTGGATAAGTGCGAGGTTATCCACTTTGGTGTCAACAACAGAAAGGCAGACTATTATCTGAATGGCAATAGATTGGGAGAAGGGGAAGTGCAACGAGACCTGGGTGTCCTTGTGCACCAGTCGTTGAAAGTAAGCATGCAGGTGCAACAGGCGGTGAAGAAGGCAAATGGTATGTTGGCCTTCATAGCGAAAGGGTTTGAGTATAGGAACAGGGATGTCCTGCTGCAGTTGTACAGGGCCTTGGTGAGACCACACCTTGAGTACTGCGTGCAGTTTTGGTCGCCTTATCTGAGGAAGGATGTTCTTGCCGTGGAAGGAGTTCAGCGAAGATTCACAAGGCTGATACCTGGGATGGCAGGAATGACATATGAGGAGAGATTGGGTCGATTGGGCTTATACTCGCTGGAGTATAGAAGAATGAGAGGGGATCTCATCGAAACATATAAAATTCTGACAGGTCTGGACAAACTAGATGCAGGAAGAATGTTCCCGATGGTCGGAGAGTCCAGAACCAGGGGTCATAATCTACGGATAACGGGTAAACCATTTAGGACAGAAATGAGGAAGAACTTCTTCACCCAGAGAGTGGTGAACCTGTGGAATTCTCTACCACAGAAGGTAGTTGAGGCGAAGTCATTAAATATATTCAAGGTTGAGTTAGATATATTTCTTAAAGCTAAAGGTATCAAGGGATATGGGGAGAAGGCAGGTACAGGGTACTGAGTTTAGATGATCAGCCATGATCTCATCGAATGGCGGAGCAGGCTCGAGGGGCCGAATGGCCTACTCCTATCTTCTATGTTTCTATGTAATTTAGAAGGTTAAGGGTTGATCTGATCGAAGTTTTCAAGATATTAAGGGGAACAGATAGGGTAAAGAGAGAGAAACTATTTCTGCTGGTTGGGGATTCTAGAACTAGGGGATATAGTCTAAAAATTAGAGCCAGATCTTTCAGGAGTGAAGTTAGGAAACACTTCTACACACAAAGGGTGATAAAAGTTTGGAACTCTCTTCCGCAAACGGCAATTGATGCTAGATCAATTGTTAATTTTAAATCCGAGATTGATAGCTTTTTGTTAACCAAAGGTATTAACCGACATGGGCCAAAGGCGGGTACATGGAGTTGGGTCGCAGATCAGCCATGATCTCATTGAATGGCGGAACAGGCTCGAGGGGCTAAATGGCCTACTCCTGTTCCTATGTTCCTTACCCTTTGAATTCTGTGCGACTTTCAGTTATACTGAGCTATTAAGGGACTATGGTCATTGGTTGTACAAGAAGGGTTTCCAGAGTTCAGGCAGAACTTGAACCCCAACATAGCACATAAAAATGGCAATTTAAGTAAAATAAAAAGGATGAGCACACAGTAATGTTGATTGCAACACTTGGAAAGCTATTTATGCATAGGAACGCAGAGGACTGGAAAAGATCGTTGTAGTTAATCTAACCATTCCCACAGGAGTGCCTAAAGGTTGCAACTGATTATTCATGCACTCTGTAGGAGAATGAAAGTGTTCGCACACTTCAGGCTACTAAATCAGAAATTTGATTCTACTAGGCGAGGGTGAAAATCTGAATGGAAGTGAACGTTTTGGCATGATAGATTGAGGTCACTCCTTCATTGAAGTGCGGAATCCAAATATACATCAATTAGAAGACAATACAATGCAATTTTTTTTTTTTACAAAAAGCTAATGACAAAGTATCAGGACATTCAGAAATTGATTCTTATTTTACATAGAATTACATAGACTTTACAGCACAGAAACAAGTCATTCACCTCAACTGGTCCATGCCGGTGTTTGTGCTCCACATTAGCCTCTTCCCACCCTACCTCATCTAACCCTTCTATTCCTTTCTCCCTCATGTACTTATGTAGCTTCCCCTTAAATGCATCTATGCTATTCACCTCAACCACTCCCTTCCACATTCTCACCACTCTCTGGGTAAAGAAATTTCTCCTGAATTCCCCATTGGATTTATTAGTAACTATCTTGTATTTATGGCCCCTAGTCTTGGACTCTCCCACAATTGGAAGCATCTTCTCTACGTCTACCCCATCAAACGCCTTCATAATTTTGAAGACCTCTATTAGGTCACCCCTCAGCCTTCTCTTTTCTAGAGAAAAGAGCCCCAGCGTTGAGGACAGAGGGAGGGAGTATTTTTCATTAATGAAATAACTTTGAAAATACAACAGCCATTCCGTTTGAAGGTTGATAATAGATGTGGAAGTTTAGCAGAAATATACATCGAGAGATTTTATAGCCACTGGCGTTGACTGACATTAACCTTGGGAGAGCTGGAGTGGAAAAAATGCTTGTCCTTAACTGTAGGTCGAACATTAAGGATTTTACCATTGTCTAAGAGATGCAGGTGACGTGGACTTGTAAGAATAAATAATTTCACCGCCAAGATGGCTGATGCCATCATCCAGCTAATTTTTTGGGATAGGCAAGGCAGGAAGACATCTAAGCATATATTCCCCAGATCCATAGAGTGTTATTCCCATAACCTAGAAGGCAATTCCAGCTGGTCTATCCAAAGTAACGAGATTTGGTGGTATTTCCATAAAATATGACTTAGATTTTCTCAACACCTCCCTTTGCTATGACCCATTTTTCTTGGAACCTCAGGGGGTCCACATTCCCATTTTAATGTATTTTCTTGCCTCTGTATGTTTGACCCCTCCTCTCCATTTATTGCACCATTCTTGGTCAACGGGCCTCTCCTCAAACCTTTGGCAATACTGCATGGAAGTGGTTCCATTTTCTCCTGCTTGCTCAGAGGACTCGCTTCACTTCCACCCCATTTATTTCTATACTGCCCAGCGGAACACACCAGGAATGAACCATCTGGCGCGTTCGGCTCCAACAATGCACCACCAGGCTACTATATTACTCAAAGTTCGATTTGATAACACCGTCCCCAAAGTTCTTGCTGCTGAATAGAAATAAAAGACGACTTGCATTTATATAGCGCCTTTCACGACCACTGGACGTCCCAAAGCGCTTTACTGCCAATGAAGTACTTTTTTGAAGTGTAGTCACTGTTGTAATGTAGGAAACGCGGCAGCCAATTTGCACACAGCAAGCTCCCACAAACAGCAATGTGAAAATGACCAGATAATCTGCTTTAGCGATGTTGGTCGAGGGATAAATATTGGCCAGGACACCGGGGATAACTCATCTGCTCTTCTTCGAAATAGTGCCATGGGATCTTTTACGTCGACCTGAGGGGGCAGACGGGGCCTCGGTTTAACGTCTCATCCAAAAGACGGCACCTCCGACAGTGCAGCACTCCCTCGGTACTGTACTGAGTGTCAGCCGAGATTTTTGCGCTCAAGTCCTGGAGTGGGTTTTGAACCCACAACCTTATGACTCAGAGGCGAGGGTGCTACCCACTGAGCCACTGGCTGACAATACTTCTTTTTCCATCTTAAAAGGAAAACGCCACGTTCTAAACAACTCAGTGATGCAAACACTTCTCCAGGCCTAATTCCGAGCACTAATTTATAATGCATGGAAGGCATTGCATTTCCCAGTATCAGATAGCCGAATAAATGTAGGACAACAGAAGGATAATTGCATAGTAATTCAAGCAGAGTTGTTCTGTGTGTCCAAATTGCCTAAGCACAGCCTGAGTGATTTATGAACAGAAGTCAGATACTTCAGTCATATATCGCTGTTCCTTCATCGTTGCTGGGTCAAAATCCTGGAACTCCCTCCCTAACAGCACTGTGGGAGTACCTTCACCACACGGACTGCAGCGGTTCAAAGTGGCCTGCTCACCACCACCTTCTCAAGGGCAATTAGGGATGGGCTTTAAATGCTGCCCTTGCCAGCGACGCCCACATCCCGTGAACAAATAAACAAAGTCTATATTTTTGCATTTTGTGCGTGTCCTGGGTGTGACAGCATGTACACGCGAGAAAGTAACAAGTGGTGATACATTAAGACAAATAAAAAAATATGGTGTGCCCTCTCTCGTATCGGACGTAAATCATTTAAAAAATAAATCACACAATGAAAGAACATGATGCAGTATATTCATGATTTTCTTCTTGTTAAACACAACTTTCTCTTTAAAGAGCATGTTTCAAGATAGGAAGCATCCTAAGAAACTAAGAACTTGCATTTATATAGTGCTTTATCACTTCCTCAGGATGCCCCACAAAGAATTCAGATCCAATGAACTAGTTCTTGAAGTGTAGCCACAGTTGTTACTTAGCCAAACACAATATTGATAAGCAGCCTGACCTCCACTTTTTCAGTTTATGATGTTGTTTGAAGCCCTTGGTGTGGTATTGCCTGCAAAACAGTCCTAAATATCAGTCCCGTTTAAGGATTTTTTGACTATTGTTCTGCAGAAAGGACTTGGAAAAGAGTTGCATCTAAGGGTTGTGTTTTGATGTATTCACACAATTAAAAAGCACGAAGAAAAAAAGGTGGTTAAAATATTAATTTTCCGCAACACCATTAATAAGCAATTTTGTGTCCCCACATACATCTTCAATCTTTTTTTAAAGTAGACATATGGAGCAATAATTATGATCACACTCGATTAAAATCAGTCCAACTAGTCTGTGTAATCATACAAAAATAATGAACACACTACACCTCCTTAGTTGAGTGGGTCGTCCTGCTGGAGTTAACAGAAATAACTCCTAAATATCTGTGTTCTCATGCTAAGCCTGCTTAAAGATTTTCTTTGTCAATTTCTCTTTGAAAAGCTGACTTACTGTGTGTCTCATCTTTTAAAGTCTTCCTGTGTGCACAACCCTGCTGATCGTTTGGGACGAGGGACCTCCCAGCACACTGGGTGTGAGGTGTTCAGCAATGACCAAAACAGGTTAAAAATTGCTTACAGCCTTTGGGGGAAATCAGTATTTTTATTAACTTTTCGTCTCGGTACCTTTTTTTAAAAAAAAAACACTCGTGTAAAAACACTTTGCTTTATAACATAATCCCTCAACGTAACTCTTATTTTCCAAAACCTTTCTGTAGAACAATGGTCAAAAAAGCCCAAAACTTGACAGTATCTGTATTTAACCTGACCTACAAAGTAAAAAAAAAAGTTAAATGCTGACTTTGTATATTTTTTCCCCTTGAAGGATTCCAGATAGCATTTAGCTTTCAGATCACACTAAACTTAAAGCATTCTAAAATAAATTGTGTTTTTGCCTGTAATTGACCAAAAGCTTTCTTTACATCAAGAGACACCCTCACTTAGTTGAAAGGCAGAAGAACTTCATATAGAATTTCTAAGATTCCGTATAATTCAAAGAGCACTAAACTGGAGTAAAACGGGCTGGTGGGATGTTAGTCAACAGGTATTGAGCTCCTGAAAGCAGTTAATAGTAGAAAACACCCATATTGAAAGTCAATTAAGAATATAATTTAAGAAATAGGAGCAGGAGTAGGCCACTCGGCCCTTCGAGCCTGCTCCACTGTTAAAGAAGATTATGGCTGATCTTCTACCTCAACTCCACCTTCCCACACTATCCCCATATCCCTTGATTCCCCATGAGTGCAAAAATCTAACGACCTGTGTCTTGAATATACAGAACGACTGAGCACCCACAGCTCTCGGACAGAGAATTCCAAAGATTCACAATCCTCTAAATGAAGAAATTTCTCCTCATCTTAGTTCTAAATGGCCGACCCCTTATTCTGAGACTGTGACCCCTAGTTCTAGACTCCCCAGCCAGGGGAAACATCCTCCCAACATCTACCCTGTCAAGTCCTGTAAGAATTTTAACTGTTTCAATGAGACCACCACTCATTCTTCTAAACTCGAGGGAATAAAGGCCAAGTCTACTCAATCTGTCCTCACAGGGTAATTCCCTCATCCCTGAAATCAATCTAGTGAACCTATGTTACATAATTCTCCTGTATAGAGGAAGTACAAGTGAAATTGCATTAGGACATTGGAAAGAGTCTCTCTCACATTATTTGGAAGTGATGGGGACCCACCACGGTTTCCTCTAGTTACAAGTTTGACACTTCATTGCAGCTTAAGTTGAATGAGAGGACTGGAGGAAGTTTGGAAAGCTGGTTGTCTGACTGAATGCTTTGACACAATAAATTAAGCATCACTGAAGTGGTGTCGACTTTGCAACAATGCTAAAATTGTGGTATAAATCTGGATTTCGGGCCTGGCCCGATTCCAGAAACAAAGCACTGAGACACTCCCTGGAAGAGGTATGCGTACATTGCTTTGGGAGCAACGCCTGTGCAGTGCCAAACTTTTTTTTGGGAACCTTGAACCTTCTGGGCACTTCAAGCTAACTGGTCAATTAAATTAACAAGTTAATTAAAATAGACAGTGAGGACAGGCACTGCCATCGAATTCTCTGAACATTTAAAGTTTAACCACTGGGTTCTTCTCTGGGTATGAGCATTGGCATTTCAGCCAGGTATGAATGGGATACTGCCCAGATGGAACCGATAGCAGTTGCTGCAGTTTAGATGCAGCATTAGATTCATATATCCAATCAGATCAGATCAAAACCAAGTGGTTCAGCTGGATATTTCGGATCTAAAAAAAGAAAAGACTTTACATCACGACCACCGGACGTCCCGAATCGCTTTTACAGCCAAATAAGTACTTTTTCTTTTGGAGTGTAGTCACTGTTGCAACATAGGAAACACGGCAACCAATTTGTGCACAGAACGCTCCCACAAACAGCAATGTGACAATGACCAGATAATCTGTTTTAGTGATATTGATTGAGGGATAAATATTGGCCAAGACACCGGGGATAACTCACCTGCTCTTCTTCGAAATAGTACCATGGGATCTTTTACGTCGACCTGAAGGGGCAGACGGGGCCTCGGTTTAACGTCTCAGCTGAAAGACGGCACCTCCGACAGTGCAGCACTCCCTCAGTACTGCACTGGAGTGTCAGCCTAGATTTTTGTGCTCAAGTCTCTGGAGTGGGACTTGAACCCACAACCTTCTGACTCAGAGGCGAGAGTGCTGCCCACCGAGCCACGGCTGACAAAAAGGGAGAGTAGTATCAAAGTAAACTGAAATGGGGTACAGTAGGAGAGGACCCTTACTTTTCGGATTCCATGTCCTCCTGCTCATCGAAGAGCACAGTGCACCTGGTTAGTCTCTGCTGTCGGATTTCAGGCGTGGGGTTCCAGAACACTTCTGATACACCAGTCTTTTTGTCATTGATCATCACTTCACTATCCTATAAATTGTAACAAAAAAAGGAAACTAAGGCTCTTTCAAGGGGTTAATTAGTAACATTTAACAGCAAGTGTCACAAAATGGTTTAAATACATTTGAAATTCTTGCAAAGAATCAAAACAAATTACTGTACTTCCAGAATATTTACTTTCTAATACTGTTTTATAAGTAACACATTCCTTATTAAAATATTGTTTGTAATCCATACTCTTTAAAATGAATGACATTTTCAACATTAAAAAATTACCCCAAACATACATCTCACTACTCACCCAGTGTCCTTCCAAAGTAGCCAAAACCTCTGACCCCAGCTTGATTTTTCCGAATATCTGGTTAACATTGTTGTTGCTGCCTAAAAATGGCTGGAGACATTACAATTATTGATTATACAGTATTGGAGGGGGGAAAAAAACACCATAATATTATAAACTTTTGGTGTGCAGGTAGTTTTCAATTAAAGTGGAGATAAAATTGCCAACTTCTTCATTTTTGTAGTGTTGAGCTTTCAAGACAAACATCAATTTTTTGTTTGATCCTTCCGCTTTACAATTAGGGTCACAGGAAATCGCCACTGATTTTCTCCCTCCCGGTGAAGGCCCGAGCTTCACTCATCTTGGTGTTTCTCGTTACCACCAGCAGAGATTAGCAACTCACCAGGTGGGGATGTGCAACCATGAACCCCATTAGCAAAGACATTTTAAATGTCAAATTCTTTTCTTGACAACACCTGCGCGGCAAATGTGATTAAGGTTCAATTTAATTCACACGAGGCATGTGATTTATGAATTTGACAAAATGGTCAAACACATTTTGCAATTGTAGTGTTTGGGTTTTAACACTGCCATTTATCTTACTCAACTACTGGTGTGTTTAAACCCAAATTAAGCTTAAACGGTGTTTAATTTCTCAACTAAACACAAGCAGATGCTGGTAGTGATGATTTTTGTATATTGTCTCATCTGTACACTGGACAAAAGACCTTCATCAGTCTAAACAATTGTTTCTTTCCTTTGGGAAAAAAAATAATTTATGTAAAACTATATTGGCCACCTTAAATGAGGTTTTAACAATGTCAAAGAGTTTTTTAAAAATCCCATTTTAAATTTCATTTCATCTTCTGATTTGTTTTTTGAAAAAAGAACTTTTTGTACAAATACCGACTAAAATCAATGTTTTGGGCAGGAGAAAACCATTAGTCTGTCTAGCCGACCCTTCCAAACCTCCCATCAGTTTCCTTACCATGATTCTGGAACTAAAAGCCCCGCATTTTCTTTCCTAATAAGATTTCATTCAGTCCTTTTAAAAAAAAAAACACTAGGATATGAGATCCCAAAAAATGTGCAAAAGAGCCCATGGGAAACCTGATCTCCCAATTACCCTTCCTTTCTACGGACAAAAGTCCATTATCCCTCGGATAGCCCAACCCAAGTGCGGAATTCAACTGTGGGGAACTGTGTGTGCAAACCCATGTCCCTACTATCCTATGGGGCACTAATCCATTGCACTACTAATTGAGCCAACTGGAAACAGAGTTCCAAAGTTTGCTTATAATGTTAACTTTATTGATTTTTTGGAGGACATTGCATCCTACTCCATGAATGGAAGCCACGAACACAAGTTTCAGCTCTTTTTTTTCATTTCCAAACAGATAAATGTTACCGTCAAAGGCAAAAGAATTCCAAGGTATTCCCCAAAATTAAGCTGAAATAAAGTTAAAAAAACCATCAACTAACCTTCAATTTGAATTCGATTATTGCACTGTATCCTGTTTTCTCACACGTGATGTTAACATGGCCTCCAAGTTCAAGAGTCATTGGCCCATAAACAATTCCTATAAAGTAATAATTTAGGAAAAATTCTTAATAAGTTACATACTTCTATGCGTCTTGGGTCTACCACATGTCCATCACACACCAGACTTCACACTTTAAGAATACATAAACAACATATCAATTTTAAAACGCAGTTACTGAACTGGAGCCAGAAATTTACAAGAGATTTCTTGTCATTTGTTCAGTTCGATTTCAGGGCAAGCAGCTCCAATTCCCTGGATTCTCAGGTGGAACTGTTGAGCAGTGGCTTTAACAGGTTGGTAGCTAAGCATCACGTCCATGCTCCGGACTAGCAGTCAGCAACACCACTGGAGGTCCAATAGTTTGTAAAAAAAAACTCAACTTTAGCGTGTGATTTTACTGTAACAGCTCATTTGTTAAATTTTGCTGGATTTTAAACAAATATTTCTTAATCAGACACACAGAGAAGAAAACTAGAAAAACATGTTAATGGCTCTAGTTCGGTAAATAGATGGCCATGTTAAATTCCCTACATTGGAAATAAAAGCATCTGCAAAGGCCAACTGAACCTTGCTCATGGAGTATAAACAGGGAGTAGGTAGCTCCGCACTTTCCATTGCGAGGCTGCTTTCCAACACCAGACTTTAAATTAAGTGCATCTTCCACATACAATAAAGAAATGGCCATCACCAGGTAGTCCTTCCCCCACCTGCTGGAACACAGCACTACTTGAGGCACGTCTTTATCCCTTTGGACTGACAAAGCATGTACAGGAAACTCTTTATTAACCGGCACCGACGGGACCGGCGTGGTGCCGGTTAATCAAAAAGTCCGGATAATGGAGAGTTATATCTCCCAACGTACGAGAGCCCCGTACACACTGACATGCGCCTGCATTCGGAGCTCCGTCTCCCCGGGGACCGCCAGCTGACCATCTGTCGTGTCCGCTGCCTACCCGGGCTGCACATTCCCCTCCCAATCTACACGCTCCGATACAAGGCAAACGCCTCGGGGTTTTTTTAAAAGTTATTTTTAAAGGAGAGATGAAGGAAAACCCCGGTTACCTACTCAAGAATTTTGCCGGTTAAGAGAGATTTCCGGTTATTTGGGTGCCGGTTAAAAGAGAGTTTCCTGTAATGAGATCTTTAGGATCAGCATACCAATAAAACAAGTGATGGGGACAATGAAAGATCAGCTGGCATAAAAAATATTTTTACTGCGTGTTATGGCAGCAAAGCAGTAAATGGTGAGAAACATCAAAAGATGCAAAGCTCCAAACCACACTGGATTAGAAAGAGAACAAATGATAGGTTGGGATGGAGCTTTTTATCTGAAGGATTCAGGCAAACGTAGTGAAGTGATCATTATGCTGCTGAGTCAAAACAATAATGCTTGGTGAAAACATGGGGACTGTTCCAGGTTATTGCCTCGCAATTGGCCTCAGCAGGAACCCATGGTGGTCCAAGATATGGCCATTGCACAAGTAGAGTGAGCTCTGACTTTATATGCTGGATCCTTTCCTGTCGGGGAACACAACAGGAAGTTACACTCCAATATACTAACTGCTGTTTATGAAAGATTTTTATAAAGGCTTGTTCCTAAAAGAAATTAACAACTGCTTGGACTGGTAAAAGTTCTCTGTCTTTATCTAAAGAGGACGACAAGTGCACATTCTTTTCAACAGAAGTAATGTGCGTCGACTGATCAAACTTTATTCTTCCCTGGTAACAAAACACAAAGGAGACAGACACATCAAATAAGATCTGGATCAATTAAGCAGAAGGTAAGGAATGGCATTCGAATGTAGATAAATGTAATAAATATATATATATATGTATGTATGAACAGGAAACAGCAAATGTATACGCAACTCTTCTCTATTAGCAATGTTTCAAAAGGATTTGCAAATGGTCATTGACCAGCCACTGAAAGTTTATAACCAATACGAAGTTGCATCAAAGCTCAAATACTTGGATACATCATGATATTTGACTAGGAGTCAGAACAAGTTAATCTGACTTCATTTTGGTCACTGATGCGGTCACATTTGGAATATTATTTGTCGGGCACCCAAAATTGAATGTGACATTCTAAATGTGGTTTAAGTAATCAACGTCTGATACCCGACCATCGAAAGTTATTGATGCTTTTCTGTGAGCCTTCTGCATTTCAACATAGCTGATTCTGGGACGTGGGGATCCAAATCATGAGGAGAGACTTGTGGGGCTGAACTAATTTTCACTGGAGAAAGATGATCAAGGGAAATTGGGTCTTTAAAATCGCTGATAACATACATGCGCAAGCAATCTGACATGGACTGTGAGCACAATACCAGAAAACACAGGTTTAAAAACAACCGCAAGTGAGGCTACAAAAAGAAGAAACTTTTCTTCCCTCTCATTATTGAATATATGAAACAGACTCCCAGCAAAAGCAGTTGATGAAATGGTAATTAACTCCTTCAAAAAGGAGCTGGAAAGAATCATAGAATGATACAACACAGAAGGAGGCCATTGGGCCCATCGTTGTGCCGGCTCTTTGGTAGAGCTCTCCAACCAAGCTCACTCCCCAACCCCTGTAAAATGTCTTCCCTTCAAGTATTTATCCAATTCTCTTTGTAATGTTACTATCGAATCTGTTATGGATATGGTAAGGAATGAGATTAGAAGTTATGATAAATAAAAGGTATAAACTGAGATGATCAAAATACGACACAGGACCTAAGAGGAGTGCTTTGTTTTAGGAGACATCGGGGCAAGTTTCAGGAGACATGCGGCTGGATGAATATTATGGACTGATTTTGGGTTTCAGGGAATATCTATACACAGCTTTCCTTACGAGATTACATAAGTGCGACCGTATCCCTAATAGGCTGGATTGTACATGGTCTGGGAAAGGAGCCGGTTTGATGGGACAAATGGCCTTTTTGTGTTTAGACATTTTCTTGCGTTCTTATTTTAGCAGCTAAGGATCTCGTTCTGATCGTTTAGACGATCTCATCAAACCCTGAAACTGATTCCGAAACAAGCTTCACATTGGTGTGAGGACAGCAGGAAACAGGAGCAGCTGTTTGAGGTTGGAATGACCCAAGGTACTAGGTAGATTTTGAAGCCAGGTAACTGGTACTGACTAACTGTGAATCTGGGGTCAACCAGCTTGGGCTGACGTGTGAAAGACATGGAGTCCCCCAAATAATGTTCTAAAGAAACCCATCTACAGGGTGTGCTTCCTGCTGGAAAAAAAATTGTAAGAAGTGCAAGAGAATTTTTTTTTGCTGAATTCACAGGTGCAGACTGATCTCTTGCATCAGCACCAAACTTCAATTTAATGAATGCGTTTTTCACTTGCACACAGCGCCTGATGCGAACATACAAATCCATAATAAATTAAATTATGCCTAGAGAATTACTCTGCTGAGAGCCACCATTAAAAATGAGACAGCCCCACTTAATCACGCTGCCTATTTCTAGACTACAGCTGAATGACACTATAGGTACTTGCAGCAAGTCCACAACAGATAATCACATTTGGCAATAATACACCACATGCTCAGACATGCCTCCAGATAATGTGTGCGCATGGGAAACAAAGTCATGCCAATGTGAACAGGCAATTTCTTCCTGGGGATACTATTCGGGGGTAGGAACACAGGAGCAGGAGGAGGCCATTCAGCCCCTTGAGGCTGTTCCGCCATTCAATCAGATCATGGCTGACTTAACTCCATATCCAGACTCTGGCAAAGTCGTCGATACGTCATCTGCCATGTTCTATACCCGATCAAAATCTGCGCTTACTCTTGTTGATGGGTGGTGACTAGAAAAGTGTTCCATTCCTTAGCCTTTCATTTCTTGTCTTGACTAGCATAAATACAACTTGCAAATTATTTTACAGGGTCAACAGGTATCTAGTTTACACTGATTTTACACTAATTCAGACCTTGACCTGAGATTATCGCAGTTTGTTTACAAATGACCAATTCTGTTCCCACCATAGTCATTCTCCACCTCACTTAGCCAATGGTGCTCACACCTCAACCATTTTAGGATCACAAACTGGAGATATAAAAAGAGGTGAATAAATATATGATTAAGAGCAGAACTGAAGCTTAAAGGACAAGTGCAGACAGATCACAATATATCAACACAATGTAGCAGCCGGGCTGTTGGCACCATCCATGGGCCATGACTAGTTAGGTTCAAGTGGAGTCGTGTGAGGCTGAACTGATGCCTTCAATTTCTGCTTCATTACATTTTGGGGCTTCAGTGGAAATTTTGCAGAAATTTAGCATTTTGGAGATTTTGCCAGTGGGCGGGCAGAGCAAATGGGCTTGATGGAACAAATGTCCTTTTTATTTCCTTTTTCCATACTTCAATGTTCTTACAACTTTTTCTTTGGGAGAAAATGAGAAGCGCTCATTCAACACCCGCTAGAAAGCCGGAGAAGTAAGAAATGTGTTAAAATACATATTTTGCTCCGGGAAGAAAAGCAATTTTAAACTAAGAAACCAGAGACACTACCTTTGCAATGAGCGTAGGGCATGCTTATTATATAATCTTCTCCTCGGTTGAGGAAAGAAAGTCTACCTTCACCATCCAATATGGCAGATAATGAATTACCTGAAACACAGAGCAAAGAATACACATTATTTCTACATGGAGATCTTCCCATTACTTTTATCGCAATATGTATCTGTAAGTTCACCGTACTCAAGCAGGTCTGTGTTCTCTATATATTTTTTTCCCCCCATGGCAATTTTCTCTCTACCTCTCCTTGAAGGCTTTGATTCCACACTGGGACATAGTTCCACAGATGCTGTCTACTCCTCACACTGTGCGCAAGTGGCAATTATTTATGCGTGAGTGTTGGGAGACGATTAGACCACTTGGGGCATCACAGCCGAGTTTAATCCTGTCCTCACCCAATGTCCACTTCCAGCAAGGGTCACCAGATACTGATCCGGAGTGGGAACCCGAGTTCATTATTCCCTCGCGAACCCAGGGGCCCGGTGGCCAACTGTCGTGCCCTTACCGCTACCAAGAATGAGATCAGCAAACTAAGCCCAGACTGGGGATCAACAGCTTGCATTTATATAGTGAGTTAATAGGAAAGAACATCTCAAGATGCTTTACAAATAGGCAAAGACAAACGCCAAGCCAAGGAGAAGAGAGGCTAGGAGAGGTGAGCAAAAGCAAATCAGCTGCAGCTGCCCGCCCAGTTTGCCTCTTGTCTTCAGGAAAAGCAACTTGTATCTGCTCAATGCCCCTTTCCCCCAGTAGATGAGTGTCAGGAATTGTGACAAACACATTAAAGCACATTCATCACAAATGCAGTGCGACTCGTGAGAGCTGCCACCAACGCAAATGCCATCAACGAGGAATGTTAATAATTACTTCCGTAATATTGCACTAGGATCAGGTCGCCTTTTAAGATATTTAAAAAAAATACTAGACACCCTTTTCAGGCTCCTGTTCATACCACACCCTGATTCCCATGCTCCTGCAAAGTTTGTTTTGTATTCAGTTGTTAAAAGAAACCCAACAGCAGATTCCATTGACTGGATTGCTGATTTTCCCTCTCCATGTCGTGAAGAACCTCCTGTCGGCTCTATGCCTTCAGACAGCCCGAATGAGACTGGGATGCTACGCGTGCTATCCAACATCCTTGGGCCAAACAGAAGCAGCGTGCTATTCCGGTTAATATACTTCAGCATATGTAAACTTTTTTTTTTTTAAATTAAACATTTCATTGCATGTGAAACTACTTTACAAATAAATTAAGTTATCTATATTTGAATATGATTTTTGGAAATACTACTGGTTTATTCATTTTGATAACTTGGAGAACTTGAATGTAACTTTATCATGTCTCTCAGAAACGTCCCAAAGGACGCACATGCAATTAAAACCTCCCAAACCCACGACCTCCACCACCTAGAAGGACAAGGGCAGCATGCGCATGGGAGCACCACCACCTCCAAGTTATACACCATCCTGACTTGGAAATATATCACCGTCCCTTCATCGTCACTGGGCCAAAATCCTGGAACTCCCTCCCTAACAGCACTGTGGGAGTAGATTCACCACACAGGACTGCAGCGGTTCAAGAAGGCGGCTCACCACCACCTTCTCAAGGGCAATTAGGGATGGGCAATAAATGCTGGGCCTTGCCAGCGACGCTCACATCCCAGGAACAAATTTTAAAAAATACTTTACGGTGCAGTCACTATTGGCAGTCATTTTGCAAATAGCAAGGTCCCACAAACAACATTGAGATGACTATTTTCTTTGTAGTATTGGTTGAGGAAGGAAAGTTGACTTAGAGACCACCTGACGATCTTGCTCTACTTGGAATAGTGCAAAACGATCTTGTAACATTCAGCTGAACAAACGGATGGATCTCGGTTTAACACCTAATCCAAAAGACAGCACCACAATACAGCATTCTAAGGACTGCACCAGAGTGTCATGCTAGATTATCTGCTCAAGTATTGCAGTGGAGTTTGAACACACAATCTTTTGATTTAGAGGAAAAGAGTACTACCAACTGAGCCAAGCTGACACTGATACTATGAAATGGACTGAAACCAAACCAAAATCAGGAATGAAACACAAATTACAACTTCTAGATAAATACTGAAGTATGGAAGGTCTTCCAATACAGTTTTTCTTTTCTGTGCACTTGTGCAGACTGGATTCAAATTTGTAGAGCTTTTGGTTATCTGATCTTAAGTTACTGGTCCATCAAATCTCGACATCCTCTCACTTGCGCCCCTCTCTCCCCGCCCCAACCATCACTTTGTGTTCATGCAGACCTCTGGACGCAGATTCAATGCACAAACAGCTCGGTAGACAGCATTTGGAGGTGTGCCTCAGTTGTGTCAAAAATGACTTCTCTTTGGTCAGTTTTCTCTCATTCTCACAGATCAAGTTGCAACTGGCAACTTATCCTTTTCAGGAAAACTCAATTATCAGTCAAAGCTTGGGTTGAAACTCAGGTCCTCCTAAATACTATCCTCCAGCATTGATACGACTTGATTCATTCTATGTTTTCCCATTTGAAATGAACTACTTCCAATAGCTTCTGCAGTAACTACACATGCAAAAAAAAAAACACTCACCATAAAACTTTGATTTGGCCAGGATGCTACCACTGACGCAAAAGCCATCTTTTCTATTACTTATATAGAATGCAGACACGGGAGGATGATGGGACACCTATTAAGTACGAGATAATTCAGTAAGTGGCAAAAGTACCCGAGCACACATCAACATCTGAATTTGTTAAAATACATTCAGAAGCACGATTGACGTTTCAAATTAATTGGGAAATGTGAGACTTTTTAAAGTTAAAATGCAGCTCCTCTGATCCAGAATTATACTTTGTATGACAGACAACCGTGACGAGTACAGGACACCTGAAAAACGTATTGCAGTAAAGTTTGTACAAACTGCTATGGCCATTCTCAAAGGAGCAATACCAAACAGATTACACAAATGATTTTTGAAAGAACTAATAAAAGCTACAATTCAATAGTGATCCAGACGCAACAGCCAATTTCTGATGATTGAACTTCCTTCTTATACCTGTTCCGCAATGTAAAATGTCCTGCTGTTTGCTTTTGGGTGAATCCACATACACCGGAATGTTTCACCAATAATTGGATTGTATGGTTTCTTCAAGCCCTTTACGTGAAAAGAAAAAATAATATTTTTGCAAAGCATCGATTCCAGTCAAAAGAAATCCAAACTACGAATAAAACCAAGAATTTAAACAGAGAATTTAAAAGCAATTTATGTTTTTAGTTTGCTATTAAGGATAAAAGAACAAACTTGTTTCTATATAATGCTAGATCACACAGACACACAAACTTCTGGTTAACTTTTCAGATTTTATAAATGCTGTGGAAAGAGATTGCGTGAGATGCAGGAAATGTGTTCTTGTTGACAGTGCTGCCAAAGACTGGACATTTCTACGCCTGACAATAATGAAGCCAACATGTAGCTGGCATTTTACATCTATTGAAGATTAGGAGGCAGCTTTGCTCAGTCAGCTAGTAGCACGCTTACCTTCAATCAGAAGATTGAGAGCTCAACCCCCACTCTGGACTTGAGCACACAACCTAGGCTGACATGTCAGGGCAGCGCTGAGAGAGTGCTGCATTATTAGAGGCGTGCCTTTTGGATGGGCAAATTAACTAAAGCCTGTTCAGGTGGACAGGAAAGATCCCATGGCATCAATGTTGCCACTAAGGGGAGCGGCCGTGCAGAAAGCTCAAAGGTCCCGCGCAGGCCGCTCACCGGCTTTTACATTGTGAATACCCCGCATGCACAGAAATTTAATGGGACCGTGCATTAAAAGAAACAGGCCGCGCAGAACAAAGCGCAGCTTACAGGTAACACTGCATGGCACTATTGGAAGGAAATTTTCCCACTGTCCCGACCAACATTCCTCCATCTACCACCACCACCAAAAACAGACGAATGAACGACGAGATTATTGGTTGTTTGTGGAGTCTTGCTTTGTATAAATGGACTGCCAAGTTGGCCGACGTAACAACATTGATTGCACATCAAAAGTAGTCTATTGGTATAAAGTGCTTTAGGACGTCAGGAGGACATGAAAGGCGTGACATAAATGCACGTTGGTTCTTTCTCGTCATGTTACTTCAAAGCATTCTGTTTATTAGCGTATATAATATTTCTATAGCTTGAATAATATACCAGACAGATTACATCAGAAAGAGCTCGTCTTTAAAGATGCTGAAGGAATTTAACTTTTGAAAAACCAACCTTTGGTTTTTTGTAGAAGCCGGACAAATACCATTTCACAACTTTCTTCAAACGACTGTACGGGTTTTCCTCTGCTGCAGCTCTGAGAGAATCAAACAGTTATACTTGATGCAAGTCAAATGTTGTTCAAGTCAATTTAGGCAAAACAAATGAACCAAACTTGTGTTTTTTTTAAAAATATAAACAGATCCTTTTAATTTTGTTGTTGCTATTCTTACGGTCTCAGAATCTCATCACTTAGCCCAGAGTATTGGAAGGCAGCTGTTAGGGCTAAAGAATCGAGCTCTGGGAACTACGGCAGTATTACCCATCGGAAAGGAGCTCTTTCAGTTTTAATGCAGACATTCCTCTAAAAGGGAAAATGCAGAGAGCTCCCTGAAGGCTCAGTAGTTGAGCAGTACAGGTAGGTTGACTCTAGAGGTGATGATCAGTTGACCTCAGGTCGTATGGGCACGACAATTCACCTCAGCGCTCATCGATCTTGTGGGGTGGCGGGGGGGCGGACAGAAAACCCAGGCTGATTTCCAAAGACCATGCTGGAATCCACAAGATCCTCAACTTAAACGATGCACCTTTTAAGAAGATAATAAATAGGAGCAGGGGTAAGCCATACGGTCCCTTGAGCCTGCTCTACAATTCAATATCACGGCTGATTTTCTACCTCAACTCCACTTTCCCGCCCTATTCCCATATCCCTTGATTCTCTTGGTGTTCCCAAAAAAAAGCCACATTTGCCGCTCTTGGTGTCACCTCTGAGGGAAGATGGTAAACATCAAGCATTTTTGGGGAGGCCGGGGGTGAAAAAAAGGAGAGTCAACTAAGGAACAGCACCAATAGAGTTGTGGAGCTATCCTGATGGGGAGGGGAGGGGGGAGGAAAGAGAGAGAGAGAGAGACAAAATCATTAAGTAACCATACTGTACTCACTGTGATATAAAGTCTGCATGATAGTAGTAGTCTGATAACTTGTCTAAAAATGAACGAGGCTCCAAAATAAATGTAGGCAGTACAACTTTGGAGAGGTCCATTCCTGGGCGAACTTGTTTCAGCAGAGTCCAAATCAGACTTTTGTTCTCCTCAGATACGACTTCTGTCTGAGAATCCTCACCTGTCTAGATTTTGGGGGGGGGGGGGGGGGGGGGGGGGTGGGGACGGAGGGGAGGAAAGAGAGGGAAGATGGGTGGAAAAAGCAGCGTTATAGAAGGTTCTACCAATGAATGGTATAAGGAACTTAATTGGCAGATATGGTGTGATTTAGTGAGCAAGCACGCAGTAAATGTCTCTGCAGCATTCTGTAATTTGTTCTTGCAGGAAATTAAATTGAATTCTGCAAAGCTATAAAATAAGCAAACTGACATCAATTGTGAAATGTTGCATTATATTTATAATTATTTTCAGTTAACTTTAAAAGCTGCATAAATACTAAACTGAAGCTTTTTGAGTTTCACTATTGAACAATGTACAAAATGGGTTGCAAATGTTTGATTTTCCCATGGACTTTTGAGGAATGCCCTGCCAAAGGCAATAGAATATTAAATGCATTGTATCCACCCAGCACTGTACCACCTCTCCCTGCTCAAATTCCTTCTTTGAAAGTAATATTTTCCAACTCCTTGAAGTTTACTTGGAAACACAGGAAATCAAAAATGTATCTCTCATGATTGTCAAACAGAAAGAATACTTGCTGGTCAGAGTAATCCCATGCACCCTTTGAAGTTAATGTCTGTGATGCAGGACACCAAAATCTCAACAAATAGGTAGCAGAGAAGCTTCTGGGCAGAACACTAATAGTTATTTCGGATTTCCAGCATCCGCAGTATTTTGCTATCATACTAATAGCTTTACACTTAATTAGCATATTAAAATCACTTCTTGTTTCATGGCAGCGACTGCATATAGATCATTTCAGGTCATGTACTGAGGTGCATCAGCCAGACAAAATCATTGCTTCAAATGAATCTGGCTTTTTCTGTACATAACAAGAAAGAAGCAAATAATATAATACACCACAACAAAAGTCTAATTTTTGTCAGTCACCAAATGCCAGCAGTTAATGCCAAATTCAATACTGTACTCTCTCTTGCTGATGCTCTCAAAGATTGGGAAACATGTTCTGCATAACTTCAATAACTTCCAGCTCATATGCAGACCGTCTCTGTTTGACATTTCAATAAATGTTGGGAAGATTGAAAGTCCCCATTATCCGAAGTGAGGAGCAAGCACTCATCTATTTCATGTGGTCTAACAGCAGTACAACTAATGCTCCCTTTAAGCTGCGCAACCGGCTTTTCAATGCAAAAACCGCGCATGCGCTGTATTTTGAAGGGCCCATGCAGTGCCAAAAAAAATTAGAGGGAACATTGAATTCATCTGCCTTCTCTAGATTGTTAGGTGGCCTACAGCATATTCCTATCACTGACTTGTTTTTCCCTTTTATGTTTTCTTAAGATTATGGATTTACAGCACACGTTCTCTGTTACAGATAATCCCCCCTGATGAATAGCACCACTCCACTCCCCGTCTTTCCTTCTGTCCAAGCCATGCATCACCTGTAGCTAGGACGACAGGCAGGAGCTTCCTCCACTAATGCGGAGAACGGCTCATCCTACAATTTTTCCACTCCCACGTGGTAAGGAGTGTTCTGGTCTGGAGACCACGAGCAAAAGTCATTACGTTAGTAATCTGCAAAGAGAGTTGGGTGTGAGCAGGTACTTGCAGGACGAGAGAGATTAATCAGCCTTTGGGGTCCTGGAGTTGCCGGATAAGTGTGCAGTTTCATTTTTGAAGCTGGAATTTATTACTGGGGGAGGCGGCGGGGTTGGTCACATACTGTTAGAAGTTATAGGGCCCCGTTAACAACAACATGCATTTATATAGCGCCTTTAACGTAGTAAAACGTCACAAGGCACTTCACAAAAACATTTGACAAAATTTGACACCGAACCACATGAGGTATTAGGACTGATGACCAAAAGCTTGGTCAAAGAGGTAGATTTTAAGGAGCATCTTAAAGGAGAGAGAGGTAGAGGCAGGGAGGTTTAGGAAGGGAATTCCAGAGCTTAGGGCCCAGGCAGCTGAAAGCATGGCCGCCAATGGTGGACGGCAATAGATCTGTATAGCATTGCTAAGAACCATGCCAAGCCCAGGGAGGTGTTAGCCTCCACCAGCAGCAGCTTCAGCTGAAGCTTTGGCTCCTGTTCCACTTCTCGCCAATGTCTGGGGCTTAAGTGAATGGGACACACGGAGTGAGAACCGTTTTTTTTTAAATAAATGAAAATTTTGCCAGGAAGCAAACAAATGGAAGATTACTCATTTTAAGATTAGGAACCATCACTCTGAAGAAGGACGATGTGCTGGTTGATTTGACCAATAAACAGTTAAGAAGTTAATATATACACTTTACTTGAAGCCACATATCAATTGTCAGGTTAGTAGATGACTCGCTTCCAGGCCTCTGTGCTGATGTTACTTCATACGAGTATCGTCCAGGTACGTCCACACCCTCTTAGCATCCAACTATGCTACACTGAACATTGGACTACTTGATGCTGTCACTCGGTGCACAAAATAGGAAGCGTTCTGTTCTCCAGCACCAACATGCATCATCTTGATCAGCACACAAAAGGCCATTAAAAATTTGAACCGTAAAGCAGTAACATCGTTCACTAACATGATCATCCTTCATTATTCCATGAAATTATGAAATGTGAAAATGTGGTTATATACGGGAGAGCTTCTCTTACCTCTCCCAGTTCTTCATGGGCTTCTTCTATGTAACTGGTTTCCTTTACTATGTCTATAGGCTCAAGATCAACGTACAGGTCATCCTGTTTCTCAGATATGTCAGAGTCGCTTTCCTCGCTTTTCCCACTTTTCTCTAGCGCATCATTATCCGATTCCTCGTGATCAGGCTCGTTCTCTCGGTCTGATTTATCCGAGTACAGGTCATGGTCCCTGAAGTGCTGCTGTTCTATCTCACTTTCATTTAACCTGAAAATATACATTTGATTAATTGCAGATCTGCCTTATTTTAACTAGAGAAACAAAGATTAATGCTTCTTTTCTTAACGCCCCTACATGAAAAGTTGTAATGTACACCGGCTTCCGTATCACTGACATGCTTAAGATATCAGTTACAGAATTAAAGCATCAACACTGCTGGTGTGGATAGCAACTTGTGTAAAGTGTTTCCATTTTCTAGTAGGTAGGACTTCAGCAGCGAGCGAGACTGGACTACTTCTCAAACCACGACCCTCAATACAAAAATAAAATCCACTCATTTATTCTAAGAATTAGTTTCAATTACAAGCCCAGAATATTCATCACCAATCTTCCAGTTCCCCTTAGACCTCGGCAAGTCACACATTGCTTCATTGTGAGTAACTAATGATGTGTTTTTGAGCAGAACATTAGGATTTGCACGAGAATGGCCCCAGTGACTTGCCATTCAATTTTCTATCAATCTCTCTCATGTCTGCAAAACTGCACCCAATTTTAGGGCACAGCATGTTAAAGCACCCATGTACTGCGCCTCAAAGCGACCACCCTTAAGTGGCTCTTAAAATATGATAGCAGGAGTCTGCAACCTTAAAGATAATGGCCCATGTCTTCAGGTCCAACCAATAGCAGACTTCTGCCTACTTATAAATGCACAGGTTACCCCTTATGGAAATCAATGTGCCATTTGAACAAGCTGCAAAGAACACATAAATGCTCCAGCATCACACAATAAAAGATAGCTAGTGTACAGGGCCAGAGATCAGCTTGTGCTATGATTTAATTACCAGACTGAAATACCACTGCAACCTGAAATCTGCTCTCTGGGAAGTGTTGCATCTGTCTGGAACCGGAATCCAGTTAAGCAATGATTGTATTTCTACAGTGTTCTATATCTAAATTATTGACACACAATGAACTAATCTTTGAAGTGAAGTGACATATGCAGGCAAATGTGACAGCCATTCTGCTCCAGCAAAACCAAGGAACAACCACAAGATGAATGGGCAGTTAATTTATTATTTTTTTTAGTCGTACTGGCTGACATAGAAGTGCTGGCCGGGTTTCTGAAAGAACTGACTACTTGTGCCAGGAGGTCTTGAACATCTCTGTGGAGAGGGACACAGAGTTAACGTTTCAGGTTATTGAGCTTTTGTCAGAACGTCTGACGAAATGTCATCGAGCTGAAATGTTAACACTGTTTCTCTCTCTACAGATGCTGCCTAACCTGCTGAGTATTTCCAGCATTTTCTGTTTTTAAATCAGATTTCCAGCGTCCGCAGTATTTTGCTTTTGTACTGGTCTTGAACATCTACCAGAACCATCAGAACAGAGAGACAGGGCCTCAATTAAACATCTCATTAGAAGGATGGCAGCACTCCCTCAAAACTGAGCTTACATTGTCAGAAGATAATTAACATTGCAACCCTTTCGACAGCACTCTACAAACTCAAACATCACCAAAGAACAATGATGGAATTTTTGATGTATCCTTTCAAAGAGAAAACAACCATTCTTGGAACATGGTTTCCTTGACCAAAGGATTGGTTAAAATGAAAAAGACTTGCATTAATATAGCGCCTTTCATGACCTCAGGTGGTCCCAAAGTGCTTTACAGCCAATGAAGTGATTTTCAAGTGTAGTCACTGTTGTAATGGAGGAAACACAGCAGCCAATTTGCACACAGCAAGCTCCCACAAATAGCAATGTGATAATGACCAGGTAACCTGTTTCAGTGATGTTGATCGAGGGCTAAATATTGGCCAGGACACCGGGGATAACTCCCCTGCTCTTCTTCGAAACAGTGCCATGGGATCTATTACATCCACTTGAGAGAGCAGGTTGTTCGTTGCTTCCACTTCCAAGGATATACGTACAATTCTATCCCCAAAGTCACTGCTTCATTGATTTTATTTTACCACTGGAGAGCTGTAACAGTTATCATCCTGGAAATCAGAGAGTACGTGCTTCAAAAAAAAACTAGTGCATAGTCCCACGCACTTTTACATGTTAGTTCATTATTAATTCAGGGTGTGGGAGCACTTGGTTGCTTTCAACCCAGATTTCTAAATGTACAGCTCTCGACAATTCCCAGTACAAGGCATACTGGAAAATTAATGAAGCTCAAATATAACTGAGATACTTATTTTCCTTTGAAAATTGGGAAAATGTGTTTCTCACACATACCAATTTAAAAAAAGTCTTCATACCAAATTCAACCTCTCCTGCATAATTGGAATAACCAAACATATTTGTGAAGTTCCTCTGCAACCATTCAATATCAAGTGTTAAAAGAATCACTTACTGGTAGTGTTCTGGACTTTGCAGAGCATTTGCTCGCAGTAGACCAAAAAGCGCAATATGACAGTTCTCCGAGGTGTTGAGATCATTTTCTTTGCCTTCTCTGATCATCGTTCGCTTAAGGAGACTTGAACACTTCAGAGCAAGTTCCAAAGCATCCATCCAACATCTTCCTGCAACAGAGTTTGAAGGGTGCATGTTATTGACATCCAAAGCAGCCATGTTACACCGGATGTGCAAGCAAGTGGGAAATATATTTAAACTATTTCAGTTAAATAAACACAGGTTCAAATTTCTCACTTTCCTGGCTTAATAACTTGCATAAAAAAATAAAAAATCACATGGCAATAAAATGAGCTGCAGCATTTTAAAATCAAATATTCTGATTATAGACGGTATCATTTTTTTCTCCTACAGAACTGGCCAACACCGTGGGCAGTTTACCTTAATCCAACACCAAGCCACACAGGCTTAACCGTGACCAGGTACATATTCACAGGAGCGAGACGAACAAGAGATCTGCTTGCAGGACATGACTTTCAACCTTTTACTCGCAGGACATTACTTTTAACCCGTAAAAAATGTGCCCAAGGAGAAAATATTTTTTTAAAAAGAGTTCATTCTACCAGCGGGAAGGCTCTTTTAAATGAAAGCGACGAAATTGAACAAGTACCATCTTATAATTCTGTTCAACTGTGCCAACTTCTGGGGTGCCTTTAGGAGGGAAATCAGCTAGTCTATCAATACACTCACTGCATTTAACAACATTCCAAGAAAAAGTGACTTTTTACACTAAATTCTTACCATCAGATTCCGAAGCAGCTCGAAATATCATGTAACTGCCAGGCAGTGGCTGAGTTATGGAGCCAACAGTTTCACCTTTAGGACCCTTTAAAACAAAGTTACATTCAGTGCAATGCATTACATGTTCTGAACATGATCTCCTTATAATGAGCACATTTACATCACAGACAAAAATTTGGGGGGTGTTTTCATTAGAGCATTGCAAATTACAGGGAAAAATTAAAGAAGCGTTTAAAATTATGAAAGGATAGGACAATGAAGCTAGAAGCAGACTGCTTCCTGTAGTTGAGGGGTCTGGATCGAGGGCCCAGCAATACAAGATTAAATGCAAGACATTTAGAAGATGGCAGGAGAAATTTCTTCAGAGTTGAGGCTGTGCAATTCACTTCCAGAGTTAGTGGTTGAGGCAGAAATTATATCAACATTCAAGATTAGATTGGATAGGTGGATGAAAGGAAAGGAGATGAGATAAAGGGGTGCGGGAACAGAGTGGGTAAATATGATTCGAACTATTTGCTCACGCGTAGGGTAAACACGGACTGGTTGGGCCGAATGGCCAGTTCCTGTTTAGTAACTTCTATGTATTTCTATGCACAACTTCGATTAAGTGAACAGTAGTGTGTGTCGGGAGTGAAGTACATGACAAAGAAAATCTTATTGCCAGCTGAAGCTCAGCACTTTGTCGTTGTATGGTATTTTGGGATGTTACAGCACACTGAAAAAGTAATGAGCAACTATAATGACTCTTCTGATGCGCAGAACGACTGCTGGATATTAACAGAGAAAATGACTTCCCCGATAGCTTGGTGGATAAGTGCACTGGGTGGTGGAATACTGAGTTACACAGAGAGGTAGGTCCAAAAAGAATCCCTGCTTTCTGCTGAATTAGCTAATCTGCGCTGGGAAACGGAGGCGGTCTCGGAGTTCCGAGGCGAGGGAAGGGGTAGAAGCACAGCCAGCATTTCCACGCCCGATCAGTGAAGTGATTCCTGCCGGAAAATGCACGTGTGGTCATTGGGTTCAGTGGTGATGCCAGTCAGTCGAACAGCCTGTAAACACTGTTTCGGCTCGCTTGGGCAAGATTCAGAGACCTGCCAACAACTGCTGAACTGTACCACCAATATGAAACACTGCCTTCAGGACCTTAAACCAGAAAATTACAGGAATTGGAGGCGGGGGGGGGGGGAAAAAGGTGGAAGAACTGACAAAGAAAACTTATTTTGCTCAAGACTCTTGCTTGCGTAGCTAACACAACATTCCCTATTTTCTGATTTTTGTACTCAATGAAATAAATGGTTTATCAATGCTAACTAATTAACTAAATCTGCAAGGAGGCACACTAGGTTCACCTGTCGCAGAAAGAAAGATTGGACACTTGTCTCATTGGCTCAAATGAGCAACTTAACCATACTGATTCGCTGAAATATACAACAGTGTGAAAGACACAGAGCTCAACCCATCACACAGTTGCATACATAACATCTGCAAGCTTCTCCCTAAAACCATTTTCGTGACCCACACAGTTGACAGTATGGTACTACATATTCCTATACCACCCGTGTCTTTGCAGTCTGGGGCTTGAGTTCTGCTTCAGTCCCAAGTTGGAAATTTCACCTTGGTGCTCAGAAAAAAAGTATTGTATTTAAACATTAAAAATAAATTAGATAAAAGGTAAATTCATAGGAATGTGAAACAGGAAAGAACAAAGGATGAGGAAAAGCAGGGGGAAAGAAGTTTTTAAAACTTTGAAGCAAGTTTTTGCATTAGTTGTATACGGTTAAAATTACAATAACAAAATTATTATATTTCAGCAAGTTTATTTTGTATGTTAGGGCTTGGTTCCGTGTCAGTGTAGTGAAAAACTTAAACAGGGTGGCCAAGGAGCCCTAAATTCCCTACAATTGCTGGAGGTCTGAAGGGCAAGACATCTGTTTATATCAAAAAAAGCGTTGTGACTAAAAGCCAAGGTTCAATGAGGTTTGTATATCAAAACACTAATCTAAATCACTGCAGGGAGCACAAACACAAAAGAAAATCCGAGATTGGATTTACGCAGGGGGAAAAAAGTGATAAACCTATTTAACAGCTCATTTTCTGAGTGACAACACCTGCACGTACAAAAGAAGCAAAATTTCAAGACCAAATTCTGCAGTTCAATTCCAAAAGCACCTTGCACATCAAGACCTGCACATTCTATCCAGCATCCAAGACTCCTTCACACAAATATTAATGGTTGAAAAAGAGAAATGATGCCTCCCACAAACCTTTACAGCCCAAATGGACTGCTCCAAGGGATGAAAGACTTTAAAACAGAAGCCGTCCTTCTTCGATGGCCGTTCGATGAGTTCACAGGCGTTGAGAAGCACCGTTCCCACCCACTGGCCATTTTTGGGGGTTTTGTAGATCAACAACACTCCTGGCTTCAGCACACACCACAGCTTTGTCCAACTCTTCAAAGTTCCACGAATCTGACACAGATAAAAGTACAGTTATGTTTAACTAAAAAGATGAGATGATAAAAATATCACATTTGTCCAGAGAAATTTGAGTGAATGTACAAAATCATATTTTCACTGGTATGACATTGCAGTTTTCATGGATTTAAAATAAAAGAGATCAAGGTTGGCAAAGAGAATTGATCAACATATAATGAATTCCTTTCATATTAAAAATGACCATAATTCACAATATTGCTTGTGGGTTATCTAGTCCTTTTCACATGCGATAACTGTCACATCCCTCAGCTAGGCATGATATATCCTTCTATTTATGGTATCTGAGTGGTCATAAAAACACAAAAAAATCCAGAAAACTCACTACCAGACAACCCTGCGGGAAGCAACATTTATATTTATTTGACAATGCAACCTGAAGTAGATTTCACTTGGGGCCACCATGTATCTTCCATGTGTTTCACTGGTCACTTTTTATTCATCACTGACATTGTAGCTGTTTTCGATATGACACCGCAAAGCTACTTAACTGTCATCCAAGTGTAACTTACATTTTTACAAACAGTTCTCAATCCCAGACGAAATGCTCATAGACTGTTATTATGCCTGATAATGTGAATTTCTAAAAAGGGCTGTGTACAGTATGCACATAAAGATATGAAATAGAAGTTCAGTACAGAGAAGGACAACTCTCTTGACATCACAAGTTTCTCCCAGCTCTTGAAAGTTAATTCTAGCTGGAGTATCGTTCCGGGGGCACCTGCAGCCACCCAATACCTCGCACAAGTCACTATTCCTCGTGTGAATGTAGACAGTATCGAGAGGTTACATGCCATGGAGTTCATCACAATACTGTCCATCAGGGATTCATGAGACAGCAATCCATCTACTCACCTGTTCAAGCCCCACTTCCTTACACAGCCTCGTGAACTTGCAACGGTAAGTAAACCAAATGTATACAAAACTGGGAGCAACAGGTTTCTACAAAATTTGAACATCCCCTGATAACGGTTGGTGCAACTCAGTGGGCACAAGGAAGCAAGCACTGTTTTAATACTTGGGGCTCAATATTGTTTTGATCACCAATTTTAATCTCTGTGAAACAAGCAGGGCACTTTTTGCAATCTCAAAACAAAGCCGAAGCACTTTTTATAATTTTTTTTTTATATAAACAGTATTAAATGCACAAGTCCCTTAAGAGAACTTGCATTTCCTTTAAACTGGCACCTCAAACTATCTGCAAATGTAAATTCCATCAATTTTGAGTGCCTCTTAGATTACAGCGTGTTGCATACACTCTTACAGATGACCAAACCATGCAAATCAGCTTAAGTTTACAAATGCCAGATATGGATTCATCAAGAGTGACTGATATACAGGACAGATTACCTGCCGGTCGTGATACTGTGTGCAACATGAGGGTATCAAAGAAATGGGAGAAAGAGAGAGAGTTGCAAACAGGGGAAGAAACAAAAGCCTTCAATTAATATAATCTACCAAGGAAAGCCGCTTTCACACAAGAAGCCTCTTGGACAGCGAGAGAAACCTCAGTGGGTTGGTGCGAATGCTTTAGCACAGGCACGTTGACTCATCAACAGAAAGCTCTTCTATGGCCCAAATGAAATATATACTCATTCTTTAGAAGCCTCTTCCTGTTTTGACACACAAATTAATACTGCAGATTGACTCAGTGACAACAATATGATGATGTCAATCTTTTTTCTGCTGGCTTTCCAAATTCTAAAACCCTCACATAAAACTAAGAAAAATTGCTCCTATCTGTAGAATAGGCAATGGAAGTTAACAAGATAAAAGGTTAAGTGGCATGTTATAATGTTAACATTTGAGAGAAAAAAGGCAGATTAGGCAGAAAAAAATTAAAAATAGGATTGGGGAAGACAAGAGAATGAAGAATTAAGGAACAACAGAGTGAGCAGAATTAAGGTTTTGTAGCTTTATATTTCAGTATAAAAGCAGGTCGAATATCTCAGTAGCTTCATTACCGTCCGTGTTTACTTCAACATCAGTGTCCGAGGTGAAAATGCAAAAAAACAAAAAGCCGGAAAGCCTGGGGAGACAGGAATTTCTATGAATTTGCTGGCAAGTTAAGGATTAAACATGAGACTGATCAAGGTTTGTTTTGGAAGCAGGTCCTGCAAGGAGTTTGTTCAGCAATATATGTGATTGTGTTGCGCTCAACGTTCAATAATTGCAATACAATCTGCCATTTTAGTTATTTTACAAACTACAAATATTTGGAATCGGTGTGGTTCTCTGTTTTAGCAATCAGAGAAAGATCAAACTGCACAAGCTAATTCAACTTAAATGCACTTAATTCTTCAATTGCCCTTTTCAGGAATTCTTAACCATTATCCAACAATGCATTCAATAACCTAAAGAGGGATTTCCAACTGTCTTACAGGTGATGATACAAAATGGTAGTTACATGACCGCACTGCAGACAAGAAATCTGTACCTGACGAAGGGTCATCGGCCTGAAACGGTAACTGTGTTTCTCTCTCCACAGATGCTGCCTGACCTGCTGAGCATTTTCAGTTTTTATTTTAAGAAATCTGCACCCATGTGTTTTGTATTTTAACATAGATAATAATGCCTCACATGATTGCGGAGAGGATGGGGCAATGAACGAAAACAGATTTTGGCTCCTACAGATCACTGGCTCTTACAAGTTGGGTAGAGTTGTCACCTGGCTGGTTTTTCCTTGCACTCACTCTAAACGTGGAATCTGCAGCCTGGCCAGGTGGGGCATAGTGAATTGCCATTCTCTCATTAAAGCCCTACTTCTCGGTCTCTCCCCAAACTGCAATGAGAAAGCTGCACCTTTGGGAGGGGAACATAATGTTGTATAGTTTCAAAATGGTCTTGATCGTTGATGGCATTTTTACTGGGTTGTGTTTAGTTGAATGTGTATTATATCCACCTTGTTGTTATTAATTTTTATTTACAATGAAGTATTAGAAATTAAGCATGGTATGAACAGAATAAACAATGAAGATCTCTGAAACACACTGGTTTATCACAACATTAAGATCTTTGAAATAATGATCAATGTACGTTATTGTTTTCTGTGCGAATTATATGAATTAAATCTGTGAAATAATGTAACTGGCCATAAATCTGCACAAATCTGACGAGCAGCAAAGTAACAATTTCTAATAAAGTATCAGCTATAGCTCCTGTCACACGCACCTTCAGCCAATCTGCCATCACTATTACAGACGGATCAGTAATGCTGCTGAGCAACTCTTTTGTGGCTCTTTTCTTTTCTTCTCTGTAATTTTTCTTTTGAACCTGCAATTATAACAGCGGTTTAATAAAAAGTTGCAATAAAACTACTAAGATTTATTACATGCATGCAGGTCTGCTGCAACCAGACAAGTCCTAAACGTTTCTGCAAAAGTTTAAATTTGTTTTGAACTCCAAGTCAGTGCTGGGAAAGTGCAGCTATATAACAAAATGAATGGAGGCAACACTTCAGTTTGCTCTCCACTACTACACACAAACACAAACACAAAGGGTAGTAGATCTGTCGAAGTGGAATGGAAAGGTAACAATTCAGTCCAGGGATTTAGATGACAAATTGTCCTTGTGGTTTATTGCACTGAACCCAGCAAGTGATTTACTACCTGGTGTTTGAAGGTGAAATTTGACACAGATAGTCATTAGCGTCCTTTCACCTCAAGGAATGGGCTTGAATCCAGCACAGGCTGATGAAATCAAGATCTCGTCTCTCTGCTGGCTATGAGTTCTACTTAAAATAAATAGAAGCGGTCTCAATCCAATTTCTCGGAGACCCAGAGGGGAAAACAAACCTGGTTATCTCACCTCAGTGTGGTTGCGGGTACGATTGGTGTGGGAAACAGAAATGTCACACCGATGCTGCAAGGGGTGTTCTGGGACTGAGGAACATTGTGGGGGTAGAGTTCAGATTTAGCAGCAGTGAGCCATTCCTCAGAACTTTGAACATAAATATAAAAACTCCATAGGAACTAAACCTTCTGAAGTTCATTGTTACTTTGAGAAGCACAACATTTATGCAGTTATTAATAAATGTACTGCTGTTTATACACTGCTATGAAGATGAAATTGTGAATAGCCAAGGCACAGACTTTTAGAAAAAAAACTATTTGTATAATTTAACATACCTTAAGAGACTCCTTTTTTGTGAGTTTACTCCCAGGTGATACAAGATCCTTTTCTGTTCCATTGTAAAGCTTGGACTCTGACTGTAACCATGTAAGGTAATAAGATTAATTAAAATTTGAGTTTTCAAATACTTATTGTAGAGAAAAGAAACAGCTAAACTGACTGATCTCCAGAGAGACAAACACGAGCCATTATGTTTGAGTGGAAGCACTGCAAAGGTACTTCCCCATGCCCCTTCTCCCACCTGCTCAGTTAAGGGAACGGTAACGTAGCGGTTATGTTACTGGACTAGTAATCTAGAGGCCTGGACTAATGATCCGGGGACATGAGTTCAAATCTCACCATGGCAGCTGGGGAATTTAAATTCAATTCAATAAATCTTGAATTAAAAAAGCTAGCATCAGTAATGTTGTCGTAAAAACCCATCTGGTTCACGAATGTCCTTTAGGGAAGGAAATCTGCTGTCCTTACCTGGTCTGGTTTATATGTGACTCCAGACCCACAGCGATGTGGTTGACTCTTAAATGGCCCAGCAAGCCACTCAGTTGTTCAAGGGCAATTAGGGATGGGCAATAAATGCTGGCCTTGCCAGCGACGCCCACATCCCGTGAACGAATAAAAACATTTTTTTAGCGTTAAAAAGATGCAGGGATACAAACATACGCCAGCCACCACTCCCGCCCACATCTGTCCAGTCAAGATGATGTTAAAATACACGTACTGCAGTAGTACAACAGTAAGGGGATTAATTACAATAAAGCGTCTTAAAACATGAGCTGAGCAGTGTGCCGAGGTACTCCCTTTTGTGCAGTGACCTTGAAAGTTTATTAGGATGCCAATATTAAGAAAAAGAAAGGGGAATGATGGTAAAAGCACAACAGCTGCATTCAAAACCATCCTAACACCCCCCGCCCCCCCCCAAATCTATGTTAAACCCATACAAGCATTGTCAGTTGTACGCAGTTGTTCTTGTCCATGGACAAAGTGCTCGACAAAATGCTGTAATAAAACTGTGCTGCTACTTCATTTACTTGCCACCCAACCCAACACAAAGTTAGCAGGGTTGGTCTTCTGCACACTGGGGACCAGACACTATAAATTGGCCAACTGTCTAAATTGTTTTATTTTTGGCTGCTTTCCCCCCCCCACCCCCCGCCCCCCACCCTCAAAACCATCTCCTTTCCTATTTATGGAAACCAACACTGATCTCCTAACCCTCAACAAATCCCTAATTATTGTCAAATGAGCTTTCATTAATAGCCCAGCTAAATTTAACACGAGGGAACCACTATGCTAAGTGATCGCATAGGAGCTGAAAATCAATGTCAAAATTGTAGAACCATGCAATGGAATGGGGGGGGGGGGGGGTAGGAGAGGGGAACAGCAGATGGGTCTTCATAAAGCTACTCCCATTGCCAGCATGAGCCAACATCATGCAGCCGACCAATTAACTAGGTAATAATTCAAAAAAGTAATAAATAGCTAAGATTGTGACCATGCTAACCACCTGTATTGCTCCTGACAACTACAATGAAGGTAACAAACAGCATTATTTCAGTCATAAGTTAAATTGCTACCCTCTGTGCATGCTCTCCTCGTAGGGAGACACCTACATCCCCAAGTCTGGTGACCTCAGATGCAAGTTGTCAAGAACTAATGCTAAGGAACTCCTAACTACTTCTAAAACTAGAGGATGGAGGGGGTAGGGAGCATAAAGGAGGACTGATCGGCCCTCAAGTGACCATCCTTAAAAGAGGACATTAAAATTAGAAGCAAGGTAGAAATTAAAGGAAACATGGTGAAAAAATACTTTTAATATGAATAAGTTTTGAGGGAGAGGTATAATGTCATTGGAGTACCAGAGATTTAATTAAACTGAGGCAGTCACTGGAAGATTTTTTTAAAAAGCCAGGACGTTGAATTTACCCCAGAAATAGACACAACACAGCAAATGGATGGCAATATGGTTGCTGGAGACAGCATCAATAAATAGCAGACACGGTTTGGATTGAAGTTGAAACTGAAAATGTGTATTTTTGCTATAAATCGCCTGGAGAAGGTGGACAATGAAATGTTGCAGAAAGAAAAGGCTGTAAAATGTCCAGAATGTTTATCGTGGAGGTTGCCAAAAACCAACTACAAAAAACAGCAGTGTAAAAACTAAGGAGAGGTGCACGTTCCCAAGAGTCGTTCAGAGCCAACAAAATCAAAGGCTACACTGCCAAAGGCAGTAAGACAATTGCTCGACTTCAAAATAACAACGCAAACGGACTTAAAGCTCACTGGAGTATAAAATTCTATGGCAAATGGACAGTGAAAAAGAGGAGCAAGTGTTGATAGCCCGCCAGTACCAATGTTTGACGTGTGAGCACAGACAGTGTATGTTAACAGTCCATACTGTCATGCGCTGGACCCCTCCAGCACAGGGATGCGGAGGCCAAATACAGCATTTAAACTGGTGCCCTGGGTAAGAACAAATACCTCAGCACAGCCCAGGGATCAAACCCCATACCCTCTGGCCCTGATGACACACTACACAGTGCTTTACCCATTGAGCCGTCAGGGATCTTTCCACTAAAATTCATGCCAGACAGTCAAAAAAAAAACTTAAAATAGCAGAGGCCCATGAAGTTAAATAGGAGCTACAAGAATAAGGCTTTTAAAAAGAGGGAATCTGGTAAGGAGGAGGATTAGAATAAAATAACCAAAGTTTCGAAAAAAATTCGAAGGAGCAAAAGTAACAATTAAGAGCTTTTCCAATCTATATGCAACAGATCAAGATAAATAAAACTTGTCTGCTTAAAGACAATAGTGAGGTACTGAAATACAGGAAACTCTTTGGTATCCAGCACCGATGGGACCGGCGTGGTGCCGGTTGATCAAAAGTTCCGGATAACGGAGAGTTATATCTACCGAGGCTATTTTTAACAAACAAAAATCAGACTCCTGTTACTGCCGTGTTCGGACTTCCGACAGTGCCAGGAGGCCGAGTAGTGGCACTTTGGAGAACTACCCCCACTGACTAACTCGGCGTTCGCGGGAGACTCGGACTCGGACACATTGCCGGTTATTTGAGAGGAGTTTTCGGAGTACTCGGCGTTCGCGGGAGACTCGGACTCGGCAACATTGCCGGTTATTTGAGAGGAGTTTTCGGAGTATGATTTTTGCCGGTTAAGAGAGAATTCCGGATATTTAGGTGCCGGTTAAACAAGAGTTTCCTGTAAAAACAGGAAAAAGCTGGAAATACTGAGCAGGTCAGGCAGCATCTGTGAAGCGAGAAACAGAGTTAACGTTTCAGGTCGATCACCTTGCATCAGTGGGGAACTGACATTGGGCGTTAAAGAAAGAATTGATAAACAGTTACTCTACATAGGATGATATGTAGATTTTTCCAAACCAAAGTTCCGGGGCAGCAAGGAGCAGAGCGGATTTTAATCGGATTAGCAGGGCGTCTGGCACTCAATTAGAGATTCAAGCTGGCGGTGACAAAGCTTAAAAAAAAACCAAGTGCGCATTGTGGTACTACTGGAGTTCAACGAGCTAACATTGTGCAGCCTACCAACAAACTGCACTGGTAAGCTTCACACTGCTTGCCCAACCAGTGTCAGCTTACCCATCGGGGGATTGGTTTGCAAGATTATCTGGAACCAGTGGGAAGAATCTTAGTCCTCAGTGATAGGTCTACCCAAAGAGTGCACTGGAGAATTGTAGACCTGCCTGGATCAGACATTGCATGACCAAGTCTGCCACAGAGAATTGACCTGGTTCCAAACTTCCATGGACAGAAACTGTTATCAAAAAGGTGCTCGAGGCAGATAACCCACACAAAAATATAGATGCATCCCAGAGTTACAAAGGAAGTATAGATAGAAACTTGGTACGTTATAACTAACATTTTTGAAAGTTCACTAGCTTTAGTTGCGACTCCAGCAGATGGCAAAGTGGTAGACATGACCAGCAGTCAGGGCAGCAATAGTTTCTTTCTCACTAGTCCGTGGGTAACTTCAGCAGCCACTAGGATGGTGGTGGCCAGAAACAACTCAAATTATGTGATGGAAAAACTGCATTTGAAAGTTCCTTTAATTAAAAAAAATTCATTCACAAGATGTGAGCGTCACTGGCAAGGCCAGCATTTATTGCCCATCCCAAACTGCCCTCGAGAAGGTGGTAGTGAGCTGCCGCCTTGAACCGCTGCAGTATATGTCTTTGTAGCGGTTTGGTACAACTGCATGGCTTGCTAGGCCATTTCAGAGGGCAGTTAAGAGTCAACCACATGGGGTCTGGAGTCACATAGGCTGGACCAGGTAAGAACGGCAGGCTTCTTTCCCTAAAAGAACATGAGTGAACCAGATGGGTTTTTAAGACAATCTAGTAGTTTCATATTAGCTTTTTAATTCCAGATTTATTTAATTAACTGAAATTTAATTCCCCAGCTGCCATGGTGGGATTTGAACTCCTGTCTCCGGATCATTAGTCCAGGCCTCTGGATTACTAGTCCAGACCTCTGGATTACTAGTCCAATAAATAACCACGATGCTACCATACCTTGAAAGGACCTTGCCCAGAACCAATTTCCAGTCCCACATTGGGGCAATCTGAGGAATGAATCATTCAACAGTATGAACAAAATGCAAGTGTACAACATCCCAAACTGCTGAACTGCAGCATATGAAACCTTTTCATTCGAAAGACTTGCATTTACATCGCACCTTTCATGACCTCAGGACATCCCAAAGCACTTTACAGCCAATTAACTACTTTTCAAGTGTAGTCAACTGTTGCAATGTAGGAAATGCGGCAGCCAATTTGCACACAGCAAGGTCCCACAAACAGCAACGTGATAATGACCAGATCATCTTCGGGCATTATATGTCCTTGGGATCAAACTTCCTGGAGGTCAGCAGAATTGCTAGTGTCAACTTATGGAACTCTGAACTGTTCTAGGTCACCCCTCACCGCTCCCCATCAATTCTCTTCTCATTCTTGCACACATAGTAATATAACAACGTGCAGCACCAGAAAAGACTCTTGCAGTCCATCTGGCTGGTTGTCTTCTGAAGCTAGAGGCTCCTGCTGGGGTATGGTTACATGGCATCAGCCAGCCTCCAATCCCTCTCCCAAATGACCCTTCCCAACATGTGAGCTCAGGATCCTATTCAACTGACGTTAATCTGTTCTGACATCCACACTTTCCAGAAGAGGGCCCATTTGTTTCCCCTTGAAGCCCAGTGCTCTAATGCTGCAAAGCTCTGTCCCTGGCGCACGCTGAAAAGTGGAAGCCCATCTGCATCCAACAGATGGAAGGCTTACAAGTAAAATCAAACAAGGCACACAAATCCTCAGAGTATACAAAAAGAATTGACATGACCACATTATTTGAGTTTAGTTACCCAGAGGTTGAGTGGTTACCCAAGGCTCTGACAGTTAGCTGATCGAGTATCAACCTGATCTGGTACAAATACATTTTTCCTCAATCCTAGTCACAGTTACCAATTTTCACAAAAGCAAGCCAATACATCTAAATCATTCACCCCCTCATGGCTCAGCTTCTCAGGTTTTCCACTTCTACATTAGTCAGCGGAGATCTGCAGACAGATCTAGCTGAAGGTTAATAAATATTGCAATAAATGCAGTCAACCAGTCTCACATCAATGGAATTAATCGAAAACTCCACTTCAACTGACAAACTAGGTTCGATCCTGCAGAGGCACAATGACAGGACAGGACACAGAAGGTATTGTACCTTGCTTTTTGATATTGTGTGTGTAGCATCATCCTTTGCCAGGGACAGTTCATCTCTGCCTCTGTCCAAACCTAAAAGAAAAAGTTGTTCATTAATGTTAGAGTGCAAAACCATTTAAAAAGACAGCAGTTGATGAAGACAGGTAAGTAATCACATATACGAGCACTCTACTTTTACAAGTACCTTCATCATCTGGGGCCAACCTTCTGACTCAGTCCTAAACAATATTCATGGTGAAGAATTAAACGGGTATAGCTCAGGACAATGATCACTAAAAATAGATGTGTAAAGTGAAGTTCAGCAATTTCTTCCCATATGGTGCCGACATCCTTAACGTCATCTGCACGCATCCAGCTCAAGGTTCTGACTCAGCAAATACAAGTTTAAATTTAATTACTGCAAAATCCAGAATATAAAACATACTGATCTGGAAAAACTCTCCCATATATACAGATGTTTATAAACAGGCAAATATTGAAGGTTTTATACATAGTTGATACTTTGCATTAAACTGTGATGTGCAACACTTAAACTATGATCAAAAAAGAGATTATTTTTTTATATAATAAAAATGTTTTGGTACAGATTGCAAGTAGAAATGATGTATTACTGGAAAACATTAAAAATGTCAACATGCTGTCCCAAAACAATAAATACACTCGTAAAAGCAGAGTGCTTCAACAGACAATAGTCCACTGCGCTAATCTATACAGATAATAATATCCACCTTCAATTGTGCTCAGTTTGCTGATATCAGCAGGTGGAGTGCTACCATTTGCCTCAAAGCCCATTAGTTGGTGGGGGGGGGGTAGAAACGAGAGAGAAAAAAAGCCACAGTCCCCACTTCTGACCACTATCCAGTGCTTCTGTGCACATTAGTGGACGTGGCACGAGAACAGTAGCAGGCTTCAGTTCCAATTCCCTCAGTAGACAAAAAGTCTGCTGAAACACTGTCAAGGCTCACACATGCAGCCACTTAAAGACTTGAATTTATGTACAGCTCTCAGAAGAATCTGAAAAGAGCATCATGCACAATGCATTACTTTACCTACATACTGCCATCACTTCAAATGTGACTGTTCCTTGTGCACAGCAAAGATGATTACCAGTCAAGTTCTTTTTTGGTTGGTGTTCATTGAGGAATGAATGTTGGTCAGGTGAACTCACTGCTTTTCAAATAGTGCTATGGATCTCTAATGTACATGAGCAGATGAGACCTCAGTTGAACGCCTAAGCTAAGGGATGGAAAGGGCTTTGGGACTGCCTGAGATTGTGTAAAGCGCGATAAAAATGCACGTCTGTCTTTCTTCTTTAAGGGATGCTGTTCTGTTGTTATCATTCACATCGGTCAGCTCTCACTCAGGACGGCCTGGAAAATCCCTTCCCAATTGATTCAGAGCACTGAGCCTCAGAAGTCTTCATAACTTACATCAATGTGATGGAGGAGCATGCAAGACTTGAAAAATTCTGAAAACCTGTCTAAAAGGCTAGTCTATGCTAACCCTGAATAGGAACAGGAGTGGGCCATTCAACCACTTGAGCCTGTTCTGCCATTCTATTAAATCATGGTTGAAATGCCCCTCAACTCCATTTATCCATCGCTTCTCCATGTTCCTTGCCAAACAAAATCTAATTTTCCTGTGATTAATCTTTAAGATTTGCTAGGGTTTATTTCACTTGATATCTCTTTTACCCGCTTAAACTTGGGATGATAGCGAGTGGGTCAGCACATAAGTAAAGCAGAAACCCTTGGTTAGGTTTAGCCAGCTTTAACCCAACAGTGCTAAAAAGTTCATTCACCAAAAGCAGCTATTCCTAATTTATCACACTTGCATCTTTGTTTTCAAATCCCTCCATGGCCTCGCCCCTCTCTACCTGTATAATTTCCTCCAACCCCACAACCCCTCCGAGATCTCTGCGCTCCTCTAATTCTGGCCTCGAGCATCCCTGCTTTTAATCGCTCCACCATTGGCGGCCGTGCCTTCAGCTGCCGAGGCCCGAAGCTCTGGAATTCTCTCCATAAATCTCTCGGCCTCTCTTTCCTCCTTTAAGACGCTCCTTAAAACCTACCTCTCCTGCCCTAATATCTCCTAATGTAGCTCGGTACCAAATTTTGTTTTATAATGCTCCTGTGAAGCACCTTGGGACGTTCTATTACGTTAAAGGCGCTATATAAATACAGGCTGTTGTTGTTGTAGAACAAATCTTATTTGTAAATTAACGCATCACATATTTACAACAACTTGTATTTATATAGCACCTTTAACGCAGTAAAACATCCCAGGGCGCTTCACAGGACAAGACAAAAAATTTGACACTGAGCCACATAAGGAGAAATTAGGGCTGATGACCAAAAGCGTGTCAAAGTTTTAAGAAGCGTCTTAAAAGGAGGAAAGAGGGGTGGAGAGGTGAGAGGTTTAGGGAGGGAATTCCAGAGCTTCGGTCCTCGGCAGCTGAAGGCACGGCCGCCAATTTACTAAAATATCTGGTTGTACATCCTAGGTCTTGGAGTTAAATAATTAACCAACAAATCTTTGTCAAGGTATTTTCATTATTTCAATACAAAAATTACTTTAATGCATCTGCAGTACAGGTCAAACAGTACGTTATGAACTGAGCTGTCGGCTGCAAGTGACACGAATGCGGTCTCAACACTGGATTAGAGCGCAAACCTTAATGGGTGAGATTTTTTACAATTCTGACTTGAGTACAGATTAAATAAAACATTGCATTTTTCCTTTCTTTAGGCACAAATTAACTCAACTTTAAAAAAAAATAAAAAATTATTAAAACCCATAGTGTGATTCCAACAAATATTGCTGGGCAACGCAGCATGCTAAAAACCACACAATTCAAAGCGCAGTAATTGTGGCCTTCTGAAATGATTCACCCCTTTACCAGCACAAATCTATATGCAGAAATGTCGTAACAAACTTAGTGTTTGCACTGCTATTTAAAGAAAGACAGACTTGCATTTATATAGCGCTTTTCACGACGTATCAAAGCGCTTTACAGCCAATGAAGTACTTCTGAAGTGCAGTCACTGTTGTGTAAGGTAGAAAATGCAGCAGCCAATTTACACACAGCAAGCTCCCACACACAGAAATGTGATCGTGACCAGATTATCAGTTTTTAGTAATACTGATTGAGGAATAAATATTGGCCAGGACACCGGGGATAGCGCTCTTCCGAATAGTGCCTTGGGATCTTTTACATCTGCCTGAGAGCAAAGACTGCGCCTCGGTTTAACGTCTCATCTGGAAGAAAATTCAATCAACACAATCTCACATCTGCGTGTGGCAAGCGGTGAACAAAATGCAGACGGAATCGGTGAAATGCAGAAAGCATTTCAAGATGATAAAATTATGAAAGACTGCCACAAAAAAAACATGATGCGGAGATGCCGGTGTTGGACTGGGGTGGACAAAAGTGAGAAGTCGCACAACACCAGGTTATAGTCCAACAGTTTTATTTGAAATCACAAGCTTTCGGAGCGGCTGCTCCTTCGTCAGGTGAAGTGAAGAAATACAAATCGGCACAGCATATATAGACAGAGAACAATGCCTGTGCAGAGTACGATGTCAGACAACTACAGTTAATCTTTCAGAAAGATTAACTGCAGTCGTCTGACATCGTACGCTACACAGGCATTGTTCTCTGTCTATATATGCTGTGCCGATTTGTATTTCTTCACTTCACCTGACGAAGGAGCAGCCGCTCCGAAAGCTTGTGATTTCAAATAAAACTGTTGGACTATAACCTGGTGTTGTGCGACTTCTCACAAAAAAACACCACTAGGCAATCAGTAGAATGTAATGCCCATACATAGATATTTTGTGGTATTTGAGAAACAATCAATATGAGGCAAAACATCAACAGCTGATCAGGTAAAATAGCACATCTGGAAAGAATCTTCTGAAGCATATTACCATTTTTGCTAATAGAATCAAATTCAAAAATCAGGACTAAATATTCCAGAATTCTACATTAGGGAGGGGAAGAAATGGGTTTTTTTGTACTGTGAAGCGGTAGCCTTCATTTAAAAATTCTGCACAAATCTTTGTAATAACACGTCTTCTGAGGACGAGTAAGCTCTTTCCCAACAACCAAGAAAATTCAATGATGGTCATTATAGCAAATTCACAGCTAAAATTGTGCTGCAATATACAAAGCACATATTTATACCATTAGATTTCCGCCAGTATCTGCAGTTTGAACCCCAAGAGAAAAAAATCAGCCTGTTGACTGGTTTCCCAAACAGACAGAATTTGAGTTTTTTGAGAAATTACTGTACTTGGTCAACACAGGGACTTGGAGCCCTCTAGTTCCTGGGGCCAGGGAAGACAAATCTGTGGCGTGGTGGCAACTGAGATGAGCTGGGAGGGGCCGCAGAACTTGGTTGTGCTTTTTCTCTGCCCCGTCTGAACTCCTGCCGCTTTCGGGTGCCGCAGCGAGACTCTTCCCTACTCAGATCAGGTGGGCGCCCCAGAGTTGGTGTGGGTGCCTGTCCACCCAAAATATTTAAAATAGACTGACCATGGGATTTCTGATGGGGTTAGAAACATCTGCAACGGGCAGGTGGAAGTTTCACTCCACCCCAGAGCGGGCCCCCCCACACCCTCCAAAACCGAAGACCTCCCCAGGAATGTCAGAGCCATATAATTTAAGATTGTAAACCAATTACAGCAACATAAAAGCTCCATATTGACACTAACAATTTCAAGCATGCACACCGCAGTCAACTGTATAGTTACCCCACCCCCTCAAATTAAATGCTTCCAGATTTATCACAAACAGGTGAAGTGAAGTAACTGAATGGGATAGGAACATAGCGATTCTAATTGATTTTTTGTTGTACTTCCCGCAATCTATAAACTTGTTAATCAGTAATTGTTATGAATTTGGCTTACAAGTAAATAAAATGCTATTGATATTTAAAGAAGCATGCACTGCAGTTCCATTTTGGTAACTGTTAACAGGATGATAAACTCACACGTAACCAATGCCTGTAATGTTTAGTCAGCCCAGTTCATCACTGAAAGGGAATTGATAATTTGGTTCTGTACCGTTTCAAATGGTCCACTGAAATAAACATTGTGAAATTAACTTCAAGTAACCAGGGATCATCTTTCCTTCATCCTCCCTTTTTGGAAAGAAATCTATGTTTTGTTCTACTCTTGGTTGCCCTGATGGATCCATCCCATCCCCAGCGGTGTCTCGCCTCCTGCCCGCACATGGCCAGCGCCGGGGTTCCAGCAATGCTTCATCTTTCTCATGCTGCCCCTTGGAGACATTGCCCATAAGCGTTCTCCTAGGTTTATGCTGATGACATCCAGTTCTACCTCTTCACCACTTTCCTAAGTCCCATGGCCACCCGTGTCTTTAAGACTGTCCATCTGACAGACCAACTGGCACTCACTCCCTAAATGGCTTTTCCTTACTACTTCCGCCCCTTGCCTTTAAAGGCAGCCTCAAAACCCAATGCTTCAGTTGTGCTGCTTTTCAACTTTCCCAACTCTACTGTGCTCGGTTGATTCTCACTTACTCAAAGCAGCTTGGCACTTTTTTTTGTAGGCCAGAGGCAGTATACAAATGTAATCTGCTCTCAGAACACTGAAGAATCAATTTTATTAAGGCCAGAGCTCATGAAAGGTTTCAAATACAGCAAACCACAAAAATAATTTACAAATTAAAAAAGGTTAAATCACTTAAACAGCTTAGATTGTGCCTAATACAAGTATACTTTAAAGTGAATACATCAAGTATGCCAAAAAGCAAAAGAGCAACATTGGTAGTCCTATAAGTATCTGTGTGGAATTTCTCAGATCTTCTGTAAGTTAGATTAATTAAAAATTAAAATCCTGCTCTCCCTTATGTGTCAATTATGAAGAAGTTCAATGCTGCAGGCTACAGCCTTATAAAAAAAAAAAATCTGCTTGAGCCTGCCCAAACTCATTTTATTTCAAACCATCCAAGTCATCAGAAACCACCGCCAACTAATCGTTCGTCATTTTTGTGTTTATAAAACTGCAGCTGACATTTAACGGGCAGTTGTCTCACCGCCGGCTGCAGGTAAAATTAACAACAAATTACTTCAGGTCAGCGGAGACCCATTTTTCCATGGATATTGCAGGCTGGGCTACACTTCTGCCCGTTGTCTAATGGAGAACAGTGCCGGGCGGAAACGTAAATGGGGGAGCTAAGTGCGGTCTCCCAAAAATCTTGCGCTGCAATGCAAAAGTGCCTCTTTAAAGCTAGATTAGGAACAATGCTTTCAGCTTGTTGTATCATTTAGTCTCCTTCAACTGCTGCAGGGAACAAAAACCATCCAAATTAATGAAGGTTTCCTTAAATGTTTCTCTCATTTTCAGGCAAATAACAAGTGTGTTGCAAGTGCTGCAAATATTCCACCCTGTGTGAAATAGACCAGTAGATAATTCTACAAGGGGAATGATTGATGAGCAATTCAATTCAAACTGGGAAGAGTTACATTTTAGTTTTCATACATATTACAGTATTCTGCACTCAACCTAAAAACAATAGACAACTGTCCTCTAAACTGTAACGTCGCTCTATGCTTTCTACCTTTTTTAATAGTTTTACTTGCAATTATTATTCAAGACACCGCTAGTTGTTTCAATACGAGAAAAGAGATACGACAAACCTGGCAATATTGGAGCAAGTTCATTGTAGCCACCAAAAGAAGCATTTCTGATGAGTCTTCGTCCGTCAACTCGGGATGACAGTACACTTGGTAGCCCAGCACACAAGGAAAACCTGCGGCGTACCAGACCCTCTTCCTTCATGTTGTGGATGCTCTGTTTGTGTCAAAGGTTTACCCATAAACTGAAATCACTGCGCTGCTCAGGTGGTGGCTGTTGCAACTGCAGCTGTGAGGATACTAATGATTGAATGAGCAACTAAAAGGAAAATGCTGGTCCTTGTGAACAAAATGAGCCAATGTACACTCCTCCCAGCAACTGGACCACGGGATGGCAAATCTGCAGCAACACAGCCAAGTACCTCCTTACTTTTCCTGTGAATTCAGAGCACACTTATTTTTTATATCACTGTGATCAGGTCGAAGTACGCAAAACTCCGAAGCTTTCCCACTGGATTCAGAACTCTCGGTACGATACCACAGAAAAAAAAAATCAGACCACAATTAATCATTTCTGTTTACAGCTTTAAAATCCATACAGCAACTGGCATCTCCAAGACTATCAATGAATTTAGCTCCGTCATCGACTCCTCCCCAAGGGGTTAGGGATTCAGGATCATGTTTCTATTGATTAGCGCCACCTCTCAAATTTTCTCTTTCAGTCCCTTCAATTCTTAGTTAAGGTACCATCCAAGATTAGGATATGATTATTTTTAAGTTGAAATAGGTGGACATAAAATTCAACAAAAAAATTATAAAAGGATAGCCTAGGGGTGAGAATTCATTATTAAAGCATTCCCTCTATTTATATCTAATTAAAAATATGTATCTTGCACTTTACAGGATATAGCTTCAATTTTAGACTGCTGTTTCCCTTTTGTTGAGACTGGTCATTTTAAGGCTCCTGTTATACCAGGAACGCGGATTACTTGGGTGAGAAATGTTCTTATCCAGATCCCCAATGGGTCAGTATACAAAGACATTATGTACAGTGGATCCCTATCTTCAGCTCTGCCTATTTAAGCCCGCTGGAAGTGCATATGTATGAACTTCACATGAGGATAGGATTGGACCAGGCTGCAATGCCCAGTGACAAAATAACTGGTCAACAATTGATGTACAATCGACACATATGAAGCAGGATCGCTTGGGCAAGATACTGGAGGGAAACATCTCAAATCATCCTCCAAGGGTCCAAAGCTCGAGGAGAAGTTGTTAGCTCATCCAAGTTGGGGCAGCTATAGAACGCCTACAGTACACATCCCTGGGCTGCGGAAGAGAAACATTCGCAAGGTCTCCAGTGCTACCCTGACACATCTGCGGAAAATGGAATCTAGCTCAAATGGAACGCCCCAACATGAGTCAGCAAGAATCGGGGTGATGGGTGAGCAACATTTGGTGCAGGATAGGATACAGGCAACAGTGTTTTGGATAAGCTAATATTTATGGAGGGTTGAGATTAGGTGGATGGCCAGGAGTGCATTGGAATAGTCGAGTTTGGAGGTGACAATGGCACAGATGAGGGCTTCAGTGGCAGCTGGAGGGAGGGGTGGCTGGAGGGAGGGGTGAAGGCGACTGATATGACAGAGGTGGAACCGTGAAAGTAGACGGTCTCTGTAATGGAGAGAACATGGGCGTCAGAAGCTCAGCTCGGGGTCAAATACGACACCGAGGTTGTGAACAGTCTGGTTCAGCATGAGACACTAGCTCGGGAGGGGGAAGGATTTGGTGGCGAGTGCATGGAGTTTGTGGCATGTTTGAAGATGATGGCTTATGTCTTCCCAATGTTTAACTGGATATCGGAAAAGCAGTCTGAGAACAGAGGCAGTGGAGGGGTTGAGAGAAGCAGTGTAGTGGTCAGAGCTGGGCGTCGTCAGCCGTGCATGTGAAAGCTGACTCCATGTTTTTGGATGATGTCAAGGGGCAGTATAACTTCCAGTCTCAGCTCGGATCCGCTGAGTCAGCACAGCATCATAGTACTGAAGGGGGGGGGGGGGGGGGGGGGGGAGATACGTTAGTGTGGCTTTACCTACCAAGTCATCAGGAAAGCAAAACATGACAGTTCTAAAACATGTGCACTCTACAACAGACAACATCCTGATGCACTTACAATACAAGATGATTACATCTGCAGTGCAACCTGGGTTAACTTCACACAAGCATTTGCTGTCTTACACCCATAGAAATTTGCAGCACAGAAGGAGGCCATTCAGCTCCTTATGTCTGTGCTGGTGCTTCGAGAGAACAATCGAAAGCTGAACCCACTGCACCACTCTCTTCCTGTTGTCCTGTACACTTTCCACTGCTTCAAATTTTTATCCAATTTTACCTTAAAAAGATGCAATGGTCTCTGGCTGAAACACTCCCTACGGCAAAGCATTCCATGCTCCAACAGCCTGCCACAGATAGAAATTTCTCCTAACCCCTTTTCCTTGCTCTCTGAGGATTTTTAAACTGATGGCCCCTCGACACTGATTCTCCAGAGGAAATAGCCTTTCTTCATTCAATCCATCAAAATCAGCAAATCCATTAAATTGCCTCTTGGCCTTCTCTGCTCCAGTGGACATAGGTCCAATTATTTAGTCTCTCACCATAACTATAGTTTCACATCCCTGGCGAATATAAGAACATAACATAAGAAATAGGAGCCATTCGGCCCTTCGAGCCTGCTCCGCCATTCAATGAGATCATGGCTGATCTTCTGCCTCAACTCCGTTCACCGGCCCTATCGCCATATCCCTTGATGCCCTTACTAGTCAGAAATCTATCGACTTCTGTTTTGAATATACCCAATGACTGAGCCTCCACTGCCCTCTGGGGTAGAGAATTCCAAAGACTCACCACCCTCTGTGTGAAGAAATTTCTTCTCATCTCAGTCCTGAATGGCCTACCCTTTACCCTGAGGCTGTGGCCGCTGGTTCTAGACTCCCCAGCCAAGGGAAACATTCTCCCAGCATCCACCCTATCAAGCCCTGTAATAATTTTGTATGCTTCAATGAGATCCCCTCTCATTCTTCTGAATTCAAGAGAATACAGGCCGAGTTTACTCAATCTCTTCATACGACAATCCCGCCATCCTAGGAATCAATCTCGTGAACCTTCGTTGCACTCCCTCAATGGCAAGTATATCCTTCCTTAGGTAAGGAGACCAAAATTGTACACAGTACTCCATATACACTGTACACTCTCTATGGCTTTAATGTGCTTTCTATAATGGAGCACACAGTACTCCAACTGATCAATATTTTGCACAAATTCATCATTACTTCTTTATTCTTGGACGCTATGCTCCTTTGTAGAAAACCCAAAATGCTGCAGGTGTTTTTTTTGTGGCTTTATCTATCTGCTCATACTTGCTCATTTTATATACAGACCATTATTATGGCCTTCTGATATGGTCAGTGACACCAAAGAAGCTATATTGAGAGCTGCTAACTACATTTGCATCTCAAACTGCAGTCCTTGAACAGAACTTTTGCAAAGCTTAATTCTGAACCAGATGAAAGAATTTTTTTTAAATCTCACTTAAAATAACCTTCAGTCCTCTTTCTGAACAGTTCAGATAGCTGTTAAAATACTTACAAGAGCGTAGATCTGCCTCAAGATTTTTTTTCCCCAGTTCGTTGACGACCTCTCTCATTTACACTTGCTTTAAAGTAAAGTAATTTGCTTCTACTTCATAGAATCAGAACTTTATGGCACAGAAGGAGGCCATTCGGCCCATCGTATCTGTGCCAGCTTAAAAAAACAGCTCTCCAGCCTAATCCCACTTTCCAGCTCTTGGTCAGTAGCCTTGTAGGTTACGGCACTTCAAGTGCATATCTAAATAACTTTCAGTTACTACAAACTGGCTTAACATGTATCCACACTAATGAATGGCCAATATCGCACTTGCCTTTTCCACTAGACTACTTAGTACAATAATTTTCAACATAGAAAACGTCACAAATATTGCAGAAAACAAACCACCATCAACCTATCTAACCATGCATCACCAGCCTGGTCAAACCAAAATGATCCACGCACTTTGTTCAAAAAGCAAGAGAGCTTTTAAAAGCAATTTACATTAAAAAAAAATTACCAGTTCAACTAGGGTAAGCAATATTCTGAATGCATCCGGCTTCTATTAAAGAACAGTCTTTCACACCGAGTGCCAGCTGTTCCTGACGATCAGCCTTCCTTTTTATTAATAAGCAACTCAGATTCATCACATCAGCATTAGTCTGTAGTGGAAGTAGGTCAGATTTGGCCTGCTTTTCAACTGACAGGCTTTGTACTGCTTAACACTAATCTGACGAGATATTATCCATCTTGCCCGTTAATGTGTAAGAGAAGTTTAAACACGGAGTGTAAATATCTCCAAATGCTAGGTCGCTGCGTTTTAATGCAGGCATCCATTTACGTCTCGTATTTCAAAATGAACATGAGCCAACGGTATTTGAGATTATCCACTGTGGTTAAAGAAACAAACAAAATCTGGATTTAACACCAAAAAAAATGTAAATGATTACAGGCAAATCCCTACGACCCAGTTTAAGTTCAGCAACAATAGTCAGTAGTTTGTGTAACAGAGCACGTGAAATCTCTGTAGCCTTCATTCTCAATCAGTGTTTAATTTAGTCAGCAAATGAATAGGTTGCATTACAGATAACATTTCAGACGAGGTGCGATCTACTCTTTATATCTTATTAATGAGTGTGTGTATGGTCAACCCATCATTTTAGAGCTCAACTATTTTAATCACCAACAGACAAAATGGGGGATGTGGAGCATATATATTGTAGATACATTTCACACCACACGGTGGCTACCCTTCTGAACACACAAAAAGCAAGAAATTGTTGAGGTTTATCTGGACCAGAAAGAACTTTGAACCAATGCTAACTGGAGAAAGTGCAATATAGCAGAAGTGCGTCAAATTGATAGAGCAATCCGCAATGTTATATGCCAGCCTAACTACAAGTAGAGCCTTCTGCATTCTTAATAGGAGTTCAACCTCCCCACAGTGCAAAGGAGTTTCCGAGAAGAAAATCACCTGGGAAACTGTTACTTTTAAGAAAATTTGCTCGCAAGGTGCTCCCCTTCACCCCTCCATTGTACAGCCTCATCCAGAGGCGGACCTTCAGGGGAGGCAACAAGAACACTGAACAGAAATGACGAAATGTAAACTAGTAACACAGCTCCAAGCTACACCAATTCAGAAAGGGAACACAAATACCCCCTCCTCAGAAACTGCGATTTTCTGGTGAGCAACAAAGAAACATCAATACAATCACTACATTAAGTAGAGACAAGGGAGGGCATTTGTCCAATCAAGTTCATCTTTCCATAGAAACCTATGATTCACTCATTATAGCTTCCAACTGCATCGCAAATGATTCCAGAGATTTTGCCTGCACTGCCCTACTGAGAAGGGCTTTGCAGGGATTGATCACTCTGCTTCCTGACAGGTTCTCCACTTACCTTTTTACCAGTTTATATACCCATGTCTCCTTACAAAGTCATCAACAAACAAATGCTCTATATTTACCTTTTCTATTTTAATTAATATCTTAGAAACCTCTATAAAGCCCCCTCATTCGCTTCCTTTCAACGTTCAAGGGATTTGAGTTTTTTAGCCTTCCCTCATAACCCTCTCTCACGGGTTCAGTATATTGGTCCTTCTCTACGCTGCCTTCAAGGTGTCTCAATGACCAGAACTAAAGGTGGTGCACAGGGTGCAGCATGACCAGAGCACTGCAGCTCCTCAAGAGGACACTGTTCGACTTGAACTACTGAGCTATATTGCCAGATAAGTAGAGTGCACGAGTTTTGTTGATTGTTAGTTAGCATCTGGCTTATGCAATAATTGCAGAGTCCACAAACACTCTTGGATCTCCTTCAGACTCTCCCCGGCTAGCTCAACCCCATTTATTGAGTGTGCCTTCCACCTTTCTTCCAACACGTAATATTATGCACAGTACATGGCCTAGTGGTTGTAGTACTGGACAGCAGAGGTCTTCAGATCCCATCATGGCAAAATTGCACAATTGAATTCAATAAATCTGGTAAATGGTGGGCTAGAACCAGGAAATGATCATGAAAGCTGTCAAATAGTGGTAAAAACCCAATAGGTTCACTAATGTCCTTCAGGGAAAGGAACCTGCCCCCACTACCTGTTTTGGTCTACATACGACTCTAGTTCCACAATATATGGTTGACTCTAAATGCCCTCAGAAGTGGCTCCCACTACCTTCTAAAGATAATCAATAAATGTGACACTGCCAGCATCACCCACATCACGTGAGTAAACAATTTTCAAAAAAAAACTTATGTATATCAAGTTGAAATGGCCATATTTCTGTTTAGGTCGTCCTGTAGTTCTTTGACTGTCACACCAAGACTTGTTTATCCATCAGATGGGATGGCTTCCCTCCACCCCAGTTTACTCACATACTTGACTATGACAGAAACAGACCAAAGTAAATGGCCCAAGTAAGTGCTGCCATACGGACCAGTGATGCTGGCGCAGGTACCGACTGACGTTTCACAGCAATCAAGGGAAAATCTAGGAGCCAGAAATGAAATTTGTCAGTTTTAACCGATCGTGCACACAGCTACTTATTGCGACAAGTGCTGTGGAATTTACCTCAAAATACAAACACTGAGCGTGCAGTTTGAGGAAAAAATGTGGATTCGTAGGGAGTTCACATTGTAAAGAAAAGTCAATGTTACAGGACAAAAATTGGGAGGAAAATCTCAACCGGTTAAGAATCTTTATTCTACTTGACATTCAATTTTCCAAGTTACAATCTTGATATTAACTTTTATGTCAGTGAAGAAGATTCGCTTCACGGTTTACTGTGCACGTAGTAAACTCAATGCAAATGGCCAAAACAAAGTGCTTCAGCATCATAGCGATTGTTCTCAAACCACTCAAAACAACAAATCTACCTCAGAACAAAGAGAAACCTCATTTAAATTGAAAAGGATCTAGAAGTGGAAAATAATGTATTCATTATTACAAAACTAATAATGAGTTACTTTCATTACATTGTACAAGGGAATGGATCGTCTCAATTCATCGACCAATATAGCTACTTTGGAGTGGAATATTGTTGATTGGAATAAGTGTAACCTAGCAACATCTAAACCATTGATAAACTGTTCATGGCATATTTTTGCTTGAGGCTCATATTCTCCAGCAGCATTTTAACGTTACGTATTTAAGAATCCAGTGATCACACTCTTAAACTGTCCAACAAAGCCGAAGTGAGATAATAACCAGGACATATAAAAAATGGTCAGCTGTAAAAGCCACAGGAACAAAGACATCGACACAGATGCTAGCCATTTCCTTAGTTTGTCCCTCCTAAAGTGCCAACTTGGTTCAGTGGTCGCACTTTTGCCCGAGTCAGCAGATCATGGGTTCAAGCTCCACTGTTGGACTTAAGCACATAACCTAGGCCGACACTTCAGTGCGAGTACTGAGGGAGTTCTGCACGGTCTGCAAGGAAGTTCTCCCAGTGTCCTGGCCAACATTCATTCCTGACGAAACCAATCAACATTTATAGCATTGCTATTTGAGGAATTATGCTGTATTTGCCAACTACACTTCTAAAAAAAATTAATGGGCTGTTAAGTACTTTGCGACTTCGAGAATGTGAAAGATACTATATAAATGCTAATTCTTTCATTCATTTCTACATTTTCTCCCCATTTTCCACTACATCATTGCCGTCTACATCCAAACATCCTCTTTCAATTACAAATTGTTTTTGAAATTGCACATAAATTTGTAACTTGGCAGGCAGTGTTGATTCATACTTGGGTGGTAAGATGAATGCACAAAGTGAAATGTTCACCCTGCAGTACCAACTGAAGTGATTTTAAAAAAGTCATGTTGGATAGGCTCAAACATTTGCAATTGTCTTTCAATAGAGTAGTAACAATATATTTTAACACTAGCATGTTTTAAAAATTATGAGGCATGTGTTAGCTTGGATCATAGAATCATAGAATAGTACAGCACCGGAGCAGGCCATTCGGCCCATTGAGTCTGCGCTGGCTTTTTAAGAGCAATCAAAAGGTTGTGGATTCAAGCTGCACTCCAGGATTTGAGCACGTCTATGCAGTACTGAGGAAACACTGTACTAATGAGACATAAAACAGAGGTCCTGTCTCACTGCTCCGATGTTTCAAGTGGAAATTAAAAGATTCCTATCTGAAACAGTGTAGCGAGCTCTCCCTCAAACAACATTACCAAAATCAGATTAAGTAGTCATGCAGCACATTGCTGTTTGTGGGTTCTGGCCGGATGCTAAATCGGCTTTTGAAAGAGACTGAAGCCATCAAGCAAAAAAAAAAAGGCATCAAAAGATAAGGCACAATTTTTTAAAAATTCATCCTCATGGAGTGGGTGTCACTGGGAATGCCAGCACTTACTCCCCATATCCCTAGTCGCCCTGAGAAGGTGGTGGGCCTTCTGCTTGAATTGCTGTAGTCTATTCTTTGTAGCAGTTTTTCTAGCCTTTCCTCATAACTCGGTCGCCAGAGGACAGTTGAGAGTCAATGATCTTGGTTTGGAAGTCGAGTCACATACAGGTCAGACTGGGTAAAGACGGCACCTTTACTTCCCTTGAGGATAATTATAAACCTGTTGGGTTTTGCGACATTTCGACAGATTCATGGTCACTTTTGCTGATAGCAGCTTTAAATTTCCAGATTTTTTAAAAATTGAACTTAAATTCTCAAACTACCACAGTGGGATTTGAATCCACGTTCTCTGGATTACTGGTCCAGGCTTCTGGATTACTAGTACAGTAACACAACCACTACACTATCATAACCAATGATAAATTTAATCATGTCATTGTGGAATGTATTTTTTTTTTAAATTTTGTCTAAACCTTAATTTTCGACTTTAGAAATTTCAGTTACTGAGGAAAAATTGAAGTTGGATGAAAAATTTGAGGAAGCATTTTGAAAGATTACACAGTTCCACCTGGTGGCCTTTTGTAAACTTGCAAGCCTGTCATTGTCCAAATGCTTTTTCCATTATAAGGACTTGGTACTGAAAACAATGGGCCTGAATTTGCAGTTGGAGGCTTCCCGCGGGCAAATGCCTCCGAACCGCAAGAAAAGTACGAACCTACCTGATGGTCCCGGAGGTTCGTGGACTCGCGCTCCTGGGCCTCGACGCATAAAGGCCCACATATCCCAGGAGCGCATGTGGTTTGCAAGTGCCCCTGGGATCACGTGGGCCAGCCCAACAAATGAGGGGATCCCCATTATGCTTATGGGGATTCCATTTACGTACAGAATCCCCATAAGCTTCATAGGAATCACCAAAAAACAACAAATTTCACACAACTTAAATAAAAATAAATTACATGTCCAAAATTAAAATACAATTAAACATTTAAAACAAAAATTTAATTTTTTTAAAAATAAATTTCAATGTTTTAAAAGGAGCTAAAAATATCCTATAGCTAATTTTAAAGTTTTTTTGTGTTTAAATAATTTTTTTAATTAATTTAAACTCTTACACAGGTAAAAGAAGGCCCTACATCTGCTTTTACCAGGCATAAGAGTTTCATGAGCATTCGCTGGGTTGTAGTTGGGCAAATAGCCCAACTCTCCGCCAGCGAATGTCCATTTCGCGGAAATGTGAAGCATCCGTCAAGCTGAAACTTAACAGATCGCAAGTTCCAGGTTTTCGCACATGCGCAGCGCATGCGTAAACCCGGAACTTGCTGAGCACTTACAGCAGCGTACGCACCACGTACGCGGTCATAGGCCATGGAAAATCCGGACCATTAAAACGGAAAAAGTTGCCAAAAGTGTGATGAAAAGTGACAACTGGAAATAAAGTTTTGTAGTTCAGATGTCAGGAGGTGGTTCTTTTCCCAGAGAATAGTGGACCATGGGAATAGGCTGGCCTCTTGTGTGGTGGACGCTGATTCACTGAATTCCTTCAAGCGAGAGCTGGACCTGTTTCTGGCTGGGGCGGAGATCACCTCTTACAGAAGGTAGGGACTGCAGGGAATTCAGGGCCAGAGTTAGCTCCTGGACTAGTTTCGGAGAGGAATATCACACATTTCCCCCCCCAAATTTGCTGATGTTTTTATCTTTTTTTTGCTTCTCCCAGGAGATCACATGGTTTCGGGTGGGGTGGAGACGATATATTGCGATGCACAAGGTATCGCAATTGTGCGGAACAGGCTCAATGGACCTGAGACTCTTTACCTGTCAGTCATTGTTCAGAAGTTCGTAGTCGATTAGTGCAGTTGGAGCAAGATTTTTAAGATATTTTGATAGGAGACAATTCTCAGACATGACAATGTGCTTCTTTCCCAATTACTGCTACCAGCAAGAATTTTGAGTAGTTATAAATACCATTGAATTACAATATATAGATTTTCTATAAAGTATACATAAATTGTACTTTTTTTTACATTTCAACATTTTGGAAATTACACACAAAGTTAAAGGACTAAGAATTTCTACCAAGAATTAAACTCAAAAATACGAACACAAGAGAACTCAAGAAAATAGACAGGTAGGTTGTGCTGAATAAAGGTATTTTAAATTTTGTCCATTCATGTTATTGAATCTAGTTTTTCTTCATCTTCAAAATTTGAAATCCACCACCTAATATTTCTCTCAAACTTAGTCAACTCCTTTTTCTTCAAAAGAAATCAAAACCACCTAGGATCTACAGAAAGAACTGAACGGTGACACCAATCTGGTTTTATCAAAAAGGTATCCAAATCCTGCATTCACTGGTATATATATTCTTGACGCTTTATACAGAAATATGGGCCCCTTATCCAGGAAATAGAAACTTGATCAACAATGTTCCCCCTAATATATTTTCGGTGCAAGGTCCCTTTAACGGGCCCATTCAAAATTTCCTGCATGCGTGAAATCTCCCACTGAAAAGCCAGTGAGCGGCCTGCGCGGGACCGCCAGACAGCTGCGCGGCCGTACAGCTTAGCGGGAACGCTGCTCATCACTGTCCTCAAATACACAGAACAGAATATGCCACTTCTGTCATATCGCTTAGGTTAAGTTTACAAGGACTGTAAAATCTGTTTTTGAAAGCAAGTATTATACTTGGTACTGATTTAAGAAAAAATACAAATATACAACTACCTTCATCCAAACAATTTTGACCTAAATCTGCACTCTAGACAGCTAGCTGCAGTAAAGACACTGTCAATATAGGTATCAAGGAATTTTAAACACTTAGCAAGAAAACGCAAAACTAAAAGAGATGGAGAAGAATCCTTCTCAAATAAATGAAGAAATATTGACTGAATTTGTACATACTTAAATTACTATTTCTTATCTAAATCAGTGTTTGAAATGGAAAAAAAGAATTATGTCACACAATTAGATATTTCAGTACAGGAAGCAGCCATTCAGCCCATTGCGCCCATGTCAACGTTAGCTCAATCATTAAAGCTATCCACTCGAAACCTATTTCTCTGATCTTCTCTTGATTCTATTATTTTACACCTTCAACAACAATTTTGGGTTTAGTACTAAAGTAGAAAGGGTTATCAGAATATGGAATGCTTTCTCACAAGTGGCTATTAAAGCTGAATCAATGACCATGTAGAGAAGGAGATTAAACAAATTTGAAATTACTATATTCTTAGGCCTGAGACCAAAGTTTATCCCTGCCAATTTCCATATTTCCCATTAAAAAACACCTTTATTCTCAATCTAGCATGGGAGAGCATTCTAAAGTCCAGTTCACTCCTGATATTTCGTCTGAATATGTTCTTTGGTACTTAAATACTTCCGTTAACATCGGACAATGCAATTAAGTGCTTCATGTATTACAGGGGAAACAGACACTAAGTGAGAGCTGACAAGTGAGGAGAGGGAATTAAAGGAGTGGTTGAAGAGGTTTTTAAAGATAAAGAGAGATGTAGCAAGGTTGAGATTTCCAAAGTGCAAGGCCATAATGGCTGAAAACACGTCGCTGATAATGGAGCAGTGTGTGGGGGAAAGCACACTAGGCCGAAGCTGGAAGTGCAGCGGGCACGAGCTGTGAAATACAGCTGAAGTGTACAGTGAAATGAGGCCATGGAGAAACTTGCAACGGTGGTAGCGGATTTTGAAACTATTGTATTGAGGATAGAGAACGAGTGGAGCTTGGCGAAGACAGGTGCGATGGGTAACTGGGACTTTATATGGGTGAGGGTGCAGGCAGTGAAACACATAAGCCACAGGGTCTAAAATGAAAGCTTTTGCTCTCTAACAGGAGACAAGTCCAGCCCACTGGTGGTGCTGAAAGATGGTGTTCGCTGCATTATTAAAATTAAATGACTTTGAAAATTAAGATATGAAAGGGTTTAATTAAACAGCACCTTCTCACCTGAAGCTGTTTACATGTTTGACAGCTGAAATTATGAAAATGGTTTTCTGCACACCTGGTAAAATATGTTTATCCTTGCAAGATACAGACCATTCCTGGCTTCCTCTTGCCTGTAAGCATCCTTCATTTTCATTAAATATCCCAGCCAGTCAATAAATAACATTGCAATCATCTGAGGTCAAACAGATTCTGAATTACCGACCAAGGTTTTGGACATTAGCTGTGTATTGCTTGCACACGACCACACACCCCTCCATGCAATGCACAGCAACATGGTGAGATTGGATAGTGCTCCTGACTATGGTCAATTGTGATTAATTCCAAAACTTGGCTGTGCCATCAGGGAGGATGTAAAGAAAAGAGAAAAAATAAATTGTTTGGCCAATCATTATATGTTGCACAACTTTTAACAACTGCCTCACCTCCTTTACCAATTCAATGTGCTACCTGCAAGGAACCCAGCCCAACAATTCCTCAACCTTAAATGGCATATTTTCAGACAACTGACGCAAAATAAATATGCCCCAGTCTCAGGCAACTCAAAAGAACTCAGCCACCTCGATAACAAACACCATCACGGGACAGCCCAACTTAGAAGGTGCATGGCCAGGAACCTTATCTCACTACAAATCTATGGCTAAATACGAAGACTGAATCCTCCCGCCCAACTCATTTTCTTAACCAACCCTTCACGGACACTTCATATCAGAAGATGTTTGGAAATTGGTCTGTTCACTGTCGAAGATTCCACAGAATCTTGCCAGCCCTCTCCCCAATGTGGTAAAAATAGAGCATGCTTCCTGGAAGCATGTTCAGATCCCAGCATTAGAATTAATAATCAAGTGAGGTCTGCTCCACAAGGACAAGATGTGTCTTCTCAGCAGCTAAAAGAATAATTTCACTTGACCCAACAGGACCTGTCTGGTACCTTCAAATCATACTTCCTTCAAGCACTCTGCAAACTCATGCGACAAATGAAGTCCTCGCTCCTCCACAACAACACCTTCTCAACCTCAAAGATTGCTGTAAATACATCTCCACCCGACAACTCCACGCTCACTTCCCAACTCTACAAAAAGCCTGAAGTCAAACTGAGATTAAAACATAGGCTGCATATAACAAGAGGAAGAATGGCTGGAAGTTTGGAGCTAAACCTTAGTCACCCCGAGTACTAAGAGAACCATTAATTGGTTCATCTCCAAATATCCATGAATTCTACCTCTTGCGTAAAAGCTTAGGTTTCATACGTAAAAGATCCCACGACACTATTCAAAGAAGAACAAGGGAGCTGTCCTGGTATCTTGGCCAACATTTACTCTCGCCCAAAATTAATGAAACCGGTTATCTGGTCATTTATTTCATTGCTGGTTGTGGGGCCTTGCTGTGTGCAAATTGGCCACCCATTTCCCTACATTAGAACAGCAATTGTACTTCAAAAGTACTTGATTTGCTGTAAAGTGAGTACAAAAAGTAATCAAAAGGCAAATGAAATATTGACTTTTATCTCAAGGGGGTTAGAATACAAAAGGGAGGAAGTGATGCCTCAGTTGCAGAGCCTTGGTCAGACCTCATCTGATGTACTTGCTCAGACCCCACTTGGGCACCAAACCTCAGGGAAGATATACTGGCCTTGGAAGTGGTCCAGTGTAGATTCACCAGAATGATTCCAGGGTTTAAAGGATTAAATTATGAGGCAATGTTGCATTAACTTGGTTTGTATTCCCTTGAGTTTAGACAGTTGAGGGGTGATTTAATTGAGGCGCTTAAAATGATAAAGGAATTCGATAGGGCAGATACAGAGGAACTATTTCCTCTGGTGGGGCAATCCAGAACAAGGGAGCATAATCTTAAAATTAGAGTTAGGCCATTTAGGAAACCAGGAAGCATTTTTTTTCCCCACACAAAGGTGGAACTCTATGGATGCTGAGTCAATTGAAATTTTCAAGACATGGATTTATAGATTGTTAGTTGAAGGTATCAAGGGACATGGGGCAAAGCCTGTAATGGAGTTGAAGTACAGATCAACCACAATCTAATGGTGGAACAGGCTCAAGGGGCTAAATCCTGTCCTATGTTTTTATAAGCCAAGTATATCAAACCAATATAAACTCGACAGATGTCTTATCTCCACAACTGGAGGAACAGTGGACAAACGAGCTAGTCTGTACACAACTGTCCTTGCCCACAAATCCATCCATTCTGGACAGCAGTCTTGGATGCCAAAGACAATAACTGGCCATGTGATTCCCTCAGACTCACTTGCTTACCTGCAGGTCTTGCCTCCTGGTGATAATGCTGCAGCAGTCAACCTCCCCAAACACTTGCAGCCTATTGTCTATTTCTGGTTCCGTGCGTCACATAACAGCTCTGTCCCTGGTAAAGTATCTATTTCTGGTTGTGTGTGTAGCAGAACCTACCATATGATGAATCACAGAAAAGAACCCACATCCAGCTACTCTGTGGCCACTAAAAACTTCAAGTTATTATCACAAAATTATAAAATTGGAGGTCATCTATCTAGCACACCCTAATCAATGCTTCATCAGAAGTACTGCAAGTGAAATGTGAAAGTTATCCCACCAAAGGATCATGAATCAGATTACGCTCCATGTTCCACCTGAAGAGCATTACATGATCTGAAAGTTCTCATTTTTTGTGATATCGCCAAGTAATAGCTGTTCACAAAAATTAACATAGCATTCCAGAGTATTGATTAAAAAAAAAATTACAGCTTCTTTGAAGAGAAACTTAGCTCCACTTTCCTTAAAGAAACTCTGGCAACAGCAGTCAATGATATCATACAAAATGCAACGTGGAAAACCAACAATTCTGATTTTACATCTTCATCAACTTGGAAGTTAATACTTGTCCCAGACCATGGCCAGAAGCTCAGTTATATTTAACACATCCAAATGCATGTGACCTCAAAATGCAAGTGAAACAGTTGCTCTTCCCACATATGTGGATACGAATTTCTGCATGTTGATTTGTGACTCAACAGCCTAATTGGAGCCACTTTCCTAAAAGTCACCAGCAGCTTGAAAACAAACCCAGCAGCTGTTCAGTGGCTCTCAGCATTGGTGAACACCAGTGGAAACCATGGCAACTCCCGCAGTCACGACTGATTCTGAACATTCTGGACAACAGGAGCATAAAAATAAACTCTCTGTTGCTATGCAGTTGACCTATGGAAAAAGAACTTATGCCATCTTAAAACCGCATAAATTAATTTGAATGCAACAAACCTTTCAACTAAAAAGTCAAGTCCCAACGATCAGTATTAATACGCAATCATTAAATGCTCTTTGACCATAAACTGGACTGTTGGCATCACCGTTGTGGCAGATAGTAATGCCCCTGGTTATTTTGCTGAGCGAGCGGAGATCCTCTGCCAGTTTTCAGAATTTTTCTGTATTCATTGACTTTATTTATAGCATGTTATTTCTGTTAATGCAGACTTAAAAAATAAGCCTTTTACAATTGGAGCACCATTTCCCTTTGGATAGCTTGACACCATGTTCTGAAAGTTAGGATGAAGGGTCCGTGAAAGGTCAAGATGGGGGACACCCCTCCCCCACACAGAAAAGCTTGAAAATCAAACCATTGGTGCAGAATGTGGGGGGCAGAACACAATCAGCAATGCAAAGATCGTTTTAAATTGCACCACAAAAACTCCCACACATACACCATATAACAAAAGTATAGAAGTGTTGACTTAAATTTATTCCACTTGTGATAACCAAATAATCACCGAATGAGTTATCTAACCTCCTTCACTTGTGGAACAAACATGGCATTCACATCTTTCTATTCATACTGGACTCCAACCCCTTGGGTAAAAGCACCTTTGCAGCCGCACATTTTCATCTCCAGCACAATGTGCGTGAACTGTGCACATTTGAGGTGAAACGTCAGAGCAGCCTTTACAGGATGATAATGTAGAAAACTAATACTGATCAATCTCTACGGTAACAGATTCACTAAGTGCAGTAAAGCATAAAAACTGGGATTAAAATAATTGGTTACACGCTTCAGAGACCAATCAGGTGCAAGTGATTCTTTCTCTGCTTACCACCTTGGAATTCACAATTCCATGTGTTCCCATAAATGGGCTGGCAGATCAACGGCTTCTGTTAGTGCAAAGCTAATTAACCATGCTAGTTTTCTAACCATGCTAAGCTAAACAGCCTTATTTAATATTTCAGGAAGATCCTAATACAATTATTATTATAAGCTACCTTCCAAGCGTTTGCCCATCATCCCAGCCCTGGTCCAAGTTTCTCTCCCACCAACCCCTGTTGCAGCAGTTCCTGGATATGCCAGAACTGGCCAAGCCACAGTTCCAGATCCAACCCAACAGTCAGGGAAAGATGTACATTAAAGCCCAACACCCATCCCATTCCATTCAGCTCCAACACCCCTGGTTTGTACCAAACGAGAGAGATTATTTCTATTGCTGTCAGAAGGAGACGTCTGAGAGAGAGAGAGAGAGAGAGAGAAAGAGAGAGAGAGAGAGAGAGAGAGAGAGAGAGAGAGAGAGAGAGTGAGTGAGGATTTAAACTAGTTTGTCAGGGGGCAGGGAACCTAAGTGTGGACCCAGAACGGAGAGAAACAAAGCTGGAAGTGGAAGTTTGAAAAGTAGTCAGCAAAACTAGTAGGGAGCAGAAACAAAGGCCAACAGTAAAGAGGGTCAGAGTGCAGAAAAATATTAAACAGGCAAAGTTGAAGGCACTTTATCTAAATGCACGTAGCATTCGCAACAAGGTGGATGAAATAATGGCACAAATAGAAGTAAATGGGTATGATGTAATTGCCATTACAGAGACATAGTTACAGGGTAACCAAAGCTGGGAACCGAATGTTCCAGGGTACTCAACATTTAGGAAGGACAGACAAAAAGGAAAAAGGAGGTGGCGTAGCGCTGTTAATAAGGGATGAGATCGGTACGGTAGAGATAGAAGATCTTGGCTTCGCAGATCATGATGTCGAACTGGAATCAGTTTGGGTGGAGCTAAGAAACAGCAAAGGGCGGAAAACATTGGTGGGAGTTGTGTATAGGCCACCAAACAGTAGTGGTAATGTAGGGCACAATATCAATCAAGAAATTAGAAGTGCATGTAACAAGGGCAATACAGTAATCATGGGGGACTTTAATCTACATATTGACTGGGCAAATCAAATTACCACTAATGGCGTGGAGGATGAATTCTTCGAATGCATGCGAGATGGTTTCCTGGATCAGTATGTGGAGGAACCAACCAGGGAACAGGCTATTCTGGATCTGGTACTGTGTAATGAGAAATGGCTAATCAATAATCTTGTGGTAAAGGGGCCTTTAGGGACAAGTGACCATAATATGATTGAATTTCACATTAAGTTTGAGAGTGATGTAGTCCAATCTAAAACTAAGGTCTTCAATCTAAACAGACCTTAGGGTATGAGGGACAAGTTCACCATGGTAGATTGGGAGACTACACGAAAAGGTATGAAGGTGGACATACAATGGCTAACATTCAAGGAAATAATGCATAATTTGCAACAAACATATATTCCTCTAGGGCATAAAAACCCAAAAGGAAAAGTGATCCAACTATGGCTAACAAAAGAAATTAAAGCTAGTATTAAGTCAAAGGAGGAAGCTTATAAAGTTGCCAGAAAAAGCGGTCAGCCTGAGGATTGGGATCTTTTTAGAAATCAGCAAAGGGGAACCAAGAAATTGATGAAGAAAGGGAAAATGGAATAGGAGCACAAACTAGCGAAAAATATAAAAACAGATTGTAAAAGCTTCTATAGGTATGTGAAAAGGAAAAGACTTGCGAAGGTAAATGTAGGTCCTTTACAGTCAGAGACGGGAGAATTTATAATGGGGAATGAGGAAATGGCAGAGAAATTAAATAAATACTTGGTTTCTGTCTTCACGGAGGAAGACACAAAAAACCTCCCAGAAATACGAGAAAACCAAGGGTGTGGCGAGAATGAGGAACTTAAAGAAATTATTATTAGTAAAAAAACAGTACTAGCAAAATTAATGGGATAAAGTTGATAAATCCCAAGGACCGGATGACCTACATCCTAGGGTTTTGAAAGAGGTGGCCATTGGGATAGTGGACGCATTGGTTGTCATCTTCCAAAATTCTATAGATTCTGGAACGGTTCCTGCAGATAGCAAATGTAACCCCGCTATTTAAGAAAGGAGGGAGAGAGAAAACGGGGAACTACAGACCTGTTCGCCTCACATCAGTCGTTGGGAAAATGCTGGAATCTATTATAAAGGATGCAATAACTGGGCACTTAGAAACTAATAGCAAGATTGGGCAGAGTCAACATGGATTTATGAAAGGGATATCCTGTTTGACAAACCTATTGGAGTTCTTGGTCTACTCCACTAGTTACATCCTCAAAGGGGAACCAGTAGATGTGGTGTATTTGGATTGTCAGAAGGCCTTCAATAAGGTCCCACACAAGAGGTTGGTGAACAAAGTTAGGGCACATGGAATTGGGGGTAATATACTAGCATGGATTGAGAATTGGTTAACAGACAGAAAACAAAGAGTAGGGATAAACAAGTCTTTTTCAGGTTGGCAGGCTGTGACTTGTGGGGTACCGCAAGGATCGGTGCTTGGGCCCCAGCTATTCACAATCTATAGCAATGATTTGGATGAGGGGACTAAAATGTAACATTTCCAAATTTGCTGATGATACAAAGCTAGGTGGCAGTGTCAGTTGTGAAGAGGCTCCAAGGGGATCTCGACAGGCTCAGTGAGTGGGCGAGAACATGGCAGATGGAATATAATGTGGATAAATGTGAAGTTATCCACTTTGGTAGAAAAAACAGAAAGGCAGAGTATTTCCTGAATGGTGAAAGATTGGGGAATGCAGATGCTCAAAGGGACCTGGGTGTCCTTGTACATGAGTCACTGAAAGGGAATGTGCAAGTACAGCAAGCCATTAGGAAGGCAAATGGTATTCATTACAAGAGGATTTGAGTACAGGAGTAAAGAAGTCTTATTCCAATTATGTAGGGCCTTGGTGAGACCACACCTGGAGTACGGTGTACAATTTTGGTCTCTTTACCCAAGGAAGGATATACTTGCCACAGAGGGAGTGCAACGAAGGTTCACGAGATTGATTTCTGGGATGGCGGGACTGTCGCATGGAAGAAATTGAGTAAACTAAGCCTGTATTCTCTTGAATTCAGAAGAATGAGAGGGGATCTCATTGAAGCATACAAAATTGTTAGAGGGCTTGATAGGGTGGATGCTGGGAGAATGTTTCCCTTGGCTGGGGAGTCTCGAACCAGGGGCCACAGGCTCAGGATAAAGGGTAGGCCATTCAGGACTGAGAGGAGAAGAAATTTCTTCAGAGGGTGGTGAATCTTTGGAATTCTCTCTCCAGAGGGCGGTGGAGGCTCAGTCATTGGGTATATTCAAAACAGAAGTCGATAGATTTCTGACTCGTAAGGGCATCAAGGGATATGGCGATAGGGCCGGTAAATGGAGTTGAGGCAGAAGATCAGCCATGATCTCATTGAATGGCGGAGCAGGCTCGAAGGGCCGAATGGCCTACTCCTGCTCCTATTTCTTATGTTCGAGAAAGTGAGCGAGAGAGCGAGAAAGAGTTGAAGACAGAAAGAAGTCGGTGAGGTATGTAGAATGGTAGATAAGTGATGGGAGTTTCAGAAGAGATAGGAAGAAGAAACAGAAAAAAGGGAGAAAGGAAAAAAGTAAAAAAAAGAGGCAAAGATTACTTGTATTTATATAGCCTTATTTAATTTCTCAGGAACATCCTAAAATACTTCAGATACAATAAATTACATCTGAAGTTGAGTAATTGTTATACGGGCAAAGACAGACAAAGGGGGAAGTGTGCACGAGAGGCAGAGAAAATTGGAGACACAGAAAAGTAATAGCAAACAAGTAGAAAACACGAGTTTCAGAAAGAGAGTGCAAAAGTTGCAGATTAGTCTGGGAAAGACAGAAAGAGAAAAAAATTGCAATTTGTTTGAATTTTTGTCCATGAGTAATGTGAAGGGAAATTGAAATACAGATGTTGATTTGCAAAAAATGACAGCAGGCTTATAATTCTAGACCTACATTCCTAAGTGGTGCATTTTCAATCTCGTCCTGCGCTGTCTATATTAAACCAGTCTAAAAAAAGAGCAGAAAGTAGCAGCTGAAAGAGAACTCATTCCTGAACTTCAGTTGTTTGTCAGGTACTGCGCTTGAAGTATTGACCCATCAACCAATCTGCTCTGCATTAAATTTTTTTTAAATTGCACGCAACCGTTATTTGACAGCAAAGAACATCATGCAATGTAGCCAACAGTAAATGCACTGGTTTCCTTGGTATCATTTATCTTTAAAACATGCTTGGATTTGAGTTGCTATGGACTCTATTTAATTTAGGTAATGTCAAGATATACATGGATAAACTAACGTGCAAAATACACACGACTCTTGGTAGCTATGATAAGCAGTAATGTGGTTAAGAAAGCAACCTGACCCAAAACCCAAAATAGTCCTACAATACGCCACTTAAATGTGATTTTAAATTAAACCGTTTACACTCAACCAAAAAATCTTGAATTTGACAATATCAGATAAATTTAGAATGACCTATTGGTATGCAAATATACCACAAACTGTAATCACTGCAATGAACAGCCTCCAACATACCTTCCTGCGTCCAAACCCACTCCCCTACCTAAACATTTCTTGAAAATAAAAACAGAAAAAGTGGGGAAAGTCAGAGAGTCAGGCAGCATCTGTGGAAAAACAGGAGTCGGTTGACAATTCAGACCTTAAGACCCTTTCTCGGGATTAGGAAACATGACAGATGAACAGCGCTTATAAAGGAACACAAGGGCAAGGCGGGGGGGGGGGGGGGGGGGCGGGGAGAGAAACGGGGAAAAAAAGACAGGAAAATAAATAGCTTGTCCTGCAAAGTGCTTGGGTGATGAACAGGAGGTGATTAAATGGCAGACATGATATTAGCAGGAGACAAAAAGGAGGCATAATCACAGAAATCAAAGAACTAAAAGATGTGGAGAGCGCGAGTGAATAGCTAAAGGGGGATAGGCAGAAAGGGAACATGCAGTAATGGCAAGGCGGAGCCTGGTGGAAGAAAAAAAAAAGACTCCTGGGGTGCAGACCACCCCACCAATGAGGGTGCCCACCCCGTGTATGCAGTATTTCGTTTAATTCATTTCATGATCATCCACTTTGCACAAGACAAACAGACAAAGTACATTTTTGGCTTATGGGAAAAATAGCCAGTGGTGGGTCAAAATGGTGTGACTATTGGCAGTGAGAAAAGCTGTATCCTGTATATATTCATGCACATGACCAGAAATTGAAGTTACTGTTTAGAGGCCAGAAGTGGAGGAGGAGGAAGGAAAGGGTTGTCATTTTATCATAGAATCATAGAAATTTACAGCACAGAAGGGGGCCATTCGGCCCATCGTGTCTATACCGGCCAAAAAAGAACTATCCAGCCTAATCCCACTTTCCAGCTCTTGGTCCGTAGCCCTGTAGGTTACAGCACTTGAAGTGCATATCCATGTACTTGTTAAATGCGACAAGGGTTTCTGCCTCTACCACCCTTTCAGGCAGTGAGTTCTAGACCCCCACCACCCTCGGTGAAAAAAGTTCTCAACTCCCCTCTAATCCTTCTACCAATTACTTTACATCTATGTCCCCTGCTTATTGACCTCTCTACTAAGGGAAATAGGTCCTTCCTCTCGACTCTATCTCCCCTCAGCCTCCTCTGTTCCAAAGAAAACCACCCCAGCCTAGCCAATCTTTGCTCATAGCTACAATTATCCAGTCCTGGCAACATCCTCGTAAACCTCCTTGCCCACTATCCTGCCTACTCTGAACACTCCAGCACTGCTTCCCCCCTTTTGAGCTTTGGATTTCCAACTCTGCCTCCAATTCCGTTGCTACGCAGGTCTCCCCTCTCATCGAAGTCTTGTGCTGCCATTTGCGCTGCCTCACGCTCGCTTTTCAGGCTACCCTGGCTCCTGTAACCCATACAGGGCGAGACCAGTCAACATATATGAATCAAATATCCTGCCCTCTGGGGACCTGCTGTAACTGATGAGTTATTTTATAGGTTGTCATTGAATTTTTTCCAAGGTGTTTTAGGCTGGAAAGTATTAGGGGAAGGACTGGTGCGGCAATTACAGAACGTCCTTCCGTTAAATCGCACAACCTTTCAAAAACGGAAGATAAAATAGCTTGCAGATAATTTTGAGTTATTGTCCACAGGATCAAATTTTGGCAAGCGTCATTTCAGTCCTTCCTCATCCTAAGCTGTTACCATAGCAGCAGAGTTTACGCAATACCTTTCACTGAGTTAACAGCACCATTTAATACCAAGAAGAGAAACGCAATCTGCAAATTGGTCACGATTTAACAAAAGGCTGTTGTTCACAGTTTCAGTCCAGAAAAATCACTGCCAAAGTCAGGACACCGTTATTAGAGGAATCTAGAAATCAGAAGCAGTCAGACTCTGAAGGAGAGATGCACTATACAACTGACTCACCAGACAGGATGGAGGGAAGGGGTGGGTAAGAGGATGTGGGCGCGAGGGGGCAGCGTGTACGCCAGAATCGAAGGGAAGGAAAGAGACACAGAGACAAAGAAAGAGAAAGCCAGAACACAAGTGTGTGTGGGGGGGGGGGGGGGGGGGGGGGGGTGTAAATAAACAGAGAGAGAGCCCAGAGAGGTAGACACGGGGAGGGATGGACAGAGTCGCAAAGTTGGGGGTGGAGAAAGTAAACCGGGGCTGGGGGTAGGGGGAAGAGGGGAGGTGGAGAGAGAGAGAGAGAGAGAGAGAGAGAGAGAGAGAGAGAGAGAGAGAGAGAGAGAGAGAGAGCGCAAGAGCGCGAGAATGAGAATTGAATGCCAGATTCCTATAGAAGTTCAATATGGCAACCCTAGACACTCTTTTCCGCCCAATAAATGCAGCCATTATCAGAGATGGGGAGGTGGGAAGAGAAGAGGGTAAAAACAAGACTTTCTATGGTATTTCCCATGTGGAAATCTCACTGTCTAAGACGAGTGCTGTTCACAGAACAATGATTTTGCAACTTTTGCTGCCATCTAGCAGGCCGTTTGAACTTTGCAGCAGCAATGACATGACGTCATCACCATCCAGATTAAACAAAGCAATAGCACAGGCCAAGCTAAGATTTTGTAACTGGCGTCTCTTTTCACCTTTTCCCACTTTCCCCTCCTCCAAACACTGTCCCTTGGCTCCGAACCTCTCTCTGCCTTCCCCTTCTTTCCCCTCTCATCAAATCCCCTCTGCTTCCCTTCGCTCACTTCACCTGTTCCCAGTCCTCCCTCCTCTGTTTCATCCCATTCCTGTTCCCAATCCCCCTCCCAATCCTCACCCAACATGTCTCCCAGTACCACATACCATTTCTGCTCCTCTCTGCATCTTTACCCATATCTTCTCCTTCACTCCCATCCTCACCCTCTCTTCCCCTCTAGCCCTTCGCCTCCCATCTCCGTTCCTCATCCTGTATCTTCCCTCACTCATCCTTCTCGTAGCCAGCGTCTCTCCCCCACCACACCATGTACCCTTTCTGCCCTCTCCTGCCAAGTGCCCTTGGAGCCTTGACTCCCCATGTACAATACCACAGGAAATTAACTAGTTTTATTTAAAAATAGGACAGAACTGACAGCATTTTCATAAGATCATAAGAAATAGGAGCAGGAGTAGGCCATACGGACCCTCGCGCCTGCTCCACCATTCAAATAAGATCATGGCTGATCTTCTACATAAACTCCACTTTCCCGCCCTACCCCAATATCTCTCGATTCTCTTTGTGCTCAAGAATCTATCGATCTCTGTCTTGAAAATACTCAATGACTGAGCATCCACAGCCCTCTGGGGCAGAGAATACCAAAGATTCACAGCCCTCTGAGTGAAGAAATTTCTCTTATCTCAGTCCGAAATGGCCGACCCCTTATCGTGAGACTATGACCCCAGACTCTTCAGCCAGGGAAAATAGCCTCTCAACATCCACCCAGTCAAGCCCTCTAAGAATGTTCTATGTTTCAATGAGATCACCTCTCATTCTTCTAAACTCAAGAGAATATAGGCCCATTCTACTCCATCTCTCCTCATGGTACAACCCTCTCAATCTAGTGAACCTTTGTTGCACCTCCTCCAAGGCCAGTATATCCTCTTAGGCAAGGGGACCAAAATTGTACACAGCACTCCAGGTGTGGTCTCACCAAAGCCCTATATAATTTCAGCAAGACTTCGTTACTCTTATACTCCAACGCTCTTGCAATAAAGGCCAACATACCATTTGTTTTCCCAATTGCTTGCTGTACCTGCACGTTAACTTTGTGATTCGTGTACAAGGACACCCAAATACCTCTGCACACCAACATTTACTCGTCTCTCACCTTTTAAAAAATATTCTGATTTTCTATTCTTCCAACCAAAGTGGATAATTTCACATTTCCCCACATTATACTCCATTTGCCATGTTCTTGCCCACTCACTTAACCTATATCCCTTTGCAGCTTCCTTGCGTCCTCCTCACAACTTACTTTCCCAACTAGCTTTGGAACATCAGTAAACTTGGATACATTACACTTGGTCCTCTCATCTCAGTCATTGATATAGATTGTGAATAACTGAAGCCCAAGCACTGATCCTTGCAGCAACCCACTGGTTACTACCTGCCAATCCGAAAAAGACCAATTTATTTCTGCTCTTTTCCGTTCGTTAACCAATCCTCAATCCAAGCTAATATATTATCCCCAATCCCATGAGCCCTAATCTTTTATAACAACCTCTAGTAAATCCAAATGTACTACATTCATTGGTTCCTGCTCATCTACCCTGCTAGTTACACCCTCAGAAAACTAATAGATTTGTCAAACACAATTTCCCTTTCATAAAATGACTCTGCCTAATCATATGATTTTCTAAGCACCCTCTCAGCACGTCCCTAATAATAGATTCTAGCATTTTCCCTACTACGGATGTCAGGCTAACTGGTCTATAGTTCCCAGTTTTCTATCTCCTTTCTTGAACAGCAAGATTACATTTGCTGCCATCCAATCCACGGGGACTGTTCTGGAATCTAGAGAATCTGGAAGAGCAAAACCAATGCATCCACTATCTCTGCAGCCACCACTTTTAGAACCCGAGGATGTAGGCTTTTAGTCACATGAATTTTTCCAGTACTTTTTCTTCATTAATATTAATTACTTCAAGTTCCTCATTCTCATTAGACCCTTGGTTCCCCACTATTTCCAATATGTTTTTATGTCTTCTACTATGAAGACAGACACAACATTTGTGTAAAGTCTGTGCCATTTCCTATTCCCTATTATAATTTTTCCTGTCTCAGCCTCTACAGGACCCACATTTACTTTCGCTAATCTCTTTTTACATACTTGTGGAAGCTCTTACGACCTATTTTTACATTTCTTGCTCGTTTACTCTCATATTTTATGTTCTCCCTCTATCAATTTCTTGGTCATTCTTTGGGGCTTTCTAAAACTTTCCCAATCCTCAGGCTGACTACTCTTTTTGGCAACATTGTAAGCCTCTTCTTTTAATCTAGCACTATTAACTTCTCCAGTTAACTACGGTTGGACTACTTTTCCCTTGGAGTAATAAATTCCTCAAGGGAATGCATGCTCGTTGAGAATTATGAATTATTTCTTTAAATGTTCACCATTGCTTATCTACCATCGTACCTTTTAATCTAATTTCCCAATCTACCTAAGCCAGCTCGCCCCTCATACCTACGTAATTGGCCTTGTTTAAATTTAAGATCCTATTTTTGGACTTAACCACATCACTCTCAAACTCAATATGAAATTCTATCATATTATGATCACTCTTTCCCAGAGGATCCTTTATTATAAAGATTACTAATTAACCCTGTTATTCAATTAGCTTAAAAAATGTATCAATAACGTACGATGTTTCTCAATTCAAGTGTTTCTGGCCTTTGACAAATTATACTTTGAAGCCAATAGCTACATAACTACTTATTTTATCTCTCCAGTACTGCAACAAATGCTACTGTATCCGTAGTACCACCTAGTTACAAAAAAACTAATACATGCCAAGTGTAAAACCTGGAACACTGGTGACTGAAACAAAAATACTATTAGCTGAAAAGAGGTACATTTTTGCATATCAAAAATCAGAAGTGTAATCTAGTTGGTGACCGAAACATATAAATTTTAAGGAATTCCCAATTCAGCAGCAGGAACGTAATTAAAAGGATTATGTACAAATTGTCACGTACTAAATGTGCAGAGTGGTACATTAAAATCAGGCCATGGCAGAAAGAGTCACGAGCCGCACTTCTCTGGCTCAAATCGACAACTTAGTCATACTGAGTCACTGAAGTATAGATCAAAGATCACTTGGAAAAATAGCCACTTGAAAGGCTTCAATTTCAAGCAATTTTTTTTTTATAAATCGTTCTAGCTGCCATCTCGATTTCTCATCCAGCTGATGATATAGATGTATAAACATTTGTAACAAAAAATTAAGCTATTTCGCAGTAAAAATTATTAAACTTAGCAATAAAACTACCTGTCTGGTATCGCACATTCATACACTACTGACTTTTTCCAGAGGCCTATTTGTGTTTCAAGACCTGGGACTCAAGTTTCCTCCTTAGCTGCAGCTTCATCATCTCCTCACCAGGGATCTGCCACCTGTTTCCTCACAGTCAGGTAGAACTGAACACGTGCAGCTTCATAGAATCAAACAGCAAAGAAGGAGGCCATTCGGCCCATCGTGCCTGTACCGGCTCTTTGAAAAAGCTATCCAATTAGACCCACTCCCCTTGCTCTCTCCTTATAGCTTTGCAAATTTTTCCTCTCCAAGTGTCTCTCCAATTCCCTTGTGAAAGTTACTATTAAAACGGCTTCCACCACCCTTTCAGGCAGTGCATTCCAGATCATAACTCGTTGCGCAAGAACATCTCTCCTCATCTTCCCCCCGCCATGATTTTTTTGCCAATTATCTTAAATCGGTCTCCTCTGGTTACCGACCCTTATGCCAGTGAAGATAGTTTCTCCTTATTTATACTATGAAACGTCAATTTTGAACACCTATTAAATCACCTCTTAACCTTCTCTGCTCTAAAGGAGAACAATCCCAGTTTCTCTAGTCTCTCCACAGCTTCTGGCCCAGTTCTCTGTCCAAGAATGAACATTCACAGACTGCACCATTATTTCCTTTGCGTCCGTCCTCCATTGTTACCACTTTAATCCAGCTATTTCACGTTCCAGCTGTAGAATTTTTTTTTTTTTTAAATAAACCCCAGCTTCACAAATTTGGCACAAATGTGCTTGCGTCATCAAGCCTGACTTTTATTACTTCCTACACACGTTACTCCCTTTTTCAAAAAATAAATCCACCCGAATTCCAGGTGGTAACACACACACACGCGCGCACGCACAAACAAATCAGGCACATGGTTTTAAAAAAAAAGTACTCGCATTTAGCCAGCACCTTTTCCCATCTCAGGTCGTCCCAAAGCACTTTATGTCCAATTACGTACTTTTGAACTGCAGTCACTGTTATAATGTAGGAAACACGGCAGCCAATTTTCACAGAGCAAAATTATATTTTTACATTAAGACTTTATATTTTGAAGGAGAACACAGCACCATTTCAAAACTACTTGTATGGCAAAATAAGACAGACAGCAATGAGAAGAACAGCCACCCGTGGAGAAGACAAAGACGTCTTTTTTTTCGTAGAACGTCCCTCCCACCCGGTGATAAATCCCATGGGAGATCAACTCAAACCAATCAAAGTGATGAAATCAATGACAACCCTTATAAGCACAACTAATCAGAACTAGGTTTGCTTGGATATCCTTCATTTGTAAGCAACACAATTAGGTAGGGAGCTTAATAGGGACGTTAGTTGTCAGACCAATGGCCGTACTAACAAAATGCATAAATTTACAGCCATTCTTACCATGGTTGCTGCTGATTCCTGGGCTCAGCGATGAATGGACCATCTCTTTGGTTTGAGGATGTAACGCTTCCCTTCCCTGGCGCAGGCTCATTTTCCCTGGAGTCACCGGCTGAGGTTCATCACTGCTTGCTACCGAAACTATCAAGGGCAAAAAAAGTTAGTCAGTTAGCGACCTCATTTGGATGTAAGTTTTATCTGTGAAGAGAAAACAGAGAAATGTAGGAAAGTTTCAGTAAGACATCTATTTCAAAACAAATACCATTTAACACACTTTGTTATTGAGCAAAACAAAGTTAATGCACTCCAAGGCTGCTTTGAACGACACTGGAACCCTAAATACACTACACAATTAAAAGAAATTATCCCTCAGTGCACAATCACAAGAATCACTACCAAGAGCAGAGATCAGATTGCATATTACCACTGCAGAAAGAATACTTGCGCACAACTTCATTTTTTTCCAGGCCTAATTCATTCACAGCTGATAATCAATTCTGAGTTTAACAGTATTGTAATAAATTTGATCACAGTACTGCACGACAAATGCATTTTCCTCCATCACATGGACATGTATATCCAATAGATTAACCAGCTGCTGCAAGCCAGATCCACATCAGAACCTACATGGAAAGTTCAGGACACTATATGCAGTGCTGTGGTCTTGTGCAGTGTTTATATTTTCCTAACTACATAAATTTCTACCAACTTGTATTTATATAGCACCTCTAACGTAGTAAAATGCCCCAAAGCGTTTCACAGAAGCATTATAAAACAAAATTTGACACCGAGCCACATAAGGAGAAATTAGGGCAGATGAAAGAGGTTGGTTTTAAGGAGCGTCTTAAAGGAGGGGAGGTAGAGAGGGTGAGAGGTTTAAGGGGAGAATTCCAGAGTTTAGGGTCTTGGCAGCTGAAAGCACAGCTGCCAATGGTGGAGCGATCAAAATTGGGGATGCTCAAGAGGCCAGAATTTGAGGAGCACAGATATCTCAGAGGATTGTGGGGCTGGAGGGGATTACAGTGATAGGGAGGGGCGAGGCCATGGAGGGATTGCCGGACCAGGAGGCCAATGTAGGTCAGTGAGCACAGGGGTGATAGGTGAACGGGACTTGGAGTGAGGTAGGACACGGGCAGCAGAGTTTTGGATGACCAAGTTTACGGTTGGTTATCTACAGTACTGCTAAAATGGTTCAAAAATAAGATGCAGTAATGATGAAGTTGCATATTTTTTTTCCAAATAAGATTTTGGATCAAGAGCACATCTTGAAAACTTTTAATTTATTGCAGGTTGAGCTTCCCCTGGAGTGTTGCGGAGACGTGGTTGCAAAGTGGCCAAGGTTAGGAACTAAATAGTCCAGGATACTTAACTTTTAGAAGAGATAGGCAAAATGGAAAAGGAGGAGGGGTAGCCCTGATAATAAAGGATGGGATAAAGACAGGAGAGAGAAAGGATCTTGGCTCTTAAAATAAGCAGAATCCGTTTGGGTGGAGCTAAGAAACAGCATGGGGCAGAAAACATTGGTGGGAGTTGTTTTATAGGCCCCCAAATAGTAGTTGTAATGTAGGACAGAGTATAAATCAGGAAATTAGACGCGCATTTAACAAGGGTAATACAGTAATCATGGGGGACTTTAATCTACATATAGACTGGGCAAACCAAGTTTGCAGTAATAGTGTGGAGGACAAATTCATGTAATGCATGCAAGATAGTTTTCTGGATCAGTATGTTGAGGAACCAACTAAGAAACAGGCTATTTTAGATATAGTATTGTGCAATGAGAAAGAGTTAATTAATAACCTTGCAGTAAAGGGGCCTTTAGGGAAGAGTCTACTTCTCTAGAGTTTCGAAGAATGAGAGGTGATCTCATTGAAACATACAAAATTCTTACAGGGCTTGACAGGGTAGCTGCGGGGAGGATGTTTTCCCTGGCTGGGGAGTCTAGAACCAGGGGTCACAGTCTCAGAATAAGGGGTCGGCCATTTAGGACTGAGATGAGGAGAAATTTCTTCACTCAGAGGGTGGTGAATCTTTGGAAATCTCTACCTCAGAGGGCTATGGAGGCTCAGTCGTTCAGTATATTCAAGACAGAGATCGATAGATTTTTGAATATTAACGGAATCATGGGATCTGGGGATAGTTCAGGAAAGTGGAGATGAGGTAGAAGATCAGCCATGATCTTATTGAATGGCAGAGCAGACTCGAAGGGCCAAATTGGCCTACTCCTGCTCCTATTTCTTATGTTATGTTGCCTGCCGCTCCCCACCACCGAGATCAAGTAAATAAGCAGACTGGAGATTAAAACTAGGATCTTCTTGGTCTGTCCAGCTGAGCCACTCACTACTTCAACCAATGCAGCAATTGAAAGCTCATGAACATTTGTCAAGTTTTGTTTCTTGACTGAGCCCTTATACAAAGTAATGCAAGGGGGGGAAAAAAGTACACTTCAGTTTCACGATAACCAATACCATCTGCCGATGCTTTAGCCAACCACGTATTAAACTATTCTGTCCATTCTCAAAAAATGCAGTGGCTTGGATTTTGCGGTTGTACTGACAGCGAAACTGCAGGGCTCGCCGTCATTACCCTGTGAAACTGACAGCAACTTCTGGCGTCCGCACATGCGCAGTTAAACGCAGAAATCCAGAGGTTGCCGTCACAGATTCCCTGCTGCTGTTGAAGATTCTGTAGACGGCAATCTTTTTGAAATCACTGAACTGACAAGAACTTCAACTTTTACACGAATATCGCGGTTAAAAAAAAAAACAATAAAATTAAGCCTCATTCAATGAGGTGCAACTGGGTTTTTAAACGGCGTACGAAGTCATAATTACTGAACAACATTTCTGGCCCTGAAAAACTAATTTTACATTTGTGCAATGTCAAATTTTTCCATGATAAAAATTCAATTTTTCTTTTAATACTGAAAAAATTCGAAGTCAGCAGAGAGAGCCGTCACTTCGCCGCTGACTGCAAAATCTGGGCCAATGCAGATCAGAAAGCATGGATTTAGTATACAAGTTTATTTTCCCTACTCAAACCTGCTTATTCGTTCAACTTACTCTTGTTTCAGAATTTAGTAAAAAAGGATACACTTTGTTTTGATAAGATGGCCTTTAGATTTCATAAAGATTTTTTTTTAACAGAATGCCACTGAATGATATACACACACTATATACTTATTAAAAACCTTCTTGTGCGCATCATAATTCCCTTCACGTTTTAATTTATCCTTCCTCTCTATGTAAGTAGATAGACATATACTCTTCTTGGCCTTTCAATTGTGTTACGTTTCTTTTAACTGCTGGCACATTCGTACATCTATTATGGTATTATTTTGAAATTTGTTACTTTAGGTGGGGAAGTAAGCTGCGTGGAGGACGCAAAGAGGCTGCAAGGGGATACAGACAGGTTAAGTGACTGGGCAAGAAGGTGGCAGATGGAGTATGTGAGGAAATGTGAAATTATCCACTTTGGTACGAAGAATAGCAAAGCAGAATATTTTTTCAAAAGATAAGAGACTAGTAAATGTTGATATTCAGAGGGATTTGGGTGTCCTTGTACACGAATCACAGAAAAGTTAACAAGCAGGTACGTTAGCTTTTGTTACAAAGGGATTCGAGTGTCAGAGTAAGGAAGTCTTGAGGGCTTTGGTGAGACCACACCTGGTGTACGGTGTACAATTTTAGTCGCCTTACCCAAGGAAGGATATACTTGCCTTAGAGGGAGCGCAACAAAGGTTCACTAGATTGATTCCTGATATGGGAGGGTTGTCCTATGAGTGGAGATCAAGTGGAATGGGTCTCTATTCTCTGGAGTTCAGAAGAATGACATGTGATCTCATTGAAACGTATAACATTCTTAAAGGACTTGACAGGGTAAATGCGGAGAGGCTGTTTCCCTTGGCTGGGCAGTCTAGAACCAGGGGTCACAGTCTCAGAATAAGGGGTCGGCCATTTCGGACTGAGATGAGGAGAAGTTTCTTCACTCAAAGGGTTGTGAATCTTTGGAATTCTCTACCCCAGAGAGCTGTGGATGCTCAGTCGTTGAGTATATTCAAGACAGAGGTCAATAAATTTTTGGGAATTAAAGGATATGGGGATAGTGCAGGAAGGTGGAGTTGAGGTAGAAGATCAGCTGTGGGTGCTCAGTTGTTGAGTATTTTCAAAGACCGAGATCGATAGATTTTGAGACACTTAAGGGAATGAAGGGATAAGGGATCGGGTGGGAAAGTGAAGTCGAGGTAGATGATCAGCCATAATCTTATTAAAAAGTGGAGCAAGTTCGAGGGCCGTATGGCCGACTCCTGCTCCGAATTCTTATGTTCCTTTTTCTTCAACTCCGTTTTCTTTCTTGTCTTTCAATATTCCAACAGGCCCATAGAACAATTCTTACCCCACAGACTGTTTCAAAACAGTTTAAAACAAAAGCTATCTTGCTCAAAGTGGCTTCCAAGACAACTTCGCATCAAGTAGACTCCTCAAAAATAGCATTTCTGATTCAGCACACCAGACTCACCATCTTGCTTCAATATTTAATATTCCACAATATGTTTTTACATAACAAAACAGGTTGACTGCTCACTGATTTTGTTCAGTTTGTTTTCAGGAGGGTATTATGATGAATCACATTTTAACCTTGTAATTTAATTTTTTTTTCAATAAAGTCTGAAACAATGTATAAACGCTCTGTTGCATTTTAAAATCAAAAATGCGTGTGTGATTTCAATTTTGTCGGATGAATTCGTGCTCAGTTATTCCTTAATGAGTTTTCCAACTGCTTCTATTCCAATCCATCAACTCAACAACTTGTATTTATATAGAAAAAGAAAATACTGCAGATGCTGGAAATCTGAAATAAAAACAGAAAATGCTGGAGAAACTCAGCAGGTCAGGCAGCATCTGTGAAGAGAGAAACAGAGTTAACGTTTCAGGTCGATGACCTTTTGTCATCGACCTGAAACGTTAACTTTGTTTCTCTCTTCACAGATGCTGCCTGACCTGCTGAGTTTCTCCAGCATTTTCTGTTTTTATTTTACTTGTATTTATATAGCGCCTTTAACGCAGTAAAACGTCCGAAGGCGCTTCACAGGAGTATTTTAAGACAAAAAATGTGGTACCGAGCCACATAAGGATAAATTTGGGCAGGTGACCAAAAGCTTGGTCAAAGAGGTAGGTTTTAAGGAGCGTCTTGAAAGGAGGAAGAGAGGTAGCGAGGCGGAGAGGTTCAGGCAGGGAATTCCAGGGCTTAGGGCCCAGGCAACAGAAGGCACGGCCACCAATGGTTGAGCGATTGTAATCAGGGATGTTCAAGAGGGCAGAATTAGAGGAGCGCTGATATCTCGGGGGGTTGTGGGGCTGAAGGAGATTACAGAGATAGGAAGGGGCGAGGCCATGGAGGGATTTGAAAACAAGGATGAGAATTTTGAAATCGAGGCGCTGCTTAACCAGGAGCCAATGTAGGTCAGCGAGCACAGGGGAGATGGGCGAACGGAACTTGGTGCAAGTTAGGACACGGGCAGCCGAGTTTCGGATGACCTCAAGTTTAAGAAGGGTGGAATGTGGATCTAGCCAGACACTCCTTGAAAGCAGTGTCTGGCTAGATCAAAGGACAAGTAATGATTTTGTGCTGACAGGCACTGAAATTCAGTTATTCCAACCTTTATTTTTCCCATATTTTAAAAGAAATCTTCAAACTAATCCAAAAAAGATGTTCAACAGACCAGTTTAGAACAAATGTAGAATAATGAATACCCATGAAATGATTAAAAGGCAATCATGTCCTATGGGGGCCCCCATCACATCACAAGAGCTAATTTTAGCTGTCTGTAACCAGCATCTGAATCCTAAAATGAAATCAGTGCCTTGTAATCACTTCTATTTAACATTTTAATAAGACAGTGGTGAGTTGCTGGGTGGTTTCATTACATTTTGCTTTATTTTTCTTCCCCTCCCCAACAGTTATTATGGGAGACATCAGCAAAGGGAATCCATGCACATGATGACCGTACTCTGACTGAAGAATTATCCGATATATCGCTGTGCAGGTGCAGTTCCAGGGAAGTTGCGAACACACTGGGTAACCACTTTTGAGTTTTCAGTTTTTCTGCTATGATGCTGAAACAAACACTAAACCCTACAATAATTTTTAAATGCTAAATGTCCGCAGTCGCTTTATTACTGAAATATCAACACTGAACCATTAAAACAAGCACACTTAGTGAAAAGAGAATGCTGAAAGTCACATCCTATCCCACCCCAAACCCAGACTTTCCCCGAGTTTCCATTTGACGCTTAAAAAAACCCACAAAACTTCACATTCTTTTCCCAGTTACTTATTTTTTTCCAAATTTAAAATCATCAATAAAAACTTGCCTTCTTTCCTCCTCTTCCTGGCTTGAACAGTAAATTTTGACGGTGGGAGCAACCTCCTAAAAAATACTATTTTAATTGGTTGAAAATAGGCTCGAAACATTGCATCAGTTTGGGGGGTAAAAAAAAAGGCCAGGCATTGGAGACTGGTCACAGATAAATGTTCGATGCATTTTTTCCACATCAAATGCAGAACAGGCTCTGCTGGAGAGCAGCAAGACAAGTTAATTTGCCCCGATGGTTGGGAAGGGTTAGTGGCGGCAATAACCGCTCAACTTTGTCCGCAATTACCAAAATAAGCAGACATGTTATAGATTAAATGTTGCACCCTCGATCGGGAAGTTTGATTATGCCTCTCATACACTCATTCCATGAAATGTGCATTAACCACTATTTCAGCAGGAATAATTTAAAGGCAAAAATTTATCTATAGGCAGGATTCCGCCGTGTCTACTTAAATCACTTTGATGTGGTTTGTGAACTCTGTGTAACTGCAACAAAAAACATTCTCAAACAAACATTTTCAAGATTAAAAGGGAACACATTTTACTTCATTAATATTTTCTCTTCTGAATGAAATCAGGGCACCTAAATATTTAAAATTCCCTTTTAATACTGAGAATCATAGATCATAGAATGGTTACAGCACAGAGAGGGGTCATTCGGCCGGTCGTGCCCATGCCAGCTCTCTGCAAGAGCACTTCAGCTAGTCCCACGCACACACCTTTTCCCCGTAGCCCTGCAAATTTTTTTCCTTCAGATACTTATCCAATTCCCTTTTGAAAGCCACAATTGCGTCTGCCTCCACCACCCTTTCAGGCAGTTAATCTTGCTCAACATGATATATTGCTAATGTTCACAGCTCAAGTGGTTCTTACACCTTTCAGTACCAGCAAAAACAGGATCTGAATAAACCATTAATTTCTGAAACTACAGATCTGCAGCTTTCACTTAAGAGGGCGTCAGAGAGCTGCAAGTAAACTTCTCTGGCTTCCAGCCTTTCAATCTCCATTTCCTTCAGTCAGTTCTCATCCTCTGATCATATCCATGCTCTCCCTGTTTTACCAGTTTTGTGTTCATTCAACCTGGAGGGCTTGGCTTCTCTGAACACATTTTCTCTGCTTTCAGCGTGGAAACAGGAGCCATGCAAAGCAAAGCATGCAAATATTGAATCATGTTGTGAAAACTGTTGCAGACAAGTGGGGGGAAAAAAATACACCAAAAAACGGAATGCAAATTGGTAAGACTTGCACTGATAAAGTGTCTCAACTTCTCCCTCCAGATTGCCCATTCACTCACAAACAAGGCCCTTGTCATCCATAACCTAGAAATTACAAAAACAAAAACAGGACATTTGGCCCAAGCAGCCTATGTTGCCGGTACCTTCCACTTGGAATCACATTTACCCACCCTGTTCCCATTTCCCTTCGACCCCTTTTCCTTCATCCCCCGATCCAATCTAATCTGGAATGTTGACAGTTTCTGCCTCAAACACTAAAGCTGGAAGTGAATTCCACAGCCTCACAACCCTGCAGAGAGGTTTCTCTTGCCCTCTGTTCTATATATCTTACATTTAACCTTGAATCTATGGGCCCTAATTCTTGACCCTCAACTACTGCTGTTTCTTAACCCCGTCGTCACATCCTTTCATAATTTTAAACAATTCTATCGTATCGCCCCCCAATCTGCATTGTTTTAACCAAAAAAGATGCACTTATTCCAAGTCCTCCTTCTATTTGACTTTCCTCATACCAGGCAGCATCAGAGTAAATCTGCATTGTATCCTCTCAAGTCGCAATATCGTTCTTTTAGTGTGAAGCCCAATACTGCACACACTAACTGAAGTCAAGGTTTCATATCGGCTCATCATCACCTCTCGTCTTTGATATTGCATACCTCAAGCTAAAACCTAGAATTCTGCTAGCTTTTTAAAAAAGAAACAGCCACACCCCCAAATCTTTCTGCTCTTCCACAGCACCGAGCCTACTTCCAATCAGAGTATAAATTTAAAAAAAAATGCATCACCTCACATGTATTGACATGGAATTCATCTCACATTTTTTAGCCCATTGCCAGTTCTCATCAACATACCTTCACAGCTTCCTTTGGTCTAATAAAGAATCAACACTTCCTATTTTGGTATCAACTGTAAATTTTGACTTCAGTCCCTTTACGCCGATATCCAAATTATTGATATTCACAGTAACCATGTCCAACCACTGAAAAACTGCCTTAAACTCCTACTTTTTTACCCCCCTTCCAACCAATTTTTAATCCAGTTTACTATCCTCCTAATTCCACGCCCCTTAATCTTTTCTAGTAATCTCTTGTGTGGTACCTGGTCAAAAACTTCCCTAAAGTGTCTCTCAGGATTCTAGGATGCACTGTCAATCCCTGCTGCTTTGTCTTCCTTACACTTAACTAACATATCCAAACATTTCCTTTTATCCATCATATCATTCATCTTGCTCTTAACCAATTCAGGATGGTCACCTCCTCTCCAATATCCTTCTCTTTAATAAAGGCCGAAGGGAATAACTCATTAAATACCTCTGCCATTTTTTGATCAGCAACTACAAATTGACCATCCCCTTCTCGCAAGGGTCCTTAGTGTGGATGGTTTCATTGAAATCCTGGCTTTGACTGAACCTTAGTTCATGGGTGGTGAAACCTTGCCCGTTACTGAAGCCACCTACCTGGCTCAACTTTCCACCATTTGCCCCGCCTAAACTTGCATGGCGGCGTGGCCCTCATCACCAAGTCGCACCTTGGTCTCTCCCACCACTTATCTGGCACCTGGTCCTCCTTCAAGCACCTCATCGTGCACCACCCCGCTCACCTCCTCTTTAAAACCCGAGCTGTTTACCAACCTCAGCCCACAATGTCCTGTCTCAGTCGCTGCACTGAGCAACTCCTCACCATTGCAGATTTCAGTCTCATTCTCAGCTCTCCTTGCCCTCTCGCCTCTGAATTAATTGTTCTCCTGTCCTCCCCAAGCCTCCCCTCTCCCTCCCCATATAAAATCTTCCGACTCATTCACAGCCACTCTCGCAACCTTGCCTTCTCACTCCATCTCCAACCGCTTCCTTGTACCCCTCACCACCACCAACCACTCCCACCGCTTCTTCCAACCTTATTCCTTTCTGCACCACCCCAGGGGGAAAACTCCTCCAAGTCACTTCCAGGTGCACTTTCAAACTCCCAAATGCCTTGTCTTTAACCTTCCACTCACAGCGATACTTCTGCAGCCGTCAATCCGCTCGACCACTCCTTCACCTTCACTGTCGATACCCTTGCCCCCAGCAAAATCTCTCATTCACATTATTCCCCCTAGAATGGCCCCCATCTTCACTCCCTCATGCCCAAGGGTACAGACTTAAGTGTATATGATGCACAACTAGTTCAGCTATTGATAACCGGATCTGGCTAGACCACATTGAGCCTGTCTTCTTTGCCAAAACCACCCATTACTCCAGGTTCATCCAGGAGAGCAAAGATAACCCAAAGCTTCTTTCTCCACAACCAACCTTCATCTTAAACCCCTCTCCCCTGTCCCTTCCATCTTCACCTCCACAAACATGGCTGGCTCAAAGGACAGTGAAAATAATTTTTCACAGACCTGATTGTTTAAGACGACAGACTGAGAAGCTGAGATAGACAGCACAAGCAGCAACTTGCTGTGATGAAAGGCAGCACGGATATCCACGGTGACCATTTGCCACAGTAAAAGCCTGCAGCACTTCACACAAGAAACACGGAACATATTTTCTGATGCGTTAAACAAACTGAAAAACCAACCAACATGTGTGCGTAACTTTTGTAAAAGGTGGGGGATACTTCTGGATCAGCACTACCCAACCACCCAACATCGGCATGCGCTGAATTAAAAAAAGTCACCCACCATGCGTCTTTCCAGATCATACATCCAGTAGTGCGACGACAATGCAGAATAAATTACAAAAGCTCAATTTCATGAAAGGATAACAGCAAGCAAGAGGAAGTCACTGGTACATTTTTCTCTTCTGCGTCTTGGCACACCCATCTGCTACATGGATTTTGCTAGCAAGATTCACAACCTAATGCATTCACGTCCCAATTTACTCACTGACAGTCAGAAGCACAAATTTTACCATGCGTGAACAAGTACCCTGCAGCAAACGAAGCACTTAAAACATCCAGTATAGAATGTTCAGAATAAATTACATCTACCTGGAACACGATCCCTGTTCAAAAATACATTCAAATCCTCAAATCCCAATTATGCATCCTGTATGTAGATAAATTTTTTGGTTTGTGATTTCGGATGGAAGGGATATCAGGAAATTAAATATAAAACCCAGCCTGTACCATGTTCGCTGATCCAGGAATACCCTGCGCTAGCTGATAACCAACAACCATTAAAACTCCAGGAATAATCCAAACACAGTGTAAATGCCAAATCTGCAATGCTGAACACAATTTTGAGGTTGGATTATTTTACAGTAATATTTCCATTCATGCACTGCACTATAACCAAAACATTTCAGACAATTTTTTAAATTTTCTTTTTAAGCTGCACCTCGTGTTGTGTGGGTCAAATGTAATTATCAAATACTTTTCAGCAGTAATGTCAAAGTCAAGGCACATCGTCCTGTTCCCAAGGTGTCGTTTCCATTTCACCTGCTTCTGATTTGCCAGCTGTACATCAGAAACTTACACCCCAAAAAAACCCAGCAGTATGCCACAGAAGTGGTTTCACAAAATGAAAGTCACTTACTTGATAATCCTTGTAAGTCTCTGATCTCCCCATGATGCTGCTGGTGCAGTACAACATACACAATGGCAGCAGCAAAGTCCAACCGAGGTAAAGTTAGAAAGGAGAATCCGTGATGAAGAAACATGGGAGGAGGGGAGACAACAAAGTAAAATGGTTCAGCACAGTCAGGCAATATTGCGGGATGCATAAAACTTTTAAAGCAAAAATGCTACCCAGTTTGTTAGGTCAATCACACGAATGCAGCTAAGGAAGCTTCCAAGAGACACATAAGAAATAAGAGCAAGAGTAGGCCATACGGCCCCTCGAGCCTGCTCCGCCTTTCAATAAGATCATGGCTGATCATCGACCTCAATTCCACTTTCCCACCCGAACTCCATATCCATTGATTCCCCTGGAGTCCAAAAATCTATCGATCTCAGCCTTGAATATACTCAATGACTCAGCATTCACAGCCCACTGGGATAGAGAATTACAAAGATTCACAACCCTGAGTGAAGAAATTCCTCCTCATCTCAGTCTTAAATGGACTACCCCTTATCCTGAGACTATGCCCCCTAGTTCTAGACACTCCAGCCAGGGGAAACAATCTCTCAGCATCTACCCGTCAATCCCCTTCAGAATCTTGTATGTTTCAATGAGATCACCTCGCATTCTTCTAAACTCCAGAGAGTATAGGCCCATTCTACACAATCTCTCATCATAGGACAGCCCTCTCATCCCAGGAATCAATCTAGTGAACCTTCGTTGCACCGCCTCCAAGGCAAGTATATCCTTCCTTAGATAAGGAGACCAAAACTGTGCACAGTACTCCAGGTGTGGTCTCACCAGGGCCCTGTACAACTGTAACAAGACTTCCTTACTCTTATACTCCAACCCCCTTGCAATAAAGGCCAACATGCCATTTGCCTTCTTTATTGCTTGCTGTACCTGCATGCTAGCTTTGTGTTTCTTGCACGAGGACACACAAATCTCTCTGAACACCAACATTTGAAAGTTTCTCACCATTTAAAAAATATTCTGTTTTTCTATTCTTCCTACCAAAGTGAATAACCTCACATTTACCTACATTATACTCCATCTGCCACCTTACTGCCCACTCAGTCTATCAATATCCCTTTGTAGACTGTGTTCTCCTCACAGCTTACTGTCCCACCTAGCTTTGTATCAGCAGCAAACTTGGATACATTACACTCAGTCCCTTCATCTAGGTCATTAATATAGATTGTAAATAGCTGAGGCCCCAACACTGATCAGTTTCTCATCGGTCAAGGAGTCTACCACTAAAAGAGCTGGATTTAGTGCCAATGCCAGGAGCCAGTCCTCCCTAATCTGAATTTAAAATGGCACTGACACAAAAGCAGTTGGTACTTGATTAAATACTCACCTGGGTTTTGCATTATTTAATGACTGTCTTAGGTACAAATCAGACGATAAACAAAACAAAGTGCAGGCCTCAGAAACCCTTACTACGGCAATGTAAAACTAAGTTTAAAAAAAAAGGGTTTCAGTGGAAATTCTCAGTTAAATCAATATCCATTAGTCCTACTTAAAAACGAGAGATATTTAAGCTGCGTTTTCAAATGCCTACTCTATTGCACCAAGGCATTAGTTGTGGAGGTCAAGTCCTTTGGGAGTCAAGGGAAGAGGAAGGAGGACGACATTGACATATTAACAACAATGCCCTTGTGTTACTTCTCACAAAATTAAAAAATTAGGTATACACTAAACACACCAGATTTATTAGCACCCTCGCTAAACAGCAGGAGTGGTTTTGCTCTGACAACTGATTATCCCGGAACTCTATTCAGTTGGTCACGTACAGCAGCTACAGCTAGCGGTGGAATTTCCTGTGTACTTGCGTCCTGAGACGTACGTAATCGGGGTGTAGAGCAAATACCCAGCGTAGAAGGTAGAGAAAACTCGGGCACGTGTGTTGTGCATGTAATTGCATTACACCCGAATTTCCTCGCTCTTTCACGCCCAGCTATCGATTCCTGCTCCCGAACGCATCTGAGCTCATGATAACACCTCTGCCTGCAGGCTAAAGACCCGAACACACAAATTTCCTGCACTTACGCAAGTTCAAAACGGATGTAAAATTAAGCCCAGAATTTTAGGCACAGCCGGAAAATTATTTTTCTGCTGTTTTATTGAGACTGAGTTTTTTTTCCATGTTTATTCCCAGAGACCTGCACTGTATTTCCTGTTTCTTTGAATGAATTTTTATGGGATCAGTACATGTCACGTTAAAAATCCAAAAGCTTCCACGATTGCATGTTCTTAATCATGCTGTGCATAATGTGCATGAATGAAAATTAGATGACTTGAAATTAAATTCTCATATTTAAGTTCAGTGCTTACCTTGGGCCCCGATTCTTTACACTGATTTCCACTGGTTTACGCCCATTTTTATGTTAATCAGATTGGCAGGAAATGCGTATGTGAACATTGGCAAAATGGGCACACGAATGGCAGTAACTGCGGGTGTAACTTCCCGTTTACGTGCTCACAGGAAATCCCACCCCATATCAAAATTATGACTTGACAGCAGATGAAAAAAGCCTGCACAAACCTCATTAAGTACTTGAACAAGAGCACGTCCTACCTTCTGACAGGCAATGCTGAATCATACAGCTACGCCCAATTCAGACTGATTAACAGATTTAGGAGTAATATGGGGAGCAAAGGATGCACAGATAGCCCTAGAACTCTGTCCCAAGTTACTAGATTCTCTCCCTCAAACCGTCTCTACAACCACATTTGGCAGCAGAAAAGGGAGGTCATTGTTAAATTAACAGAAGCGTAGACACTGAAAGCTTATTTTGCATGGAGCGCAATTCTCCCATTGTCCTGGCCAACATTTATCCTTCAACCAACAGTAGCAAAATCAGATTATCTGATCATTATCTCGATGCGGTTTGTGGGACCTTGAAGTGCAGAAATTATCTGCTGCCTTTCGCTACATTACAACAGTGATTGCACATCATTAGCTGTGAAGCACTTTGGAACATCCTACGGTTGTGAAAGACAATATAAACGCTGTAACAAAAGCAAACTACTGCAGATGCTGAAAATCCAAAATAAAAACAGAAAATGCTGGCAATACTCAGGTGGTCAGGCAGCATCCCTGGAGAGAGAAACAGAGTTAACGTTTCAGGTCAGAATTGTTCATTCTTTATTTTTTTGGATTAACTTACTATATCTCACTGGTGATTCAATTGCAGACCATCTTAAATAGGAACCATCTGGTCTTCATTCTTAATTCAGTGGGTGTCAACAAAGTTGCATCCCTATCAGTCATCCCTGATTATAATCGCTCAACCATTGGCAGCCGTGCCTTCAGCTGCCCAGGCCCCAAGCTCGGGAATTCCCTCCCTAAACCTCTCCGCCTCTCTTTCCTCCTTTAAGACGCTCATTAAAACCTACCTCCTGCCCTAATTTCTCCTCGTAGCTCAGTACCAAATTTTTTGTCTTTTAATACTCCTGTGAAGCGCCTTGGGACGTTTTAGTACATGAAAGGCGCTATACAAATACATGTTATTGTTGTTCCCTTCTAGTTGATTTCCCTATAACAGAAAAATTGCTCTGTAGGCATATAAATAGTAAACGGGTAGTAAGAGGGGTGGGCCGATTAGGGACCAAAATAGAGAGAGAGGCCGAGGGCATGGCTGAGGTACTAAATGAGTACTTTGCATCTATCTTTACCAAGGAAGAAGATGCTGCCAAAGTCATAGTGACAGAGGAGGTAGTTGAGATACTGGATGGGATAAAAATTGATAAAAGAGGAGATACAAGAAAGGCTGGCTGTACTTAAAGTAGATAAGTCACCAGGACCAGATGGGATGCATCCTTGGATGCTGAGAAAAGTAAAGGTGGAAATTGCATTAGTACTGGCCATAACCTTCCAATCCTCCTTAGATACGGGGGTGGTGCCAGAGGACTGGAGAATTGCAAATGTTACACCCTTGTTCAAAAAAGAGTGCAAGGATAAACCCAACAACGACAGGCCAGTCAGTTTAACCTCGGTGGTGGGGAAGCTTTTAGAAATGATAATCTGGGACAAAATTAACAGTCACTTGGACAAGTGTGGATTAATGAAAGAAAGCCAGCACGGATTTATTAAAGGCAAATTGTGTTCAATTAACTCGATTGAGTTTTTTGATGAGGTAACAGAGAGGGGTGATGAGGGCAATGCGGTTGATGTGGTGTACATGGACTTCCAAAAGGCGTTTGATAAAGTGCGTTTAATAGGCTGGCCAGCAAAGTTGAAGCCCATGGAATAAAAGCAGCATGGATACAAAATTGGCTAAGTGACAGGAAAGAGAGTAGTGCTGAACAGTTGTTTTTCGTACTGGAGGAAGGTACACAGTGGTGTTCCCCAGGGTCGGTACTAGGACCACTGCTTTTCTTGACATATTAAATGACTTAGACTTGGGTGTACAGTGCACAGTTTTAAAATTTGAAGAGGACACAAAAGTTGGAAGTATAGTGAACAGTGAGAAGGATAGTGATAGACTTCAAGAAGACATTGACAGGCTGATGGAATGGGCAGACACGTGGCAGATGAAATTTAACGCAGAAAGTGATACATTTTGGGAGAAAGAACGAGGAGAGGCAATATAAACTAAAGGGTACAATTTTAAAGGGGGTGCATGAACAGAGAGACCTGGGGGTGTATGTGCACAAATCGTTGACGGTGGCAGGGCAGGTTGAGAAAGCAGTTAAAAAAGCATACTGGGCTTCATAAACAGAGGCATAGAGTACAAAAGCAAGGAAGTTATGATGAACCTTCATAGAAGACTGGTTCGGCCTCAACTGAAGTATTGTGTCCAATTCTGAGCACCACACTTTAGGAAGGATGGCAAAGCCTTAGCGAGGGTGCCGAAAAGATTTACAAGAATGGTTCCAGGGATGAGGGACTTCAGTTATGTGGATAGACTGGAGAGGCTGGGGTTGTTCTCCTTAGTGCAGAGAAGGTTGAGAGGAGATTTGATAGAGGTGTTCAAAATCACGAGGGGTCTCAACAGAGTAGATAGAGAGAAACTGTTCCCATTGGCGGAAGAGTCGAGAACCAGAGGACAGAGATTTAAGGTGATTCGCAGAAGAACCAAAGGCGACATGAGGAAGTAAAAACAGAAAATGCTGGAGATACTCAGCAGGTCAGGCAGCATCTGTGAAGAGAGAAACAGACTTAACGTTTCAGGTCGCTGACCTTTCGTCAGAACTGGAAAAAAAGCAGGAAATGGAACAGATTTTTAAGTGTAGGGGCTGGGAAAGCGGGGAGAGGGATGAAAGAACAAAAGGGAAGGTCTGTGATAGGATAGAAGGCATGAGAAACATAGAAACAGAGAAGATAGGAGCAGGAGTAGGCCATTCGACCCCTCGAGCCTGCTCCGCCATTCGATGAGATCATGGCTGATCATCCAAACTCAGTACCCTGTCCCTGCCTTCTCCCATATCCCTTGATACCTTTAGCTTTAAGAAATATATCTAACTCATTCTTGAATATATTTAATGACTTGGCCTCAACTACCTTCTGTGGTAGAGAATTCCACAGGTTCACCACTCTCTGGGTGAAGAAATTCTTCCTCATTTCTGTCCTAAATGGCTTACCTGTTATCCTTAGATTATGACCCCTGGTTCTGGACTCTCCGACCATTGGGAACATTCTTCCTGCATCTAGTTTGTCCAAATTTGTCAGAATTTTATATGTTTTGATGAGATCCCCTCTCATTCTTCTATACTCCAGCGGGTATAAGCCCAATCGACCCAATCTCTCCTCATATGTCATTCCTGCCATCCCAGGTATCAGCCTTGTGAATCTTCGCTGAACTCCTTCCACGGCAAGAACATCCTTCCTCAGATAAGGCGACCAAAACTGCACGCAGTACTCAAGGTGTGGTCTCACCAAGGCCCTGTACAACTGCAGCAGGACATCCCTGTTCCTATACTCAAACCCTTTCGCTATGAAGGCCAACATACCATTTGCCTTCTTCACCGCCTGCTGCACCTGCATGCTTACTTTCAGCGACTGGTGCACAAGGACACCCAGGTCTCGTTGCACTTCCCCTTCTCCCAATCTATTGCCATTCAGATAATAGTCTGCCTTTCTGTTTTTGACACCAAAGTGGATAACCTCGCACTTATCCACGTTATATTGCATCTGCCACGCTTCTGCCCACTCACCCAACCTGTCCAAATCATCCTGGAGTTTCTCGCTATCCTCCTCGCTGCACACACTCCCACCCAGCTTTGTGTCATCTGCAAACTTGGAGATATTACATTTAATTCCCTCGTTTAGATCATTAATGTATATTGTGAATAGCTGGGGTCCAAGGACCGATCCCTGCGGTACCCCACTAGTCACTGCTTGCCACTCGGAAAAAGACCCATTAATTCCTACTCTCTGCTTTCTGTCCGCCAACCAGTTCTCTATCCAAGTCAATACCTTGCCCCCAATCCCATGTGCCTTAACTTTACACGCTAATCTCTTATGCGGGACCTTATCGAAAGCCTTTTGAAAGTCCAAATACACCACATCTACTGGTTCTCCCTTATCTATTTTCCCAGTTACATCCTCAAAAAATTCCAGTAGATTAGTCAAGCACGATTTACCTTTTGTAAATCCATGTTGACTTTGTCCGATCCTGTCACTGTTTTTCAAGTGCTCAGCTATTACATCCTTTATAATGGACTCTAGCATTTTCCCTCATACCGATGTCAGGCTTACCGGTCTGTAATTCCCCGCTTTCTCTCTACCACCCTTTTTGAATAGTGGGGTAACATTGCTACCCTCCAATCCATGGGTACAGTTCCAGATTCCATCGAATGTTGGAAGATGATCAGCAATGCATCTACTATTTCTAGGGCCACTTCCTTAAGTACCCTAGGATGTAGATCATCAGGCCCTGGGGATTTATCGGCCTTCAATCCCGTCAATTTCCCTAACACCATTTCCCTGCAAATACTGATTTCTTTCAGTTCCTCCCTTTCATCAGACCGTATGTTCTCCAACATCTCTGGGAGGTTATTTGTGTCCTCCTTTGTGAAGACAGAACCAAAATATGCATTTAATTGGGCTGCCATTTCTTTGTTCCCCATTACAACTTCCCCCGCTTCTGACTGCAAGGGACCTACACTTGATTTCACCAATCTTTTTCTCTTCACATATCTATAAAAGCTCTTAGTCAGTTTTTATGTTCCCAGCAAGCTTACTTTCATATTCTATTTTCCCCTTCTTAATTAATCCCTTTGTCCTCCTTTGTTGAATCCTAAACTGCTCCCAATCCTCAGGGCTACCGCTTTTTCTGGCCAATTTATATGCCCTCTCCTTGGATCTTATGCTATCCCCAATTTCCCTGGTTAGCCACGGTTGAGTCACCCTTTTTGTTTTATTCTTATGCCACACTGGGATGAACAAATTCTGTAGTTCATCCATGCAGTCTTTGAATGTTTGCCATTGCCTATCCACCGTCAACCCCTTGAGTGACATTCCCCAATCAATCCTACCCAATTCGCGCCTCATACCATCGTAGTTTCCTTTATTTAAATTAAGAGACATTAAGAGATCAAGGCAAAAGGAGATGGTAATGGGACAGGTTAAGAAACAAAGGAAGGCTCGAGATGAAGTGTAAATTGCACTGGCAGAATGAAAGACAGCTGCCGTGTGGGAGAGAAGAAAAGCACAAACAAAGTGTGGATAAAAAATATATGATAGGAGCCGAAGTTATGATCTGAAATTGTTGAACTCTATGTTGAGTCCAGAAGGCTGTAAAGTGCCTAATCGAAAGATGAGGTGCTGTTCCTTGAGCTTACGCTGAGCTTCAGTGGAACAATGCAAGAGGCCGAGGACAGTGAGGTCTGAGTGGGAGTGGAGCGGAGAATTAAAAAGTGACAGGCAACCGGAAGCTCGGGGTCCGCCTTACTGACTGAACGGAGGTGTTCCGCAAAGCGGTCACCCAATCTGCGTTTGTCTCCCCAATGTAGAAGAGACCGCATCGTGAGCAGCGAATACAGGATACTAAATTGCAAGTAGTACAAGTAAATCGCTGTTTCACCTGGAAGGGGTGTTTGGGGCCCTGGACAGTTGGAAGGGGGGGAGGTATAAGGGCATGTGTTGCATCTCCTGCGCTTGCACGGGAAGGTGCCGGGCGAAGGGGAAGGGGTGTTGGGGGTGATAGAGGAGTGGACCAGGGTGTCTCGGAGGGAGCGGTCCCTTTGGAATGCTGAAAGGGGAGGTGAGGGGAAGATGTGTTTGGTGGCGGGATCACGCTGGAGGTGGCGGAAATGGCGGAGGATGATCCGTTGAATGTGGAGGCTGGTGGGGTGAAAGGTCAGGACAAGGGGAACTCTATCGTGGTTCCGGAAGGGAGGGGCAGGGGTGAGGGCAGAAGTGCGGGAGATAGAACGGACACGGTCAAGGGCTGTGTCAACCACAGTAGAGGGGAATCCTCGGTTGAGGAAAAAGGAAGACATGTCGGAAGCACTGGTATGGAAGGTGGCATCGTCAGAGCAGATGCGGCGGAGACGGAGAAACTGGGAGAATGGAATAGAGTCCTTACAGGAAGGGGGGTGGGAGGAAGTATAGTCCAGGTAGCTGTGGGAGTCAGTGGGCTTGGAGTGAATGTTGGTCAATAACCTATCCCCAGAGATGGAGACGGAGAAGTCGAGGAAGGGAAGGGAAGAGTCGGAGATGGATCATGTGAAGGTGAGGGAAGGGTGGAAATTGGAAGCAAAGTGGATGAAATTATCTAGTTCAGGGCGAGAGCAGGAGACAGCACCGATACAGTCATCAATGTACCGGAAAAAGAGGTGAGGGAGGGGACCCGAGTAGGACTGGAACAAAGAGTGTTCCACAGATCCCACGAAAAGGCAGGCATAGCTGGAACCCATGCGGGTTCTCATAGCAACACCTTTAATTTGGAGGAAGTGAGTGGAGTCAAAGGAGAAGTTGTTCAATGCGAGAACAAGTTCAGCCAGGCGGAGGAGGGTGGTGGTGGATGGGGACTGGTTGGGCCTCTGTTCAAGGAAGAAGCGGAGCGCCGTCAGGCCGTCCTGGTGGGGGATGGAGGTGTCGAGGGATTGTACGTCCATAGTGAAAAGGAGGCAGTTGGGGCCAGGAAACTGTTAAAGTGGCGGAGGACATCGGAAGAGTTGCGGATGTAGGTGGGAAGAGACTGGACAAGGGGAGAAAAAATAGAGTCGAGATAGGAAGAGATAAGTTCCGTGGGGCAAGAACAGGCTGAAACGACGGGTCTACCAGGACAGTCCTGTTTGTGGATCTTGGGAAGGAGGTAGAAGCGGGCTGTGCGGGGTTGGGGAACTGTGAGGTTGGCGGCCGTGGGTGGGGGGGGGGGGGGGGGATCTCCAGAGGAGATGAGGTCAGTGACAGAGGAAAAACATTTTTACTCAGCGAGTGGTTAGGATCTGGAACGCACGGCCAGAAAGGGTGGTGGAGGCAGATTCAATTGTGGCTTTCGAAAGAGAATTGGATAAGTACCTGAAGGAAAATAATTTGCAGGGCTACGGGGAAAGGGACTAGCTGAAGTGCTCTTGCAGAGAGCCGGCACGGGCTCAACAGGCCGAATGGCTTCCTTCTGTACTGTAAACATTCTATGAAAGATGGTGGACCATAGGCAGCAGCACTGTATTAGTATCAGATGCTGTATTTGCTGCTCACGATGCAGTTTCCTCAACATTGGGGAGACCAAACGCAGACTGAGTGACTGCTTTGCGGAACACCTCCATTCAGTCCGCTAGCGTGACCCTGAACTTCCAGTCGCTTGCCGTTTTAATTCTCTGCTCCACTCCCAATCGGACCTCTCTGTCCTTAGCCTCCTTCACTGTTCCACTGAAGCTCAACATAAGCTCGAGTAACAGCACCTCATATTTTGATGAGGCACTTTGCAGCCTTCCGGACTCAACATCGAGTTCAACAATTTCAGATCATAACCTCTGCCCCCATATTTTCGGACAGTAGGTGCCGATTCTGATATTCCCATTTGCACCTCTTCTCGACCCATCTTTTGTTTCTTTACTTGTCCCATTGCCATCTCCTTTTGCCTTGCACCATCATCCTTTTTGTTTTTTTAATCTCTCCTGCCTTCCTATCTCAAACTTTCTCATTTGTTCTTGCCTCCCTTCCCCTGCCTCTGTACTTGCTTAAAACCGGTTAGATCTGTAACATTTTCCAGTTCTGAAGCAAGGTCATCGACCTGAAACGTTAACTCTGTTTCTCTCTCTACATCTGCTGCCTGACCTGCTGAGTATTCCCAGCATTTTCTGTTTTTATTTCAGATGCTGCTCTGTTGCTCCAGCACTACAATATTTAAATAGCAACTTTCCCTCTGCCTGGATTCCAAGCTCGTATTGCTACTTTAAAAATCAGAGATAGCCCAGCAGGTCAGACGTAGGGAAAGGAGGTGTAAGATCAGCCGTGTGAGCCAGGGCTCAAGTAAGGAAGCAGTCTTGCCACTTGTTGTCACAGTGCTGGAGGAGCAAAGCAACGGTTGATGGGGATGTGCTGGTTGAAACGCTCAAGACAAAAATGTACTTGTGTATTCAAACTGAAATAAAAAGGCTTTCCAGTTTTTAATTTTTATTTTAATGTATCTTGTTTATTCATGTTCAACTCTATATGGGTACCACAGGATTTTAACTTCCTCACTGAATATATATTTGCTAACCCGCCAGAATTCTCTGCATGCTTTTAAGTTATATTCACTTCCACTGGTTGGAGTCTGCTTTCCGTGACATACAAATTACAGGTGACCACCAGCGACTCTCGTTCAACGACTTCACGTATATGCATCTAAATTTAGTCTTTGCCCCTTAACTTATCTATTTGTTTGCCTTGCTGTGCGGGTAATGCAACAGTTTGTGAGGCCGCAATCTTACTGATCGCTTTCACAATCTAGTTCTATTCCTCTGCACAGTCCAGACCCAGACCGCCAACCTCTCCTCTCCCTTTAAATGGTGCCAAATAACTGAAGATCAAAAGGGGAAAAACTGAGGAGGGAATCTATAAACAGTCTGCAAAACATCTGACCTAAAAAATACATGGTTTGTGAAGCACCCCATGAGGAAAGTTGAAAATAGTTTAAGGGCAATTCCCCAGATTAATTTACCCTCAATTTACTACACATGGTGGCTGAGCCAATCAGGTATAACCACAGAAAACCCACTGAGTGTCCATTTCACAATCCTAACTCCTATCCTTCACCCCGACTCCCCACCACTCCCTGAAGCTTGAACGCTTTTACATAGGATTACATATGATATACGGCACAGAAATAGGCCATTCGGCCCAACCAGTCCATGCCGGCGTTTATGCACCACTCGAGCCTCCTCCTGTCTTTCCTCATCTAAATCTATCAGCGTAACCCTCTGTTCCCTTCTCCCTCATATGCTTGTCCAGCCTCCATTTAAATACATCTATACTATTCGCTTCAACCACTCCCTGTGGTAGCGAGTTCCACATTCTCACCACTCGCTGGGTAAAGAAGTTTCTTCTGAATTCCCTGTTGGATTTCTTGCTGACTGTCTTATATTGATGGCCTCTAGTTTGCTCTTCCCCACAAACATAGAAACATAGAAGATAGGAGCAGGAGTAGGCCATTCAGCCCCTCGAGCCTGCTCCGTCATTCAATGCGATCATGGCTGATCATCCAAATTCAGTACCCTGTCCCTGCTTTCTCCCCATATCCCTTGATCCCCTTAGCCTTAAGAAATATATCTAACTCCTTCTTGAATATATTTAATGAATTGGCCTCAACTGCCTTCTGTGGTAGAGAATTCCACAGGTTCACCACTCTCTGGGTGAAGAAATTCCTCCTCATCTCAGTCCTAAATGGCTTACCCCTTATCCTTAGACTGTGACCCCTGGTTCTGGACTCCCCCGCCATCGGTGACCTTCCTCCTTACAATTAAAGCACTGTCCCCTAAAGGGGTAGTACCGAGATCCCTCCACCACTGACACTGGTTTCTTTGCTGTGGGTGGTGACTTCACCTTTAACTGGTCTTTTACCATCTCCCAGGCTCTTGAAACATTAGTCTCTATATCTGTCCACTGATCGGTGGGTGGAAACACTCTCTCTGTATCCACTCTATCAAAACCTTTCATAATTTTAAAGACCTCTATTAGGTCACCCCTCAGCCTTTTTTCAAGAGAAAAGAGACCCAGCCTGTTCATCCTTTCCTGATATGTATACCCTCGCAGTTCTGGTATCATCCTTGCAAAGCTTCTCTGCACCCTCTCCAGTGCCTCTACATCCTTTTTATAATATGGCGACCAGAACTGTACGCAGTACTCTAAAGTGTGCACGCTGGGGAGGTTCAGCTCTTTGCACTTCCCGAGCTGGAAGACTGAGGTGCAAAAATAGCGTTCCCAGATTGGTCTAAATCCACCAATCAGGGAGGAGCCTTTTCTGGTCCTCCAAGTCCTGGAAGTTTCCATAGCTGCAGCCAAGCTGTTCATCCCTAGTTTTGTGTCATATTAAGCGTCCATTCCACCTCCCAACGAAACTAAATGGAATTAAAATTGGTTATGCTCTGCGCTTGATGCAAGGGGTGGATGACAAATGCTTGCGGCAAATAGCGTTTTTTTTTGCTTCAGTTACGACACACAGCACTGCACAAAAATGTGATTCAGAAAGGGTTAAACTACAGCTGCTCGTCGGGATAGCGAAACTCAAAAGCACAAGTGACATGTTATACAATCAAGGAATGTACTCATCATGAAACTGAACAAATGGCTCTGATTCTGCTTTTGTCCATTAATCCCCACAATTTTTTACCTTCTAAATTAAGATTTTTTTTTTGGTTGATATTTTTATCTTCAAGGTCAAACACTTTTGTACTTAAACTGCAATTGCCAGCATTAAGCACTCCTGGTACAGCAAAATGAACTGCCTTCTAACTCCACCCTAAATGTGAGCTTTAACCACAACTTCAGGAAACCTTCAGCACCAGTTACTGTCTCTTGGGAGTGGGAATACCAATTTATCCCAAATTGAGATCAGCTTTGTATCACGTGGCCATTTAGAACTGGGTTCTGATGTTATCTGATGAATCACCCGTGTTTAGCGGTTCTGAACCGGATCACAACATACCCAGGAAATCTGCGCCTGAATTCTGAATCAAATGCGTTAAATACTTTGCTTACAGCGGTTTAAAACAATTGGTTTCTTCCAAAATTCAACCTCTGCTGCAATATCGGACTCCAACTCTCCAAACCCAGATTGATTCAATGGCCAATCACTTAGGGATAGGCCTTGCCCACGAGGAAAGCTGCCCCCTTCACTCCATCCACCTCCCTAAAAAAAAAAAACAGGTGCATACCAAGGAGAAGAAGAACCCGGCAGAATATAAATTTGGTGAACACACAAAAGCTATGCTGAAATTAGACAAAGAAGCAGGATGCAGCCTTTCAGATTCACACTTTATGGTCACAGATAGACTCAATTTTTAATCCCTTGAGCAATAAATACATTTTAAAAATGCATCTTAGTGCAAAAAGTAATTTTTCTACTCATGCATTAGTTTAAGAAAAAATTATTTAATAAAATAGGAGCACAGCATCGCAAACTTGAAACACAATCCATGGTAGAAAATGGACTGCATAAGAAACTAAATTAAAAAGGGCACTAGTGGGAAATCGAGCATCTGGCTCTCCATGGTTGGAAGTCAGACCCAACCAGGAATTGGAGCAGGACCAGAGGAAGTGGCCAGAAGAGCTATCTTTTCAAGTGGATTGAAAAGTAGGGAGAAATGCATCAACACAAAGGGTTTGGGGAGGAGTTCCAGAGTATGGGGGGAAAGATGGTTGAAGGCTCTGCCACCAGTGGCACAGTGGAAAGAAGGGAAATGTGCAGTCGACCAGGGTGGAAAATAAGGTACAGGCATGAGCTTGAGGTTGTTACAAAGATTGGACGGGGTGGGTGCAAAGCCATTTAGAGATTTGAAGAAGAGGATAAGCATTTTGAAGTCGATATATTGGGGGAATATTCATTCATTGGATGTCAACAATGATAGAGTGGATAGGCGAGTAAAACAGGAAGCAGGCATCAGCTGTGGATCAGCTGGAGCTCGTGTCGACTTGGGAGGTTAGTATGGAACCCCAGGACTAAATCCTTGCTCCTCTTACGATATTATATGCTGCCCCTCAGACACATCATCTAAATGCACACAGTCAGCTTGTATGTGCACACAGATGACATCCAGCTCTACCTCCTTTGTTGATACTAAAACACCACGAACTGCCATCCGACAATAACTGAATGACCTCAAATTTATTCCAGTTTGTCAGCAAAACTGAAGCTGCCCTCTTGGGCTCCCACCAGCATTTATGTTTCCAGCTTTGACGCCCGAGTGCGCCACCTCAGGCAATGCCCAGACATGCAGAACCAAGGCAACTCTCAGCTCAGCCTCCTTCCCGATAATAGCCCGGTTTCAATTGCAAAGCATTGCCCACCTACGTCATTCCCTTTCCCTCCCACTGCCATTAAAACCCAAATCCATGCCTTTATCACTTGCTTCAATGCACTTTTGCCAACCTCAACAAAGTACAAATCATTCAGAATGCTGCAGTCAAAGTGTCCCTCTGCATAAAATCATGCACTGCCATCACTGGCTTCTTGTGCCCAAACAAATATCTTATAGAATCTTTGCCCTCGTGTTCAAAGTGCTTGTCTCATCCTACTGCAATGACTTCCTCCAGCTGGATGCTTCACATGCACCCTCTGCAGCTACTCATTCTTCACCTCCCCTGCACCACCATAGTTGTAACTCTTCAGCCACTATACTCTCCAACAACCTCCCCTATCCCCACCACCTCTCTCACTAATGTCGAAGACCCTCCTCTTCAACTGCACTTCCACATCACCACTACCCTGCAACCTTTCGGCTTCCCTTTTTTCCTCCCTGTAATGTGTTAGTTATGTGAGGAGCGCTGTAATAATGCAAAGCTGTTCTCGTTGACTCAAATCCTAATAAAGCAAATTTCAAGACTTCCCGATGATTCATCAGGTTTAGTAGTCCTCTTTACATAGTATGTAGCTGAACTAGGTCCCAGGTTCAATCACGGCTTCTGCTGAGATAGCTTATCTCAGCCAGGGCAGGTGGTAGGGGAACTACAACTGCCTTCAGTTTCCTTTGGTTAAGGCAGGAAAAAGCCAGCTAGAGCTCCCACTTCCAAATTTAGAGGAAATGCCAGTGGACATGGGCTGAGGAGAGAAATGGGTGAAGCCTTCAGTCAAAAATCCTGGCAACACTCATTGAATAATGGCCTGTTAGGTAAGGGACTATTGCCCAGCTGATGCCCGTGTAACGATACGCCAAAGGGAGACATTAGAAAATTGGGAAGAAATAAGGCAAAAAAAATCAAATCGCAGAAGGTGAAATAGAAAAACAGGGTTTTAAAAAACATTATACAAATTCTGATTAGTCCACGCTGAAAAAACTCAAAATTAGTACCCCTTAGATTCAGTACCAGTGCATAATATAGGGTTGGAAGATGGCCATTATTAATTGTTCCAAAGGGCAGCTCCATTTCAAGATTTAGCCTTTCCATCAAAAAGAGATTTGACCGGTCTTTATAAAAAGTGTATTACAACGAACTGCCACACATACCTATAGTCAACAAAACAGATGCAATCCAGACAATTACAAGTCTTGCTTAACTGGCCAATCTTCTCCACTTTGTTTTTTTTTGCTGGGGCAGAATTGCCAGTTGATTGAGATTATGTCTTGAAGTCCTGGAGTGGGGTTTGAATCAGCAACCTTCTGACTCAGGGGTCTGAGTATCATCAACCTACCCAAGTCGAGGCTAAGAAATGATTTGTGGAGGATCAATGGATGGTCTTCGTCACAGTAATTGCGCTCAGACACCCAATGTTTAGAAAATTCAGCCATCTCAGAACTTGCTATCAAGTGAAACCGGATCAGTTTCCCGATTGGATGCCTCTCCAGGCTGGTTCAACATTTTTAACACAACTCCTGAATCATGAACCCAACAGGTCTCAGCTACATTCGCAGTAACCAGGATGCTCATGCATGCTCATCCAAACTCCTCGACTGCAGACATCGAAGCTCAGAGCCTCAGATTTTCCCTCATGGCCCTAAAAAGATATTTTACTTTTCTTTAAACAAAAAAACTTCTCACACCCGCCTACAGCTCCAATTGCATCATTTAAACACCTCCAGTGCCGAGTATTCAAATGATAGATCTCAGGTTCAGCAATAACAACGCCCAAGTCACATAACCTCCCAATGTACCAATTCACTACCAATGCAATTGCCACTATATCCCATATTTAGAAGTGCAAATATTTCAAGTTAAAATAAACTGGACTTGTTTATAAAAGATATGTAGTATAAAGCACTCAAGTTCAGTGACTTACTGGAAATGCAAATGCCTCACAAGATGGAAACTCAAATGACTCGTACTTGTGGGACTGTTTAGGCTCAAAGTTTGGTATTAATTTTGTGTTATCTCACTGAGCCCACTTCATCTTCTACCAAGCTTGCTATAAAACCAAAATCCAATAAAAAGTTTCAGTGCCCTCGGTAGATGTACTCAGATACGCATCTGTTAGAAACATAGTGGTCTACACGGTCTGAATAAAGAACTGTATCGTTACACCTTAATGCTGAGTTTAACGTCATTAAAATTTCAAACTAAACGTACTTACCAGACATTGTATTTTAAATCCCAAACATTTTTTTCCACAGCTGCTAGTGTTATTCAAACTGAGCACCTCATTACCATTCTGGTAAATACAATTTATGAAAGTATTACTTAGAATGTCAGTTATTGAAATGTACAAATGACTAAAGCATTCTCTTCAGTATTCAGACTCTCCACCAGCACACCACTGTCGATCAACTGACCTCATTCAGTTTTGGGCGGATTACTTAATCAGCTTGACTTAGTCATCTCCACAATTTCCTTGAACACTTTCAGACCTGATCAATAGCAATGCAGACTTATTACAGTTCTTTAAAATCCATAATGCCTAATCTCCTTACCTCAGCACTCTGTGAATTGCGTTGGAAATCTGCCACTTGCTTTTTTAGCCTCATCTAAAAGATTAACAGAATGTAAGACTAGGGAACAATTGCAACAAAAGGAATTAGCTTTTGATGGAAGGCAACATAGAATATACAAGTTCAAAGGGTTGGGAATATAAAAATTTCACAAATCAATTAAAACACAGATACAGAAATGCATAGTCCATCGCAGTTGGTTTCTTCACTACATGACTAATAATACTTTAAGCCATTTTTAAATTGAATATTTAGTCCTTAAATCATTTTTCATCTATTCCCTAATAATCTTAAGTGTTCTATTATCTGCCTATAACTTGCAGCAAACAGTGATGCTAATTACAACGTTTTATCGTGATGTGAACGGAAAACTTTTGATACTTATAATAAAAGGTGAACTGCAAATTCTACAGTTCTTGCATTAAATTAGTTAATTTTTTTTTTTTTTAAATGGCAGCGTGGTAGTAAAGCACAGACATACAAGTTATACAAGCCTTACGCTGTGACCTTCAAGTTTTGAGACAAGCCCGACTCTCTAATCTTAACAAAAGTGTGCAGCGTTACTCCGTTTAAGCCACTGACCTGAGGTACAGAAACAGCCCAGCTGTCAGCAACAGCCTCTCCATGATCCATCCAGGAATGTACTGCAACTCCACAGTTCTCTTACCTAGCTTCCCAATTGCACAATTCCAGCATCAATTTAAAAAAGGAAACACATCATTCAAAATAAAATTAACCCTTCGACCACCGACAAGTCCAGGTATATTCTCCAATATGATGTTGTGGCAATAACAGAAACGTGGCTTAAAAACGGGCACTTAATATTCAAGGGTACAAGGTGTTCAGAAAAGATAGGGAATGAAAAAAGGGAGGTGGGGTGGCAGTGCTGATTGAGAAAGACATTCTAGTATTGGAAAGGGAGGATGTTCTTGAGGGGACAAGGACAGAATTTGGTTAGAGTTGAGGAACAAAAAGGGTATGATCACGCTATTGGGGGTATTCTATAGGCAGATGACACCAAACTTGGAGGTGTGGCAAACAATGATGATGATACCAATCGACTGCAACAGGACATAGAAAGGCTAGCAGAATGGGCAGACAAGTGGCAGATGGAATTTAATACAGAGAAGTGTGAGGTGATGCATTTTGGCAGAAGGAACAGGGAGAGGCAATATACACTTAATGGCACAGTTTTAAAGAGTGTGCAGGGACAGAGGGACCTGGGAGTTAATGGGCATAGGTCCCTGAAGGTGGCAGGACATATGGAGAGAGTGGTTAACAAAGCATATGGGATCTTGGGCTTCATAAATAGAGGTATTGAGTACAAAAGTAGAGAAGTTATGCTGAACCTTTATAAAGCCACACTTTAGGAAGGATGTGAAGGCTCTTGAGAGGGTGCAGAGGAGATTTACCAGACTGGTTCCGGGGATGGGGGATCTTAGCTACAAGGACAAGTTGGAGAAGCTAGATTTGTTTTCATTCGAGTAAAGGAGGTTGAGGGGTGATTTGATAGAGGTGTACAAGATTATGACGGGTTTGGATAGGCTAGACGGGGAAAGGCTGTTCCCACTAGTTGATGGTACAAGGACTAGGGGACACAGATTTAAGGTTTTTGGCAAGAGATACAGGGGGGACGTGAGGAAAACCTTTTTACGCAACGAGTGGTGATGACCTGGAACTCGCTGCCGACGGAAGTGGTGGAAGCGGAGACACTCAATGTTTTCAAGGGGAAACTGGATAGGCACTCGAGGGAAATAAACTTGCAGGGCTACGGGGATAGAGCGGGGGAATGGGACTGACTGGATTGCTCTGCAGAGAGCCAGCACGGACTCGATGGGCCGAATGGCCTCCTTCTGTGCCGCTAGACTCCTCTCCCAGGGCTGGGCAGCTAAGCTTTTACCTCGTATAGAGAGATACTGAAACACTATTACAATAACCAGACTGCTCAAATGTTTATGAGTAATATTACAATATTAGCCTGGTTACTGAAATGAGCACTCAAAACACAACTTCATTTGAAAATAAGACTGAACATTGTCCCTTTCTTATTCTGCCTCATTTAATTCTTTTAAACTGAAATGTTATTTCTTTCCCTACCTATTCTAATCTAACCTTTACTACACATTATTTTCACAACAAAAAGAGCAACTTCCTCCAGGCCTCCCACTGTTAATTTTGCAACTGCAAGTCACTGTCTACTGAATGTTTCCAGCATTTTGTTTTCATTTCAGATTTCCAGCATCCGCAGTATTTTGCTTTGGTGGTGGTGAACTGATACTTCATCTTCTCCGCAGTTTTTATATCCTTTCTAAATAGGTACTGAAAACTGTACACACGACTAACTGTAGCGCAAGGCCTTGCACAAATTCAAGATGATCTTCAAGCTATTGCAACCTATGCCTCTCGACACAAAACCAAGGATTCTCTTCATCTAAAACCACCTCATCTACTTGCGCTGCCATCTTTAATGACCTGTGTAGCTGCACACCAAGCTCCTCTACTCCATTTAAATTTGTAACTAATGCTAATTAGTCACATGTGCAAAGGGTATTTTGGGTGAAATTTCTGTCGTGAATATGGAACACTGGAGCTTGCTTGCCCTTGCCTTTCTGTCACATTTTTGTAAGACTTACTGGTGTATGTCGCAGCAGCTACTGATGCCTGTAATGCAGACCGCAAAGTCCACTACAACAATTGCGCCAAACTGGAAAAGTGGCCAATAGCTCTGCAATGAAAATTTCAAAATTAATTCTATCTTTGTGAATTATAATTCATAAAATGAAATTTATCTTGAGGGGGGTAGCTGTGTTTACAATGAACGCGTCATAATAAAGGCGCCATTCGTGAATTTCCATGTTCTACTGCTTCTGAAGTCCAGATCATGTGTCTTTGGTACATAGTCCCCTTAATTCCATGTGGCATTATGTTTGTTCCAAGTCTCTTGTGTGGTGGCATCCGATGCCTTTCGAAAATCCATATAAACTACATCCACTGCAGTTCCTTTATTTATTCTCGCTGTTGTTTAGTCAAGCACAATCTGCCCTTTACAAATGTTTGCGGAGTCATTTTATCCCATATTATTGTAGACTCTAGTAGTTCACCAAAAACTTACGCGTAACTGAAATATAATTTCCTGGCTTACTCTTTTTTGAGGGGGGAGAGGGGAATTCATGGGCCAAAAATTCATCCCGCTGCGCGAGAGTACGCATTGCGTACTCTCGCGTATTCTCTCTCCAATTGCCAGTTTTCTGCATGCCCTGCGCATGCGCTGAAAACCGGCACTTGGTCTTTTGAAAAGGGGGCGGTTCCTCGGTGCATCGCGTGCGCGCTACAGGCTGCGCGCACGCTGTGCACTTCGTGCTTTGGACGCGCAGGTAAGGACGGAAGATTTTAGAAATGGAAAAAGGAGGAGTAAGACCCACTTTTAACAAGGTAAGTAGTGAATTAAGTATTTTTTTGAATTTTTTTTAACAGGTATATCTTTTTGAGAGACTTTAAAGACAGGTAAGTTTATTTTTATAACTTTTTAAAAGATTTTAAATTTTTTCAAAAATTTAATTTTTTATTTAAAATGGTTAATTTATTTAACTATACTTATTTTATTAATGTGATGGTTTTTTTTTTAATTTAATTGAGGTTTAGCTGTTATTTTGGGGGGGTGTAAGATTCATAGATTTCACAGCCCGTATGTGAAACTTATGAATGGAAGATGGTGTGCTGCCATTGGCTCTAACTGAGTCACGTGATCCCACAGCTCGCACGAATTCACTACGCCGGTGGGATACGCAAGCACTGCCCAGCTGATGTCTGGAACATCAAGTTCGTGCGAGCTGGATCTGAAAAAGCCAACGCGGAGTGAGAGATCGCGGGGAAGCCTTACCCCCGCGGGAACAGAGCGAGATCAATTTCTGGGCCCATATTTGCCAGACTGCAGTCCTGTGCCACAATTTTTCCTTTGCAGAGAATTCTGGATAATTATAGTCAGAGCCTCTGCTGTTTTTTTCCCCTAAAGATATGTTTAGTTTGAGTAACTTTTGATATCATTGATGGTCGCCTTCATTAGTTGCACACTCAGCTCTACAATTTCAATATGAAAGCTCCTCTACGAAAACAGTGGCCAAGTACATATTTAACAATTCTGCCATTCCTCCAATCGACACCCTTAACTTGACTATCCTCTTCCGACTCGTGTACTTGGAGAATTTTTTTCTTCCCCTCTATACTTCTTGCATATTTTCTCTCATACTTATGGCTCATTCAAATCTAATCACCCTTTCTGTAGCTTTCTTACATTTTTAATCTTTGTCCTGGCTTTTTTTTTTTGTCTGTCATGTAATACTACTTGCATTTAAATTTCAAACTTCATCCAACCTCCTTTTTATCAATTCCCATTGCTGATCTACAAATCTATTTGGAATTTTTTCCTCCCATATAATCTGAGCAAGGCCCCTTTTCATCTGCTTATAATTTGCTTGCCACCCCCAATCAAGTACCCTTGATTTCAACTTATTCTTTTCTTACACTGACCCTAATTATATTGGTCACTGCTTCCCAAATGTACTTTCAGATCATCTCCTTGTTCTGCCTCATTACGCAGATCCAAATCACTGCTTCCTTCCTTTCTTGCTGCATTAGCAACACATTGACTGGGAAGACAGTCTTTAAGACACTGCAAAAACACTTTCCCTTTCTCGCCATATTGCCCCCATTCCAGTTTACTTTGGGTAACAATCTTCATACAATACTAACTGTTACATATTTACTGTTATAAACTTTAGAAAACAAGACTGTTTGCAACCTTGCTGTCCTATTTGACCCTTTTTGTAGCTTTCTTAAAACCTACCTCTTTGACCAAGCTTTTTGTCACCTGTCCTAATATCTCGTGTGTCTCGGTGTCAAATTTTGTTTGATAACCGCTCCTGCAAAGCGCCTGGGATCTTTTACTACATTAAAAGGTGATCGATTAATGCAAGTTGTTGTTGTTAATACGCTACTCTTTGATCCAATTTCAAATTTCATCCTTGATTTCCTTTCCACTGTTTATCAGTCTATACAATACCGGTTGCTTGTTATTCCTTAGTTCAATCTAAATGGGTTCCGTTTGGATTTTTATTCCTTACTGTTATAAATCTGAGTGGAACTTTCTGAGGCACTGCACCATTAACGGGGCATCATGCAGAGTGGGTGCTTCGTCTGCAAATTTTCATCCATTGACATTACTGTGAGGAAAATTACTGGTACCGCACCTGCAATTTTTCAGAAAGCCACCAGACACATGCGAAGCCGTGCTGGTGGTACGGCCCTCAAAATTCCACCCACTGGCTCTAATTAATACAGATACCGTTGATACTATCCATCCTTTAAGTTTTATATTCAGGGATATTTAATGGCCAACCCTGACCCAGTTGCAGCCACATTTCAGTTGCTCCTGTTGGGTTATGATTTCCCATTTCATTCAAGTCTCCCACTCCAGAGCCTTAAGCACAAAAATCTAGGCTGGCACGCCAGTGCAGTACTGAGGGAACGCTGCACTGTTGGAGGTGCCGTCTTTCGGATGTGACATTAAGCCAAGGCCCCGACTGCTCTCTCAGGTGGATGTAAAAGATCCCATGGCACTGTTTCAAAGAACAGCAGGGGAGTTCTCCCCGGTGTCCTGGTCAATATTTATCCCTCAAATCAATATCACTAAAAAAAAAATTATCTGGTCAACATCACATTGCTGATTGTGGAATCTTGCTGTGCTTGAAATTGGCTGCCGTGTTTCCCTACATTACAATAGTGACTATACTTCAAAAAAGTACTTGACTGACTGTAAGGCGCTCTGGAATGTCCTGAGGTCGTGAATGCAAGTCTTTCGTTCTTTCAATGACTGTAGTTTCCTCCATTTTTGTTTCTTATATGCCGTGCATTAACATAGTACATTTTAGATTCCCATGGTTTTTCAACTTGTTCTTTTTGTGCTCTCATACATCTTGATTTCTTACTATCTTGCCACTCTTTAACCTCTTAGAACATTTCTACCTATTTATTAACTAAACATCTAAAGATTACTACCCCTTCCAAATAGCCAACTCTCCTCTCTTGCTTTACACCTCCTCCCCTATCTCATGACATATGTACCCAAGGTCTAACAATTACAAAATCATAACACTTTCAGCAATCTGTTTTCTGGATTCAATAGAGTCTCATGATACAGTCACCAAATATTTGCAAAATGATAAATTACCACAGATCAGAAATTTAGACTAAAACCAAAACAGATATCACCACCACTGTGGCTTTTCTCAGACAAAAACAAAGTCTCTCTCGCCTGTTTTTTGTCTACGATATTCAAACTGTTTGTGTGCGTGTTTCTCGCTCTCACTCAGTTTCTCACGTACTTTCTTGTTATCTCTAATTCATGTGCAATGCCCCACCCCCACTCTTAACCAAGGTGTCTCCTTCCCTCATCTCTACGTCTCCTACACAATGTTCCTCAACTGAAATTCTAGGTCTTACGTTTGCTAAAACCAAGGGTACACAGCAACATGGCAACCAACACAGAGTGGGTTGGGAGTAGTGAACAGGCTGTCCAGGATGTGATGAAGCACATGCAGATGACAAAGAAAACTGGAACATTGGAGCTCTCAGGTCAGTGTGGGTGGAGAGAAGAGAACACACGAGAATGCGAGAGAAACACTTACGCGGTCAAGCTAGGAGTCCTACGGCACTCTGGGTGGTTGTTGAGAGCACTAGGATTTACTTGTTCTTGGGAGAGGGTGCAGAGAGCCAGCCTGGCTGTGCTGTGGGAGGAGGAACGGAGGGGGGGGGGGGGGGGGGGGGCGGGGAGCGGGGAAAGAGAGAGAATGAAGAAACAAGCTAGGAAACATGGCCCTGGGCAGTTCTCAGGGCTACAGTGTGGAACTGGGAAACAAACTGGCTCTTTTGAGTCAATGGAACACCACTGCTAAAACACAATTGACCTCTAAGTAAATGAAACAAATTTAAGTTTGCAAAAATAAACCAAAAAATGCTGGCTAATACAAGAATAGCTGGTGCTCACCCAACTTCAAAAGTACACCAACATTCGTGAGACCTACTCCAAGTGGTCATCTTTAATTCGATTTCTTCGAGGTCAACCACAGTATAACTGCAGCTATCCCAATAACCATACATTTATTGCCTGTTTTCAAAACTTGTGCAACCTCCTGTACTGCCACTATTCACTTCTGAATGAAAAGAGTTGAATATCCATCATAAAAGTACAAAGGTTTTTCTAAACATATTAAGAGTAAGAGAGTGGTAACAGGAAATATAGGCCCATTAAAGATAAATGAAAGTGAGACTATGAACGCACAATAAGGAAATGGCAGTCTTGGTAAAGGAGTACTTTGCATCCGTTGTGATGTGGAGAAAGAGCATAAAATACCATTGGTAAAATTAAGTCATGGGGAGGAACGTAATGGATTTAATTTAAGTTAGGTTTTTTTAAATGGTAACGGAGAAAATAATGGGACTTGAGATCGACAAATCTCCAGGACTTGATGGTTTCCACCCCAGGCTATCAAAAGAAATGGGTGAGGAAATTACAGAAGCTTTACTCATAATTTTCCAAAGCTCACTCGATTTAGGAATTGTGCCTTTGGATTGAAAAAGTGCCTCCATTTATATAACAAGGGAGGGAAGACAGAAACCAAGGTAACTACAGACCTGTCAATATATCAGAAGGCATTTGATAAGGTTTTGTAAAAGAGCTCATTAGAAAAAATGAAAGCACACAGAATTGGAGGTAACCAATGCTGGTAATTGGTTGGGAGGTAGGAGACAGAGTAGGGATAAAGGGTTTGTTCTCTGATTGGCAGGAAGAGACAAGAGGTGTTCCCCAGGGATCTGTACTGGGTCTCAGCTTTTCACCATACATATTAATGACTTGGATGAAGCACTGAGAAAGTTGTATATCCAAGTATGCAATGACACTAAGTTAGGAGGCAAAATCAGTTGTGTAGATGGCAGCAGGAAGTTAAAAAAGTACAGACAGCTAAGTGAGTGGGCAAAACTATGACAGACGGAGTTCAATGTTGGGAAGTGAGAGGTCAACCACTTCGGATCAGAGAAAGAAAAATCGGAATATTTTCTTAATTATGAGAGAGTGTTAGCTGTTGAGGAGCAACGGGATTTAGGTGTTCATGTGCACAAATCACTAAAAGCTAGTGCACAGGTACGAAACGTAACCAAAAAGGCTAATGGAATGTTGACTTTAATCTTAAGGGGATTAGAATCCAAAGGAAGTGATGTTTCACTTGTACAGAGCCTTGGTCAGACCCAACCTGGAGTACTGCATTCAGTTTTCGGCACACAGTCTCAGGAAAGACACATTTGCTTTGCATAGGGAATAGCGCAGATTCAGCAGAAAGATACTGGGGCTTAAAGAGTTGCCTTTTGAGGGCATGTTTGTATTCCCTTAAGTTTAGACAGTTGAGGTTTGATCTAATCAAGGTATTTAAAATGATTAAGGGATTCGATGGGGTAGACAAACTATTCCCTCTGGTGGGGCAATCCACGTCATGTTAAAATTGGAGCTAGGCCATTTAGGAATGAAACCAGGAAGCACTTTTTCATACAAAGGGGAGTGAAAATCTGGAACACTCTCCCTCAAAAGGCTGTGAATTTCGGATCAATTAGAATTCTCAAGGCTGAGATTGGTAAGATTTTTGTTAGCTAAGGGTGTCAAGGGATATGGTGCAATGGCAGGTAAATGGAGTTGAATTGTGTATCAGCAATGATCTGAGTGACAGAAAAGGCCTGAGGGGCTGAAAGGTTTACTCCTGTTCCTATGTACAGGTAGTACCATAAAATTACAATCTCTGCATGGTGCCTGCATTTGACTGCACATCTGGGGCTTCAAAGTAATATAAAAGACCAGCCCATTACCAACAAGGACAGTACAAGTACCAGAATCCATTAAGATTAAAATGCACAGAACATGTCTTCTCCTGTACAGTGTCTACGATTCAGAAGCTGCTGACATGATAAAAATGAAAGGATATTGGCAGGAAATTAAGAGTCACTCCCACTTCCTCTCTTACCTACCACAATTTGAATAGGCTAAAACATCAAAAAATTTCAATCTCAGTTCAAAAATTCTTGTGTTTAATGAAACTATTAGCTTGCTGAAAGATATGGTCACCAGTTACGCAAATGTGCTACTTGCTCACACCCCTGGTGTCAGAGCTCTCAGCATGACAGCCACAGAAATAAACAATATATGTCAACTCAAAGTCAAAGCATATTTGCACATCAAACCACATGCCTGCTTAACAATTACACAAATGGATTAGAAGTCAAGTGATGACAAATACTTTCCACTGTGAAGCAAGAATCCATTTCCTCCAGCAGTGAGATTTCCCTAAAAATAATTGATTTTTATTTTAACCTCGACCAATTAATTTGCTTTGGTTTCCCAACTTCTTATTTTCCTCCTCTCTAATCCTCTCTTCCCACCCCTGACTTTCAGTGTCAAGGTTCTGGTAAAACTATTCAAACTGGTCACAAGGTTAGTGAGATCAGTGCAGCTGACTCCTTGTCTGATTTGTACTTCCTCCGAAGAAACGTACTCCTTTCACAGCTAAACTGACATTGAAAACTCAACTACCAGGGAATTTCAGGGAAAACCAAAGCTGCAAAGACACCTCCTGAAATTAATTAGTTAAAAAAAGACTGCCGGTGGCAACTGAACAGACAATGTTTGCAGCCACTGATAATTGCCATGCTATTTTACCTGAAAACAAAGTCCTTGATCTGAACTGGCTTCCAAGGCTGCAAAAACATCTATAATAGAACAATCGTCAAATAGTTTCAGGAAAAGACAAGAAACACTTAATGACACAGGTCACCAGATAACAAACAGAAAAGTGAAGAAAAACAAGTCAAGTGAAGTAAAGTAAAGCAAAAAAGCAAATTGATAAACAGGCTCCAAAAGGAGATACCGAGAATGATGGAATGCTGATACAACCACTCTGCCAATAATCGATATCCAAACTGGGTCCTGTTAAATTGAGGGGCTTTCTTGCTGTTATCCACTCTTTAAAACCCCGAGATGAGGTTACTAACGGAGCAAGGGTTTAATGCATCAAAGTCAGGTTCTGCTTTCAGACTGTAAAAAAATCAGTATTTTTGTTTATCATCAACCTTGCCGTCAATCATTAAATGCTGTTGAAGTGCTGAAGTTAGCACAAGTCCCACTAGTCAGCTGCCCTTCAGGGTATGGCCGGCACATCTTGGGGGGAAAAAAAACTCAAGTTTCATATTATTGTTTGCTTAAAGCATTTGGACCATTTCCTTCAATCAAAAGGCTTCATACATGAAAAACATCCAGCTTAGTGTTCGTGACTGACCCGTCCCCAAACCCGTCTATTGTCCGGGTTGTGGGAGCCCATAAAACCCTTGCTTTACATAGGAATAATTACCCTATCGGCTGGTATAAAGATGGTTATGGCCATGGAAGGAGTGTCATATCTCACTGGTGAGACTGGTAATCTGCCTGTGAATCCTTCCACAACTTCACACAGTTCTCCAAGATGTGAAGATATGAAAGTTTACCACATATCAAGTTACTGGTTAAAAAAATGACAGTGACCTTTTAACATAAATGGAACTGGGCTTATTTCAGTGTTGCTATAACGGGTTTGGGGGGGGTGGGGGGGGGGGGGGAGGAATCATTTTCTCCTCTGCAGAGCCTCATACTTGGACTATTCTGGTAGTGACTGCAATTATCACAGCATCTACCAATTTTATGGGCTATTAAAGTACAAACCAAAATGGGAGTCCTTGCTAACATTGCATCTCAAAAAAAAACTTGCATTTATACAGCGCCTTTCACGACCATTGGACGTCTCAAAGCACTTCACAGCCAATGAAGTACTTTTGGTGTAGTCACTTGTAATGTAGGAAACCAATTTGCGCACAGCAAGCTCCCACAAACAGCAACATGATAACGACCAGATAATCTGTTTTAGTGATGTTGATTGAGGGATAAATATTGGCCCAGGACACCAGGGATAACTCCCCTGCTCTTCTTCTAAACAGTGCCATAGGATTTTTTACATGCACCTGAGAGCAGACAGGGCCTCGGTTCAACGTCTCATGCGAAAGACGGCACCTCAGACAGTGCAGCAGTCCCTCAGCACGGCACTGGAGTGTCAGCCTAGATTTTTGTGCTCAAGCCCCTGGAGTGGGACTTGAACCCACAACCTTCTGACTCAGAGGTGAGAGTGCTACCCACTGAGCCACGGCTGACATTTAGAGAAGTACTTCACCTCCATTTCAAGTAGTGCTGTCAAATGCAAATCAGATGGCAGAAGTTTTTAAGTCCCTCTATTGCCATACGTTATCCCCCAGCTAAGAACATTTAAATAACTCAGCCGTTACTATCATTGATACTTACACACCCCACCACCTATTTACTTCCCACATCTCACTTTTGACATGGAAGAAATTCCATGGCATTGGTAATGTTTTATCCAACAGCAACACTAAATAACTTAGGCAAGGTGAATCTCTGCAAACCCAATCTACACATGGTGTACTTCAGATCATTTTTGGCAACTAAAAAAGGAAATATATTGGAAGATATGGCACAATTGCTTTTATTCTTGCTTGGTCCAAACTAGGTCTTGTTTAAATCTCCCCTCACCCCTCCTCTCCTGAAGGCACTGATTTGCACAACAGTAGAGTTTCCAAAATCCCAATAGATCTCTTGATCCTCAACCAATATTCAGCCGAGGGTGTGCTTGTGAAGTTGCCAAATAAAGACTTGAATGGAGATTTAAACTGACTCCAAAGCACATTTTATAAAACGCTGATTGCGGCATATTGCATTATCAACCAAGAAAAATGAGGGAGTGAATTTTTTTTTTAAATATAAGGAAGCAGATTAAGTGTAAACAACCACAGCAGGCTGGGCAAGGAACTGTAAACACAGAAAACTGAAAGCAGCTACTAAGAGTGAGATAACAATTATTTTCTTATAATACTCAGATTAACAAAATGGCATAACCAAATATATGGGCATAATGTAATTTATTCATTCATCTTTTTATAAATTGGAAAACTTTTTCCCTTATTGATACGAACTGGGATAGGCCTAGCTTTCAAATACAAAGAAATGCACAGCAATTCAGCAAATATTCAAATTAAAATGGCACAAATTTATAATCTTTAGAAATTATACATTAACAACTTCAGTAGGTGCACATTTACAAAGTATTATTGGAAACTATAGTTTTCTTCCAGTTTTAATTTTATCCCAGTGTCTTTTTGCTTCAAGTCCATTTGGACTTGTAGCTTTGTGGTCAAGCAGTCAGACAGACAACTGAAAGGCCTCCAATACTCACTCTGCACAGCCACAACAGGAGCTGGTATTTCTGCTCCACACCTCAAGGCGCGTATTGCTAGCACATCTCAAATGAAGAATGGAGGATATCAGCTAGCATCTCACTACACACCTGTATTAAAACCAACTTGATATGCAGCGCATGCATCAGTCCCAGACAGTGCAGCTTGAAGCAAGGAGGAGATAAGCTGCATAAACGGTCTTTTAAATGCTTGCAAGTACACGCAAACAAACAAAACCATAACCATCGAATCTTAAAATTAATGCAACACGTTGAAATCCAGGTTCAAATTTAGTCTTTAGCACACAAAAATTATATTACTTTTGCATTTGTGTAACTTGCTTGCACTTTCACGACTAGCCTGACCTAATATTGAAGAACCTTATTTTTCCTTTCGTTCAACAAAAATAAATATTTGCACAAGCTGGAGTTAGTAATTGTGCCAAGGATACTCAGCCAATGAGCCTGAGCATATACTGAATGGAATTGTCAACATAAGCAGTGTTCTAGCTAACAAGAACTTAAGCATGTCGGCTTAAGAGTATGTTTCGGGAAGGGGGGGGGGGGGGTGGATGAAAAAGGAATGCGACTTGCACAGCAATATTCAAATCGTTGAAATGGCACAAGGTAAAGTGCATTTTGAAGTTGTTCACAATTTTCAACATATATTTATGATTTAGGTATTAAAAAGACTCTGGGGAACTCGCTGCCACACGGAGTGGTTGAAGCAGATCGCAATGACATATTTAAGGGGTGCTTGATGCATACATGAGAGAAGGGGAATCGAGGGATATGGGGGCAGGGGGGGAATGAGGTAATTAATTAGAGTGGGAGGAGGTTCATGAGAAGTATAAACTCCTGCATAGGCCAATTGGGCAGTTTCTGTGCTGTAGATTCTACGCAATTCTATGGCAATTTGACAAGGCCGGTCAGCTACACAATTTTGGACCTCAACTCCCTTTCCTACATTACAACAGTAACTGCACTTCAAAAGTACTTCCTTGGCTGTAAAATGCTTTGGGACGTCCTGAGGATGTGAAAGGCGCTATATAAATTTAAGTCTTTTTTTTTCTTGACTTCTATTTCCAACATCGATTGCTTATTTCCAATGCAATACTTCAGCTCTACATCCGAAAACAAATAGTTACCAGAGTTTTTTCATTTTCGCCTTCGGCACCAACAGCTTCCATATTGCACAATGGTCCTCTTGCTTCTTCCTGATGGTGTTTTCCCAACCTGTGGCCCTGCACACCTAGTAACAGAACAGAAGCGGTCACTAAAAATAAAACTAGTCTTTGCATTAAGTGCCAGAAAATACAATGCCCGTCTTGAGCAGATGGAAATTTAGCTCTCCATTCATGGAATCAAGCTGCATCAGTTAAGGCAGGTAACTGGAGACAAAGTTACATTTTCTGTTGAACCTCTGAAGCCAGAATTACTAAGGGCTCAATTAAGAAGGGGAAAAAAAAACCTGAAAATGCTGGAAATCAAATAAAGGCAGATGATGCTGGAAATACGCAACAGGTCCGTCCACCTGCTAAAAGAGATGGATTCAAGCTTAGGGTGTAGACCTCTCGTCAACACTGGGAACTGGTAAATGAGCAAACCCTTTTGTATGACTATACAAAACAAAGGGTCCCTCCTCTCGACTATTTTGTTCAGTCCTGTAAAAGAGGCTCACTTGCATTCCCAGTTTCCTCTTCTGACAAACGGTCCACACCTGCAACGTTAACCTATCTCATCGCTTTTCAGACAAACCTACCTGCTGTGCATTTCCAGCACTTTATATTGACTCGTTTTCATTGACTCTTACTTCTGCTCACCAGTCACCCATGTTAAAATTGTGGATTCAGCATTAATAAAATGGGATTCAGCATTCATAAAAAGGGATTTTCCAACATCCTCCTCGCCAATTTATAGACTCAGTTTCCGACAATTATGCTTGCGTAAGGCACCAAATCTCCTCACACAAATAAAAAGATTTTAGTAAATTGCAATGTTCCTCCAAAAAGTGTCAGACTTAAGATTTCTTTATCGCTTTTCTCCCTCACTCATCACCTACCAGCTCTGTTATTTCACAACATGTAGGCACCAATTAGAAAAGTCTATTCTTAGTCAAACTCGCACATCAACTTTTAAATGGGCAGCAAAATCAGAATTCGAATGTGTTCCACTCAGTCCAAACTCAAGGGTTTCCAGTTATTCTACAGCAAATCAACTTCTGTAGTTGATTTCCCCCCCTCCCCAAAATCTTTCTGCTCTGCTAAGATCTCCATCGCTTTGCCAAATATTTAACGTTATCTTCGATATCTTTACATCGCAGACCAAGAATCTTTTCTATCCCATTGTTCTCATGAGTGCAACCAATTTCAATCTAAAAATAGCCCATTGTTTACTTCTGCACTACATCAGTGGAAATATTGCTGGTTCAGTTTCATGATTTATGTCATCCGAAGTGAAATGTCTATCAAATGTGAAAATAAGAAAGGTCACTTCAGAGGAACAGCCATTTGACCCAAAGCACATACTTCCATATTTAAACTCTCTTCTCATGGTATCCCATTGTACTCTGAATAACTACAATTTTTTTCTTTTGCTTAGCTCACACCTGGTAGATTTATCACTGAGGAAAAAAGGATTTCCTGACAACAATTCCAAATTTGCTGTCTACTAATTTCCACTTTGTCCTCTGGTACTACTTTCTTGAAGTAGCTTCAAATGATTGTGACAGAAGTGAAGCATTCTTGCCCATGATTGTTTATTGGACTTTCCCTGGTCACAGGACACTGATAAAGTAAAGTCTGGACACTGAATGGCGCTCACCGATTCTGTAGGCTGTAAAGAATCCACGCGCCAGACTGGCTGATAGGGCAACCCAGGACTAGGCCTTGATATCTGCAGATTGACTGGGACCCCCATCTCACACAACAATGTTTGGAACTAACCAATGGGTCAAACCATTTCTTTGAATTACAAGCATCCTGTGCAGGTGTTTACAGTGCATTTTTTTTCCAACAGCTACACCTGTGTGGGCAAATACCAATCTGAATTCTTGGAATAATTCACCACCTAAGTTTGGCTAAGAGAGCAGTGACCTTTAGGTTTTAATTCCTTTCGGTCCAAAATATCTTCAAGGAAATTTGGAGCTGTATCTGAGCTGCATTATAACCAGGCTACAGTCAGTCAACCTGGGAACAAGGCTATCCAGAGGACTCCGTACTGTTGGATACCCACAGAAGTAAAAGGACCCATGTTTCACGGGTTTGATTTATGCTGAGAGTTAGCGCAATATCTTTGCTGTTTTGATACCAAGGAGAACAGACTGACTGTAAATCAGTTGGCACTCAATAGGACTCATTTAACTGTTCTAACGGTCATTACATTTGTCGAGTGGTTTATGACACAAGCCACAGTTTAATAGTGTACATTCTTCTACCTCAAGACGAGAAAAATCACATGGCAGCACATGATGCATCCATAGGTATTTTGAGGCACTGCATTCAAAATTGAAGACCGTGTTCCAAATGTGGTCTGACCAGCACATTGTAAAACCGTAGCCTAACGCCTGCAGACTAATATTCTACCACTGATTATATGTCAGAGCTTTTCTTAGTTGCTTCAACACTTGGTTTGCACATTGAAAGCAATGGAAGTATTAGAGGTTCTTCCTTAGGTTAATTTAATTCCATTCGTTGGCTACTTACGCCCCATAGTTTTACAGCAAAATATAAAATGCATCAACAATTTAAAGTGATTGAGACCAGAAAGTTTTCTTCAACAAAAACAAAACTTGTCAAACACAATAGTTCTACAATTTACTAAGTTAAAAAATTAACCAACTGCATTAACACACAGGAAAAAGGTTGACAATAATTACATTGGGGTCCTACAGTTAGTTTGAAAGAAAAACAATTAACTCAACAGGAATTTGATATCACAAATCATTTGGGACAAACTCCCAATAGCACCCATGAAGTTAGCAGTAAATTTGTCATTCACTAATTAATCCCATTCATTTTCCACTGTATTGACGATGAAGTTTTAGATCAGGCACAAAGCATCCAATTTTTACAATATGTAACAAAGATCAATACTTACACACTGGAGCCGAGAAGCAGTACTGTATGGAATTCAGCTTATACAACAAAATCAGAAATAGATTTTAGTAATGCAACCTTGTGCAGATAGTGGCAGATTGCACTCTGCTGCATATCACATTCTCAGTCTCTGCTGTACTGGTAGGAACCAAGATCAGTAGGGATGGAAATGAGAAAATTATCAGACAGAATCATCACAGTCACTTGCGCAAGCTGCTGCATTGTGAAAAGGCAGTGAATAGACCAACCAACTAGCCCCTCACCCTAACAATGATTAAGGGAAAATTTACATTCCAGCCATGTCCACAGCTAAAATGATTTACTACAGCAAAGTAATTTCAGACAGGTGTTTTTTTTTAGTGCAGTCAATAAAAATCAACTGCCATGTTGGCCATTACAGCTAGCACAAATCCACGTCAATGCTGAAACAAGTGCAACAGGAATGACCATTTTAAATACGAAAATTGCAAAATTTACCAAAAAAAAATTCAAGCCCAACAGTGAAGATGTTAAATTAGAAAGCAAGCACCTACAAAAGTTGCATCATGGTTTCGAAACTGGACTAGCAACCCAGGAGTTGAGAGCTCAAGTCCCACCATGGCAAAATGCATTGGATAAGACTGGAAACTTGTGGGCCAGCAGAAGGAAAAATGATCAAGGAAGCTTGCGTTGTAAAAATATGCCACCCCTACCCAAACTGGCCGACGTGTGATTTGAGCTCGCGCTCCGTGGTTATCTCTTAATGCCCTCTGAAGTGGCAGAGCAAACCACTCAGTTGTCAGAGCAAAAAAAGACAGGCGTTTTAAACACAGCCTCGTCCAAGTCCCTAGAATGAAAAAAAATATACCTTGTACAACTTAAAACTCTAGTCAAGAACATAAACTCAAGATTATTAATTTGGTACCACCCTGACATTTAAACCCTTCTGATATCATATTTTTAGTCTTCAACAGGCAGGCATACATTTTCTGAGAAAATCTGTGCCAGAAGAGAAAATTACCACGGAGAATTAGGGACGGTGATGACAACATTTCTGCATTTCAATTAATGGTTGCAGACTACAGTGAAGCAAATTTAGAAACAAGTTTAGATTAAATTGAAGACTAGATTATTGAAGTAAAGGGGTGCATCGAAGGCTGAAACATACATAGAAGATAGGAGCAGGAGTAGGCCATTCGGCCCCTCGAGCCAGCTCTACCATTCAATGTGATGAGGGCTCAAATGGATAAATAAAAGGAGGTTACAGCAAAAAGTGGCAAAAAATAGAGATGGGGATAATAAAGAAAACTGAGAATATTACAAAAATATAGAATGGAAGCAAAAAGAAGGCAAAGAGGGAGCATGAAAGGCTGGTCGGCAACATAAAAGGAAATCAAAAAGTGCTTCAATAACTGACAAAAATAAAAGGGTAGTTTATGAGGTGCAACCACTTCAAAATGAAAAGGCCCATCTGGTACTTGAAAATAGGGAATGGAAGAGATGCTTGCTCAGTATTTCACCTCAGGTTTTAGATGGGAGGGCAAAAGTGGAATTTTAGGAATACCTGAGGACAATGTGGAAGAGCCAGAAATCAAGATTTATATTCAAAAGGAATTGATACTAAAAGTCAATAGGACTTAAAGTAGAAGTCACCAGGCCATCATGGCATGCATTCCAGAATACGCAACGATACAAAACAACAGTGGCACTAACCATAATTTTCCAAAGATCTTTGGAAACAGAAATTGCAGCAAAGGATTGGTGTGGGGCAAAAGTTACACACCAATTCAGGGAAAGGGACATTTGCCCAATCTACTAACCTGTCTGTCCTCTAGACTTCACATACAAACTTATACACAGTTTGCCATGCTCTCTATTTTAGTGTTAGCAGCAAATTTAAATATTGTGTCCCCTAAAACCAAGAGAGTAAGAGCAAGGGTCAAAATCCAGGAACTCCCTCCCTAACAGCACGAGGAGTACCTTCACCACACGGACTGCAGCGGTTCAAGGCGGCAGCTCACCACCACCTTCTCAAGGGCAATTAGCGATGGAGCAATAAATGCCGGCCTGACCAACAATGCCCACATCCCACGAAAAAATAGAAAAAATTAAAAGAACTCAAAAATTGGAGCTTTCTCCTACTGCAACAGAGAAAGTTAAGCAATCCAAGAGGTTTACAAAATTATGAAATGTTTGAGGATAAAGAGCGAATGAAAGGCTGTTTGGTGAATCAGGAACAAGGGGGCATAGATTCATGAAAATACAGAGGGATGTCAGAAGAAATTTTTTCCACAGATGACGACTTGAACGTAGAATGCTCCATCACAAGTGCTTATTGAGGCAGAGACTAGATCACCATTTAAAAGTGAATCAGTTAAGTATTTGAAAAGGAAGAATATAAAAGGATATTGAGAAGGGACACAGAAATGGAATTAAGCGACGACAGCTCGAACTGAGGAACTACTACGAGCACAACAGACCAAATTACCTTCTTTCCTGTCATTTCTAGGATTCCAAGTCTGAGTTGCATAAAACAAGTTAACTTGCTTGGGAAACAAAGTACAGTGGTCCACAGAAACACCTTTGTTCTTTTCCAAACAAATATTGGAAAATGGCTAGTTCTTAAACTTGACAAATATTAATTTTTGAACAGGTCTTATCTTACTCATTTACTTCACATTTAACAATGATGCATTTTACAGAGCAGTAGTGATTCCCGCCCTCCTGCATGCTTCAGAGACATGGACCATGTACAGCAGGCACCTCAAAGCACTGGAGAGGTACCACCAACGCTGCCTCCGCAAAATCCTGCAAATCCATTGGCAGGATAGGTGCACCAACGTCAGTGTTCTCGCTCAAGCCAACATCCCCAGCATCGAAGCTTTGACCACGCTCGATCAGCTCCGATGGACGGGCCACATCGTCCGCATGCCTGATACGAGACTCCCAAAACAAGCGCTCTACTCGGAGCTCCGACACGGCAGGAGAACCCCAGGTGGGCAGAGGAAATGTTTCAAGGACACCCTCAAAGCCTCCTTGAAAAAGTGCAACATCCCCTCTGACACCTGGGAATCCCTGGCCCAAGACCGCTCAAAGTGGAGGAGAAGCATCCAGGAAGGCGCCGAACACCGAGTCTCTTCGCCGGGAGCAAGCGGAAACCAAGTGCAAACAGCGGAAGGAGCGCACATCAACCCAAACACCCCACCCACCCGCCCCTTCAACCACTGTCTGCCCCACCTGTGACAGAGACGGTCGGTCCCGCATTGGACTCATCAGTCACCTGAGAACTCATTTTTAGTGTGGAAGCAACTCATCCTCGATGATGATTTTAGTTTCCGCAAGTTCGCCAGTTTCAAAGTGAAATGAATTTCACCGTGAACTATAAGTACCCTATTGTAGCATTTTCAGACACTGGCTCAACAAGCTGGCCAGTTTAATCTGTCTAATACATTTTTAAATGGTTGCACAACCATCCATCAACATATTGAAACATGGACAACAACAACTTTGCATTGGCAAAAAAAGTAAACTAGCAGTACATATTTCAACTGATTGAGTTTATTTGTTAAACTGTCACTGCTTCTTTGAGAGCATTACGTGTTTAAAGCACATCACCTGCCTGAACAGCAGTGGAGTCACTCTTATCCGAATGACCCATCTTGCCATGTCCCTTCACTCCCCCTTGGTTGAGTACCTCACCCTCGACCACCCCTCCCATTTCTCCATCAAAATCCTTTTTGCCTACCGCCCTTCTAAGCCTACTGGTAACTTCCCAACCAACTTCATCTTCCTCTGCGCACAGTACCAGCTCTTCAGTTGCAGCTGGTTTTTCTATTTCCATTACTGCGTCCCTTCTCAATATTCTTCCTTTCTTTCTCCCTGTTCAGTCTCTGCCCAGAGTAATTCCATGCCCTTGGTGATTTCAACCTTTACCTAAATCTCCCTTAACCCCTCTCCTTTGATTGCTCTAAATTCTTGTCATCACTCATCTTCACCCTCCCTATAAACCTCCCCACCAACATGCACCATAACCACATCAAACTGATCATTCTCCACTTTCAACAACGCCATCTCTAATCACTTCTGCATTTCCTTTAACATCCATATTGCTCTGCCCGTTTCAAACCCCGTTTTTCTTTTATGCGAGATATTTTTTCTGATTCAGAGTCAATGGTCACTCCCACAGGCAGAGCTTGCATCTCCTACAACCCGGATTTGTGTCTTTAATTTTAAATGTAGATGAATGTAGCAAGATTACAGGATCAGAGAACCCTTGTCACTGCATTCTGACTCACTGGAATATATTAGGTAGCACCGTGTGACCTCGTCGTCTTTGGAAGATGAATATGCATTGCATCAGAACAAGGCTCAGGCCTATAAATCAACAGACCTATTTAATGTTGAACAGGTAAAAGCACAGTACTCAGTACAAACTATATCTACACCGTACATAAAATTCCAATCAATCTCCTTGAAACATCAAAACAACAGACATCCCTCCATCACAGAATCAGAAACTTACAGCACAGGAGGCCATTCGGCCCGTCGTGCCTGTGCCGGCTCTTTGAAAGAACAGTCGTGCTTAGTCCCACACACCCGGCTTTTTATCCGTAACCCTGTAAGTTCCTCATCCTCCAGAACCTGTCCAACTCCCTTTTAAAATTATTGATGGAATCAACTTCCACCACCTTTTCAGGTCGAGCGTTCCAGATCCCGACAACCCTCAGTGAAAACATTTCTCATCTCCCCTCTAGATTTTTTGCCAATGATATTAAATCTATGACCTCTGGTTGTTGACGCACGCCAGAGGGAATAGTTTTTCTCTACTCTATCAAAAACTCTCATCTTGAAAACCTCTATTAGGTCACCTCTTAACTGTCTCAGTTCATAACATAAGACGTAGGAGCAGGAGTCGGTCATTTGGCCCCTCGAGCCTGCTCCGCCATTCAATAAGATCATGGCTGATCTGATCTTGGCCTCAACGCCACTTCCCCGCCCGCTCCCCATAACCCTTGACTCCCTTATCGTTCAAAAATCTGTCTATCTCCACCTTAAATATATTCAATGACCCAGCCTCCACAGCTCTCTGGGGAAGAGAATTCCAAAGATTCACAACCCTCAGAGGAAATTCCTCCTCATTTCCAATTTAAAAAGGGTGTCTCCTTATTCTGAAATTATGCCCCACAGTTCTAGATTCCCCCACGAGGGGAAACATCCTCTCTGCATCTACCCTGTCAAGCCCCTTCAGAATCTTATATGTTTCAATAAGATCCCCTCTCATTCTTCTAAACTCAAATGAGTATAGGCCCAACCTTTCTTCATAAGACAACCCCTTCATCTCCGGAAATCAACCTCGTGAACCTTCTCTGAACTCCAAGGAGGAGAACAGTCCTAACTTTTCCAACCTCTCCTCATAACTGAAATCCCTCATCCCTGGTAACATCCTGGTAAACCTCTGTACCCTTTCTAAGGCCTTTACATCTTTCCCAAAGTGTGGTGCCCAGAATTGTCCACAATACTCGAGCTGAGGCCTAACCAGTGATTTATAAAGTTCCAGCATGATCTCTTTGCTTTTATATTCTATGCCTCTATTTATAAACCCAAGTAACCCATCTGCTTTTTTAAACCACTTTATCAACGTGCTCTGCCACCTTTAAGGATGTGTATATGGACACCAAGATCTCTCTGCTCATGGACACTTTTCAAAATCGTGCTATTTATAGTACATGGTCTTTTCATATTAGTCCTCACTTCACACTTCTCCAAATTGAACTCCATTTGCCATGCTTCTGCCCATTTCACGAGCCTGTCTATGTCATCCTGAACTCTACAACTATGTTCATCACAATCTACTGCGTTGCCAAGTTTTGTATCATCTGCAAACTTTATAATGCTGCTCCCTACATCCGAGTCTAGGTAGGTTATAAATAAACATTTGCTCTTATCTGTAGAAGGCAAGGAGGAAGTAATCCATGTGTCTCTTGGTTTTAGCCAGTAAATATTTTAATAATTTACAGAAGAATACTTTTTGTTATTGCCCCTGCGGCTGTAAATATACTGCAGCTGCTAGTCTTTGATTGGCATCTGTGGATTGTGTGTGCAGCTAGCAATGTCTTTTAGATTCGTTTTGGATCGTCTTTGGTTGACAACAACTGATTGGTTTCTGCAATTTATGACCCAAATAAAAAGACATCTAATTTCTGTGGCTTATGTACATATTGGTTCATGAATCCACATTCGAATTTCAAGTCCACATAATTTAACAAACTTCATGCAGTGAAGAGCTTATCTTGAAGCATTAAAATTCTCCCACGTACTCAAATTGCTTCAGCAGTGTTATCACCAGGCGTGTTGGTATTAATGCTGTGGTGGGGGTGGGGGGCGCGAGAAAGAGAAAGGAGGAAGGCAAAATCATAGCTAATTACCTTTAATTTTGCACCAAAAAGCTTCTCATTTTACATTTTTAAACTCATGGTTTGCAATTAGTAAGTGTTATATCTTTCAGCTCACGTTGATTCCAAGATCTCACACACACAGCAATTGATGAGAAGCCTTGTTGAATATTGAAAGTGACCAGCATTGATGAATTAAAACGTCAAGAAAAGATGATAACCATCAAAACTCACTTGTGATTCTGCGAAAAGGTAGACATTCCTTAAAAAAGAGTGAGACTTCAAATGTTGAATAAGAAATAACCAACAAGGAGTTGGTTTACAACTCGCAGTCAGGCATCCCAACACTGATGCAGAAGGGAACATTTTAGCACACAGAATAAACCTGTTCAAGCTGGATGCAGCTTGCAGACTACATGGGAGAGTAGGAAGGCAAGAACCAAAGACAACTTTAATGTCAATATCATCTTCGAGTGGTGTCACCCTCTTGTTACTTGCTGAAATGGAACTCGTCAGTCCCCAACAAACCAGTGCATAAAGAGTGCCAAGAATGTAGAATGAATCTTTTCAACAACCTCAGGGCTCCCATCCCCTCTGTCCCTTTTCATTTCTGAGGAAATCTCACTGATGTGGTTTTGTGCAATTCTATATTAAACCCACTGCAGAATTTCTAATATCATTTGCAATTCTGCCACACCAATTTTAACGGATGCTATCATCTATTATAAATCTGCTAAACTGCAAAAGCTAATAGGTATACTGCCCAATTCCCTATGAGATTACACTTGTTACGCAATAGTTGTTTTTTTTTTTACTGTTGCAACAATGTCCAACTTGTCTTCATGTTTTCCCCTTCTTCTCTTCTCCAGTCTGGAAAATGGAGACACAATATTGTCTCCATTCACCAAATGGAGGAAGGAAAGGGGAAAAATTAAAGAGAGTTAGAGTCAAACTACGTCTCACACAAATGGCCATTTTTGCAACACGAATCTGGACATTTGGTGTCGACAGGATATTCAACCACAGGGATGTCATAGCCAAGCCCAGCTTGTCCTTATTGCAATTGGTACGCAGCGCCAGTGGAACAGTGCTCAGCAAGAGCCAGCCACCTTGGAGAAATTGGGGAACGAGCAGGGGAGTGGAACTAATTGATAGCTCATACACAGGCACGATGTGACGATGCTCAGCAACTCCTCGATTTCAAAATTCTCATCCTCGTTTTCAAATCCCTCCATGGCCTCGCCCCTCCCCTATCTCTGTAATCTCCTTCAGCCTCACAACCCCCGTGCATAGCCCCCACCCAGAGATATCTGCACTCCTCTAATTCTGCCCTCTTGAGCATCCCTGATTATAATCGCTCAACCATTGGTGGCCGTGCCTTCTGTTGCCTAGGCCTGAAGCTCTGGAAATCCCTGCAGCTCTGGAAATCCCTGCAGCTCTGGAAATCCCTGCCTAAACTTTCCCACCTCTCTTTCCTCCTTTAAGATGCTCCTTTAAACCTACCTCCGTGACCAAGCACTGCCCTAATTTCTCCTTATGTGGCTCAGTGTCAAATTATTTGTCTTATAATACTCCTGTGAAGCATCTTGGGACGTTATACTACGTTAAAGGCGCTATATAAATACAAGTTGTTATTGTTGTTGGCCTCCTTCTGTACTGTACGATTCTATGCGACACTTCCAATAGAAACAAAAACTGAAAACACTGGAAACATTCAGAGCAGGCCGCATCTGTGCAGTTAACATTCCAGACATGGACCATTCTTCCTGACCTGCTGTGCAATGTTCCCTCTAATTTTTTTTGGGGTGTGCGGCCCCTTTCACGGGCTGCGCAGCCCATTCAAATTTCCGCGCATACGCGGTTTTTCCATTCAAAAGCCGGTGACTGACCCACACGGGACGTGCAGTTTAACGGGAACATTGCTGCTGAGCGTTTCCAGCATTTCCTGTTTTGGTTTCAGGTTTTCATGGTTTGACCAACATGAAACAGTGGAAGAACTGCTGCGCATGAAATATACAGAATTATCTGGATTAGATCAAGCAGTCTTTAAGTGTCCGGCTTCCTTTCAAACCTCTTAATGACATTCTGCTGATAGCGCACCTACTGTTACTGTTATAAAATAGCGTCAAGTTTGCAACACCACAGGAAATTTGTCTGTATATTAAAATCTTGCACAGGTGTGCACTTAGTGTTATCAAGATTATCATGCTGCTATGTCATTTAACAGAGAAACTTTCTTCAATCTCCCAATGTCAACAGTCACCTGTCACCATTTGTTGATGAACCAATTGAATCACTCAAAATGCTTTTTCTAAAAAATAGTCATTTTTCCCCCACAGTAATTGAAATTTCTAAAGTCTAAAAGATATTTAAAAAATTGAAAAATATTTCACAACTGACTCTTCAAGTTTAATAACTTGATTTCACCCATCTACCACTAAAACCCTCCTCCATGCCTTTATCACCTCCAGACTCGACTATTGCAATGCTCTCCTGGCTGGCTTCCCATCCTCCATCCTCTAAACTTCACCTCATCCAAAACTCTACTGTCCGTATTCTATCCCGCATCAAGTCCTGCTCACCCATCATACATGTGCTTGCTGACCAACATGGATTCCCAATCCCCAAACACCTCCCATTTAAAATTCTCATTCTCATGTTTAAATCCATTCAGGGCCTCCATCCTCCCTATTGTTGTAGCCTCCTCTTCGCCGCCACCCCACTCCCCTTCACCCCTCCATTGGTAGCTGTGCCTTCAGCCATCTAGATCGCAAGCTCTTGAATTCTGTCCCTAAAACCCTCTGCCTCTCCACCTGTCTTCCTTTAAAGCCACTTCTTTTTCCATGCTTTTGCTCACACCTAGTATCTGCATATTTGCCTCGGTGTCCATTTTCTGCCCAACTACGCCTCTGTGAAGCGTCTTGGGAGATTTTTCTACGTTCAAGGCACTACATAAATGCAAGTTGTTGTTCTTGTCACTTCAAGGCCTCAGCTGCTCTTAAAGACCTGAGCTTCAACTGGACACTTACCGCATAGCAGTTAGACAGTGCTTCTCGTGTGCAATCTGCAGAATTTCCTAACATGCATCAACAAACGCTGAAGGGTAGAAAGGGTGCGTCTCCTCATCCTGTGAGGATTTGAGAGTGTCTTTGCTTTTCCAAAAGACTTTGCTGGCGATTGGATTGCCAAAGCTTTATTTCAGGCAAATTTGGTTGTTAAATTCATTAACAACACTGGTGAACAGCGGTGCTGGTAAACAGCAGCACTGGTAAACAGCAGCACCTGTGAACTTGGTTTCTCTGTTAAAGATTGGAACAGAAAACAAAGACTATTCATACAAAATGGATTGCTGGTTATTGCTGTTGGAAAGAGAGAGTTTTTTTTGAGGCTCAAGAAAAACTTTGAACGCACATAATTGTTTTGAAGATTCAAATATGTGGCAACAGAGGCACATGCAGTTCATGAAGTAATTTGTGCAGTTATGTTCGCTCGGACATCTGTTAATGCGAAGGGTACATGGAATGGAGCTGGGGAAAAAAATTGTATTTTGTCAAAGTTTAAATAAACAATGACAGGCATTTGGGTACAAAATGTACAGGTGTTTGTTTATGAGGGGCCAAGATGACATCATAGAGAATGTAGAACCTGTGACAATTGTCCTGCTGAAATAAATGATAGATCACACAGATGGAAAAGTAGGATTACTTCACACAGTTAAGTGATTGCAAGATGAAAGTCTAAAATGTGCAAAGCTGAACAGGATAACAATCTCGAACCCAAGTAAAGTAGGCAGTACTAATGGAAGTAGAGACAGCAGCTTACTGAAGAGGGTTGGGCTTTGTTTGAGAGTGGTGAACCAAACCACATCCAGTAGAATTGAAAAATGTTTTAAATGGGAAAGTGGTGGAGAGAGAGAGAGAGCAGAAAAATCATTCAATGGAGAGTAAGGATGGATGTAATGACCATTCTGGAAAGAACCGAGACAAAATTCTGTTTTACACTGCTACTGCAGCTTTATGCAGGAACCGTTTGCCTGAACGGAGACTTGAGCTAAATATGAAACATGGGCTTGTTTTACACAAAGCTGCATTTAAAACATTTCGGAAAAAAAAGTCGGAGGTGTAACTTTGCTAGCAAGGGAGGGAGAAGGCACAGTGGGATTGGAGGATTATCAAAAGAGTTGATCTAATTTTGGATAAGGGAGGTCAAAATGGATGGAAATCTGTAGCATTAGAAAGGAAATTAAATGCTAGGAATTAGTATGCATCACCAGGAGAAGAGGAAATTAATGTGGAATTATTTGAACAGTAAAGTAAATTGGAAGAAAGGCAGGTAATAAAATTTAGTGATTTTAATTACCCTGAATGAAGTAGAGTAAAGGCAGGGGATCTTTTAAAAAAGAGGAAGCAAATTAGTAGCGTTAATATAAATTTGTCCCTTGATAGTTTGTAAAAAGGTCACTCTCCTTGTGAAAAGATACACGGCAAACGGTTCTTATTTTGGATGAGAGTTCTGCCCCATTTTCACTAAGATTATAAATGTCAAAGCAACTGCATCGCTTGTTTGCAAACAAAGAAGTTTGCCGATATATTAGAGAGGATGCAAATAAACATTACCATAGAACCAGAAGAGGGTCTGCTCCGCACTTAGGCCGAAATGGATTTAAAATAGCTTGAAAAAAAAAGTTTAAGGGAAGGATTGGCGAATACAGCAAGACAAAAACTGCTCAAAAGACCATCCAGGAGAAAGTAAATAGAATCATAGAATGGTTACAGCGCAGGAGGCCATTCGGCCCGTCGAGTCCGTGCCAGCTCTCTGCAAGAGCACTTCAGCTCGTCCCATTCCCCACAGCCCTGCAAATTATTTCCTTCAGGTACTTATCCAGCTCCCTTTTGAAAGCCACGATTGAATCTGCCTCCACCACCCTCTCAGGCAGTGCATTCCAGATCATAACCACTCGTTACATAAAAACGTTTTTCCTCATGTCGCCTTTGGTTCTTCTGCCAATTAGCTTAAATCTTTGTCCTCGACCCTTCCGCCAATGGGAACAGTTTCTCTCTATCTACTCTGTCTAGACCCCCTCATGATTTTGAACACCTCTATCAAATCCCCTCTCAACCTTCTCTGCTCCAAGGAGAACAACCCCAGCTTCTCCAGTCTATCCACGTAACTGAAGTCCCTCATCCCTGGAACCATTCTGGTAAATCTCCTCTGCACCCTCTCTAAAGCCTTCACATCCTTCCAAAAGTGCGGTGCCCAGAATTGGACACAACACTCCAGTTGAGGCCGGACCAGTGTTTCAGAACTAGAAAAACTACAAAGACCATTGGAGTCAAGGTAGATTTGTTTTTATAAAAAAGTTTTAAAATATTCCGTAAAATGTATAATTGGGGATGAAGCACAAAATAACCAGAGCGTTTCCTTTGCACAACAGATTTTTTGTAGATAACTGCTGTCAGGGAAGTATCAGTTTGTGAACAAAATAAATGGCTATTTGATTAAATGGAGTACATTCACAATGTGACTCAAGACCAGAACAAATGTAGTCAAGAGCACTTCAGGCAAGTTAGTACAGAAGCCCAAAGTGAACTGAATGCATTGAACCCATTTCCTGATATTGCCCACAGATCCCCACAGTAGGAACCATTATCCAGAATAAAAACCAGACCACCATGACCCAAAGAAATAGGATTCAGAATTCGGACAAAGAATTTGACAGTTGCATGAACTAATTTCTGGAGAGATGTTACGGAATCGTTTTGTAAAATAAAATAAGCAAGCTTGATTAATGATTTATGTGCCTGGGTACACACTAGTTTGATTAAATATCATCTGTATATTTTTTCCCACAAATGATTGCTAATGCAGTTTGTCATCTGATTTTGTAACAAATAAAAACACTTGATATGTTCCTGTTAAGATACCAAGCCATTTTGACCAGCTTGATGACCAGGCTACACTAATGTGAGATTAACTAATCTCAGCAGGGCAACAGCTGGGAACTCAACAAGTGGGGTATGAGTGAGTCACTGGAGGTCTGTTGGTGCTCAACGAACTCTGTGCCTTTTGGGAGGGAAGAAAAACACTCCACAGTGCATTTCTAAAATTGTCAACCATATTCTGCTTTTTTGAAAATTTTGGATGCATGCAAATATATTGGGCACAAAAATAAAAATATATTTGGTAGCTTTATTTTTTTATATATATATATAAATGGGAAAGTGGGTAAAAACTAGCAACAGAAACCCAAACATCATTTCAAGTCCTTGTTTGGAACAGGAAGTAGATGTTGATTTATACTACAGTTTCTTAAACTGCTACGCACGGAACATGTCCCCTCAAAGTGAACAATGCGCCAACACTCCTCATCTTGACAAACATGCAAAAAAAAAATACAACTTCAGAGAAAAAAAGCCAACCTTTGTCTTCGACAATAAAGTGGAATGTTTAATCCAGAACCAACTGCTGGAAGACCTTTTCCGTCTGTAAAAATCTCCCCATGAGTTAACTGTACAAAATTAGCATTGTGACGGCCAGACACACAAGGCTCGCTCATCACACTCTGACCAGCTATTTTCTAATTCAACAAGTGTATTTGACAAGGACTGCCAAACTATGACTGTTAGCTGCATACTTACACAGAGTATAAAAATTAAATTTAATAAAATATCCTGTGTTAACTTGGTTTACACAATCCAAAATGCCTTGTGGAATAACAGCTTGTAAGACAAAGGAGCAGTTCTCGAGTAAAAACAGAAAATGCTGGAAACTCTCAGCTGTGGCGAGAACAGACAAGTCCTAATGCGAATAGCGGAGATACATTTAAGGGAACGCTAGCTAAGTACACGAGGGAGAAAGGAATAGAAGTTTGTGCTGATAGGGTGGGAAGAGGCTCGTGTGGAGCACAGCCCAGTTGGGCCAAATAGCCTGTTTCTGTAATGTAACTTCTATGTTGATTCTATGTAATTATCTAGACTCGCCCGTGAGGAATTGACCTCAATACAGCACCTAAGGAGCCACACTGCAACAAAATTAACACTTTCTGGAAAGATGGGAGCCCGGGGGGGGGGGGGGGGGGGGGGGGAGGAGGAGGGGCAACAACTGGAAGGGAAATTGTTTGAAACACCATCATTGGTTGGAGCTGCATTTTTCTACATTCACTGTGGAGAGGGCATCTGCAACCTAGCAAACTAGGGGATTTGGCTAACCGGTGGATTCCTGGGCGGTCTCAGCGGTGAAAAGAAGGGAAGTGGAGAGGGAGGCCATGGGCCTGATAGCACTACAGTGCAGGGCCCCAAGTCTGGCAACAGTGGTTTGTTAGTTTCCAAGAAATCTCTGCAAACATTGAATTCAGTGTTTTATCATTGTTTCCGAGAAGTCTGTCTGCGTTTGTGCGTGTGTCTCTCTCTCTCTAATCAGAGGCAGAACAAGAGCAAGTTTATACATTTTCTAACTAACAAAACTCAGGTGATGCTAAATCAGAGCTGCACGGTTTACCTGACAGCTTTCAAAATTCAACATGTGCTCTTCATTTTGATAAAGGATAAAACAATGCGAGAAGGAAAGACACGTGTTTTAAAATAAATAATCTATAGCTTATTTAAACACTTAGTCGAAAACTTACTCAAATTTTGTATTGCAAATCTTTTCCGAGAATAAAATACTGCTTTAGTACAGAAAAAATTTGTACTTATTCCAGAGAAAATGGAATGTTGATAATTAAAATGCAAATAAAAACTACAACAGATGTGTAATCAGTCGCATTTGAAGTTTCATCTCTTTTTCCCCGTCTCTTATACACACACAGCCTCTCCATTTTGAAGAACATCCCATATAAACTTTAATCGAATAAAGCTTCTGAAATTTGCCCTCTCGCTTTTCTTCAAGTAATTATGAAAAACAGCCAAGGAGACACTGCTTGCTAAAAGCTGAAGTGAAACATTGGGAAGCTGGGCTGATGAAATACTGTGTCCTAACGCAACCTGAGAAATTGGCCAGACTGCACAAGCTAGCCTGCAAGATCTGCTCGCAGCTCTGGGCAAAATGATTAAATCCAAGCTCAGGGTTTGGGTAGAGGCTGAAGCCTTCAAGTAAAACTATGAAAAGGCACTTTGATTAGGCACTTTGATTAAACCCTTCTTTGGACAGTCACGGAGGGAAAAATATGGCAAATGTTATTTCCCAAAATAATCAGTGATTCTGATTGTTTATTTCCCCCAATTTATTTTTGATTGACCAGTCAGAAGGAACCATTCAGGATTGGTAGTTTCTCATTGGCAGTTTTCAAATTACTTTCTTCACTTGTGTGTCCCTACTTCTCCGGTATCGATTTGCTGCTGTTTTACTTTGAAACAATCAGTAGGTCAGCAAAAGTGTGATTAAGTGCACACCAGATGCAAGACTTCTAATAGTTTAGAAATAGCAACCCCATCACTAATTAACTCAATAGCCTATGTTGTCTATTTTCTGGAACAGGATGCAGAAGTCTGAAAAACAAAAATGCATTATGCATTTCAATACATTATTAGTGGCTACTCGAAATCATGTCAGCTATTTTTCCCCAGTCAGATCACTCCATTAGAGGTTGTGATGCATTTCACCACAAGGCAGAGTACTCCATTATCAACTGTTGTAAAATGGGTCCTCTGGCTACTTAAGATTGGGAGAGGGAAGTGCAATCAGGAGTATGATCAGTTGAAGAATGTACATTAAACCTAACCACGAGAAAAGGTCAAGATTTTGCATAATATTTGTTGAAAGATGTATTCTGTAAACCACACTTTGATCCACTTTACAGCAATCAGAATGCACTGTTTCAACTTGCATTCACTTACTCCAAACAAAAACATGAATTTGAAATGGAGATGCAGCCTGTACGCGAATCAATTTTTCTCTCTCTTTTGGGGTGGGTTCAAGTTTGGGTTGCAGCCTGTTTGCATTTGGGTTACAGCTGTATGCGAATCAACACAGTGTACAGAATCAAAATGGCAGCAGTAATGCAGCAATTTGACCGCATTATGCCGATACTGGGGCTTGTTCCACACTGGGTATCTGCGTTCATCTCATCTCACATGTAGCTTTTGATATTTCACCCCCACCCCACCCGCCAATTGAGAACAGGATTAGGCTCAACTGTGATGCCCCCACCCCATGGTCAAATAGCCTGCCAAAACTCACCGTCTAGGTTTACACATGATGAATGGCCACTTGGGCGAACTACCGTAGAATGACCAGCATCCATGGAACTGTCTCCTGACATGAGTCAGTGCCTTCAGGATAGAAGAGGAGAAAATTGGAAGGAGTGAGATTTTATAATTTTACCATTTACATTAGCTTCTATATTGAATAAATTTTTATTCCAAAGGAGTTTTAAGTCAAAATTATAACATTCATTAAGACAGCACCACTCAAGTTTTAAATGTAAACATCTACCATATTTAAAAAGTTGTCGATCAAATGCCCCATTTTCATTTGAGAATTTTATCAGAGTGACTACTGCCAACGAACCGGAAGCTACGCAGAAGAATTCTGCGCATAAATGTTAAAATCCAATTGAACTTTTAATTTTTATTTTCTTAAGTTCGGCAGCAGCGATCTCTTTTCCCCACTCCTTCTCCTCCTTTCTCTCTCACCAATCTGTGGGCAGTCCGATGAGAACAACCAAAAAAAACAATGGAACTGCGCATGCGCAACTACTTTATGTCATTGGCAGCAGTCGCGTCCTTTTAACATATAGCAAGCAGCCTGGGTAATTTTACAGTTTTGGAGACTCCTTTCTTCACTGCAAGACAGTCATTTTGTACAAGTTTGTGGGTCAGCACAGAAATGTGTTCAAATGCTCATCAGCAACAATCCTATAAATCAACAGGTCCTCTTAAAATCTGTTAGCACCATAAAGGTGGGTTCAAGCCCCACCCCAGAGATTTGAGCACAAAATGTAGACTGACACTCCAGTGCAGCGCTGAGGGAGTGCTGCACTGTCGGAGGTGCCGTCTTTTGGATGAGACATTAAACTGAGGCCCCGTCTGCTCTCGCAGGTGGATGTAAAAAGACCCCACGACACTATTTTGTAGAAGAGGTGGGGAGTTATTCCTGGTGTCCTGGCCAATGTTTACCCCTCAACCAATATCACTAAAACAGATGATCTGGTCATTATCACACGGCTGTTTGTGGGAGCTTGCTGTGCGTAAATTGACTGCCCCGTTTCCTGCGTGACAACAGTGACTACACTTCAAAAGTACTTCATTGACTCTAAAGCGCTTTGGGACATCCTGAGGACGCTATAGAAATGCAAAACTTTTTTTTTTTAAGGTGATTGATAATTCACTACATAATGTGTAGTTAAACGATTTACTGGTTAAACACCACACTATTTAAACAAGAAACTACATGACCGAACAAATTAAATGTGATTCACCTCGGTTGTAACTGCCTACTTATGGAGAGCCACCATTTAAAATGCTCATCACTTTCAGCCTCTAACAAAACTTTTTTTTTAATTCTGCTGCAGCATATCTTTGTGGGATGTTAAATATTTGTGCTTGTTATTTCCACCTCCTCCATTTTCTCAGTCCCCCAGGCCTCTCACCTCCTAGATATTTACATACGAGCATCCTCCCACCCTACTACATCTAACCCCATCAGCACAACTTTCCACTCCTTTCTCAATCATGTACTTATCTAGTTTCCCCTTAAATGCATCAATGCTATTTGCATTTGAACTGGTCTGTTCTCTCTACAGCTGCTGACTGACGCATGTTTCCACAATTTTCTGTTTTTACTCAATAACTGCTATTTATTCTTAAGCTGTTATGCTACAATTGGATTGTGTAAACTAAGTTACTACAGCATAGCTCATCTTTATGCACTGTGCAAGTACGTCGTGTCATCCTTTGAAGTTAGACTGGAAACCACCTTCTCAATTAACGACAAGTGTACTTTATATACATATCTTGCAACGGATGCTGACTGACAAAGGAGGAGATACTACAACAGGTGAACAATTACTTTTTAAAACTAAGATTAAAGCTTAAAAATAGCGCACAGGTGGGCTGCTCGACCACCTTGGTTTCTGTTGTTCAGTCAGCTGTTGTATAAACTTGGTTCTTGTATTAGAAGGCAGTAGAGGCCAATTCATTAAATATATTCAAGAAGGAGTTGGATATATTTCTTAAGGCTAAAGGGATATGGGGAGAAAGCAGGGACAGGGTTCTGAATTTGGATGATCAGCCATGATCGCATTGAATGGCGGAGCAGGCTCGAGGGGCCGAATGGCCTGCTCCTGCTCCTATCTTCTATGTTTCTATGGAACATAGGGTCCAATGAGAGGGAGGAACTGAATGAAATCAGTATTTGTAGGGAAATGGTGTTAGGGAAATTGACAGGATTGAAGGCCGATAAATCCCCAGGGCCTTATACTCTACATCCTAGGGGACTTAAGGAAGTGGCCCGAGAAATAGTAGATGCATTGCTGATCATCTTCCAAAATTCTATAGACTCTGGAACAGTTCCCATGGATTCGAGGGCAGCTAATGTAACCCCACTATTTAAAAAAGGTGGTAGAGAAAATACGTGGAATTATAGACCGGTAAGCCTGACATCGGTAGTGGGGAAAATGCTAGAGTCCATGATAAAAGATGAAATAGCAGAGCACTTGGAAAACAGTGACAGGATCAGACAAAGTCAACATTGATTTACAAAAGGTACATCATGCCTGACTAATCTACTGGAATTTTGAGGATGTAACTGGTAGAATAGATAAGGGAGAACCAGTGGATGTGGTGTATTTGGACTTTCAGAAGGCTTTCGATAAGGTCCCGCATAAGAGATTAGCGTGCAAAGTTAAAGCACATGGGATTGGGGGTAAGGTACTATCTTGGATAGAGAACTGGTTGGCAGACAGGAAGCCAAGAGTTGGAATAAATGGGTCTTTTTCCGAGTGGCAGGCAGTGACTAGTGGGGTACCGCAGGGATCGGTGCTCGGACCCCAGCTATTCACAATATATATTAATGATCTAGACGAGGCAACTAGATGTAATATCTCCAAGTTAGCAGACGACACAAAGCTGGGTGGGCGCGTGTGCTGTGAGGAGGATGCAGAGAAACTCCAGTATGATTTGGACAGGTTGGGTGATTGGGCAGATGCATGGCAGATGCAGTATAATGTGGATAAATGCGAGGTTAATCACTTTGGTGGCAAAAACAGGAAGACAGATTATTATCTGAACGGCAATAGATTGGGAAAAGGGGAAATGCAACGAGATCTGGGAGTCTTTGTGCACCAGTCGCTGAAGGTAAGCATGCAGGTGCAGCAGGTGGTTAAGAAGGCAAATGGTATGTTGGCCTTCATAGCGAGAGGATTCGAGAACAGCAGCAAGGATGTCTTGCTGCAGTTGTACAAGGCCTTGGTGAGACCACACCTTGAGTATTGTGTGCAGTTTTGGTCGCCTTATCCGAGAAAGGATGTTCTTGCCATGGAGGGAGTGCAGCGAAGATTTACCAGACTGATACCTGGGATGGCAGGAATGACGTATGAAGAGAGATTGGGTCGATTGGGCTTGTATTCGCTTGAGTTCAGAAGAATGAGAGGGGATCTCATTGAAACTTATAAAATTCGAACAGGACTAGACAGACTAGATGCAGGAAGGATGTTCCCGATGGCGGGGGAGTCCAGAACCAGAGGTCACAGTCTAAGGATAAGGGGTAAGCCATTTAGGACTGAGATGAGGAGGAATTTCTTCACCCAGAGAGTGGTGAACCTGTGGAATTCTCTACCACAGAAGGCAGTTGAGGCCAATTCATTAAATATATTCAAGAAGGAGATAAATATATTTCTTAAGGCATCAAGGGATATGGGGAGAAAGCAGGGACAGGGTACTGAATTTGGATGATCAGCCATGATCTCATGAAATGGCGGAGCAGGCTCGAGGGGCCGAATGGCCTACTCCTGCTCCTATGCTTCTATCTCATTGAACCTTACCCAATTCTGACCGGGGGAGACAGACTGACTGCAGGGAGGATGTTTCCTCTGGTTGGGGGGTCTAGAACGAGGGGTCACAGTCTCAGGATACGGGGTAGGACATTTAGGACTGAGATGAGGAGAAATTTCTTCACTCAGAGGGTGGTGAACCTGTGGAATTCTCTACCACAGAAGGCTATGGAGGCCAAGTCACTGAATATATTTAAGAAGGTGATAGACAGATTTCTGGACACAAAAGGCATCAAGGGGTATGGGGAGAGAGTGGGAATATGGTATTGAGATAGAGGATCAGCCATGATCATATTGAATGGTGGAGCAGGCTCGAAGGGCCGAATGGCCTCCTCCTGCTCCTATTTTTCCATGTTTCTAAATGCTCCCATCAGGTGGAAAATGTGAGCAGAGCTCTGCATGTGTGTGAAACAGTGTCAAGCCAGGGGGCCCAAGCCCAACTAAAAACGACTTGCATTTCTAAAGCGCCTTTCATGACCTCAGGACATCCCAAAGCGCTTTGCAGGCAAAGTACTTCTGAAGTGTAGTCACTGTTGTAATGTAGGAAACGCGGCAGTCAATTTGCGCGCAGCAAGAACCCACAAACAGAAATGTGATAATGACCAGATAATATTTTGGTGACATTGGTTGAGGGATAAATATTGGCTCAGGACACCGGGGACACGCCCCTGCTCTTCTTCGAAATAGTCCCGTGGAATCTTTTCGTCTGCGTGAGCGGGCTGACTGTTTAATGTCCAGAGTATAAAATTATATGGGGCCAAGATAGAGTGGATAGGAAGGTCCTATTTCACTTGGCAGAGGGGTCAATAACAAGGGGGCACAGATTTAAAGTAATTGGTTGGAGGTTTCGAGGGTATTCGAAGAGAACTTTTTTCACCCAGAGGGTGGTGGGGGTCTGGAACTCACTGCCTGAAAGGATGGTAGAGGCAGAAACCCTCATCACATTTAAAAAGTACTTGGATATGCACTTGAAGTGCCGTAACCTACAAGGATATGGACCAAGAGCTGGAAAGTGGGATTAAGGTGGATAGCTCTTTGTCGGCTGGCATGGACAAGATAGGCCGAATGGCCTCCTTCTGTGCTGTAAATTTCTATGATTCTATGATCCTCCAAAAGTGCAGCACTCCCTCAACACTGCACTGGAGCATCAGCCTAGATTTTGTGCTCCTGTCACTCAAGTGGGACTTGAACGAATGACTTTCTGACTCATAGAATCATAGAAAGTTACAGCACGGAAGGAGGCCATTTCGGCCCATCATGTCCGCGCCGGCCAACAAAGAGCCTAATCCCACTTCCCAGCTCTTGGTCCGTAGCCCTGCAGGTTACAGCATCCCAAGTGCTGCTCCTTCGTCAGGTGAAGTGAAGCAATACAACAGTCGTCTGACATTGTACGCTGCACAGGCATTGTTCTCTGTCTATATATGCTGTGCCGATTTGTATTCCTTCACTTCACCTGACGAAGGAGCAGCAGCTCCGAAAGCTTGTGATTTCAAATAAAACTGTTGGACTATAACCTGGTGTTGTGCGACTTCTCACTTTTGTCCACCCCAGTCCAACACCGGCATCTCCGCATCATGGCCAGTATCAACCACACAGCTGATTTTAGTATCATCTGCAAACTTCTTAATCATACCCCCTACATTCAAGTCTAGATCACTGATATATACCACAAAAAGCAAGGGACCTAGTACCGAGCCCTGCGGAACCCCACTGGAAACAACCTTCCAGTCACAAAAACACCCATCAACCATTACCCTCTGCTTCCTGTCGGAGGCCAAAGTGCTACCCACTAAGCCAAGGCCGACACCCAACTACAACAGGGCATGCAGAAAAAACAAATCAAATGAGCGGTTGAATAACAAATAGGTTGCAGCTACAGCCATTTAAATCAACTCTGCCAATCTTCTTTAGCATATTCATACAATTAACAGCACAAAAACAAGCCATTCGGCCCAACTGGTCTATGCTCCACACGCGCCTCCTCCCAGGGAAAGCTAGATAAGTACATGAGAGAGAAAGGAACAGATGGTTACGCTGATTAGGTTAGACGAAGTGGGAGGGGGCTCCTGTGAGCACAAACACTGGCATAGACCAGTTGGGCCGAATGGCCTGTATCTGTGCTGTAAAGTCTCTGTAATTCTAGATTACTATTTAATAATACATGTTTGCACTTCATGGCCCTCCTGTGATATTAAGTATTTATTGAAGTCAACAACAATTTCCAACATCAGTACCTTTTGCTCAGGTGGGGGAAGTAATTGGGAATCTTTGACACAAATTTTCTGTTACTATGTCTGTCACTTGCGTGTCAGCTTTGCTCAGCTGATGGCGCTCTTGCCTTTGAGTCACAAGATTGTGGCTTCAAGTCCCACTGCATGACTTGAGTACATACCCTAGGCTGACACTCCAGTGCAGTGCTGAGATAGTGCCCCATTGTCAGCCATTGAATGAGACATTAAACCAAGGTCATAAAACAGGATATACTCAGCAGGTTTTTCCAGTTCTGACGAAAGGTCATTGACCTGAAACGTTAACTCTGTTTCTCTCTTCACAGATGCTGCCTGACCTACTGAGCGTCTCCAGCATTTTCTGTTGTTATTTCAGCTTTCCAGCATCCACAGTATTTTGCTTTTGTATAAAACCACGGTCTTGTCTGCCCGTTCAAGGGGACCATCAAGATGCTGCATTTTGCCGAAATAACAGTTATTCATCTCAAAGAAATTCATTGTATGTGAATGCCCCTTGACATTCAACGGCATTACCATCGCCAAATCCCCCACCATCAACATCCTGGGGGTCACCATTGACCAGAAACTTAACTGGGCCAGCCACATAAATACTGTGGCAACAAGAGCAGGTCAGAGGCTGGGTATTCTGCAGCGAGTGTCTCACCTCCTGACTCCCCAAAGCCTTTCCACCATTTACAAGGCACAAGTCAGGAGTGTGATGGAAAACTCTCCACTTGCCTGGATGAGTGCAGCTCCAACAACACTCAAGAAGCTCAACACCATCCAAGACAAAGCAGCCCGCTTGATTGGCACCCCATCGACCTCCTTAAACATTCACTCCCTCTACCACCGGTGCACCGTGGCTGCCGTGTGTACCATCTACAAGATGCATTGCAGCATCTCGCCAAGGCTTCTTCGGCAGCACTTCCCAAACCCGCGACCTCTACCACCTAGAAGGACAAGGGCAGCAGGCGCATGGGAACACCACCACCTCCAAATCACACACCATTCTGACTTGGAAGTATATCGCTGTTCCTTCATCGTCGCTGGGTCAAAATCCTGGAACTCCCTCCCTAACAGCACTGTGGGAGTACCTTCACCACACGGACTGCAGCGGTTCAAGAAGGCGGCTCACCACCACCTTCTCAGGGGCAACTAGCGATGGGCAATAAATGCTGGCCTTATCAGCGACGCCCACATCCCATGAATGAATTTTTAAAAAAGTGCTTTGAGACATTTCTGAGACAAATGATGAAGCATTATATCAATCTAAGTCTTTCTTTCATTCGGTTTGTCAGGTTTAAAAGCAGCCCACAGTGGAAGGCCCCGGACACCATTTCACTAGCTGTTTTTACATTGCAGATCAGGTCACTGAAGAAGCAAGCTAACTGAACCACTCTCCCACATTTAGTTCAGTCATGTGCAGCGAGCTGGTCTGCTGTAAAAGTAACCTTCCCTCACTGCCAATCTAAAACTCATGCAGCTTTGCACTGATGCGGTTACTCGCTGCAAGATACGCATTCTATAGACAAAGAACAATATACAAGCAGCGACTGACGCAGCACCTCTCGGATCGGATGTGGCACTTTATTGGGGTGGGAGGGGTGTGATGGAAAGAGGAAGTGCAGATGGGGGGGGACAAACAAAAAACAGGGTTAACTATTATAAATTTGAGTTGATCACTTTTCACAGCAAAGCAGCTGAGGTCTGGTTATCTTTGTTTGGACGCATTTCAAATTATGGACACTTGTGTTTCACTGGGGTGAAACAAAGAATAATGAGATGAATGAACAGTGATTTGTCAAGACTATGTGCATCTTCCTGGGTGCCAATCTTCGTGACTCTCAGCAGTTTGCAGTCAGCCGCACAAGACTTGGAACTGGGGCGACAACACAAGTCTTGTGCGCAATATAAAAAGCTGTGACTCATCAGCCTTAGGACGTTAACTCACCAGAGTGATCTGACTGCTGGTAAAGTGAACTGCAGTTTGCCCTAGAAGATATTGAGACACATTAAGGAAGGAATACAAGAAAGATTTAGATAGCGCCTTTCATGACCCCGGATGTCACAAAGCGCTTTACAGCCAATGAAGTACTTTTTGGAGTGTAGCCACTGTTGTAATGTAGGAAATGCAGCAGCCAATTTGCGCACAGCAAGCTCCCACAGACAGCAATGTCATAATGACCAGATCATCTGTTTTAGTGATGTTGATTGAGGGATAAATATTGACCAGGACACCGGTGATAACTCCCCTGCTCTTCGAAATAATGGCCATGGGATCTTTTACGTCCACCAGAGAGCGCAGACGGGGCCCCGGTTTAACGTCTCATCCGAAAGAACGCACCTCCGACAAGGCAGCACTCCCTCAGCACTGCACTGGAGTGTCAGCCTAGATTTTTGTGCTCGAGTCTCTGGTGTGGGATTTGAACTCAAAATTTTCTGACTCAGGAGGAGAGGGTGCTGCCAACTGAGCCACGACTGACATTCCAGAGGATTTTATATATTTTTTTTAAATTAGCTTTGCTTCCCATCATGGAGTTCTCGCTCTGATGCTGCTGATTCAGAGCGGCTTCACGAGAAAAAAGGAGCCAACAACTTCAAAATGGTCCAACAGCTGCGCCAGAGCTGCAAACCCTGGGAAATTCGGGTACTAGGTGGGGATTAAGATACTCGAGCTAGCATTTCCCAGATTAAAATTTTTTCTAAATCATATTTTCTGATATGAATTGGGAGGAGGAATGAAAGTGTACTTGAAACAAAAAGGTGCTCCCTCTTGACTTTCATTCTTTCAATAGGTGAGCTCAGTCCACAAAAGTGGAAGAATAAATTTGCTCCTCATTCTGTGCTTTATATTCTATCGAGAGAAAAACAGCGTGAACTGCTGGCAAGAACTTGCATTTATATAGCGCCTTTCACGATGTCCCAAAGCCTTTTTGAAGTGTAGTCATTGTTGTAACGTAGCAGCCAATTAGTGCACAGCAAGGTCACACAAACAATGATGTGGTAATGACCAGATAATCTGTTTTAGGTGTTAGTTGGGGGATAAATATTGGCCAGAACGATGATGTGGTGCAATATTAGACCATACAGACTACAAGGCCGCAGGTTCACTTCTCAGTCTCGGGTCGGGCAGCAGTTGGGGTATAAGGCTGGTCAGGAAAAACAAAATCAGCCAGGATTCCCTCTTCTGATCCCTGTCACATAACCATGCTGGAATGTGTGCACATATGGATAATGGGTGAAGAAATGACCAGCCTGCATTGCAACGTTCTCCACAATCTGAATAAACTGCCAACATAAGAACACAAGAAATAGGAGCTCGAGTCGGCCATTTGGCCCTTCGAACCTGCCAAAATCATGGCCGATGATCTACCTCAACTCCACCTTGCCGCACTATCCCCATATCCCTTAATTCCCAAATTTATCGACCTCTGCCTTGAATACACTCAATGACTGAGCCTCCACAGCCCTCTGGGGGAGAGAATTCCAAAGATTCACAACCCCGAGTGAAGAAATTTCTCATCTCAGTCCGAAATGGCCAACCCCTTATTTTCTCAGCATTAACCCGGTCAAGCCCCTTAAGAATTTTCTATGTTTCAATTAGATCACCTCTCATTCTTCTAAACTCGAGGGAATATAGGCCTAGTCTACGCAATCTCTCCTCATCAGGCAATCCCCTCATTCCAGGAACCAGTCTCGTGAACCTTCATCACACTCCCTCTAACCCAAGTATGTCTTTCCTTAGGTAAGGAGACCAGAACTGTACACTATACTCCAGGTGTGGCCTCACCAATGCCCTGTATAATTGTAGTAAGACTTCTTTACTCTTATACTCTAATCCCTTTGTAACAAAAGCTAACATACCATTTGCTTTCCTAATTGCTTGCTGTACCTGCATGTTAACTTTCTGTGATTCATGTACAAGGACACCCAGGTCCCTCTGAATGCAAACATTTCCCAGTCTCACCTTTCAAAAAATATTCTGCTTTTTGTTTTTCCTACCAAAGTGGATAACTTCACACTTCCCCACATTGTATTCCATTTGCCATGTTCTTGCCCACTCAGTCAACTTGTCTATATCTCTCTGCAGCCTCTTTGCGTTCTCCTCACACCTTACTTTCCCACCTAACTTTGTATCAGCAGCTAACTTGGATACGTTACACTCAGTCCCTTCATCCAAGTCATTAATATAGATTGTAAATAGCTGAGGCTCGAGCACTGATCCTTGCGGTACCCCGCTAGTTACAGCCTGCCAACCCGAAAAAGTCCTGTTTATTCCTACTCTGTTTTCTGTCCATTAACCAATTCTCAATCCATGCTAATATATTATCCCCAATCCCATGAGTCCTAATTTTGTGTGGCACCTTATCGAATGCTTTTTGAAAATCCAAATACACTACATCCACTGGTTCCCCCTTATCCATCCTACTAGTTACATCTTCAAAAAGCTAACAGATTTGTCAAACACAATTTCCCTTTCATAAAAACCATGTTGACTCTGCCTAATCATATTACGATTTTCTAAGTGCCCTGTTACCACGTCCCTAATAATAGATTCTAGCATTTTGCCCACTACTGATGTCAGGCCAACTGGTCTATAGTTCCCTGTTTTTCTCTCTTCCTCCTCTCAAATAGCAGGGTTCTGTTTGCTATCTTCCAATCCTTGAGGACTGTTCTGGAATCTAGGGAATTGTGGAAGATTAATACCAGTGCATCCACCATCTCCGCAGCCACCTCTTTTAAAACCCTAGGATGCAGGTCGTCAGGTCCAGGGGATTTGTCGCCACTTAGTCCCATTAATTTCTCCAGTACTATGCCTTTAATTGTACTGATTTCTTTAAGTTCCTTATTCTCTCTAGACACTTGGTTCCCCATTATTTCCGGAATATTTTTTGCATCTTCTACCGTGAAGACTGATACAAAGTATTTGTTTAATGTCTCTGCCATTTTCTTATTGCCCATTATAATTTCTCCTGTCTCTGCCTCTAAAAGGACCCACGTTTACTTTCACTAATCTCTTCCTATTTACATACCTATAGAAACCTTTACAATGTTTTTTTGTCTCTTGCTAATTTACTCTCATTCTTTTTTCTCTTTCATCAATTTTTTGGTCCTCTCGCTGAATTCTAAAATCCTCCCAATCCTCAGGTTTACTACTCTTTTTGGCAACGTTATAACCCTCTTCCTTTGATTTAATACTATCTTTAACTTCTCTTGCTAGCCACGGTTGGACCACTTTTCCTGTGGATTTTTGTAACTTAAAAGAATGTATATTTGTTGTAAATTATGTATTCATTCTTTAAATGCTAGCCATTGCTTGTCTACCGTCATACCTTTTAATGTTGTTTCCCAACCTACCTTAGCCAACTCGCCCCTCATACCTACGTAGTTTGTTTTGTTTAGATTTAAGACCCTAGTTCCAGACTTAACTACATCACTTTCAAACTCAATATAAAATTGTGTCATATTGTGGTCACTCTTCCCTCAAGGCCCCTTTACTACAAGGTCATTAATTAACCCTTTCTCATTGCACAATACTAGATCTAAAATAGACTGTTCCCCAGTTGGTTCCTCAACATACTGATCTAGAAAACTGTCTTGTATACATTCCATGAACTCGTCCCCCACACTATTACTGCAAATTTAGTTTGCCCAGTCTATATGTAGATTAAAGTTACTGTGTTACCCTTGTTACATGCACCTTTAATTTCCTGATCTGTACTCTGCCCTACATTACTACTACTGTTTGGGGGCCTATAAACAACTCCCACAAATGTTTTCTGCCCCTTGCTGTTCCTTAACTCCACCCAAACTGATTTTATTTCTTGATTTTCCGAGCTAAGATCCTTTCTCTCTACTGTCTCTATCCCATCCTTTATCAGGGCTACCCCTCCTCCTTTTCGCCGATCTCTTCGAAAAGTTAAGTATCCTGGAATATTTAGTTCCCAACCTTGGTCACTTTGCAACCACATCTCCCTAATAGCTATTAGATCAAACCTATTAATTTCTATCTGCGCTATTAATTCATCTATTTTGTTGCGAATGCTTCGCGCATTCAGATATAGTGCCTTTAGCTTTGACTTTTTTTTATTTTTCCCTGATGTCACCTTAGTCACTGATGCCTTATTATCTTTGTTACGCTCTATCCCTTCCTGACCCACTCTGCTTATTTTTACCCAAAACTCTGCTCTGCTCGAGAGCCTTGACATTTCCCTTGCTGCTTTTAAATTTACTCTTTCCTGAATCCTCCCACCCCCCTTCACTAGTTTAAAGCCCTGTCTACTGCCCTAATTATTCGATTCACCAGGACACTGGTTCCAGCCCAGTTTAAGTGGAGCCCATCCCAACGGAACAGCTCCCTCTTTCCCCAGTACTGGTGCCAGTGGCCCATGAAGTGAAACCCCTGCCTCCCACACCACTCATTGTACAAGATGACACTGTTTAAGCTACTTGCACATAAGACCGAAAGAGCTGTTGGACAGCAGAGAACTGGAGAAAATCAACTTCCAATAAAGGAAAAAGCACTGTCGAGAGTCAGGCAGCATGACAGCTTATGCTTGCACCTTCGAGTAAACCTAGCCCAAACGCTGCTATACACAAAGATCAGGCACCAATCAAAATTATTCCAACACAGTAAAAACTCCAACCAATGCTAACTTATCACCATTTCAACCCCTCTGGATCAGTCAAGCTAGTGCGATGCACTCAATTCAAGGTAGGTAAATCGAAATTCTGCAAGATAAATCACAACCTACCCCAGTGAAGTACAAGTGGAAATCCAGAGAGGAAAAAATACCAAAAGCTTTCCCCAGATTCTACTGAGAGAGTCTGCCCAAGTATTTCCTTCTCTTAACACAGAGAGTGGAAGACGAGGGGGAAGAGCATTCCAGAAAGAGGCTGATAACATTAACACGTAGTTCATACAAAAATATTGTGCAATATGTGCACAAGCTGAAATATCAACATTCTGCCACAGAGTCGTGGGATGCAGGTTCAGGCTTGAAGCTCTCCAAACAAATTACAAATGTGTCATCAATAGTTTTTCAACTGCACAGCCTCAAACAAAATGCCAGTATGTCAACAAATACAGAAAAAATATACAATGCAGAATTTGGTGACTGGACTGGATACGCCCAGCCCCAGGTGGACGGACATCTGATAACTTCATGCACCTGCCTGGGAATCTTTCACAAAGCGGAGTTCGAATGCCTATTCGCTCAGAGAGCCACCGAGTGGAAGCCATACATCCGCCTCCCAAGACAATGAAAAAATAGCGCACAAGGCAGAGAAGCAGAGATCCTACTTCCAAATCAATCGTCATCGCCCCCCCTCTCCGCAGTTCCCTCCCAAATGCAAGGGCCTTGTTTGCGAAAGAATGGACATTTTACACAGTATTACAATATGTAAAATGTCCATTCTTTCACAAACAAGGCCCTCACCATCCAAAACCTTACTGTAAATGACTGCATTGACCTAAAGCTTGGCTCATGGGAAGAAACACCTTGTCGCTTACCGAGGTCTCCCCACCTGACTATGCTTTCTACCACCTGCCCTGCCCAAACTGCCGCGGTGGTGGTATGGCCCGTTTTCACCCAGTCACACCTTCCTCTCTCCCCCAACTCCACGGGTATCTGCTCCTGCTTCAAGCACCCCAACTTGTTCTACCCCACTTGCCTCCTTCAAAATCCTCGTTATCAACCGCCTCCCACCATGACCCACTTCAAGTTTCTCCCCAAGATATCTTCACTCCTTTCTTCCCTCAGCCTCTGCACTGAGCAACTCCTCATACTCAGTGATTTCAATCTCCAGCTCAACTCACCTTGCCCTCTGCAGATTACACTGCCACCCGACCACCCCTCCCCCAATCCCGTCCTCCTCCAATCTCTCTCTCCATGTAAACTTTCCTAACCATATTCACGGCGACCCTCTTGGCCTTGCCATCTCACGTGGCTTCTCGATTGTGATCTCGATCATGGACAGGGCCATCTCTGACCCCATTTACTTCTACGTCTGCTCCAAGTCACGAACAATTAGACTTTCAAACTTCCAAGTGTCTAGCCTTTGGCTTTCCATTTACCATAATACCTCTTTTAGCTTTTGTTACAAAGGGATTAGGAGTATAAGAGTAAAGAAGTCTTACTACAATTATATAAGGCAATGGTGAGGCCACACCTGGAGTACAGTATACAGTTGTGGTCTCCTTACCTAAGGAAAGACATATTGGGTTCGAGGGAGTGCAATGAATGTTCACTGGACTGGTTCCTGGGATTGCCCTATGAGGAGAGATTGAGTAGACGCGGCCTATATTCCCTAGAGTTTAAAAGAATGAGAGATGATCGAATTGAAACATAAAATTTTTAAGGGGCTTGACAGGGTTAATGCTGGGAAAATGTTTCCCCTGGCTGGGGAATCTAGAACACAGGGTTGGAGTCCCAGAATAAGGGGTTGGCCATTTAGGACTGAGATGAGGAGAAATTTCTTCACTCAGAGGGTGGTGAATCTTTGGAATTCCCTACCCCAGAGAGCTGTGGATGCTCAGTCATTGAGTATATTCAGGACAGAGGTCGATAAATTTGTGGGAATTAAGGGATATGGGGCTAGTGCGGGAACGTGGAGCTGAGGTAGAAGATCAGCCAAATGGCCTGCTCCAGCTCCTATTTCTTAAGTTCTTCTGTTCTCTGTAGCAGTTGATTTGCTCAACCACTCACTCACCTACACTTTTGATGTCCGAGTCCCCAGCAAAACATTTAATCTCTGCCATCCTGATCGTTGCCACTCATCTAGCTCCCAAATTTGCTCCCTCAAGCTCAAGGGGTGCAGACATAAGCGTATCTGGTACACCACTGGTTCAGCCATCCATCGACAGTCAACATGTGGACTAAATTCCAAGAAAATTTAGTTACAGCTGTTTCAGTTAACACCTTCAAAAAGAAAAAGGAGCTACACGAATACCTGGCTCAGAATGGGTTTGAGGATCAGGATTTTGACCGAAATGCATGACAAAAATGGCATCGTTTCCCAGCTGTTGGGACAGGTGCATGGTCAGGCATGTGTAAAATGGGTTTGTTTCAGGTACTTCAGTTTGGACCAGAAATTGTGCCGATTGGATCAGACTTTTAATTATTTCTGTCGGGGGTCTGGCTCAGTGCCATTCGAGTGGACCACCGACTATAAAGGGTGCCCTGCACCTGTGAGTTCTGTCACGTGACGATGGAGCACATAACTCTACGCTCCACCTGGGACTCTCGTCGAGGCCAAAATGGGCACGAGCCAGTTGGCAAGGATTAGCCCCAATCCTGCCAACAAGTCACCTCACCCAAAATGTACAGAACTCCCAGTAAACTGTAATACAGCATGTATTGTACCACGACCTGAGAAAACATGTCAACCTTTGTACAAATATATATATATATTTTTAACCTCACATAACACACGAAGAGTGACCATAGACAGACACGACTTGAGGTGAAAGCATGGCGGCTGATTTTTCTCCACCAAAATAGTCACCGCTATTTGTCAATGTTTACTTACCAAATCCTCTGCACAATCTAGTCCTCGACTGTCAGAAGGCTGCTCAAGGTGCTAAGTGAAACGAGCCTTTGCAGTATCAACCTTTGTCAATGAATACACACTCGACGAACAAAACTGCCCTTCAAATCAATAAAACTAACAGACTCACTCAATTGTCTAGATTACGAAAGAGGGGGGTTCAGGCAAGTTTAAGAAGCTTCACCCTGCAACTTTGACCTTCTAATCCAGTTATGTTCCACCTTGAAATACATTTGTTTTTAAAGTATTTGGAAATTCATCTGTTCTGTCTGTGAAACCGACTGGTGATAAGAGGCTGAACAGCCTCTTTATAACATCGTTGTGACGAACACTAAACATAATAAACACAAATTATTTACAACTAAACAATGGTTAAACACAAATCAGTCGGCACCTCTGCGAGCCACGTTGTTGCTTTGTTTGTACTGATGCTGCACTGAAGTTGCTCTTTCCCAAAAACATCTACAACCCAAAACACCAAATATTCTCTACATCCCACTGCTCCTCATCCCAGTTTTGGCAATGATGCCCCTTTCCTTCACCCACCCCCAACACGGCCACAAAAAACACAAACAGAAATGTTCACTATCTGCACCTCCTACAAAGTGCATCTTGCATTGTAGTGAACACCTGCTTTATTTTTTGATGGTGAACTGTGGGCTGGCGGTAGAAGTCACATTCTGAAAACAAATCTCCCAGTTGTTTGACACTCACAACCAAAGGTTTTAGAACACAAAGCAGTGACTATAATCCAGAAACAGCGAGTTTTACTTCCTTTAACCAGAGTGGGGAGATACAGAATCATAGAATGGTTACAACACAGAAGGAGGCCATTTGGCCCGTCGAGCCCGTGCCGGCTCTCTGCAACAGCACTTCAGCGAGTCCTACTCCCCCGCAGGCTTGGCGTTTCAGTTCAGAGTGCTCAAGCAGAGGTGGTTATGCTGCGACAACGTGACAAGTAACGCTACAAATCTCAGCCGGCTTCACAAACCAGACACAGCAAGAGTTCATGGGCCATGTATCTCATGAGCCATAGTTGAACACCAAGTTTCTACAGTGAGCAGCTGTCACGATACAGACCCAGGAAGACCCAAGTTTAATCGCTGGCCTGTGCACATTTAGTTCTCAGGCAGAATGGTAGTGAGGGCACAACAACTGGCTGCACAAGCATGCAGTCAGGTGGAAGAAAAATCCAGCCAGGATTCCGAGACCTGATCTGGACCGTTGCTGGAAGACAAGTCATAATCAAGCTCAGCCAAGATGCCTCTTGCTGTCCAATAGCCTGCCAATACTCATGGTTAAGGTCCAAATGTGAATAAAGATCACTTGGGCAATAATACTGAGGACTGCTGCAAAAATGTATTCCAATAAAGAGCCACCACCTTCAGGAGAGGAGACTGGGGGGGGGAGAGGAGACTGGGGGGGGGGGGGGGGGGGGGGAGAGGAGACTGGGGGGGGGGGGGAGAGGAGACTGGGGGGGGGGGGGGAGAGGAGACTGGGGGGGGAGGGGGGGAAGAGAGAGAGAGACTTTGAAAGAAGGAAAAAACATTTTGATGCTACAAATTTCTCATTTGCAAACAGAACCTAAATGAAATATTTCCACAGCTCACATTCCCTTTACAATGGGTTTCAAATTGTGACAGACAATTTAAAGCTACCTTTAAACTGTAGATTGGTGCAAACCAAATCGTTTCGCTAAGTCACACAAAGCAGCAGCAGTATAAATTCAGAGACAGGATCCAACCCGATTCCAGAGTAATCCGGGGGTGGGTGACACTGCGGGGTCCAATTTGACTCCGGAGAGAAGCGGAGATTCGCACTGCAGTTTGCTCCAGTCCGATTACATTTACACCACAACTTCAGCATCCGTCCTGTGCACCAATGCTACAGCTACCATTCAAATTCAGCCTAAATTAGCATTACACCCACACAAAATTAACAACTTGCTGACTATGAATAAACTGAAATTCAAACGCTGCATAATTGTAACTACGTAATCTTAATGTGACTTCAAATGTGTTGGTAAAAACACAAATTAATAACTAGAACTTGAGTACCAGACCCTGCCCATTGCAAAAATATATACATCTTTGGGGGAATTTTTTTTTAAATATCTAAAATTATTTATTCGAGCTTCATGCATTTAAACGCAACGGAAAATGTCCGAGAAGGAAAAGGGGGAGAAGGGGAAGGGGAGAAGGAAAAGGGGGAGAAGGGGAAGGGGAGAAGGAAAAGGGGGAGAAGGGGAAGGGGAGAAGGAAAAGGGGGAGAAGGGGAAGGGGAGAAGGAAAAGGGGGAGAAGGAAAAGGGGAGAAGGGGAAGGGGAGAAGGAAAAGGGGGAGAAGGGGAAGGGGAGAAGGAAAAGGGGGAGAAGGGGAAGAAGAGAAGGAAAAGGGGGAGAAGGGGAAGAAGAGAAGGAAAAGGGGGAGAAGGAGAAGAAGAGAAGGAAAAGGGGGAGAAGGAGAGAAGGAAAAGGGGGAGAAGGAGAGAAGGAAAAGGGGGAGAAGGAGAGAAGGAAAAGGAGGAGAAGGAGAGAAGGAAAAGGAGAAGAGAAGGAGAGAAGGAAAAGGAGAAGAGAAGGAGAGAAGGAAAAGGAGAAGAGAAGGAAAAGGGGGAGAAGGAGAAGAGGAGAAGGAAAAGGGGGAGAAGGAGAAGAAGAGAAGGAAAAGGGGGAGAAGGAGAAGAAGAGAAGGAAAAGGGGGAGAAGGAGAAGAAGAAGAGAAGGAAAAGGGGGAGAAGGAGAAGAAGAAGAGAAGGAAAAGGGGAGAAGGAGAAGAAGAGAAGGAAAAGGGGGAGAAGGAGAAGAAGAGAAGGAAAAGGGGGAGAAGGAGAAGAGAAGGAAAAGGGGGAGAAGGAGAAGAAGAGAAGGAAAAAGGGGAGAAGGAGAAGAGAAGGAAAAAGGGGAGAAGGAGAAGAAGAGGAGAAGGAAAAAGGGGAGAAGGAGAAGAGGAGAAGGAAAAAGGGGAGAAGGAGAAGAAGAGAAGGAAAAGGGGGAGAAGGAGAAGAAGAGAAGGAAAAGGGGGAGAAGGAGAAGAAGAAGAGAAGGAAAAGGGGGAGAAGGAGAAGAAGAAGAGAAGGAAAAGGGGGAGAAGGAGAAGAAGAAGAGAAGGAAAAGGGGGAGAAGGAGAAGAGAAGGAAAAGGGGTAAGTTATGGTTTCGAAGCCCCAGCAGGCCGCCTGCTGGGCCCAAAGACCCTCCTCTCCCCCCGGGGCTCCACCGCTCGCGGCCTCGACCGTTGTGCCAGTCCCGGGGAGAGAGAGCCGGAGCCTGGGGTCACCCCCCTCACACACACACATCGCTTCAACACCCCTCGACTCCCCCAGCTCATGTCGCGGGGTCCCGGGCCGCCCCTCACTACCTGTGCTGCTGGCGGTGGCGGTGCGCAGCGTCCCCTCACTCCATGGCCGCCCGCCCTCCTCTGGCCTTGGCCCCGCCCACCTACCACCCAGCTCCGGCTCTCGGCCAGCCACTGCTCTCCCCTCACTCCTCCAATCCATCACTCACCATCCATCCAGCAGCCTGGCGACTGACTCCCAACGCCAACGTCAGCACACTGCAGCAAGATGGCCCGCCATCCCAGCCTATATCAGGGAAGGTGCACTGAGACCACTGAATCCTCCCAGTGTGGTGGAGGGGAAGTGCAAGTGCAAGTGCAAGATTTACAGCCAAACTGTGCATTCCCACGCCCCCCCTCCCCAGCAAAGCAAAATCTATTTACAACTCTTTCAGTTCAAAAATAGAAACACTTGTATTTCCTTAACGCCTTTCACAACCACCGCACAGCTCAAAGCACTTTAGAATCATAGAATGGTTACAGCACGGAAGAAGGCCATTTGGCCCGTCGAGCCCGTGCCAGCTCTCTGCAAGAGCACTTCAGCGAGTCCCACTCCCCCGCCCTTTTCCCGTAGCCCTGCAAATTTTTTTCCTTCAGGTACTTATCCAGCTCCCTTTGGAAAGCCACGATTGATTCTGCCTCCACCACCCTCTCAGGCAGAGCACTTCAGATCCTAACCACTCGCTGCGTAAACAAGTTTTTCCTCATGTCGCCTTTGGTTCTTCTTCCAATCACCTTAAAATCGATGTCCTCTGGTTCTCGAACCTTCTGCCAATAGGAACAGTTTCTCTCTATCTACTCTGTCCAGACCCCACATGATTTTGAACACCTCCATCAAATCTCTTCTCAAACTTCTCTGCTCCAAGGAGAACAACCTCAGCTTCTCCAGTCTATCCACGTAATTGAAGTCCCTCATCCCTGGAACCATTCTTGTAAATCTTTTCTGCACCCTCTCTAAGGCCTTCACATCCTTCCTAAAGTGCGGTGCCCAGAATTGGACACAATGCTGCTCCAGTTGAGGCCAAACCAGTGTTTGATAAACGCTCATCATAACTTCCTTTACAGCCAATGAAGTACTTTTTGAAGTGTGGTCACTGTTGTAATGTAGGAAACGCAGCAGCCAAATTGAACACAGCAAGCTCCCACAAACAGCAATGTGATAATGACCAGATAATCTGTTTTAGTGATGTTGATTGAGGGATAAATAGTGGCCAGGACACCAGGGATAACTCCCCTGCTCTTCTTCGAAATAGTGCCATGGCATCTTTTACGTCAACCTGAGAGGGAAGACGGGGCCTTGGTTTAACATCTCATCTGAAAGACGGCACCTCTGACAGTGCAGCACTCCCTCAGCACTGCACTGGGAGTGTCAGCCTAGATTTTTGTGCTCAAGCCTCTGGAGTGGGACTTGAACCCACAACCTTCTGACTCAGAGGCAAGGGTGCTACCCACTGAGCAATGGCTGACACAGGCATCAATTCGGATGATTAATCATTAAATGGATTAATCATCCACTGGTCACAGAAAGCCTGAAGCATACTGGCAAAATAGTCTATTGACAGAGTAAAGGGCTACAAACAGGTTAAGTGAGACAGAAAACAGAGAGTAGGGATAAAGGGGTCATTTTTAGATTGGCAGGCTGTAACTAGTGGGGTGCCGCAAGGATCAGTGCCGGGGCCTCAGCTATTTACAATCTATATTAATGACTTAGATGAAGGGACAGAGTGCAATGTATCCAAGTTTACTAACGATACAAAGCTAGGTGGGAAAGTAAGCTGTGAGGAGAACACAAAGAGCCTGCAAAGGGATATAGAGATGTTCAGTAAGTGGGCAATAAGGTGGTAGATGGAGAAAATGTGGGGAAATGTCAAATTATCCTCTTTGGTGGGAAGAATAGAAGAGCACAATATTTTTAAAAAGCTGACAGACCAGTAAATGTTGGTATGCACAGGGATTTGAATGTCCTTGTACATGAATCACAGAAAGTTAACATGCTGGAGAGTCGAGAACCAGGGGTCACAGTCTCAGGATAAGGGGTCGGCCATTTTGGACTGAGATGAGGAGAAATGTCTTCACTCAGAGGGTGGTGAATCTTTAGAATTCTCTACCCCAGAGGGCTGTGGAGGCTCAGTCATTGAGTATATTCAAGGCTGAGATCGATAGATTTTTGGACTCTAGGGGAATCAAGGGATATGGGGATAGTGCAGGAAAGTGGAGTTGAGGTCGAAGATCAGCCACGATCTTATTGAATGGCGGAGGGGCCGTATAAGAAATAGGGGCAGGAATAGGCCATACGGCCCCTCGCGCCGGCTCCACCATTCAATAAGATCATGGCTGATCTTCTACATCAACTCCACTTTCCCACCCTACCCCCATATCTCTCGATTCTCTTCGTGCTCAAGAATCTATCGATCTCTGTCTTGAAAATACTCAATGACTGAGCATCCACAGCCCTCTGGGGTAGAGAATACCAATGATTCACAACCCTCTGAGTGAAGAAATTTCTCCTCATCTCAGTCCGAAATGGCTGACCCCTTATTCTGAGACTGTGAACCCAGACTCTTCAGCCATGGCCGACTCCTGCTCATATTTCGTATGTTCTTTCAAAAAGTCTCGAAGAACTGCAACAAACAGAAGTCGCCATTAACAGGTACAGGCAGAATGCGGTCGATGGGGTTGTTCGATCCGGCTGCCAGCCTCTCTTCAGCAGCTATGTTGGTGCCCGGGTGTCCCTGGAGAGGGAGCATGCTGTGTCCAGCAGAACTGACGAGGCAATTACCCAATCTGGCCAGGAGTGGTGGTGCATAGTTAAGAATGAAACATAATGCAATGTCATAAAAGAATTACATTTGTATTGTTCAGTAATATTTAAACACCTGTGTATGTTCCACGTATTATTTTCCTTCGACATTTTCCTTCAGGTGAAGGGTCACCCCTCCACCACCCCCAACGAGACCATTAAGCTGGTGTTGAGAATGTGGAAAATACATATGGGTTTAAAATATTACTGAATGATACAGATATAATTATTTTATGGCATTGCATGGTGTTTAATTCTCACCCATGTGTTCAATTTGTGTCCTTCTTACTGCCCCCTGGTGGCTGTGTTTTGGATAACGGTTCACAAACAAAAATCAACAACCTATTTTGAATTAAAAAAAGAAAGACTTACATTTATATAGCGCCTTTCACGACCACCGCACGTCTCAAAGCGCTTTACAGCCAATGAAGTACTTTTTTGAAGTGCGGTCACTGTTGTAATGATGGAAACGCGGCAGCCAATTTGCGCACAGCAAGCTCCCACAAACAGCCATGTGATAATGACCAGATAATCTGTTTTGATTCCAGTTGATTGAGGGATAAATATTGGCCCAGGACACCGGGGGTAACTCACTCCCCTGCTCTTCTTCGAAATAGTGCCCTGGGACCTTTTACGTCCACCTGAGAGAGCAGACGGGGCCTCGGTTTAGCGTCTCATCCGAAAGACGGCACCTCCGACAGTGCAGCACTCCCTCAGCACTGCACTGGAGTGTCAGTTTAGACTTTATGTGCTCAAGTCTCTGGAGTGGGACTGTGAACCCACAGCCGTCTGACTCCGAGGCGACTGTGCTCCCCACTGAGCCACGGCTGACATGATAAACCATTAAGATGAAAGAACTTGCATTTATATATCACCTTTCACCACCTCAGGACGTCCCAAAGTGGTTCGCAGCCAATTAAGTACTTTAGAAGTGTAGTCACTGTCGTAATGTAGTGAAACACGGCAGCCATTTTTGCGCACAGCAAGATTCCACAAACAGCAATGAGATAATCACCAGATAATCTGTTTTAGGTGATGTTGGTTGAGGGGAAGGAACAGAAAATCAGCTTTACAAGTGCCCCCTTCACCTGAGGAGGCGCCAATAATACAATAATAAAGAAAAGAAAGACTGACATTTACATAGCGCCTTTCACGACCTCAGGATGACCCAAAGTGCTTTACCGCCAATGAAGTGCGTTTGAAGTGTAGCCTCTGTTGTAAAGTAGGAATTTAAACATAAGGTCTTATTAAACTAAAGGAAACCCGTAATGTTAAATCGTAATATTTTTGTTGGTGCCAGTTTCGACACTCTACACCCTGCAGTGCCCACCGGTCACGGAAGGCCCCACAAGTTCCCTCCCCAGGGCCACCCAAGCGTGGGCAAGACCACGAAAGAGAGGCAGGCAGCCAGAGTGACACTCCCCCATGGGCTGCGCTCATCCTGGACCTGTGAATTGCTGTTTCTACCAGGCCCAGGAGCAGCCCCGTGAGAAGGCCATCTGATCTGATCTGCTCACAACTGTACACAAGCTGGCCCAGCAATTCAAGTGGTGAACGAATCTCATCAAGTGCTTGACTACTGACCAAAAGGCTCTGAATTTGGAGTGCCAACGAGTCTGGCCTTCAAACTTACCTTAGTTGGCTGAGTTTCATCAGTTCTCAGCTGGGCTGTTCAATGGAAAGCTGCACAGAAGCTTTTGGAGGAAGTAAAACGTCTAACATTTTTAAGGGGGTTGACAGGGTAGATGCAGGGAGGTTGTTTCCCCTGGCTGGGGAGTCTAGAACCAGGGGTCACAGTCTCAGAATAAGGAGTCGGCCATTTAGGACGGAGATGAGGAGAAATTTCTTCACTCGGAGTTTTGTGAACCTTTGGAATTCTCTACCCCAGAGAGCTGTGGATGCTCAGTCATTGAGTATATTCAAGGCAGAGATCGATGGATTTTTGGATACTCAGGGAATCAAGGGATATGGGGATCGGGCGGGAAAGTGGAGATGCGGTTGAAGATCAGCCATGATCTTATTAAATGGCGGAGCAGGCTCGAGGGGCCGAATGGCCGACTCCTGCTCCTAATTCTTATGTTCTTAAGTTCACCAACCGCCCCCTCCTCCTCTTCCTCTTCCTCCCCTCCCACCGTACCGGGTTGCCAAAGGTCAGGTGTGGGGCTGATAAATTCAGGAATGCTCCTTTATGGTGACCAATTGAAGTCAAATTCCATTTTTATTGGAAGGGATTCGATATTTTGGGGATCGCATTCCACACGACCAACCATATTGCTTTGCAAACTGCAAATCAATGTCCTTGATGAAACTTTCAGATTGTTCAACTGTTATTGGACAGTCGCAATTCAAAATATAATTTATTTAAGCACATTACATCTCCACAATGTCAATCTCAGACGATTGGTATTTTTCAAATCACGCTAAATCACGTAAAGCAGGAACTTGCAGTTATACAGCACGTCATCAGATCCTCAGGGCGTCCCAAGGCGCTTTACAATCAATGGATTACTTTTGAAGTGCGCACACCGTTGTTTTGTGGGTGAACGCAGCAGCCAATTTGCACAGAGCAAGGTTGCACAAAAAGCAAACGAATTATGAAAGGTTTTGACAGAGTGGATACAGAGAGAGAGTGTTTCCACTTGTGGGGAACAGCAAAACGAATGGCCATTATTTTAAGATTGTCACCAAGAAATCCAATCGGGAATTCAGAAGAAACTTCTTTACCCAGAGAGTGGTGAGAATGTGGAACTCGCTACCACAGGGAGTGGTTGAGGCGAATAGTATCGATGCATTTAAGGGGAGGCTAGACAAGCATATGAGGGAGAAGGGAATAGAGGGTTACGCTGATAGATTTAGATGAGGAAAGACGGGAGGAGGCTCGTGTGGAGCATAAACGCCGGCATGGACTGGTTGGGCCGAATGGCCTGTTTCTGTGCCGTATATCCTATGTAATCCTATGTAAAGGAGGAGGCCATTCAGCCCCTCGAGCCTGTCCTGCCATTCAATCGGATCATGGGGTTTTTTTGGTTGTGTTTATGAGGGAGGAAGGTTGAGCAGGACAACCAGGAGAGCTCTTGCTTTTCACATAGTGTTGCATCAACCTTAGTGGGAACACAGGACAACATGGCATCCAGAAAGACAGCATTTCCAACCGTACAGAACTTCCCTCAGTCCTGCATTGAAGTGTTAGCCTTGATTATGTGGTCAGGTCACGGAGCCAGGCTTGAAGTCACAACTTTCTGACTCAGAGACAACAGTGCGACTAACTGAACCAAAGTGACACTTTAAATATACGACACACAACAACAACAACAACTTGTATTTATATAGCGCCTTTAACGTAGCAAAACGTCCCAAGGCACCTCACAGGAGCGATTATCGGACAAAAAACTGACACCGAGCCACCTAAGAAATTCGGGCAGGTGACCAAAAGCTTGGTCAAAGAGGTAGGTTTTAAGGAGCGTTTTAAAGGAGGCGAGAGAGGTAGAGAGGCGGAGAGGTTTAGGGAGAGAATTTCAGAGCTTAGGGCCTCGGCAGCTGAAGTCATGGCCACCAATGGTTGAGCGATTATAATCAGGGATGCTCAAGAGGGCAGAATTAGAGGAGCGCAGATATCTCGGGGGATTTTGGGGCTGAAGGAGATTACAGAGATAGGGAGGGACAAGGCCATGGAGGGATCTGAAAACAAGGATGAGAATTTTGAAATCAAGGCGTTGCTTAACCGGGAGCCAATGTAGGTCAGCGAGCACAGGGGGTGATGGGTGAACGGGACTTGGTGCGAGTTAGGACATGGGCAGCCAAGTTTTGGATGACCTCAAGTTTACGTAGGGTAGAATGAGGGAGGCCAGCCAGGAGTGCGTTGGAACAGTCAAGTCCAGAGGTAACAAAGGCATGGATGAGGGTTTCAGCAGCAGATGAGCTGAGGCAGGGGCGTTGACGTGCGATGTTACTGAGGTGGAAATAGACGGTCTTACTTATGCCGCAGATATGTGGTCGGAAGCTCATTTCAGGGTCAAATGCGACACCAAGGTTGCGAGCAGTCTGGCTCAGCTTCAGAAAGATGCTAGGGAGAGGGATGGAGTCATTGGCTAGGGAACGGAGTTTGTGGCGGGGACCAAAGACAATGGCTTTGGTCTTCCCAATATTTAATTTAGAATTCAATTGCTCATCATATATTGCAACATATATTTAACACCATCACCTCCAAGTTCCCCTCCAAGTCACACACCATCCTGACTTAGAAGTATATCGCTGTTCCTTCATCGTCGCTGGGTCAAAATCCTGGAACTCCCTCCCTAACAGCACTGTGGGAGCACCTTCACCACACGGACTGCAGCAGTTCAAGAAGGCGGCTCACCACCACCTTCTCAAGGGCAATTAGGGATGGGCAATAAATGCTGGCCTTGCCAGCAATGCCCACATCCCATAAACGAATAAAAAAAACAAACATGCTGATCTCCAGTATCACTGCGTTCCTTAGGTCAGAGGATGACGCTGTTTTATCAGGACAGAAGCATCGTGTTGTGCAATGCACAATGTACCATTCTGTTGCGAATTAGAACATCCCTTTAAGCTGCAAAGTCTAATTGTTGTGAAGTAAACACAAGCTCAGGTCAATCAGAGGTCAATTGTTTGACATGGGAGCTTTGGAGTTTGGACAGTGCTTGTAAGTTTCAGGCTGCAGTTCACAGAATCATAGAGGTTTACGGCACAGAAGGAGGCCATTCGGCCCATCAAGTCTGTGCCAGCCGAAAAAGAGCTATCCAGCCTAATCCCACTTTCCAGCTCTTGGTCCGTAGCCCTGCAGGTTACTGCACTTCAAGCGCATATCCAAGTACTTTTTTAATGTGTTGAGGGTTTCTGCCTCTACCACCCTTTCAGGCAGTGAGTTCCAGACCCCCCCCCCACCACCCTCTGGGTGAAAAAAGTTCTCCTCAACTCCCCTCTAATCCTTCTACCAATTACTTTAAATCTCTGCCCCCTGGTTATTGACCCTCTCTGCTAAGGGAAATAGGTCCTTCCTATCCACTCTATCTTGGCCCCTCATAATTTCAGGAGAACCAAGCATTAAGTAAGTGGTTTTCTTGCTCTTCTCTTCAAAAATGTGAGGTTACGGCCTCCTGTGCCAATGAAAAGGTATATTCTGTTGCTTCGTACACTGCGAATGATTGGCATTCTTTTGTCGAAATACTTTTTGATGTGTGGCACAAAAAATAAATTGGCATAAGGACAGTTATTGTGGACAAATGCCTGCCTGATGTTCCGTCTTGATAAATAAAAAATAAAGACTTGCATTTCTCCAGCACTTTTCATGACATCCCAAAGTGCTTTACAGCCGATGACGTACTTGTGAAGTGTAGTCACTGTAGGAAACGCAGCAGCTAATTTGCATCCAGCAAGCTCCCACAAACAGCAAAGTGATAATGACCAGATAATCTGTTTTTTGTGATGTTGATTGAGGGATAAACATTGGCCAGGACACCAGGAATAACTCTCCTACTCTTCTTCAGAATAGTGCCATGGGATCTTTTACATCCACCTGAGAGAGCAGACGAAGCCTTGGTTTAACGTCTCATCCGAAAGACGGCACCTCCGACAATGCGGCGCTCCCTCAGCACTGCACTGGAGTGTCAGCCTAGATTTTTGTGCTCAAGTCTCTGGAGTCGGGACTTGAACCCACAAACTTCCGACACGGAGGCGAGAGAGTGCTGCCCACTGAGCCACGGCGTACACTGTAAATGTAGATAAATGATGCAGATAAATAGGTGAGACACCAAACAAAAAGTAGCGAACTCTCGTTTGCAGACTTGTACAGCACTGCAATTTATACAAAAGCAGAATACTGCGGGCGCAGGAAATCTGAAATAAAAACAGAAAATGCTGGAAATACTCAGCAGGTCAGGCAGCATCTGTAGAGAGAGAAACAGAGTTCTCACAAAAGGTCATCGACCTGAAACGTTAACTCTGTTTCTCTCTCCACAGATGCTGCCTGACCTGCTGAGTATTTCCAGCATTTTCTGTTTTTACTGCAATTTATTCATCCATTTCGACAGGTCTCGAGGCCTGTCTGTGCAACTTGTTTTCCACTTCAACGTAACCAGGCAGCAGTTTCGAGCACAGTCACAAACACTGCAGTGTTTACCCTTGTACATCCACAAACATCACCTCTTTTGTTCTATAAACAGACAGATCAAAATGCGATTGGGCACTTGTGTTATGAAGAAAGGCCAGCGATGTTTACACTGGGAAAGAGAGGGATTCAAGGTGATCTTACTGATGCATTTAAGATACTGGATAAACTGGATTCCAGACAAATGGTTAGCATTAACACAAGACAACACAACATCCAAGGACAAGGGTACAAGCAATCAAGCTTGGGTGAGGAAGGGTAAATGCACAATTAAGCTGACGCTCTGTAAAGCAGATGACGGTGACTATGTCCATATTGGACTCAGGGAGGCAGTCAAAACAGAGAATGTAATCAATTTCAAGAGATCAAGTGATAATTTTTGGCAGAGAGGGTCATTGAAGAGTGTGAGAGATAAAATGGGGCTGGATGTGTGTGATCTTTAGCACTGGACTGAAAGAAAGAAAGACTTGCATTTATATAGCGCCTTTCATGATCTCAGGACACTTTACAGCCAATGAAGTACTTTTTGAAGTGCAGTCACTGTTGTAATGTAGGAAAACCCAGCAGCCAATCTGCGCACAGCAAGCTCCCACAAACAGCAATGTGATACTGACCAGATAATCTGTTTTTAGTGATGTTGGTTGAGGGATAAATATTGGCCAAGACACCGGAGAGAACTCCCCTGCTCTTCTTTGAATAGTGTCATGGGATCTTTTACGTCCACCTGAGAGAGGAGACGGGGCCTCGGTTTAAAGTTTCATCTGAAAGGCGGAACCGCCGACTGAGCAGCACTCCCTCAGCACTGCACTGGAGTGTCAGCCTAGATTTTGTGATGTTGGTTGAGGGATAAATATTGGCCAGGACACTGGGGAGAACTCCCCTGCTCTTCAAAATAGTGGCGAGGGATCTTTTACATCCACCTGAGAGGGCAGACAGGGCCTCGGTTTAACGTTTCATCTGAAAGACGGCACCTCCGACAGTGCAGCACTCCCTCAGCACTGCACTATATTCTTTTGCGCAAGGGGGAAAAATTGGGTTGATTTGCGCCTCTCGTTAGCGCAGGGGCGCTAACGGAGCACAAATCCCCTCGCGCCCAGTCACGGTGCCACTAACGCCTCCTGCGAAATTCAGCGGGAGGTTAGCGGCTGCGGTAGCCGGTAGTGCCCCGTGGCGTTGCACCGCCGGCGATGACGTCATCGCCGTGCGCAGCACCCCACTCGTGCCCCGGCCGCAAACTTCGCTTGCGGCCCCTGACCTATCGCCGGACGATATGTCCGACAGGGTTAGGAGGGCGTTTTTGCACTGGCGGCGGCACGAGTAAAATGGGCAGCTGTCGGGCGGCCATTTTTTTTGGCCGACTGCCAGCACCCGCCCCTTCCCCGTTTTTCTCGGGGTGCCAGCTGCGATCGCTCAGCTCGGCACTCCTCTTGAGTACCGGGCTATTTTCACGGCACCCCACTCCCGAGAGGTCTAGCAGGGCCCCCGGTGCGCGCTTTAATCAGGGGAGGAGGCCTATAATGACGCGGCGCTCCGTGCCGACGCGCATGGCGCTGTTGCACGTAGCGCTGCGATCTTCAATTGTAGCGCCCCAAGAAGGAGGTGGAGCGCTTCCAGTAGCACCCCGCCTCCTGCTTGGGGCGCTACTAATGAATTTCCGGCGGAGGGGGGCTAACTTTTTCGGGGTGCTAAAATTAGCGCCTTGGCGACGTTAGCGCCCCAAAAGTGATGCCACACAATTTTCCCCCCAAGTCTCTAGAGTGGGCACTTGAACCCACGCCCTTCTGACTCAAAGGTGAGAGTACTACACACTGAGCCACAGCTGAGGGATGAAGATGATCTTCCCCAGCCTTCTTTAGTCCAATATGCCTAAGGACATTGGGAAATATTGGGGGCGGTGAAGGCGGGGACGGTCTAGTTAAGCAGGTCTAGTGATACATCATGGGTAACTACCATCTCCTGGGGAGACAGCTTTCCAAGATAGCCAGTCACTGCAAGACGTCCACTGTATTATGGACCCATAACTTGACAATTATAATCTGAAATGAACTTTTCATTTTTAATTAGAGAATGGTGAGGGTACTTTGCCCAGTGACACCAATCGTTGGTCTGTACAAAATAGGACATAACCACATTACAAAGTATTAACAGCACAGAAATAGTCCATCCGGTGTTTATGCTCCACACGAGCCTTCTCCCAGCCTTCTTCATCTCACCCTATCAACATATCCTTCTATTCCTTTCTCCCTCATGTGCTTATCCAGCTTCCCCTTAAATGCCTCTATACTATTCGCCTCAACTAATCCTTGTGGTAGCGAGTTCCACATTCTCACCACTCTCTGGGTAAAGAAGTTTCTCCTGACTTCCCTATTGGATTTATCAATGACTGTCTTATATTTATGGCCCCTAGTTTTGGACTCCCTGACAAGTGGAAACATCTTCTCTAGGTCTACCCTATCCAACCCCTTTCATAATCTTGAAGACTTCGATCAGTTCACCCCTCAGTCTTCTCTTTTCTAGAGCAAAGAGACCCCGCTTGTTTACTGAGGTTTGGGGCCTCTTCTGTTCTGTTCCCAATTGACACAACAGCAAAAGTCTCTGGTATTTCAGAACTGTCTACATTTTCTCTGTGAACTCATTTTTTGCTCAGTATTTAGCCATTTTAAGATTAATTGGTAAATACCTCAATATCAGGTTTTCACACGAGGGAATCAAGTAACAATGTTTACACACCCGCCTTGTCAAACCATGTAAATAAACATCAGAGCCAACATGGTACATTGAGCAACGATTATCTGCGCGACACATCAGGCTGGCTTGAGGTGGAATGAAGCTCTTAGTTCACACGGCTTGACTACACTATTCAAATCTTAAAGAGGTGCTCCTGAAGGGTGGATTCCCAATTGGAGTCCCAGTGTGTTGTCCCACAGTATGATAGGATTCAGGCTCATGCGTGACTCCTGGCCGGCCTCCCACGTTCAACCCTCCGTAAACTTGAGGTCATCCAAACCTCGGCTGCCTGTGTCCTAACTTGCACCAAGTCTCGTTCACCCATCTCCCCTGTGCTCGCTGACCTACATTGGCTCCCGGTTAAGCAACGCCTCGATTTTAAAATTCTCATCCTTGTTTTCAAATCCCTCCATGGCCTCGCTCCTCCCTATATCTGTAATCTCCTCAGCCCCACAACCCCCCGAGATCTCTCCGCTCCTATAATTCTGTCCTCTTGAGCAACCACGATTTAATCGCTCCACCATTGGCGGCCGTGCATTCACCTACTTGGGCCCTAAGCTATGGAATTCCCTCCCTAAACCTCTCCGCCTCTCTACCTCTCTTTCCTCCTTTAAGACGCTCCTTAAAACCTACCTCTTTGACCAAGCTTTTGGTCACCTGCCGTAATATCCCCTTATGTGACTCGGTGTCAGATTTTGATATCGCTCCTGTGAGGCGCCCTGGGAGGTTTTACTACATTAAAGGCGCTATATAAATGCAAGTTGTTGTTAACCACACATTAAGACACTAATTTCAGCCTCGAGCATTTGCCCTCCTCCACTTGGAGGAAAGAAAACATCCTGGAGGATTCGTCACATGACCTCCTCTCACCCCGCCCAGTCAAACAGCCGTTTTTCCCATCTCCAATATTGGTAGAGCGAACAAACAATTAGTTTTTTTAATGATTTTTCTCTCGGGTGTTGCTCGCAACAGTGTCCAGGAGATTAATCTTTATTCCTGGAGACTCCAGCTCAATCCTGGAGGGTCGGCAGTCTTCTCAGGGCTGGTTGCCACTACCCGGGGATATGCCTCATGCCCCTGATGCCCCCATTCCACCAATGCCTTCTTGTCTCTGGCCCACTCGCCCAGCCTGGTATAAGACATCGCAGCTGCCTTAGGGGGAAGGGCAGCGTAGGTTTACCAGAATGATACCCGGACTCCAAGGGTTAATTTATGAGGAGCGATTACACAAACTAGGATTGTATTCCCTGGAATTTAGAAGGTTAAGGGGTGATTTGATCGAAGTTTTCAAGATATCAAGGGGAACAGACAGGGTAGATAGAGAGAAACTATTTCCACTGCTGGGGGAACCTCGGACTAGGGGACATAGTCTAAAAATTAGAGCCAGGCCTTTCAGGAGTGAAGTTAGGAAACAAATACTTGCAAAGTTTGGAACTTTCTTCTGCAAACGGCAATTGATGCAAAGTCAATTGTTAATTTTAAAACTTAGATTGATAGATTTTTGTTAACCAAAGGTATGAACAGATATGGGCCAAAGGCTGGTATATGGAGTTAGGTCGCAGATCAGCCATGATCTCATTGAATGGCGGAACAGGCTCGAGGGGCTGAATGGCCTACCCCTGTTCCTATGTTCCTCTTACAGTGAGAGCGTCTCAGGGAATATTTCCTGCAGGTTGGGTTTTGCCAATCTTCTCTGTCCTCCAAAAAACTACTGCTAACCTTCTGTGAGAATCGACTAGTTTTCAGAGTACCGAGGAGCGCGTGATTGCCCCAGCTCCAAGTTGTGGGCTCTGATTGTCCAACTGTGATGGTGAGATTAGTGAGAAAGCTGCAATATTTCACACCAAATAGATTGAGGGTGGGTGGAGGAGGAGGAGGTGGCTTCTATGACTAGAAAACCGCATGTGCTTTGGACTCTTTAGGGGTTTTCCGTTGTCAAAGATTAAACTGAAAACCACAGGTAAGAAGCAGTGGTAACATACTCATGCACTCATATGGTCTACAATGTCAGCTGTGCCTCAGTGGGTAGCACACTTGCCTCGAAATCATGAAGGTTGTGGGTTCAGATTCCCCCTCGAAGAGACTTGAGCATATAAATCTAGGCTGACACTCCAGTGCAGTGCTGAGGGAGTGCTGCACTGTCGGAGGTGCTGTCTTTCGGATGAGACGTTAAACTGAGGCCCCGTCTGCCCTCTCAAGTGGATGTAAAAGATCCCATGGCACGATTTCGAAGAAGAGCAGGGGAGTTGTCCCCGGTGTTCTGGGGCCAAAATTAATCCTTCCATCAACATAACAAGAACAGATTATCTGGTCATTATTGTGGGAGCTTGCTGTGTGCAAATTGGCAGCCACATTTCCAACAGTAACTACACTCCAAAAGTACATAATTGGCTGCAAAGCACTTTGAGACATCCAGTGGTCATGCAAGGTGCTATATAAATGCAAGTCTTTCTTTTATAATATGTATACAAGCTATTTACACCTATATCACAGTCTAAAGATTAATCCTTAGCATTAATACATTTATATAGCATGAGCATTCCTTCATCCTGGTGTCAGCTGTGGCTCAATGATAGCGCTGTCAACTCTGAGGTAGAAGGTCGTGGGTTCAAATTCCACTCCACAGACTTGAGGACAAAGTCTAGGCTGACACTCCAGTGCAGTGCTGAGGGAGTGCTGCACTGTCGGAGGTGCCGTCTTTCAGATGAGAAGTTAAACCGAGGCCCCGTCTGCTCTCCCAGGTGGCTGTAAAAGATCCCATGGCACTATTTTGAAGAACAGCAGGGGAGTTATCCCCGGTGTACAGGCCAATATTTATCCCTCAGCCAACATCACTAAAATACAGATTATCAGGTCATTTCTCTCATTGCTGTTTGTGGGAGCTTGCTGTGCGCAAATTGGCTGCTTCGTTTTCTATGATGTGGAGATGCCGGCGTTGGACTGGGGTGGACAAAAATGAGAAGTCGCACAACACCAGGTTATAGTCCAACAGATTTATTTAATTTTACAAGCTTTCGGAACAGTTCGCTCCTTCGTCAGGTAAGTTTAGCAGTGAGAGAATCTCCCAGAATTGACTACACTTTGAAAGTACTTCATTGGCTGTAAAGCGCTTTGGGACATCCTGAGGTCGTGAAAGGCGCTGTAGAAATGCAAGTCTTTCTTTCTTTCTTTCTTTCGATGATCGGTCGCCATTCAGAGGAGTTTTCCTCGGAGTTTGCTTTGTTACCCCCGCCCCCACCTTGCCACTCCTGAAGGATTCTTCCCCTCTGTAAACCAGGCACTCTGATGTCAATTGTCCACAGCCAAGGTCAGCTCACTCAGCGCCAACCTGCGATCAAAGCTGGGCTACAGGACTCAGTTACTCATTGCCTTTTTCAGCTCAACTATTGCCGTCTTTCCATCTTGTATATCGTCCTGTGTTGCGAACTTTTTGGTGTTGTGAATAAGAAAAGGTTTTCCCATGGATTTTTTGAATGTGAAAATGGGCACAAACAGAGATTAATTAAATCGATCGGGTAATTTTCACACTCACAATGGGAGCTCTCAGCTGAATCTTTCCCTCCTTAGCTCAGTGCAGTGAGGCTGCTAAACGCTGCTCCAGGAGGCACGAGCTGACTCAACACAGATCAGCAACCGAAACTGTGGCTGTCCTCATCTGATGGCTTAGTGCCACATAAGGCAATGCATTTACCCATCAAGACACTGGAAGAGCATATGAGCATATTCCCTTCAATGAAGAAGCTTAAGGGAGTGATATAAGTGAGGTGTGTAAGATGATTAAAGGATTTGATAGGATGGAGAGAGAGAAACTGTTTCCTCTGGTGGGGGGAGTCCAGAACAAGGGGGCATCACCTTAAAATTAGAGCCAGGCCTTTCAGGGGTGATGTCAGGAAGCACTTCCTCACACAAAGGGTAGTGGAAATCTGGAACTCTCTCCCCCAAAAAGCTGTTGAGGCTGGTGGGGGGGATCAATTGAAAATTTCAAAACTGGGATTGATCAATTTTTGTTAGACAAGGGTATTATGGGATACGGAACTAAGGCGGGTAGATGGAGTTAAGATACAGATCAGCCGTAATCTAATTGAATTGTGGAACAGGCTTGAGGGGCTGAATGGCCTACTATGAAAGATAAAAAAGAAAGACTTGCATATATACAGCACCTTTCACCACCTCAGGATGTCCCAAAGCACTTTACAGTCAATGCAGTACCTTTGAAGTGCAGCCACTGTTGCAATGTGGGAATCGCTGCAGGCAATTTGCGCACAGCAAGCTCCCAAAAACAGCAATGTGATAATGACCAGACAATGTTTTTTTAGTGATAAGTATTAGCAGGACACCAGGGATAACTCCACTGCTCTTCTTCAATACAGTACCGTGGGATCTTCTACGTCCACCTGAGAGGGCAGACAGAGCCTCGGTTGAACATCTCATCCAAAAGACAGCACCTCCGACAGTGCAGCACTCCACTGGAGTGTGAGCCGAGATTTCTGTGTTCCATTCTCTGGAACAAGACTTGAACCCACAACCTTCTGACGCAAAGGCAAGAGTGCTGCTCACTGAGCCACAGCTGGCATCGATTCCTAAAGGCTTTGGGATCTAGGTCAGTAGAAAATAACCTGAGCAGACAATCACAAGGCAAGAAATAAAACAACTGGTAGAGTCATTGCTCAGATCGAGTTGTTAATTTGTGAGTGTGGTGCCACCTAGTGCAGGTCCAGTTGAATTCAAACAAGGAACAGGCAAAGTCTTGATTCAGCAGAACGTGAAGGGAAACAGACCTAAGGCCAAGAGCGGACTCCAGATCCGGACCCAAACAAGCTGGACCCAAAAGGGTAGTAGAAATTTGGGGCTGTGGAGGCTCAGTCATTGAGTATATTCAAGACAAAGATCAATAGATTTTGAATATTAAGGGAATCAAAGGATATTGAGATAGTGCGGGAAGGTGGAGTTGAGGTAGAAGATCAGCCATGATCTTATTGAATGGCGGAGCAGGCTCGAGGGGCCAAGTGGCCTACTCCTGCTCCTATTTCTTATGTTCTAACTCTCTTCCCCCAAAAGGCTGTGGACACACTGGAGCTTTCAAGAAGGAGATGGATCGATTTTTGTTGGGTAAAGGTATCAACAGCTATGGAGCTACGGCAGGGAAATGGAGCTGAGGTGCAGATCAGCCAGGATCGAATTGAATGGCGGAGCAGGCCCGAGGGGCTGAATGGCCTCCTCCTGCTCCAAATGTCACTGTGTAACAGCACAAGATAGACGGGCTGTTTGCATTGTCCACGGTCCTGCTTCATATCTATAAAACTTGATCGGAAGGACACATTTGATTTTTATTTGTTACGATTAACAACAGTAAAATTCTGATTCAAGGATAAATAAGCATTATTGAGTCACGTCGAAGCACAGAATGTTACAGCGCAGAAACAGGCCATTCAACCCGTCGCGCCTGTGGTGCTGTCCTTCTCCACCTGGGCCACTTACAACAACAACAACAACTTGCATTTATATAGCGCCTTCAACATCGTTAAACGTCCCATAATAAAAAGGTGTCAGCCGAAGCTCAGTGGGTCGCTCTCTCACCTCTGAGTCAGAAGGTTGTGGGTTCATAAGCCCCACTCCAGAGACTTGAGCACAAAAGTCTCGGCCGACACTCCCAGTGCAGTGCTGAGGGAGCGCCGCGCTGTCGGAGGGTCAGTGCTGAGGGAGCGCTGTCGGAGGGTCAGTGCTGAGGGAGCGCCGCGCTGTCGGAGGGTCAGTGCTGAGGGAGCGCGCTGTGCTGTCCTTCAGATGAGGCGTTAAACCGAGGCTCCGTCTGCTCTCTCAGGTTGCACTATTTCGAGGAAGAGCAGGGGAGTTCTCCCCCGGTGTCCTGGCCAATGTTTCTGCCTGAACCCAACATCCCTAAAACAGATGACCTTGACGACACTTCATTGGCTGTGAAGCGTTTGGGACGTCCTGAGGTCGTGAAACACGCGATATAAATGCAAGTTCTTCTGTCTTCCTGAGGCACTTCACAGGAGCATAATCGGACAATGTTTGACACCGAGGCACATCAAGAGATATCAAAACAATCCTACTTTCCTGCTGGCTCTCTCTTTAATTCTCTTCAATATTCCTTCCTTTCAAAACAACTACCCACTTCCCTTTGAGAAGGATTGACAGACTCCCTCAACAACAGTTGTGGCAGATGATGGGGAAAGGGTGGGGGGAAGTGGGTCTAATTGGAGAGCTCTTTCGAAGAGCCGGCACAGGCACGATGGGCCGAATGGCCTCCTTCTGTGCTGTATGATTCTATGATTCTATGACAATTCCACATTCTGACCACCTGCTGTGTAAAGATTTGTTTTCCCCTCCAACTTGCCCTTCAATTCTTTTTTGTGATAATCTTAAATTTGTGCCCTCTTGTCACCCTCTGTCCAACCAGCAGAGGTAAGTGAACGTTGTTTATTCAGTCATAGCCCTTCATGATCTTAAACACTGCAACAGGCCCTCCCTCAACCTTGACAATTCCAATGGAGAAAGTCCTAATTTCTCAAGTCCCTCTTCATAGCTGTAACTCGCCATCCCTGTCGCATTCCAGCTAATCTAAGCTGCATCTGTTCCATTACTTTTATATTTCTGGCTGAGACCAGAACTGAGAGGTTATACCTGCCAGGAAAGGTTGAACTGGCTGGAGCTCTTTTCTCCAGAAAAGAGAAGGCTGGGAGGTGAGCTGATTGATGGTCTTGAAGATTATGAAGGGGCTCGACAGGGTAGACAGAGAGAAAATATTTCCATTTGTGAAGGAGGCCAAAATTAGGATATAAGACAAGATAGTCACTAATAAATCCAAGAGGGAATTCAGGAGAAACTTCTTTACTCAGAGAGTGTTGAGAATGTGGAACTCGGTACCTATAAGGAACAGCTGAGGAGATTAGCACAGATGCATTTAAGGGGAAGCTAGATAAGTCCATGAGGAGGAAAAGAATAGAAGGATATGCTGATGGGGTGAGATGAAGAAGGGTGGGAGGAGGCTCGTGTGGAGCATAAACACCGGCACGGACCAGTTGGGCCGAATGGCCTGTTTCTGTGCAGGACATTCCGTGCAGTTCTATTGACATGTACTTTTTTCTCCTCTTTTTTGCAGGATGTGCCTGGCATAGTTAGTCCTTTTCAGTTTATGAAGCAAAGTAACAGGTAGCCATTATGCTCTTCCTGACTATGTCTGTATCCTTGACAATGTTTCTGTGAAAACATCGGACCTTTAGCAGGTACGGAAGGAGTTTACACTTTTCGCTCCAGTGCCCTGGTTCTGGTTTCTGGTCAAAAATATGAAGATTGTTAACTTAGTTAGTGAAACATGACAATAACTTGGTGGAGAAGTTGAAACAAGAAAACATCAACTCTGTTCAGTTTAACATCCTGGGCTGGATTTTGTCAATGGGGACGTGATGGAGGCGGGACTCCCACTTTTTGAGTTGTAGTCCCGCCTCCATCGACTTGTGGCCAACCCACTCGATTTTCCCTTGATTGACCTTGTTGAGCCCGCCCAGCGGGCTCAGCAGGCCAATTAAGGGCCACCCGGCAACAGGTGACGTCACAGATTGACATTTCATCTGTCAAGAGCTTTTGACAGATGAAATATCAGCATTTGACAGCTCCTTGAAGCTGTCAAACACTGACAATCTGTCCTCTAAGTTAATTCCTTCCTCTCAGGCTGATTTAGAGATCTCTGCAGAACAAAAAGCAGAGGCTGCAGCTTTTGACAGTTCAATGGCCATTCTGCTTTCTGTGCCGGTGAGATTTCTGACTCCCGAGACCTGAAGGGCTGACACCTGCAGGAGGAAGTTAAGGTCAGTAAAACTTTTTTCCACACTTTACACTTACCTTACACACTTACCTCTGCACACATGCACCCATCACTCACCTGCTCACCGGACATATCGACCCCTCCAACCCCTGCAGACCCACCTAAAACAGCATGGTTCGGACCTGTCGGGAAGCCCACACTTCAGGGCTAAAAATAGGGATTAGGCAAAAAACTGCCTGTTAACTACCTGTTAACAGGCAGTTTATTGGCACTAATCCCCTTCCCGCCTCAGGGAGGGATAGGTTCGGGACCCCTGAATCTGCTATTTTCCCACCCCACACGCCTCCAAACCCGCCTCCACGGGTCAATGAAAATTCTGCCCCATGTCTTCCTGTTGTCTGCAGTTGTGTTTCTTCTGACTTCAGCTTACACTTTCACCGATAGACTCCTGGTAATTTCTCCTCCTGCTCTTGTTTTCCAAATCCCTCCGTGGCCTCGCCCCTCCCTATCTCTCTGATCTCCTCCAGCGCCACAACCCTCCGAGATATCTGCACTCCTCTAAATCTGTCCTCTTGAGCATCCCCGATGATAATCGCTCAACCATTGGCGGCCGTGCCTTCAGCTGCCAAGGCTCTAAGCTCTGGAATTACCCTCCCTAAACCTCTCCACCTCTCTCTCCTCCTTTAAGACGCTCCTTAAAACCTGCCTCTTTGACCAAGCTTTTGTCACCTGCCCTAATATCTCCTTATGTGGCTCGGTGTCAAACTTTGTTTGATAACGTTCCTGTGAAGCGCCCTGGGACATTTTGCTAAAGGCACTAGATAAGTACAAGTTGTTGTTGCCCTTGACCGTGTCCGTTCTATTTCCCGCACTTCTGCTCTCACCCCTTCCCCTCCCTCCCAGAACCATGATACGGTTCCCCTTGTCCTCACCTTTCACCCCACCAGCCTCCACATTCAACGGATCATCCTTCTCCATTTCCGCCACCTCCAGCGTGATCCCACCACCAAATACATCTTCCCCTCCCCACCCCCCGCTTTCAGCATTCCGAAGGGACCACTCCCTCCGCGACACCCTGGTCCACTTCTCTATCACCCCCAACACCCCTTCCCCTTCCCCCGGCACCTTCCGTGCAAGCGCAGGAGATGCAACACTTGCCCTTTTACCTCCTCCCTTCCCACTGTCCAGGGCCTCAAACACTCCTTCCAGGTGAAACGGCGCTTTACTTGTACTTCTTGCAATTTAGTATACTGCATTCGCTGCTCACGATGCGGTCTCCTCTACATTGGGGAGACCAAACGCAGATTGGGTGACCGCTTTGCGGAACACCTCCGTTCAGTCCGTAAGAGTGACCCCGAGCTTCCGGTCGTCTGTCACTTTAATTCTCCGCTCCACTCCCACTCTGACCTCTCCGTCCTCGGCCTCTTACACTGTTCCAATGAAGCTCAACGTAAGCTCGAGGAACAGCACATCATCTTTCAATTAGGCACTTTACAGCCTTCTGGACTCAACATCGAGTTCAACAATTTCAGACCATAACCTCGGCCCCTATCTTTTTTTTCCATTTTTTTTTCTCTCTCTCACATGGCAGCTGTCTTTCGTTCTGCCATTGTCATTTACACTTCATCTAGAGCCATCTTTTGTTTCTTAACTTGTCCCATTACCATCTCCTTTTGCCTTGCACCATCATCCCTTTTGTCTCTTAATCTCTCCTGCCTTCCATCCTATCACAGACCTTCTCTTTTGTTCTTTCCTCCCCTCCCCCTGCACTTGCTTAAAAACCTGTTCAATCTCCAGCTTTTTCCAGTTCTGACAAAGGGTCATCGACCCGAAACGTGAACTCTGTTTCTCTCTCCACAGATGCTGCCTGACCTGCTGAGTATTTCCAGCATGTTCTGTTTTTATTACAGATTTCCAACATCCGCAGTATTTTGCTTTTGTGTTGTGTTGTTGTTGTTGTGCAGTCCTGAACTAAGTTACACTAAGTTAAGCTGTGAGAAGTTGCACAACACCAGGTTATAGTCCAACAGCTTTATTTGAAATCACAAGCTTTCGGAGCGCTGCTCCTTCGTCAGGTGAAGTGACGAAGGAGCAGCGCTCCAAAAGCTTGTGATTTCAAATAAAGCTGTTGGACTATAACCTGGTGTTGTGCGACTTCTCACATTTGTCCACCCCAGTCCAACACCGGCATCTCTGCATCATAAGTTAAAGTGAACAGAGTTAACGCTTTGTTACTTCAACTTCTCCACCAAGTTATTGTTCTGTTTCAGTGACTAAGTTGACACTGTTCTTAATTTTGACCTGAAATAACAAAATTAAATGGCTGTCGGATTGTACGTCAAATCGTTGAGCTATGTGTTGGAAGTCCAAGAGTTAACTGGGCTCATGTTATTGTGAAAGAACATAAGAAATAGGAGCAGAAGTCGGCCATACGACCCCTCGAGCCTGCTCCACCGTTCAATAAGATCATGGCTGATCATCGACCCCAACTCCACTTTCCCGCCCGATCCCTAAAGGCCATCGACCTGAAACGTTAACTCTGTTTCTCTCTCCACAGAAGCTGCTGAGTGTTTCCCAGCATTTCCTGATTAAAACCCCAGACGCAAGAGTCAATCTCGATCCATGATTCTTATGACGTATTGTCATGAACTTGGAACATCTGCAACTACCCTCCACAGCCCCTCTGATATCGCTTCCTTTGACCCCTGGCTCACCTTCATCGCTTCCACTGCTACTTTCACTGCTGTGCGGGCTCATCCGCCATATCTTTTACTCCTCTTAAAGCCGATCTAGTGGCTGTGGGGGTAAAACAAGGAATATTTGTCCACAGTTAATGACTTTTGCTTACTGCGTCTCTCAGCTTAATTTAGTTTTAAAGCCTCACACTGAGAATGGAAGTTACGCGTTCAGTTATAAGCTAATGTATTGGCTCAAGAGCTACTTATCATGCCATGCAGATGTTACAGTGCCATACAGATGTTGCAATATGCAACATTGAACCAACAATGTTTTCGTGCTGCAATATGGAGCACTGAACCTGCAATGCGTTAGGTGCTGCAATATGCAGTATTAAACCAGCAATATGTTAGTGTTGCTCTCTGGGATGGTTCACTTGTTTCTAATCTGTGTTTTTAATTGGCGGGGGAGGGATCTACAAGAAATGTAACCAGCCTAACTATAAACAAAACAGGAAAAGAGAACACAGGAAAGAATAAAGTCAGGGAGGACATTGATGGCCAGGGAATAAATAACGTTATAGAACAGGAGTCTAACAAGATGGTTAAAAATAAGTTAAACTGTCTCTTCAGCAATGTACACAGTGTCTGTAATAAAACAGGGGAGCTGGAGGCAATCATGCATTGCAAGGAACCAGACATATTAGGGATTACTGAGACATGGCTATGGAAAAATCAGGACTGGGAATTAAACGTTGTAGGGTATAACATATTTAGAAAAGATAGGGAGGGAAAAAGGGGACGTGGAGCAGCTGTACTTATTAGGGATAACATAATGGCAGTGGAAAAGAGTGACGCAGATATCAGTAAGACAAAAATAGGAATCCATATGGATAGCGATAAAAGATAATAAAGGATCAATCACACTAATAGGGGTAGTCTACAGACCACCTAATAGTGGAAGGGAGGTGGAGGAAGAAATATGCAGACAAATTAGGGAAATTAGTAAAAACCATAGAATAATAATCATGGAGGATTTCAACTACCCCAATATTAATTGGACAGAAGAGGTAGGTAAAGGGGATAAGGGAATGGAGTTCCTACAATATGTTTCTTTCTAACCCAATATGTAAAAAAGCCCAACAAGGGAGGATTCACTATTGGATCGAGTAATGGGGAATGAACCAGAGCAGATAAGAGAAGTAAAAGGAGGGGAACATATAGGCAATAGTGACCATAATATAATATGCTTTAAGATGATAATTGAGAAGAACATAAGTATGACAAAACCAGGTTAATAGATTGGAGAAAAGCTGATTTTGAGGGGCTGAGAAGAAAACTTGGGGGAAAAAAGGCAACAATATTGGCAAACAATGATGTAGAACAGAAATGGGAAACATCTAAAACGGTGTTCCACAGAGTGCAGGAAAAATATATTCCGCTAAAAGGAAAGAACAAACTAAGCAATAATGAGACTCCATGGATGAATAAAGCCATAAGGGAACAATTGAGGGTAAGGAAAGAGGCATACATTAAGTACATAGACAACAGGGGAGTGCATGATAAGGGAGAATATGAAAAGATTAGGAGAGCAGTCAAAAAAACAATTCGGGAGGCAAAGAGGAACTATGAGATTAAATTATCAAGGAACTTAAAACAAAATAGTAAAATATTTTACAGGCACATCAATAAAAAAAGGAAGGTTGGGATGGAAATAGGGCCATTAAGGGAGAGACAGGATAATACCACAGGTAATGATAGAGAGATGGCAGAAATATTAAATAATTATTTTGCTTCAGTATTTACCAGGGAGATAGAACAGGTGGACATGACATTGGATGATGAGATTAGTAATGAGATTAGTGCATTTAAAATTAAATATAGAGGATATGTTAAATAAACTAATCAAACTCAAAGAGGATAAAACCCCTGGACTGCATCCACGCATTTTAAAAGAATCTAGGGAAGAGATAGCAGAGGCATTACTACGCATATGGTAGGAAAAATAATGGAATCCCTACTAAAGGAGAAAATAGAAGAACATCTAGAAACCAAAAATATAATAATGAATAGTCAGCATGGATTTCAAAAGGGAAAGTCTTGCTCAACCAATCATATTGAATTTTTTGAAGATTGACAGAGAAAGTAGACAACGGTAATGCAGTAGATGTAGTTCATCTGGATTTTCAAAAGACCTTCGATAAGGTATCCCATAATAGACTGATGAACAAGGTCAGAGAATGCGGAGTCAGGGGACAAGTAGCAGAATGGATAGCTAGCTGGCTTCAGGACAGAAAGCAAGGATCATTGCTGGGACCACTGCTGTTCACAATTTACATTAATGATTTAGACTTTGGAATCAAAAACACAATTTCTAAATTTGCGGATGACACCAAATTGGGGGGATAGTCAATACTGAGGAGGACGGCAACAAATTACAGGAGGACATTAATAAACTTGCCAAATGGGCATATAATTGGCAAATGAAGTTCAACACAGATAAATGTGAGGTATTACATTTTGGTAGGAAGAATAGGGAGGTCACTTATCACTTGGAGGGTGCGAGTCTAGGTGGGGTAGAAGAACAAAGGGATCTCGGAGTACAAATACACAAATCACTAAAAGTTGTGACACAGGTTAGCAAGGCCATAAAAAAAGCAAACCAAGCACTAGGATTTATTTCTAGAGGTATAGAATTGAAAAGTAGGGAAGCTATGCTAAACCTGTATTGAAATGAGAAGTCGCACAACACCAGGTTATAGTCCAACAGATTTATTTAATTTTACAAGCTTTCGAAGCAGTTCGCTCCTTCGTCAGGTAAGTTAGCAATGAGAGAATCTCCCAGAATTCACAATTTAAACCCAGACAAAATCTATTCACATTATTCCCTACAACAAAGAGCACAGCCAAGACAATGAGATGTGTCCCAGGGGGTCCAACATGTCAAACCACCTGCTGGCTGCATATCCTGTCAATTTGTGTTCTTGTGTTAGTCTTTTTAAAAAAAAAAACACCTGGGAAGACCGGCCATGATGTCAAGTCACGTTCTGTATCGTGACATGAACCCGATATCGCGATTGAGGCCATCCTCATGAGTGCAGAACTTGGCTATCAGTTTCTGCTCTATGATTTTGCGCTGTCGTGTATCTCGAAGGCCGCCTTGGAGAACGCTTACCCGCAGATCCGAGGCTGAATGCCGCTGGCTGCTGAAGTGTTCCCCGACTGGGAGGCAACCCTCCTGCCTGGCGATTGTTGCGCGGTGTCCGTTCATACGTTGTCTCAGTGTCTGCATGGTCTCGCCGATGTACCATGCTCTGGAGCATCCTTTACTGCAACGTATCAGGTAGACAACGTTGGCCGAGTCACATGAGTATGTACCGTGTACCTGGTGGGTAGTGTCCTCACGTGTAATGATGGTATCTGTGTCCATGATTTGGCATGTCTTGCAGAGGTTGCCGTGGCAGGGTTGTGTGGTGTCTTGGTTGCTGTTCTCCTGAAAGATGGGTAATCTGCTGCGAACGATGGTACTTTTGAGGTTAGGCGGCTGCTTGAAGGCGAGTAGTGGAGGCGTGGGGATGGCCTTAGCAAGGTGTTCGTCGTCATCGATGACATGTTGAAGGCTGCGAAGAACATGGCGTAGTTTTTCCGCTCCGGGGAAGTACTGGACGACGTAGGGTACTCTGTTGGTTGTGTCCCGTGTTCGTCTTCTGAGGAGGTCTATGCGGTTTTTCGCTGTGGCCCGTCGGAACTGTCGATCGACGAGTCGAGCGTCATATCCCGTTCTTACGAGGGCGTCTTTCAGTGTCCGTAGGTGTCCATCGCGTTCCTCCTCGTCTGAGCAGATCCTGTGTATTCGCAGGGCTTGTCCATAGGGGATGGCTTCTTTAACGTGGTTAGGGTGGAAGCTGGAGAAGTGGAGCATCGTGAGGTTGTCCGTGGGCTTGCGGTAGAGTGAAGTGCTGAGGCGTCCGTCTTTGATGGAGATTCGTGTGTCCAAGAATGAAACCGATTCTGAGGAGTAGCCCATGGTGAGTTTGATGGTGGGATGGAACCTGTTGATGCTATCGTGTAGTCCTTTCAGTGATCCTTCGCCGTGGGTCCAAAGGAAGAAGATGTCGTCGATGTATCTGGTGTACAGCGTTGGTTGGAGGTCCTGTGCAGCGAAGAAGTCTTGCTCGAACTTGTGCATGAAGATGTTGGCGTATTGGGGTGCGAATTTGGTCCCCATGCCTGTTCCGTGTGTTTGGGTGAAAAAATGGTTGTCGAAGGTCAGCCTCGGATCTGCGGGTAAGCGTTCTCCAAGGCGGCCTTCGAGATACACGACAGCGCAAAATCATAGAGCAGAAACTGATAGCCAAGTTCCGCACTCATGAGGATGGCCTCAATCGCGATATCGGGTTCATGTCACGATACAGAACGTGACTTGACATCATGGCCGGTCTTCCCAGGTGTTTTTTTTTAAAAAGACTAACACAAGAACACAAATTGACAGGATATGCAGCCAGCAGGTGGTTTGACACGTTGGACCCCCTGGGACACATCTCATTGTCTTGGCTGTGCTCTTTGTTGTAGGGAATAATGTGAATAGATTTTGTCTGGGTTTAAATTGTGAATTCTGGGAGATTCTCTCATTGCTAACTTACCTGACGAAGGAGCGAACTGCTTCGAAAGCTTGTAAAATTAAATAAATCTGTTGGACTATAACCTGGTGTTGTGCGACTTCTCATTTTTGTCCACCCCAGTCCAACGCCGGCATCTCCACATCAAAACCTGTATTGAACCTTGGTTAGACCACAATAACAACAGAAAATGCTGGAAAAACTCAGCGGGCCAGACAACATCCGTGGAGAGAGAAAGAGTTAACGTTTCAGGTCGATGACCTTTCGTCAGAACTGGGAAGAGCCGGAAATCAAATAGATTTAAGGCCAGGGTAAAGCTGGGAAAAGGGGGAGGGGATAAAGGAACAAAGGGGGAGATGAAGAGACATTAAGAGACATTAAGAGATATGCAAGGCTAGAGGTGGTGTTAATGTGACAGATTAAGGCTGAAAGAAGTGTGAAATCCACTGGCAGAATGAAGGACAGCTGCCAGCTTCTAGGAGGAAAAAAAAGGTGGGGGGGGGGCAAATAAAAGGGTGGAAAAAATAAAATATAAATGTGATTGGAGCCGAGGTTATGATCTAAAATTGTTGAACTCGATATTGAGTCCAGAGGGCTGTAGCGTGCCTAAACGAAAGATGAGGTGCTGTTCCTCGCGCTTATGCTACGCTTCCGTGGAACAGTGTAATAGGCCGAGGACGGTGAGGTCTTGGTTAGACCACACTTGGAGTACTGCGTGCAGTTCTGGTCGCCATATTATAAAAAGGATATAGAGGCACTGGAGAGGCTGCAGAGAAGATTTACAAGGATGATACCAGAAATTCGAGGGTATACATATCAGGAAAGGATGAACAGGCTGGGTCTCTTTTCTCTTGAAAAAAGAAGGCTGAGAGGTGACCTAATAGAGGTCTTAAAAATTATGAAAAATTTTGATAAAGTGGATACAGAGAGAGAATGTTTCCACTTGTGGGGAAGAGCAACACTAGAGGCCATCAATATAAGATAGTCACCAAGAAATCCAATAGGGAATTCAGAAGAACCTTCTTTGCCCAGAGAGTGGTGAGAATGTGGAACTCGCTACCACAGGGAGTGGTTGAAGCAAATAGTACAGATGCATTTAAGGGGAGGCTAGAGGAAGAAGGGAATAGAGGGTTATGCTGATAGATTTAGATGAGGAAAGACGGGAGGAGGCTCGTGTGGAGCATAAATGCTGGCGGGGACTGGTTGGGCCGAATGGCCTGTTTCTGATCCATATATCCTATGTAATCCAATAAGCATTTGCATTCAAGAATTTTGCTACCGTTGGAAAATGGACAGTCAGTGCTATATTGCACTCCTAATCTGGCTCGCTTCTGTCACACATTTGCCAGCAGCATTAAGTCTAATGATGGCAGTAATATCCAGGCAATTATGTTTCACACCACATTCATCTCCATCTGTCCTTATCACTGTAACACTCAATCCCATTCCTAATCTGATATTCATCCAGCTAATTTTTAAAGATATTACTTGGGACAGCATCACCTGCTTTAGCTGAGAATGTATTGTGCATGCCCACACCCTCTGTGGGCGAACACAATGGGCCAGACCTTGCTGGAGCGAGGCATCTCGTCGCGTACGACATCAGTTCGACTTTTCCCTGAACCCTTGCGCTGTAACTTGCTGGGAGTGCGAGCTGATAACGGGGCGACGAGGGCAACAGGGCATCTGGGACCTCGGTGAACGACGGGACCAACAGTCTATCTCCTCAACCAATCAGATTTAAGGATTAATACATAAACAGAGGAACGACGGAGAAGGAAATCAGGTGAATTAGAGTCAAATCAGGTACAGAAAGAGAAATAAAGAGAGGAAAAGAAAGATTGGATTAAGAGAGAGAGAGAAATGGACAGAACGGAAAAGAAAGAACTTTTTTTTTAATTTTAAAAATTCTCCAACAACAATTTACCACCTGAAGGAATGAGATTGAACAGTTTAAATTGTTCAATTTCTGGGCCAGAGAGGTTGACTGGCATTGCATCAACAATCATCACGCCATTAAAAAGGTACTTACGCTGTTAATTTCCAAACTTGAACTTTCTATGGCGAGTTTAATAGGCAATTAATGGGCAAATATCGGGGGAGGCTGAGGGCGAGATGCCGTTTGTGCGAAGCAAACGGTGAAGCAGCGTAAATCAACCAGCAAGTTCTGGAGATTCGCCGTATCTCTTAATCCCCTGAACTCACTGGCCGATTGGCACATTAATAACTGCGTGCGACATTACCACGCCGTTACTTTAACAGCAAGATCTGACCCAATAGCATTTGATCTTGAGTTGCGACTCAGGCTTGTTTAATATCATCTCCTCTCACAGTCCAAGTTAAGTAACCTGTTTGCGTCAGCATTCTGCATTCCTCTCAACATTTAAATAAAAACCTGTATCATGTATCCTCTTGACCTACCTTCCTCTGCTGAAAATAAGGCATTCAGTTTGTCACAACTGTTGACTTTATTAAAAATGAATTGTTCGAACCATGAATTATTCACTTGCTGCTGACGAGGTGCTTTGGCGGAGGTGCTCATTCCTGCTACTGCTGCTGGCTCTGGTGTTGCTGAGTCTGCAGATGTGCGGGATCCCCTTACACCACGAGCTTGCCCAGGCATCGACAACAGCAAGCTGGATCTATAAGGCGCTCCTCACTTAGACAAACATCTCGGAGCAGGTCGCGAGAGGGAGAAGTCACCACCGCGCTGGAAGCAAAGGGTGATCCCGAAGGCACGGTCAAAGATACAGGTTTTCAGGAGGCAACTGGAGGCAGGGAGAGAGGTAGCAATGCAAATCGGTTTCGGAAGAGAATTCCGAAGTGGCGGGGCTGCATAAGATGGAAGGTCAACCTCTGATGATGGAGTGGAGGGAGCAAGAAACAGGCAATAATCCAGATTTGGAGGAATGGGGGTAGTCGACAGAGATGCAGGACCCGAGAAAATTTCCCAGCTAAAGAGTAGTGAGGTCTTGGAGTAACTTGAAGGTGAAGGCCAGCACCTTGAACTCTACTGCCAGGATGCTGGCCGATGGGCAGTGGGTGTGTCGGAGGGAAGTATACAGTAGTGTTCTAGGGATCGCTATGAGGACCACTGCTCTTTCTGATATATTTTGATGACTTGGGTATAGGGGGCATAATTTCAAAGTTTGCAGATGACACATAGCTTGGAAATGTGGTAAATAGTGAGGAGGATAGTAACAGACTTCAGGAGGACATAGACGGACTGGTGAAATGGGCAGACACAGGACAGATGAAATTTAATGCAGAGAAATGTGAAGTGATTCCTTTTAGAAGGAAAAGTTAGGAGAAGCAATGTAAATTAAATGGTACAATTCTAAAGGGGGTGCAGGAACAGAGAGACCTGGAGGTGAAAGTACACAAGTCTTTGAACGTGGCAGGACAAATTGATAAGGCTTTTTAAAAAAGCATGCAAGATCCTTGGTTTTATAAGGAGAGGAATAGAGCACAAAGGCAAGGAAGTTATGGTCAACCTTTTCTAAATCACTGATTGGACCCCAGCTGGAGTATTGTGTCCAATTCTGGGCACCGCACTTTAGGAAGGATGTCAAGGCCTTGGAGAAGGTGCAGAGGAGATTTACTAGAATGGTATTAGGGATGAGGGACTTCAGTTATGTGGAGAGACAGGAGAAGCTGGGGTTGTTCTGCTTAGAACAGAGAAGGTTCAGGCGAGATTGTAAGACGTGTGGAATTACCCCTCGCCCCGGCCAACGGGTTCTAGAGTTCGGACTTGAGACTGATGAGAAATTACACCAGACACACGGGTTCTGCCTTTAACCTTTTATTGTTCCGAAGACAGATTCAAAACCCCAACCACTATTCGAGCAGTTCACCAATAATATTACAGGAAATCATACATACAACCACCCACCGATGATCCGTCCAGCATTGATTGTAGGTCCTCGTAAGTGAAAAGACTGGCCAGGCCCCTCCTTCCTCTGACTGCAGCTTGATCCTCGTAGGCGAGATGACTGGCCAAGCCACCTTCCTCTGACTGCAGTGCTGATTTTCTTTAGCCATTGTGCTTTATACAGCTTTCCTTGTCTTTTGCATTAAATCATTCATTCAGAGATAGTGAAATGTTCCTTTAATGTTGGTCTGAGCTGTTTTGAGCTGTCAAACGTTCACACTCACACATCCTGTGTGGCTATTATTCAGTTTGTCCTTCTCACAGCCCAAAGTTGTTGATTCACTCCTAAAGTTTACAAAGGTGGCAGAAAACCACTTGGTTCGATTCATGAGTTACGTCGTATTCTGCATTTCAAAACTTCAAAGGTTTGACTTCTCACCTCAGAAAGGTCACCAGAGACATCATGCCTACAATACTCAGGGGGTTTGTTTATCTCTGTTGTCTATCACTACCCCCTGCAGTCACAACCATGTCTCCTGCCTTATCAGTGAAAGACTGTTGGTTACATTCACCACTTTATTTCACTTTGAAAAACCTTTTGCCTGGCAAAGCATTTCAAGAAATATTAAAAATTAAGGGTCTGTATATTCTTTCTACAAGATTTAATAGAGGTGTTCAAAATTATGAGAGGTTTTGACAGAGTAAATAAGGAGAAACTGTTTCCAGTGGCAGGAGTTGGCAAAAAAGCCAGGGGGAGATGAGGAGAATTGTTTTTACACAGCGAGTTGTTGTGATCTGGAACGCGCTGCCTGACAGGGCGGTGGAAGCAGATTCAATAGTAACTTTCAAAAGGGAATTGGATAAATACTTAAAAATACTTAAAAATTTGCAGAGCTATGGGGAAAGAGCAGGGTGGTGGGACTAATTGGAGAGCTCTTTCAAAGAGTCAGCACAGGCACAATGGGCCGAATGGCCTCCTTCTATGCAGCAAAGTTCTCTGTTTCTACGATTGATGATGGGCTCGATGTGAGTCTCAATGCTCAACTCAGTCAAATAGAATTGCAAGGCTGCCCACCGGAGGATTCAGCCTGTGCTGGCAGTCAGGAAGGTTGATGGAGTCAGACCAGAGGCACATAGGTACTGTCCAGAGAAGACCAAGATAGCTTCAGTCTTGCCAACATTCAGGGTAGGAACTTTCAATTCACTGACAAATTGGTGGATAGTATAACAAAAGCCCGGTTAATGGTGGCGTGAAAGAGGTAGAGTTGGGCATCAGCAGCAAGCATGTGGAAGGTGACTCTGTGCTTATGGCTCTTGCCAAGAAGTAGCATGTAGATGATGCATAGAAAGGATGTAAGGTGGAACCCTGGGATATTCAGAAGGTTACGATGCAGACACAGGAAGAGAAACCATTTGAAGAAATGCCATTACATTGGATTACACTGGATATGCAGCACAGAAACAGGCCATTCGGCCCAACCAGTCTATGCCGGCATTTATGCTCCACTCAAGCCTCCTCCCGTCTTACCTTAGTGTCAGCTGTGGCTCAGTTAGTAGCACACTTGTCTCTGAGTTAGAAGGTTGTGGGTTCAAGTCCACACTCCAGGGACTTGAGCACATAAAGCTCAGCTGACACTCCAGTGGAGTGCTGAGGGAGTGCTGCACTGTCGGAGGTGCCGTCTTTCAGATGAGACATTAAACTGAGGCCCCGTCTGCTCCCTCAGGCGGATGTAAAAGATCCCATGGCACTATTTCGAAGAAGAGCAGGGGAGTTATCCCCGGTGTCCTGGCCAATATTTATTCATGATGCGGAGATGCCGGTGTTGGACTGGGGTGGACAAAATTGAGAGGTCGCACAACACCAGGTTATAGTCCAACAGTTTTATTTTAAATCACAAGCTTTCGGAGTTACAACTCCTTCGTCGACGAAGAGTTGTAACTCCGAAAGCTTGTGATTTAAAATAAAACTGTTGGACTATAACCTGGTGTTGTGCGACCTCTCAATATTTATTCCTCAACCAACATCACGAAAACAGATTATCTGGTCATAAATCACATTGCTGTTTGCGGGACCTTGCTGTGCGCAAATTGGCTGCTGCATTTCCCACATTGCAACAGTGACTACACTTCAAAAGTACTTAATTGGCTGTGAAGTGCTTTGAGACGTCCGGTGGTCGTGAAAGGCGCTATATAAATGCAAGTCTTTCTTTTTCTTCATCTAACTCTATCAGCATAACCCTCAATTCCTTTCTCCCTCATTTGCTATACTATTCTCCAGAACTAGCTGCACCTCTAGCTAAGCTGTTCAAGTACAACTACAACACTGGCATCTACCCGGCAATGTGGAAAACTGCCCAGGTATGTCCTGTCCACAAAAAGCTGGACAAATCCAATCAGGCCAATTACCACTCCATCAGTCTATTCTCAATCATCAGCAAAGCGATGGAAGGTGTCATCGACAGTGCTATCAAGCAGCACTTACTCACCAATAACCTGCTCACCCATGCTCTGTTTGTGTTCTGCCAGGACCACTCAGCTCCAGACCTCATTACAGCCTTGGTCCAATAATGGACAAAGGAGCTGAATTCCAGAGGTGAGGTGAGAGTGACTGCCCTTGACATCAAGGAGCCCTAGTAAAATTGAAGTCAATAGGAATCAGGGGGAAAACTCTCCACTGGCTGGAGTCATACCTAGCACAAAGGAAGATGGTTGTGGTGGTTGGAGGTCAATCATCTCAGCCCCAGGACGTTGCTGCAGGAGTTCCTCAGGGCAGTGTCCTAGGTCCAACCATCTTCAGCTGCTTCATCAATGACCTTCCCTCCATCATAAGGACAGAAGTGTGGATGTTCGCTGATGACTGCACAGTGTTCAGCGCCATTCACAACTCCTCAGATAATGAAGCAGTCCATGCCCGCATGCAGCAAGACCTGAACGACATTCAGGCTTGGGCTGATAAGTACCAAGTAACATTTGCGCCACACAAGCACCAGACAATAACCATCTCCAACAAAAGAGAGTCTAACCACTTCCCCTCGACATTCAATGGCATTACCATCGTCGAATCCCCCATCATCAACATCCTGGGGGTCACCATTGACCAGAAACTTAATGGACCAGCCACATAAATTCTGTGGCTACAAGAGCGGGTCAGAAGCTGGGTATTCTGCAGCGAGTGTCTCACCTCCTGACTCCCCAAAGCCTTTCCACCATCTACAAGGCACAGGTCAGGAGTGTGGTGGAATACTCTCCACTTGCCTGGATGGGTGCAGCTCCAACAACACTCAAGAAGCTCGACACCATCCAGGACAAAGCAGCCCACTTGATTGGCACCCCATCCACCACCTTAAACACTAATTCCCTCCACCACCAGTGTACCGTGGCTGCAGTGTGCACCATCTACAAGATGCACTGCAGCAACTCGCCAAGGCTTCTTCGACAGCACCTCCCAAACCTGCGACCTCTACCACCTAGAAGGACAAGGGCAGCAGGCGCATGGGAACACCACCACCTCCAAGCTCCCCTCCAAGTCACTCACCATCCTGACTTAGAAGTATTCCTTCATCGTCGCTGGGTCAAAATCCTGGAACTCCCTAACAGCACTGTGGGAGCACCTTCACCACACGGACTACAGCAGTTCAAGAAGGCGGCTCACCACCACCTTCTCAAGGGCAATTAGGGATGGGTAATAAATGCTGGCCTTGCCAGCGACGCCCACATCCCAGGAACAAATTTAAAAAAAATTTGCTTCAACCACTCCCTGTCATTGTGAGTTCCACATTCTCACCACTCCCTGACTAAAGAAGTTTCTTCTGAATTCCCTATTTGATTTCTTGGTGACTATCTTATATTGATGGCCTGTAGTTTTGCTCTTCCCCACAAGTGGAAAGACTCTCTCTGTCTCTACTCTATCAAAACCTTTCATAATTTTAAAGACCTCTATTAGGTCACCCCTCAGCCTTCTCTTTTCAAGAGGAAAGAGACCCAGCCTGTTAATTCTTTCCTGATGGGTATACCCTCGCATTTCTGGGATCATCCTTGTAAATCTTTTTTTGCACCTTCTGCAGTGCCTCTATATCCTTTTTATAATATGGCGACCAGAACTGTACGCTGTACTCCAAGTGTGGTCCAACCAAGGTTCGATACAAGTTTAGTATAACTTCTCTACTTTTCAATTCTACCCCTTTAGAAATAAACCCGAGTGCTTGGTTTGCTTTTTTTTATGGCCTTGTTAACCTGCGTTGCTACTGCTAGTGATTTGCGTATTTGTACTCCGAGATCCTTTGCTCTTCTCCCCCATTTAGATTCTTATTTTCCAAGTAATGTGTGGCCTCCTTATTTTTCTAACCAAAACGTCATACCTCACATGACTGCATTGGGACAGATAGGAGTGATATAATGTGGTTTGCTCGCTTAAAACTCATGTTGACATTTTATTTGCTAAAATTTTCAAAAAAGAACGACTTGCATTTATATCTTCTCTTCTTAGGCAGTCCCTCGGAACCGAGGATGACTTGCTTCCACATTAAAAATGAGTTCTCAGGTGACTGATGAGTCCAATGCAGGACCTACAGTCTCTGTCACAGGTGGGGCAGACGGTGGTTGAAGGGGCAGGTGGGTGGGGTGCTTGGGTTGATGTGTGCTCCTTCCGCTGTTTGCGCTTGGCTTCCGCTTGCTCCCGGCGAAGAGACTCGAGGTGTTCGGCGCCTTCCCGGATGCTTCTCCTCCACTTTGTGCGGTCTTGGGCCAGGGATTGCCAGGTGTCAGTGGGGATGTTGCACTTTTTCAAGTTGGCTTTGAGGGTGTCCTTGAAGTGTTTCCTCTGCCCACCTGGGGCTCTCTTGCCGTGTCGGAGCTCCGAGTAGAGCGCTTGTTTTGGGAGTCTCGTATCGGGCATGCGGATAATGTGGCCCGTCCATCGGAGCTGATCGAGCGTGGTCAAAGCTTCGATGCTGGGGATGTTGGCCTGAGCGAGAACACTGACGTTGGTGCGCCTATCCTGCCAATGGATTTGCAGGATCTTGTGGAGGCAGCGTTGGTGGTACCTCTCCAATGCTTTGAGGTGCCTGCTGTACATGGTCCATGTCTCTGAAGCATACAGGAGGGCGGGTATCACTACTGCTCTGTAGACCATGAGCTTGATGCTGGGTTTAAGGTCCTGGTCTTCAAACACTCCCTTTCTCAGGCGACTGAAGGCTGCACTGGCACACAAAAGGCGGTGTTGGACTTCATCATCGACGTCTGCCTTTGTTGACAGTAGGCTCCCGAGGTATGGAAAGTGGTCCACGTTGTCCAAGGCCTCATCATGGATTTTGATAATCGGGGAGCAGTACTGTGTGGCGGGGGTAGGTTGGTAGAGGACCTTTGCCTTACGGATGTTTAGTGTTAGGCCCATGCTCTCGTACGCTTCGGTGAAGGTGTTGACGATGGTTTGGAGTTCGACCTCAGAGTGTGTGCAGACGCAAGCGTTGTCTGCATACTGTAATTCGACGACAGAGGATGGACGACCTTGGATCTGGACTGGAGGCGACGGAGGTTGAACAGTTTCCCGTTTGTTCTGTAGATTAGCTCCACTCCAGCAGGGAGCTTACTGAGGGTGAGATGGAGCATTGCAGCCAGGGAGATCGAGAAGAGCATTGATGCGATGACACAGCCTTGCTTGACCCCGGTCCGTACGTGAATTGGGTCTGTGGTGGATCCATTGGTCAGGATCACGGCTTGCATGTTGTCGTGAAGCAGGCGGAGAATGGTGACAAACTTTTGAGGCAGCAGAATTTGAGGAGGGCACTCCATAACCCTTCACGGTTGACGGTGTCGAAGGTCTTTGTGAGGTCAAAGAAGGCCATGTACAGCGGTTGGTGCTGTTCCCTGCATTTCTCTTGTAGTTGACGCGCGGTGAAGATCATGTCCATTGTGCCCCTTAGTGGGCGGAATCCGCATCGCAACTCTGGGAGGAGCTCTTCAGCCACTGGGAGAAGGCGATTGAGGAGGATTCTTGCGATGACTTTCCCTGTGGCAGACAGCAGGGAGACTCCTCTGTAATTACCGCAATCGGACTTCTCACCTTTCTTGAAGATGGTCACAATTATGGCATCTCTGAGATTCCCTGGCATGCTCTCCTCCTTCCAAATAAGAGAAATGAGTTCATGTATTCGCGCCAATCGTGCTTCTCCGCCATGTCTTAGCGCCTTGGCGGGGATTCCATCTGCTCCTGAGGCCTTGTTGTTCTTCAGTTGTCGGATGGCCTTTTCAACCTCATGCCGGGCTGGGGTTGTGCTGAGGTGGTGGCGGGTAGCATGCTGCGGGATGGAGCTGAGGACACTCGCGTCGAAGACAGAGTCTCAGTTAAGATGATCTTAGAAGTGCTCCTTCCAGCGGGCACTGACTGCCTCTCTGTCCTTGATGAGTATCTCTCCATTCTTGGCCCGCAGTGGGGTAGGACCTTGGCTGCTTGGGCCGTAGGTGGTCTTGACTGCGCTAAAGAATCCACGCACATCGTGGTTGTCGGCTAGCTGCTGGATCTCCTGCGCTTTCTCCACCCACCATCTGTTCTTTAGGTCGCGAGTTTTTTGTTGGACCTCGGCCTTCAGGCGTCTGTAGAGCTGCTTTCTTGCTCTCGAGGTGTGTTGCTGTTTCCAGATCAGGAATGCCTTACGCTTGCGGCTTATTAGCTCCTGGATCTCCTGGTCGTTCTCGTCGAACCAGTCTTGGTGTTTCCTAGTCGAGTGACCGAGCGTCTCTTCACAGGTGCATTTATACAGCACCTTTCACAACCTCGGAACATCCCAAAGCACTTTACAGCCAATGCAGTACTTTTGAAGTGTCGTCACTGTTGTAATGTCGGAGACAGTGAAGTCTTGTCATCAGGTTCATTAAGTGCAGTTAGAACGAATGCAGGAAAAAGTGATGCCCAGGCTAATTTGCTGTAATGTTGTGTGCTCCAGTTATTGGGCATTAATACGTGGTCCTCTTGTTGCTGCAACCACTATCAGAACTGGTGAGAGTCCAGTAACCACCAACACTCCACCCCAGTGGTGCTGAGCTCACAAGCTCCTCTCCAGATCAACTTCAGTTTGGAAATGCCAAATCTATAATTGCAGTGCTGGCTGTTGAAGTACTGACTGCTGCGGAACTGAGTGATGCAATGGGCTTCACATTGGCTTTTCACCTTGTGGAACTAGGTTGAAATGAGATCAAATTCTTCTCGGCTCCGATATGGAATGAATTTGGAAAGTCTCCATCGAATTCCGAGCGAGCACAGTCCCACAGCACAAAACTGTACAATAGCAAGGAAGTTATGCTGAACCTTTATAAAAGACTGGTTCGGCCCCAGCTGGAGCATTGTGTCCAATTCTGGGCACCGCACTTTCGGAAGAATGTCAAGCTCTTGGAAAAAGAAAAGAAAGACTTGCATTTCTATAGCGCCTTTCATGACCATCGGACGTCTCAAAGTGCTTTACAGCCAATGAAGTACTTCGGAAGTGGAGTCACTGTTGTAATGTGGAAAACATGACAGCCAATTTGCGCACAGCAAGGTCCCACAAACAGCAATGTGATAATGACCAGATAATCTGTTTTTACAGAAGAGATTTACCAGAATGGGACCAGGGATGAGGGACTTCAGTTATGCGGAGAGACTGGAGAAGCTGGGGTCGTTCTCCTTTAGAGCAGAGAAGACTAAGAGGTTTGGATGAACGGTTTTGATAGAGTAAATAACGAGAAACTGTTTCCAGTGGCAGGAGGGTCGGTAACCAGAGGTCACAGATTTAAGGTGATTGATGTTAAAGAACCAGAGGCGACATGAGGAAACATTTTATTGCGCAGTGAGTTGTGATCTGGAACGCGCTGCCTGAAAGGGTGGTGGAGGCAGATTCAACAGTAACTTTCAAAAGAGAATTGGATAAATACTTGAAGAATTTATAGGGCTATGGGGAAAGGGCAGGGGAGTGGGACTAATTGGAGAGCTCTTTCAAAGAGCCGGCACAGGCACGATGGACCGAATGGCCTCCTTCTGTGATGTATCATTCTAGGATTGGGAAGGACGATTGGCGTGGGAAATGAAATGAATGCTCTGCTGGTACAGTAGATGGCGCTCTCCTGAGTTTGGAGCTGAGTGACACTCGAGACAGAACACAGAGAGCATTAACTTTGCAATAGCAAAATACTGCGGATGCTGGAAATCTGAAATAACAACAGAAAATGCTGGAAATACTCAGCAGGCCAGGCAGCATCCGTGGAGAGAGAAACAGAGTTAACGTTTCAGGTCTGGGACCCTTCATCAGAACTGGAAAAAGCTTGAGATGTAACAGATATTAAGCAGGTGCAGAGACAGGGCGGGGGGGTGGGGTGGCGGGGGGGGGGCGGTGGCGGAGGGGGGGGCGGGCGGGGGGGGGGTGGGGTTTAGGAGGGGAGGAATGAATTGAAGGAATATACTGTGCTTATGTAAGAGGCAGGAAAGATAAAATGTTGCAAATGGGAATGGCAAAACCATACAGCATGAAAAATAGGGGCAGGGGTTACAGTTTGAAATTGTTCAACTCAATGTTGAGTCCAGAAGGCTGTAAAGTGCCTAATCGAAAGATGAGGTGCTGTTCCTCGAGCTTACATTGAGCTTCATTGGAACAATGTAATAGGCCGAGGACAGAGAGGTCAGAGTGGGAGTGGAGCGGAGAATTAAAGTGACAGGCGACCGGAAGCTCGGGGTCACCCTTACGGACTGAACGGAGGTGTTCCGCAAAGCGGTCGCCCAATCTGCATTTGGTCTCCCCAATCCAGCCGCGCTGTTCCTTGTAATGCTTAATGCTGGCCCACAAATGACCAGATTTATTGGCCCGGAAGTTTGCGGTCGGGATGACGGCGAAATGGCAGCGTTCGCCTTCATTCCACCTTTGAAACTGACCGCAACTTTGGGATTTGCCACAGGCGGAAATCCTAAAGTTGCGGTCCGTCATTCACAGCTCCGACACAGGCTGCGCTGTGTGTTTTCCCCCCCGCCGTCCACCACCACCACCCCCCCACCCCACAGAGCCGGCAATCAGTGCAATCACCCAAATCAGGGAAACGAACGAAAACTTCAGCTCCTCTGCAGTAATTACGCTGTTAAATTCCCCATTAAAAGTTTGACCCAAAGGTATTAGGTGTAACTGGGGTTTTAACAGTGTATTGACTGCTAATCAAAGGTGAAGGGCCTGGAAAACTAGTTTTAATTTTGTGCAGTGTCAAATTTGTCCATTTTAATCAAATTAAAATTTTTGAAGAAACTTAAAAAAAAAGGTTTTCCCATGTGAGAGCCCCAATCTTTGTTTTCGCTCTCTCTAACATTCTTAAAAAGTTAGAATTCTAAGAGCTTACCGGCTTGTTTGTTCGCTGTCTGTGAGAATTCTGCCTTCTGATCAGCTGCTTAGACAGCTTGTTGACGTCACAGCAGTTCACACAAGGGGATCCCCCACTGCACTCCATTGATTTGAATTGAATGTCGGAAAACCCGAAGTTCCCGACACAGGGGTCGTGAGATCCTTGTGCGAAACGTACTTCAGGGCTTGCAGTGAACCCCTTCACTTCGCCGCTGACCACGAATTACGGGCCATTGAATTCAACACAGGGAGCTGCTGACCTCCATCACGCTGTCAGGAAGTGACACCGTAAAAAACTGACCACGAAGCTGCCGGATTGTCCTAAGAACCCAAGTGGCTCCCTGATCTCCTTTAGGGAAGGAAACCTACCGTCCTTACCCGGTCTGGGCCTATACACGACTCCAGTCCCTCCTGACTGCCCTCTGATGTCATAACAGACCATTTGGAAAGTGGCGACATGATAGGTCCAAGTCAGCATGGATTTGTGAAAGGGAAATCATGCTTGACAAATCTTCTGGAATTTTTTGAGGATGTTTCCAATAGGGTGGACAGGGGGGAACCAGTAGATGTGGTGTATTTGGACTTTCAGAAGGCCTTCGACAAGGTCCCACACAAGAGATTGGTGAGCAAAGTTAAAGCACATGGGATTGGGGGTAATGTGTTGACGTGGATTGAGAACTGGTTGGCACACAGGAAACAAAGAGTAGGAGTAAATGGGTACTTTTCAGAATGGCAGGCAGTGACCAGCGGGGTACCGCAGGGTTCGGTGCTGGGACCCCAGCTGTTTACATTATATATTAATGATTTGGACGAAGGGATTAAATGTAATATCTCCAAATTTGCGGATGACACTAAATTGGGAGGCAGTGTGAACAATGAGGAGGATGCTAGGAGGCTACAGAGTGACTTGGACAGGTTGGGTGAATGGGCAAATGTATGGCAGATGAAGTACAATGTGGATAAATGTGAGGTTATCCACTTTGGTGGTAAAAATAGAGAGGCGGACTATTACCTGAATGGTGGCAGATTAGGGAAAGGGGCGGTGCAACGAGACCTGGGCGTCATGGTACATCAGTCACTGAAGGTGGGAATGCAAGTGCAGCAGGCAGTCAAGAAAGCAAACGGAATGATGGCCTTCATAGTAAGGGGATTTGAGTACAGGAGCAGGGAGGTGATGCTGCAGTTGTACAAGGCCTTGGTGAGGCCACACCTGGAGTATTGTGCACAGTTTTGGTCTCCTAACTTAAGGAAGGACATTCTTGCTATTGAGGGAGTGCAGCGAAGGTTCACTAGATTGATTCCTGGGATGGCCGGACTGACATATCAAGAAAGATTGGGTCAACTGAACTTGTATCCTCTGGAGTTCAGAAGAATGAGGGGGGATCTTATAGAGACATTTAAAATCCTGACTGGTTTAGACAAATTAGATGCGGGCAGAATGTTCCCAATGTTAGGGAAAACTAGAACCAGGGGTCACAGTCTAAGGATTAAGGGGAAGCCATTTAAGACTGAGCTGAGGAGGAACTTCTTCACCCAGAGAGTGGTGAATCTATGGAATTCTCTTCCACAGAAGGTTGTTGAGGCCAGTTCGCTAAATATATTCAAAAGGGAGTTAGATATAACACTCACAACTAGGGGGATCAAGGGGTATGGCGAGAAAGCAGGAATGGGGTACTGAGGTAGCATGTTCAGCCATGAACGCATTGAATGGCGGTGCAGTCTCGAAGGACCGAATGGTTTACTTCTGTACCTATTTTCTATGTTTCTATGTTTCTATGAAGTGCAACGAGTGAAATATCTCATTTAGTCAGCTGTGTAAAATAGAAGCTTGCACCAATGAATAAATTCAAGTTGTATAAATTTAAATAAACTTTCTTCACACTGTTGTGGCTGCTGTGAGGTGCTTCTGGATAACTGCCTAAAGTTGCCAGGGGGCATTAAAAAGGTCACTTCCCTTGCTACAAGCTCAACACAAAAGTTGACAAAAGCACTAAAGCGATCTGGATCTCGAGTCACTTCAGAAAGAAAGAGAAAAACTTGCATTTATATAGCGCCTTTCATGATGTCCCAAAGCGTTTTACAGCCAATGAAGTACTTTTGAAGTGTGGTCATTGTTGTAATGTAGGAAACGCGGCAGCCAATATGAGCACAGCAAGCTCCCACAAACAGATAATCTGTTTTTGTGATGTTGATTGAGGGATAAATATTGGCCAGGACACCAGGGATAACTCCCCTGCTCTTCTTCAAAATAGCGCCACAGGATCTTTTACATCCACCTGAGAGAGCCTCCGTTTAATATCTTATTCGAAAGATGTCACCTCTGACAGTGCAGCACACCCTCAGTACTGCACTGGAGTGTAAGCCTAGATTTTTGTGCTCAAGTCTCTGGAGTGGGACTTGAACCTACAACCTTCTGACTCAGAGGCAAGGGTGCTACCCACTGAGCCACAGCAGACAGGGAACAGTGGTACTTTTTTTCCTGTCTAATTTGTGGAATAATGAAAATGGTAGTGGTCAGGGACCTCGTTCGATGTTTCTGCCGCTGCTGCTGTTTGGTGGCCCAGCGCTGTCACCAGTGAAAAGGGATTAAAAGACACAACTTGGGGAAAGGGAAATCTCGGGGATGGAGTGTAGAATACCAACTGTATTAAAAATAAGTGTTAAAATACACAAATATGCTCCTTCCTCTGCAGTCGAAAGCCTTGTTGGCATCGAGTGCTATTCCTACCTCTTGAACACCTGCATACATCCTGTAAGAATATCGATATGTTTTTACATTACTTTTATTTCTCACAAAGACAGAGCAGTAAAGTCGACAGAATTGGTTTAAATCGTGTTCTCGAAAAGCCTCAATGATGGTGAGAGTATTGGCGAGGGATGATTTTCAGGACCAAGTGCATTGTACCATAAAGACAGGCAGATATAAATAAATGGACACGCCTGCTGCCAACGAACCAGATCTGTGTAGAAGCATTCTGTGCATGCGTGCTTCCGGTTCGTTACAGGAGCAGGCTCGTTAAAAAAAACTTTAAAAAGTCGGAAGGGAGCGAGCTCATTAGCGTTCTCCTTTTTAAAAAAATTAGAAACATCATGCTTCCGGTTTTTGCTTCTGCGCAGCTTCTGGTCATTGGCAGCAGTCACTCCGTAAATAAATAAGCCAGGTGGAGAAATATTGAGCTGAAAGAATTATTGGCCTAGAAATTCGCCTCTCCGGCTTGCCGCAGGGGTAAGGATCGCGCGCGCACTTACCTACCGCGCCTGCCGTTGACCTCTGGGCCCACGGGCACTTCAGCTCCTGGGCCTGCTCCAAGAGCCGGCGCGCAGTGCTTGCGTGTCCCAGGGGCGTAGTTAGTGCGATGCATCCCCTGGGATCACGTGGGCCATGGAGAGCCAATGGCAGCAGACCATCTTTCATTCATAGATTTGACAGGAAGACCTGTCAAATCTATGGATTGAAATCGGCCCCAAAAGAACAGCTAAACTTCAAATAAATTTAAAAAAAACATCACATTTTTAAATTAGCTATAAGTTAAATAAATTAACTACTTTAAACAAAAATTTAAATTTTTGAAAAAATTAAAATACTTTTTAACAGTGCTAAAAATAAACGTACCTTTCTTTAAAGTATCGAAAAAAGATAAACCTGTTGAAAATTTTTTAAATTATAATTAATTAACCACTTACCTTGTTGAAAACGGGTCTTGCGCCTCCTTTTTAAAAGCGCAGGTTCCTCAATACTTACCCTCCCGGAGAAACCTGAAAAAAAACCTAAGTTTGCTGCGTGCGCGCAGCCTCTACCGCGCACGCGGTTCACCTCTGAACCGCTCCCTTCACGAGACCGGAAGTTCTGGTTTCCCGCGCATGCGCAGTGCATGCAGGAAACCAGCACTTCAGGAGGCCTTACGGGTGAGTACACAATGCGTACTCACCCGGCAAGTGCCGAATTTTTGGCCCAATAAGATTGAAACACAGGCTTTTCATCACAGCAGGGGGCAGTGTAAGGGCAGGAGATTGCTGTGATATAAAAGGCAATATGCTGCTGTAAGAGCATGCATCAAAGGTTGTTTATAATAAAGCTATGGCTCGGGGAAAGCAAGGATAGGAAGTAACAATCTGGTGTGAAACGCCATGGAGCCTCTCATCTCTGTTTGGCAATCGGTTCAAACAACTGGGTGGTCATAAAACATCAGACAGTGTTGCATCCAGCAGGAAGAAGACCATAAAGAGAACAATATGAAGAAATGCCCTGTTTTTACTTTGTTGGAAAGAAAGATAACTCTTGCTACCTTCAAGACCCGGTGGCATGAACAGGCTTGAAGAAACCATCTTCACACGTCATCATTAAATCCACACACGTGAGTTTTGGACACGAGGCTAATGTGCGCTGTTCTGTATGGGTATTTAGGGTGCTCAAGATTAATGTTATGTCAATAATAAATGAAACAAATTATCAAACATATTACTGCCTCGAGCTCTATTAATCTGTTGAAAGGGTAAAGGACTTATCCAACGCATCCAACAAGTCTGGAGTCCGCTTAGTGTCCTTGCGTCATTTTACTCACACCTATCCCAACGCAACCATCACTTCTCCTTCATCCACTTCTCTTCTCTCCCCCCAGAAGGTCACCTCCACAGTCCCTCAAAGCTCCTATTTGCCTCCGCCACTCCTTTTCCTCATTTATATGTTGCCTCACGGTCGACGTGTCTGTAGAAATGGAGGCAGTTTCCACATGTTTGCTGATGACTCCTCTCTTCCATCACTCTCCATCACTCATACTTTGCGTCTGTCTTCACAAAAGAGAGGGTCGATGCAGGCATTGTAGTTAAGGAGGAGGAGTGTGAAATATTAGATGAGATAAACATAGTGAGCGAGGAAGTATTCAGGGGTTTAGCATCTTTGAAAGTAGATAAATCGCCAGGCCTGGATGAAATGTATCCCAGGCTGTGAAGAGAAGCAAGGGAGGAAATAGCGGAGGCTCTGACCCTAATTTTCCAATCCTCTCTGGCTACAGGCATGATGCCGGAGGACTGGAGGACTGCTAACGTTGTATCGTATTTAAAAAGGGAGAAAGGGATACACCGAGTAATTACAGGCCAGTCAGCCTAACCTCGGAGGTGGGCAAATAATTGGAAAACATTTTGAGGGACAGTGTTAATCATCATTTAGAAAGGCATGTAATAATCAAGGACAGTCAGCATGGATTTGTTAAGGGAAGGTCCTGTCTGACTAACTTGACAGAATTTTTTGAGGAGGTAACAAGGAGGGTCGATGAGGGTAGTGTTTGATGTAGTCTACATGGATTTTAGCAAGGCTTTTGACAAGGTCCCACATTGCAGACTGGTCAGAAAAGTAAAAGCCCTTGGGATCCAAGGGAAAGTGGCAAGTTGGATCCAAGATTGGCTCAGAGGCAGGAAGCAAAGGGTAATGGTCGACAGGTGTTTGTGTGACTGGAAGGCTGTTTCCAGAGGGGTTCCGCAAGACTCAGTACTAGGTCCCTTGCTTTTTGTGGTATTTATCAATGATTTAGACTTCAATGTAGGGGGCATGATTAAGAAGTTTGCAGTTGATACAAAAATTGGCTGTGTGGTTGATAGTGAGAAAGAAAGCTGTAGACTGCAGGAAGATATCAATGGACTGGTCAGAAAAGTGGCAAATGGAATTCAATCCAGAGAAGTGTGAGGTAATGCATTTGGGGAGGGCAAACAAGGCAAGGGAATACACAATAAATGGTAGGATAATGAGAAGTGCAGAAGATCAGAGGGACCTTGGAGTGCATGTCCACAGATCCCTGAAGGTAGCAGGACACGTAGATAAGGTGGTTAAGAAGGCATACGGGATACTTTCCTTTATTAGCCGAGCCATAGAATATAAGAACAGGGAGGTTATGCTAGAACTGTAAAAAAACATGAGTTAGGCCATAGCTAGAGTACTGCGTCACCACATTACAGGAAAGATGTGATTGCGCTAGAGAGGGTACAGAGGAGATTTATGACGATGTTGCCAGGACTGGAGAATTTTAGCGATGAGGAAAGATTGGATAGGCTGGGGTTGTTTTCTTTGGACCAGAGGAGGCTGAGAGGAGATTTAATTGAGGTGTATAAGATTCTGAGGGGCCTAGATAGAGAGTCTCATAGTCTCACTCCACGCTACCTCTGCAACCTCCTCCAGTCCTGCACCCTAGGATGTGTCCTTCAGTCTGCTGATAGTGGCCATTCATGCATTCCCCCCCTCTCGTCAGTCAATTCACGATTGGCAGAACCTTCAGTTGTCTTGGCCTACGCTCTGGAATGCCCTCCCCAAACCTCTTCTGCCCTCTTTACTTCTCTCTCCATTGTTTGTGGCAGCCTTGGCTCAGGGGTAGAACTCTCATCTTTGAGTCAGAAGGCTCAAGCTCCCCTCTAGATACTTGAGCATATAATCGAGGCTGACACCGCTGTATTACTGAGGGTGCACTGCACTGTTTAAGGTGCTGCTGTTCGGATGAGAAGTTACACTGTGGCTCCCGATCTGCCCTCTCAAGTGGATGTAAAAAATCCCATGGCACAACTCAAAAAAGAGCATGGGAGTTCTGGCCAATATTTACTCCTCACCCAACATCACTAAAACAGATTATCTGATCACTTATCACATTGCTGTTTGTGGGAGCTTGCTGTGCGCAAATTGGCTGCCGCGTTTCCTACATTACAACAGCGACCACACTTCAAAAGTTTTGCATTGGCTGTAAAGCGCTTTGGAACGCCCTGTAGACGTGAAAGGCGCTATATAAATGCAAGTCTTTCTTTTCTTTTCAACCGACATGGTGAGAAAATTCTCCCTGGGAGCAGAAACGACACACTTGAAGGGCAAATTTACTTCTACATCTCACAATGTAAAATAAAAGCAATCGGCAGTGGATACTTCAGGTACCGGCCACTCTTTGGGCTGGATTTTGTCATTGGGGAGCTTTTGGAGGCGGGACTCCCACTTGTCGGGTTTTAGTCCCGCCTCCATCGACTTGTGGCCAACCCACACTATTTTGCCTTGATTGACCTTGTTAAGCCCGCCCAGCGGGCCAAGCAGGCCAATTAAGGGGAAGCCGGTTACAGATGATGTCAGCGAGTGACGTTCCATCTGTCAAGAGCTTTTGACAGATGAAATGTCAGCGTTTGACGGCTCTGTGAAGCTATCAAACACTGACAATCTGTCCTCTCAGTTCAGTCCTGTCACTCAGGCTGAGTTAGAGCTCTCTCCTGAGCAGAAAGCAGAAGGCTGAAGCTTTTGACAGTTCAGCGGCCATTCTGCTTTCTGTGCCGGTGAGCTGAGGGACTCCCGAGACCTGAAGGGAGGAAGCCTGCAGGAAGAAGTAAAGGTGAGTAAAACTTATTAAAACACTTTACACACACCTCACACACTTACTTCTGCACACATGCACCCATCACTCACCTGAACACCGGACATCTCGGCCCCTCCGACCCCCGCAGACCCACGGCCCGCCTCGCTGACCCTGGCGAGGTTCGGAGCCGTCGGGAAGCCCACACTTCAGGGCTCAAAATGGGGATTCGCCAAAAAACTGCCTCTTAACAGGCAGTTAATTGGCACTAATCCCCTTCCCGCCTCGGGGAGACAGGACCCGGCGCAGGTCGGGTACCCGCCTCCTGGGAAGATGGCACGGAGGCGGGTTGGGGGCGGGATGGGTACCCGCTCCCAGATTCTGCTATTTTCCCGGCAGTCCCGCCTCCAAACCTGCCTCCCCAGGGCTGGCAAAATCGCCCCCAATTTGTGTCAATAAGTGCTTCCTGATCAGTCCTGAACTTGATTTTATAACGATGCCCTTCTATCCTGCAGTTGTGATTTAACTTCAATTAGTGATCTGGACCCATCTTTTCTGTTACCATTGTTAGGGAGAAATTATTTCACTCCAGTCTGTTGATAGGTAAAAGCAAAAACAGTTTATTTAATATTCAGAGATCCCTGGGAGAAGCGTCACAGACCTTGCACCGCCTGGTGACTACAGCTTCTCGACCTCCCGTTGTCAATGACAACCTTTTATTGAAGAGTTGTCCAATCACATAGTTACAAAATATCGCATGATTACAAGTATGTCAATTCAAACTTAAACAATTAATTTGTTATATTCTAAACAATTTATGTCAGTTCAAACTAAATCATTCATTCGTTATATTTCAATTCAAACTAAATAATTATGTCGATTCAAACTAAACAATTATGTCGATTCAAACTAAACAATTATGTCGATTCAAACTAAACCATTACTTTGTTATATTCTTATCTTTGTCAGCTACAAACTAAAAGCATTAATGACGTATATATGCGGCTGTGTAGAGGCCCTGTCTCTGGCTCTTACAGTTGTTCTATTGTATTTTGGCCTTGGATGTCGCTAAGTATCACAACTCTCAACCAGGCTTTATCTTCCACCTGGGCTCTTTATTCTATTTCATACAGAAACGAGAAATTATTTATTTTAATTTAACATGAGTTCAAATGAACTCCTTCACTCCCCTTCACCTTCATTGTCTTAAGTACCTTGAAAGTGAAGTCAAAATATTAAAAACTGCCCAACTCTATAGCAGGGAGGAAATTTGTAATTCTAACCTCAAATAGCAGAGAACTCTCTCAACATCCAAAGCAATGACACCAAATGTAACAATGGTTTTATCAGCAAAGTTATAAGCTAAATGGGTACGGTCGCATAGTGGTTATGTTGCTGGACTAATAATCTGGGCTAATGATCCAGAAACGTGAGTTTAAATCCCACGGCGGTAGCTGGGGAATAAATTCAGATAACTTAATAAAAAACTAGTGTCAGTAATGGTGACCTTGAAACTACCAGATTGTTCATTTCTGTCCTTTCGGAAGGAAATCTGCCGTCCTTACCTGGTCTGGCCTACATGTGATTCCAGTGTGGTTGACTCTGAAATGCAAGCCACTCAGTTGTACCAAAACCGCTACAAAAAAGTATACATGCCTTCAACACACAGATTGCAGCGATGGACAATAAATGCTGACCTTGCCAGCAACGCCCACAGTCCGTGAATTAATAATAAAGTTTGGGCCAGCAGCAACTAGTTAATTAAAACCAGTAAATACTGGACATGCATGAACGAATAAAAAAAAATTGCGATTTTCTTCTGTTGTTCTGCAAAGGTAGCAATTCACAAAATAAACACAGATGCTCAGCCCATCTAACTTATCCTTCCATCGAAACCTTACATCGAACTGAACGATTCCAGAGTTTCTGCCTCCATTGACCTGCCCACAAGACCATCCCAGGTATCAGTCAAGCTTGGTGCAAACTTGCTATGGAGCCATTTCCCTTTATTCTGTGGTTGTTTTTTTTTATCATTCTCGGAATGTGGGCACCGCTGGGCAAGGCCGACATTTATTGTCCATCCCTGGTTACCCCGAGAAGGTGGTGGTGGGCCTTCTTCTTGAACCAGTTTGACACAACTGAGTGGCTTGCTGGGCCACTTCAGAGGGCAGTTAGGAGTCAAATCACGTTGTGGTTCAACTTGACATTGTGCTCTGGGTTAACCTTTCTTGTTCCTCTCAGTGTCTCACAGACTTTGAAAGACCCCTTTATTTATGTGAGAAGTCGCACAACACCAGGTTATAGTCCAACAGTTTTATTTGAAATCACAAGCTTTCGGAGCGCTGCTCCTTCATCAGGTGAAGTGAAGAGATGCATATAGTCACAGCGTATATAGTCAGAGAACACTGCCAGGTGATTACAGTTAATCTTTCTAACTGCCCTTTATCACACCTCGGCAGAGAGATAATCACGGCAATCAAAGGTGTGGATGGTGTCCAAACAGGTCAGTCAGGAAAACATTACATCAAAGACAATGAGGTGGGGTCACAAGGGGTCGAATGTGGCAGATGCTGGGGTCTGTATGGAAAACAAAAAACTTTTTTTGCTGGAAATCACGTGATTATCTCTCTGCCAAGGTGTGATAAAGGGCAGTTAGAAAGATTAACTGTAATCATCTGGCAGTGTTCTCTGACTATATATGCTGTGACTATATGTATCTCTTCACTTCACCTGACGAAGGAGCAGCGCTCCGAAAGCTTGTGATTTCAAATAAAGCTGTTGGACTATAACCTGGTGTTGTGCGACTTCTCACATTTGTCCACCCCAGTCCAACACCGGCATCGCCACATCATGGCCCTTTATTGATGGCTAAAGAATTGGAATTTTTCTATCTTGTTCTCATAACTCAGTCCTATGACACTCGGGGGGGACAAAAATGAGAAGTCACACAACACCAGGTTATAGTCCAAGGGGTAAAAATTGAGTCGCGCCCCATTTGGGGCGCTAACCTCGCCGGGGTGCGACTTTTAGCGCCCCGAAAAAATTAGCGGCCCCGCGCCGGAACTTCAGTGGTTGCGCCCCAAGAGGGAAGCGGGGCGCAACTGGAAGCAGCCCGCATCCCTCTTGGGGCGCTGCGAGTGAATATCCTGGCGCTACGTGCCGCAGCGCCATGCGCTGCGGCACGTCGCGCCGCGGTATTGCAGGCCTTCCTCCCCTTCTTAAAGGGGAGTGACCCTGCGCAGCGCGAACCGGGGCCCAGCTGGGCCCCCAGGGATCGGGAGTGCCGGCAAAAGAGCCCGGCACTCAAGAGAAGTGCCGGGCTCTTGGAGCGCAGCCGGCACTTCACGGTGGGGGGGCTTCACGGGGGCCGGGGGCAGGTGCTGGCAGGCGGCCAGCAACAAAAATGGCCGCCTGCCACCTCCGCTTTAAATATCGCCGCCCCGGCCGCACGTACGCCTCCCTGAACCCGTCGGACATAGCGTCTGGCGGTAAATCAGGGGGCGCGACTGAAGATCACGGCCGGGGCGCGAGCGGGGTGCTGCGCACGGCGATGACGTCATCGCCGGCGGCGCAGCGCCACAGGGCGCTACCGGCTGCCGCCGCCGCTAACCTCCCACTAAATTTTTCGGGAGGCTTGGGCGGCGCTGCGCCCGGGCGTTAGCTGCTTTACGCCCCATTAGCGCCCTCTTAAGGCGCTAACGGGAGGCGCAAGCAGCTGAATTTTTCCCCCCAACAGTTTACCTGTGTACACCGGCATCTCCGCATCATGGCCACTAGGGGGGGAGGGGGAGCCTCCGGTGGAACATGGCGGTTGTGCAGTTCAAATTGTCTCTGAAAGTTTATCGCCCGTTCCGACTCCACCACCGCTTTAACCGGGACCATTTATAAGGTGGCCGAGGAGGACCGCCTGTTTCAGACGGGAGCCTGATTATTAGAGCCCTGTGATGTCATTCGGGGCCACCCCAATGCCATTTTAACTGCTGACGGACACGTCGCGCTCATTAACCCCTGTCGGGAAAGAAATGGAGGATTTTAAAAGGTGAGTTTTAAACTTACCTTTGTGGGGCCGGGAGGAGCAGGAGTGCTTCTTTGAGACCCACAAGGACAGTCTGGCCCTCTGCTGCCCCCTATTGTTAAAATAAACCGGGCCTCAAACTGATGACGTCAGGAGGGGTTGGGGCGGGTGGAGGCTTGGCACTCGCCCCACCTGAAACCCATTCCCGGTTAAAATTCCCACTCCTCCTCCTCCCCCCCAGGAGTCCACCTTGTGGGCCTTCTCTGCGCCACTTCCATGGTTTGGATGTTTCCCTTGGGCCTGAGTGATGGGAACTGAATACAGCACACAAGGTGTGGCCTGACCGATGTACGACACAGCTTCAGCATGGGAGCCTCAGACTTGAAAAGGACGTATATTCCAGTAACGCAGGAGTACACCAGAAAACATGGTTCAAGTCCACAATACCCAGAAATTTCCTTTTGCTCTAGCCTAATATGGCCTCACTGAAAATGCGTCACAGCTTCATTTCAACATTACAACGCAGTTAATTGAAGCTGATTGTAATTTTCCATCCGCTTAGAACATAGAAACATAGAAGATAGGAGCAGGAGTAGGCCATTCGGCCCCTCGAGCCTGCTCCGCCGTTCAATGAGATCATGGCTGATCATCCAAATTCAGTACCCTGTCCCTGCTTTCTCCCCATATCCCTTGATCCCTTTAGCCTTAAGAAATATATCTAACTCCTTATTGAATATATTTAATGAATTGGCCTCAACTGCCTTCTGTGGTCGAGAATTCCACAGGTTCACCACTCTCTGGGTGAAGAAATTCCTCCTCATCTCAGTCCTAAATGACCGACCCCTTACCCTGAGACTGTGACCCCTGGTTCTGGACTCCCCCGCCATCGGGAACATCCTTCCTGCATCTAGTCTGTCTAGTCCTGTTAGAATTTTATAAATTTCAATGAGATCCCCTCTCATTCTTCTAAACTCAAGCGAATACAAGCCCAATTGTCCCAATCTCTCTTCATACGTCATTCCTGCCATCCCAGGTATCAGTCTGGTTAATCTTCGCTGCACTCCCTCCATGGCAAGAACATCCTTCCTCAGATAAGGTGACCAAAACTGCACACAATACTCAAGGTGTGGTCTCACCAAGGCCCTGTACAACTGCAGCAAGACATCCTTGCTCCTGTACTCGAATCCTCTCGCTATGAAGGCCAACATACCATTTGCCTTCTTAACCACCTGCTTACCTTCAACGACTGGTGCACAAGGACTCCCAGGTCTCGTTGCACTTCCCCTTTTCCCAATCTATTGCCGTTCAGATAATAATCTGCCTTCCTGTTTTTGCCACCAAAGTGGATAACCTCGCATTTATCCGCATTATACTGCATCTGCCATGCATCTGCCCAATCACCCAACTTGTCCAAATCATACTGGAGTTTCTCTGCATCCTCCTCACAACACACACGCCCACCCAGCTTTGTGTCGTCTGCAAACTTGGAGATATTACATCTAGTTCCCTCGTCTAGATCATTAATATATATTGTGAATAACTGGGGTCCCAGCACCGATCCCTGCAGTACCCCACTAGTCACTGCCTGCCACTCGGAAAAAGACCCGTTTATTCCAACTCTTTGCTTCCTGTCTGCCAACCAGTTCTCTATCCAAGTCAGTACCTTACCCCCAATCCCATGTGCTTTAACTTTGCACGTTAATCTCTTATGCGGGACCTTATCGAAAGCCTTCTGAAAGTCCAAATACACCACATCCACTGGTTCTCCCTTATCTATTCTACCAGTTACATCCTCAAAAAATTCCAGTAGATTAGTCAAGCATGATTTACCTTTTGTAAATCCATGTTGACTTTGTCCGATCCTGTCACTGTTTTCCAAGTGCTCTGCTATTACATCTTTTATAATGGACTCTAGCATTTTCCCCACTACCGATGTCAGGCAAAAATTCCCCGTTTTCTCTCTCCCACCTTTTTTAAATAGTGGGGTTACATTAGCTACCCTCCAATCCATGGGAACTATTCCAGAGTCTATAGAATTTTGGAAGATGACCAGCAATGCATCTACTATTTCTAGGGCCACTTCCTTAAGTACCCTAGGATGTAGATTATCAGGCCCTGGGGATTTATCGGCCTTCAATCCCGTCAATTTCCCTAACACCATTTCCCTACAAATACTGATTTCATTCAGTTCTTCCCTCTCATTCGACCCTATGTTCCCCAACATCTCTGGGAGGTTATTTGTGTCCTCCTTTGTGAAGACAGAACCAAAGTATGTATTTAATTGGGATCAAGTTGGAGAACCTCCTCATGGTTCTGCTCTCGGGCCTGGTTGAGGTGGTCAAAGTGCCAGGTTGAACGTGGCCTGTGACGGGGAGGGGAGGATGTCACTCCGGCTGCCCGCTTCTCTTGCGTCGCCGTGTCCCTGGAGAGGGAGCGCGCGGTGTCTGCCGGTACACTTGAAGCCTACCGCGGCTGGAGGGCATTGTTGACCCAGGTGGCAATATTATGATTTACATAAAAACATAGGAGTAGGAGTCGGCCATACGGCCCCTCGAGCCTGCTCCGCCATTCAATAAGATCATGGCTGATCTTCTACCTCATCTCCACTTTCCCGCCCGATCCCCATATCCCGTGATTCCCCCAAGTGCCCAAAAATCTATCGACCACTGTCTTGAATATACTCAACGACTGAGCCTGCACAGCCCTCTGGGGCAGAGAATTCCAAGATTCACCACCCTCTGAGTGAAGAAATTCCTCCTCATCTCAGTCCTAAATGACCGACCCCTTACCCTGAGACTGTGACCCCTGGTTCTAGACTCTCCAGCCAGGGGGAAACAGCCGCTCACCATCTATCCTGTCAAGCCCTATAAGAATTTTATATGTTTCAATGAGATCACCTCTCATTCTTCTAAACTCCAGAGAATATAGGCCCATTCTACTCAATCTCTCCTCATAGAACAGTCCTCTAATCCAAGGAATATATCTAGTCAACCTTCGTTGCACCCTCTCTATGGCAAGTATATCCTTCCTTCGGTAAGGAGACCAAAATGTAAACAAAACTCCAAATGTGGTCTCACCAAAGTCCTATATAATTCCAGCAAGACTTCTTACTCTTATACTGCAACCCCCTTGCAATAAAGGCTAACATACCATTTGCCTTCCGAATTGCTTGCTGTACCTGCATGTTAACTTTCTGTGATTCGTGTACAAAGACACCCAAATCCCTCTGCCAATCAGAAGGTTGTGGGTTCAAGTCCCACTCCATGAGACTTGAGCACAAAAGTCTAGGCTGACACTCCAGTGCAGTGCTGAGGGAGTGCTGCACTGTCGGAGGTGCCGTCTTTCGGATGAGACATTAAACCAAGTCCTGTCTGCTCTCTCAGGTGGACGTAAAAGATCCTGGGGCACTATTTCAAAGAAGAGCAGGGGAGTTATTCCCGGTGTCCTGGCCAATATTTACCTCTCAATCAAAATAACAAAACAAATTATCTGGTCATTAGCACATTGCTGTTTGTGTGAGCTTGCTGTGAGCAAATTGGCTGCTGCATTTCTTACATTACAACAGTGACTCCACTTCAAAAAGTACTTCATTGGCTGTAAAGTGCTTTTTGGACATCTGGTGGTGGTGAAAGGTGCTGTCGAAATGCAAGTCTTTCTTTCCTTCTTTTACCAACATTTACTAGTCTCTCACCTTTTAAAAAATATTCTGCTTTTCCATTCTTCCTGCCTTTAATTTGATAAGTTTCCTTTTGATTATTGATTATTTGGGTGTTTATTGTTTGTGCCCCTTTTAAAAGGGGACACCTTTGTTCGATTCATTTTATTTTGATGATTGATACTGGGGTAATCCAGTGTCTCCTTATCACTTTCAATAAGAGTAGAACTGGATCACACTGGGAGCTCCCTTTGAAAGGTCCGTGTGAGAAGGAGCTCTTAAAGGGGCAGATGTTTTTTTTATCATTTTTAGTTTTAATTTAGTAAATTTTTAACACTGGGTTTTTTGTTATTAATTTTCATTGGCATTTTATGGGAAAAAAAGTGCTGATCATTTAAAAAACGGACAGTTTTATCTCGTAACAGTACATAATATTTATGCAAATTCATTGGAAAGTCAATTGTAATTGAAGCATTTACAAAACCAGGTGAACAGGAAAAGCTGGAATCATAGAATCTTACAGCACAGAAGGAGGCCATTCGGCCCATCGCGCCTGGGCCCGATCTTTAAATAGAGCTCTCCAATTTATCCCCATACCCCAGCTTTTACCCCATAACCCTGCAAATTACTCCTCTTCAGAGCTTTTTTAAATTTGTTCCTGGGATGTGGGCATCACTGGCAAGGCCAGCATTTATTGCCCATCCCTAATTGCCCTTGAGAAGGTGGTGGTGAGCTGCCTGTTCACAGGGCAGTTAAGAGTCAACCACATTGCTGTAGATCTGGAGTCACATACAGACCAGACTGGATATGAACAGCAGGTTTCCTTCCCTAAAGACAATGGCCCAAAAATTAGTGAGGGCGCCTTCGTGCGAGGGTAAGGCTTCCCCGCGATCTCTCACTGCGCGTTGGCTTTTTCAGTTCCAGCTCGCACGAACTTGATGTTCTGGACAGCAGCTGTGCAGGGCTTCCGTATCCCACAGGCGCAGTTAATTCGTGCGAGCTGTGGATCACGTGACTCAGTTAGAGCCAATGGCAGCACACCATCTTTCATTCATAGCTTTCACAAAAGTGCTGTGAAAGCTATGAATCTATACCCCCCAAAAGAACAGCTAAACCTCAATTAAATTTTTTTTAAAAACCATCACATTAATAAAATAAGTATAGTTAAATAAATTAACCATTTTAAACAAAAAATTAAATTTTTGAAAAAATTTAAAATCTTTTAAAAAGTTATAAAAATAAACTTACCTTTCTTTAAAGTCTCTAAAAAAGATATACCTGTTGAAAAAAATTCAAAATAATACTTAATTAACTACTTACCTTGTTAAAAGAGGGTCTTACGCCTCCTTTCTTTATGTGCAAAATCTTCCATACTTACCTGCGCGTTCAAAGCACTAAGTGCACTGCGTGCGCGCAGCCTGTAGCGCGCACGTGGTTCACCTAGGAACCGCCCCCTTTTGAAATCACCAAGTGCCGGTTTTCAGCGCATGCGCAGTGCATGCAGAAAACCAGCAATTGGAGACAGAATATGCGAGAGTACACAGTGCGTACTCTCGCGTAGCGGCACTAATTTTTGGGCCATTAGTGAACCAGATGGGTTTTTACAACAATCTGATAATTTCATGCTCACCATTAGTGATACTAGCTTTTTATTCCAGATTTTTATTTAATTAACTGAATTTGAATTCCCCAGTGCACCATGGTCAAATTTGAACTCATATCTCATTGATCGTTAATCCAGACCTCTGAATTACTAATCCAGCAACATAACTACTATGCCGCCTTACCCCTGTCCGATTGCCCTTTGAAAGTTCTGATGGAATCTGATTCCACCACCTGTTCAGGTAGTGCATTACAGATCTTAACAACCCTCTGTGTGAAGAAAATTCTCCTAATTTCCCCTCTAGTTCTTTGGCCAGTTATTTTAAATCTTTGACCTCTGGTTACCGACTCACTTGCCAGAGGAAACAGTTTCTCCTTACTTGCTCTATCAAAACCCCTCATAATTTTGAACACCTCTATTAGGTCTCTCCTTAACCTTAATAAAGAGCTCTCACTATACTAACTTTAACATAAGTTTGGGGAGCGATGTGGTATCTAAGTAGGGTTGCCAACTCTGGTTGGACATATTCCTGGAGATTTCATCACATGACCTCCTCGCCCCGCCCTCCCCCCCATCACTCCCGCCATTGGTCACCCGACACATCCATCCTCACGGAGCCCCGCCTCCCCACGGCCAATTGGAAAGTGAATCGACTCTTCATTACCTGATTGGATTATTCTTGACTGTCAGTCAAACAGCATTTATTCCCATCGCCTCATAATTGTCGAACAAAAGTGTTGAAAGAAATTTTTTAAAAACACAATTTCTTAGATGCCCCTATGATTTATCTCCCGGGTGTTGCTCATAGCAGTGTCCTGGAGATTAACCTTTAATTCCTGGAGACTCCAAGACAATCCTGAGGAGTTGGCAACCCTATAGCTAAGTGAATAACCCCCTGGCCGTTGGAAAGTCATTAAAATTAATGTTGGAGGTTGGTGTTGAAAGGCCAAGCCGTGTTTCAAGGTTGAAGTGGTACAAGATGAGAGAAGGCTTGCTCGGGAGATCAACTCGGCTCCACAGCCAGGCTGCCTGCACCCTGCACATTAAAGAAAGAAAGACTTACATTTATATAGCCCCTTTCATGAACTCAGGACGTCCCAAAGCGCTTTACAGCCAATGAAATACTTTTGAAGTGTAGTCACTGTTGTAAGGTAGGAAATGCGGCAGCCAATTTGCACACAGCAAGCTCCCACAAACAGTGAGCTGACAATCCCAGTGTAGTACTGAGGGAGTGCTGCTCTGTCAGAGGTGCCGTCTTTTGGATGAGACGTTAAACCGAGGCCCCGTCTGCTCTCTCTCAGGTGGATGTGAAAAGATCCCACGGCACTATTTCGAAGAAGAGCAGGGGAGTTATCCATGGTGTCCTGGGGCCAATATTTATCCCTCAATCAACATCACTAAAACAGATTATCTGGTCATCATCACATTGCTGTCTGTGGGAGCTTGCTGTGCGCAAATTGTCTGCCATGTTTCCTACATTACAACAGTGACTACACTTCAAAAGTACTTCATTGGCTGTAAAGCGCTTTGGGACGTCCTGAGGTCATGAAAGGTGCTGTAGAAATGCAAGTCCTTTCTTTCTTTTAAAAGTGTTCAAAGAATTTTTTTTTTATACACTTTTTTATTAAATTGCTCCTATGATTTTTCACCTGGATGTTGTTCACAGAAGTGCCCTGGACATTAGTCTTTAATTCCTGGAGACTCCAGGGCAATCCTGGAGGGGTTGGCAACAACGATATCTCCAAGGTAGCACAGGGATCATCTGCAGCTAAAAGCTGGCCACACATGTATCAAACTGGCAACTGATCAGTGTGGCCAGCACTGGCATCTCAAATGAGTAACAGCAGGAACATGCAGTGCTGTATTTCCTAAAAGTAGATTTGATGTGGCCCCATCCTGTGTGGTGAAGTCAGAAGGTTGCGGTTTCAAGTCCCACTGCAGGGTCTTGAGCACAAAAATCTAGGCTGACACTCCCAGTGCAGTGCTGAGGGGGTGCTGCACTGTCAGAGGTGCCGTCTTTTGGATCAGACCTGAAGCCGAGGTCCCGTCTGCTCTCTCGGGTGGACATAAAAGATGGCACTATTTCGAAGAAGAGGATGGTGTCCTGGCCAATATTTATCCCTCAACAAACATCACTAAAAACAGATTACCTGGTTATTATCACTTTGCTGTTTGTGGGAGCTTGCTGTGTGCAAATCTGTCGCGTTTCCTGCATTAGAACAGTGACTACACTTCAAAAAGTACTTCATTGGCTGTAAAGCACTTTGGGTCGTGAAAGGTGCTGTCGAAATATAAGTTCTTTCTTTTTTAAGAAAGGAGCATAAGGTGTGACAATGATTTAACATTGGATTACATTGGATATACGGCACAGAAACAGGCAATTCGGCCCAACCAGTCTATGCCGGTGTTTATGCTCCACTCGAGCCTCCTCCTGTCTTTCCTCCTCTAACCCTATCAGCATAACCCTCTCTTCCCTTCTCCCTCATATGCTTAGCGAACCGCCCCTTAAATGCATCTATACTATTCGCTTCAACCACTCCCTGTGGTTGCGAGTTCCACATTCTCACCACTCTCTGGGTAAAGAAGTTTCTTCTGAATTCCCGATTTTTTTTTGGTGACTATCTTATATTGATGGCCTCTAGTTTTGCTCTTCCCCACAAGTGGAAACACTCTCTCTGTATCTACTCTATCAAAACCTTTGATGATTTTAAAGACCTCTATTAGGCCACCCCTCAGCCTTCGCTTTTCAAGAGAAAAGAGACCCAGCCTGTTCATCCTTTCCTGATCGGTGTACCCTCGCATTTCTGGTATCATCCTTGTAAATCTTCTCTGTGCCCTCTCCAGTGCCTCTATATCCTTTTTATAAGATGACAACCAGAATTTCACACAGTACTCCAAGTGTGGTCGAACCAATGTTCGATACAAGTTCAGCATAACTTCACTGCTTTTCAATTCTATCCTTCTAGAAATAAACCCCAGTGCTTGGTTTGCTTTTTTATGGCCTTGTTAACCTGTGTCGTTACTTTTAGTGATTTGTGTATTTTTACTCCTAGATCCCTCTGCTCCTCTACCCCATTTAGATTCTTATTTTCCAAGTAATATGTGACCTCCCTATTTTTCTTACCAAAATGTAATACCTCACATTTATCTGTGTTGAATTTCATTTGTCAATTATATGCACATTCTGCAAGTTTATTAATGTCTTCTTGTAATTTGTTGCAGTCCTCTTCAGTATTGGCTGACCCCCCCAAGTTGGTGTCGTCCTCAAATTTAGAAATTGTGTTTTTGATTCCAAGGTCTAAATCGTTCATATAAATTGTGAACAACAGTCGTCCCAGCACTGATCCTTGTGGAACAGCACTTTCCACCTTCTGCCACTCTGAATAGTTACCCTTTACCCCAACTCTCTGCTTTCTGCCTTGAAGCTAGCCAGCAACCCATTCTGCTACCTGTCCCCTGACTCTGCATTCCCTGACTTTATTCATTAGTCTATTATGGGGTACTTTTTCAAAAGCCTTTTGAAAATCTAGATAAATTACATCTACTACAGAACCCTTGTCTACTCTCTCTGGTACCTCTTCAAAAAATTCAGTGAGGTTGATCAAGCAAGACTTTCCCTTTTGAAATCCATGCTGACTATTCCTTATAATATTTTTGGTTTCAAGATGTTCTTCTATTTTCTCCTTTAGTCAGGATTCCATTATTTTTCCTGCCACCGATGTTAAGCTGACTGATTTTAGATGAGATACAAAATATATATGCAAATAATGCGTTTATGCATTGGGATAAATGCAGACAATTGTTTATAAAGGAGGGTAAATGGCTTGTGCAGCCAGCGAAGGTGAGGCTGTGATGGGGCGTGGGGAGAATATCACTGCAACAATGGATGGGACTCCAGCTGATCGCTGGCGCGTCGATCGATTGGCCGGTTCTGTGTGGATGGCTGGGCGCTCGGGGCTCGATTGGCGGCGGCTGGAGTGCGGCGCCAGCTTCCCAGAATGCGGCGCGGCGGCTGAAGATGGCGGAGCCTGGAATGGCGGAGCTGGAGCAGGAGGCGGGCTGCGTGCCGGTGCTGCACCCCGAGGTGAGGGCGCGTTCGGCCCGGGCCGCCGTCTCCTCACTCACACCCCGCCCGGGGGGGTGGTCCCACCACACCTCGCTCAATCACTCACTCGATCCCCGGGGTCCGGGGGGCCTCCCTCGGGGGACTGGGAGGCGGCGGGGCGGCTGAGGCCTCCCCCCATCCATCACCTTCCCTCCATCCATCACCTTCCCCCCAATCCATCACCTTCCCTCCATCCATCACCTTCCCTCCATCCATCACCTTCCCCCCCATCCATCACCTTCCCCCCCAATCCATCACCTTCCCCCCCATCCATCACCTTCCCCCCCATCCATCACCTTCCCCCCTCCATCACATCACCATCACCTCCCCATCCATCACCTTCCCCTCCATCCATCACCTTCCCCCCCATCCATCACCTTCCCTCCATCCATCACCTTCCCTCATCCATCACCTTCCCTCCATCCATCACCTTCCCCTCCATCCATCACCTTCCCTCCATCCATCACCTTCCCCTCCATCCATCACCTTCCCCTCCATCCATCACCTTCCCCTCCATCCATCACCTTCCCCCCATCCATCACCTTCCCCCCCATCCATCACCTTCCCCCCATCCATCACCTTCCCCCCCATCCATCACCTTCCCCCCATCCATCACCTTCCCTCCCATCCATCACCTTCCCCCCATCCATCACCTTCCCCCCATCCATCACCTTCCCCCAATCCATCACCTTCCCTCCAATCCTTCACCTTCTCACCCATCCATCACCTTCCCCCCATCCATCACCTTCCCCCCATCCATCACCTTCCCCCCATCCATCACCTTCCCCCCATCCATCACCTTCCCCCAATCCATCACCTTCCCCCATCCATCACCTTCCCTCCCATCCATCACCTTCCCTCCAATCCATCACCTTCCCTCCAATCCATCACCTTCCCTCCAATCCATCACCTTCCCCCAATCCATCACCTTCCCCCCAATCCATCACCTTCCCTCCAATCCATCACCTTCCCTCCCATCCATCACCTTCCCTCCCATCCATCACCTTCCCTCCCATCCATCACCTTCCCTCCCATCCATCACCTTCCCTCCCATCCATCACCTTCCCTCCCATCCATCACCTTCCCTCCATCCATCACCTTCCCTCCCATCCATCACCTTCCCTCCCATCCATCACCTTCCCTCCCATCCATCACCTTCCCTCCCATCCATCACCTTCCCTCCCATCCATCACCTTCCCTCCCATCCATCACCTTCCCTCCCATCCATCACCTTCCCTCCCATCCATCACCTTCCCTCCCATCCATCACCTTCCCTCCCATCCATCACCTTCCCTCCCATCCATCACCTTCCCTCCCATCCATCACCTTCCCTCCCATCCATCACCTTCCCTCCCATCCATCACCTTCCCTCCCATCCATCACCTTCCCTCCCATCCATCACCTTCCCTCCCATCCATCACCTTCCCTCCCATCCATCACCTTCCCTCCATCCATCACCTTCCCTCCCATCCATCACCTTCCCTCCCATCCATCACCTTCCCTCCCATCCATCACCTTCCCTCCCATCCATCACCTTCCCTCCCATCCATCACCTTCCCTCCCATCCATCACCTTCCCTCCCATCCATCACCTTCCCTCCCATCCATCACCTTCCCTCCCATCCATCACCTTCCCTCCCATCCATCACCTTCCCTCCCATCCATCACCTTCCCTCCCATCCATCACCTTCCCTCCCATCCATCACCTTCCCTCCCATCCATCACCTTCCCTCCCATCCATCACCTTCCCTCCCATCCATCACCTTCCCTCCCATCCATCACCTTCCCTCCCATCCATCACCTTCCCTCCCATCCATCACCTTCCCTCCCATCCATCACCTTCCCTCCCATCCATCACCTTCCCTCCCATCCATCACCTTCCCTCCCATCCATCACCTTCCCTCCCATCCATCACCTTCCCTCCCATCCATCACCTTCCCTCCCATCCATCACCTTCCCTCCATCCATCACCTTCCCTCCATCCATCACCTTCCCTCCATCCATCACCTTCCCTCCATCCATCACCTACCCTCCAACCCTCCAACCTCCTCTCCCTCCAACCCTCCAACCTCCTCTCTCCCTCCATCCCCCTCTCCTTCCATCCCTCCAACTCCCCCTCTCCTTCCATCCCTCCAACCCCCTCTCTCCCTCCATCCCCCTCTTCTTCCATCCCTCCAGCCCCCTCTCTCCATTCCTCCTTCCCCCCTCTCCCTCCCAACCCTTTCCCATTCCCTCCAACCCCCCCCTCCCTCTCTTTCCATCCCTCCAACCCCCTCTCTCTCTCCATTCCTCCAACCCCCTCTCTCTCCATTAACTCCATTTACCCACCTTGGTTCCCTAACCCTTAATACCCTTGCCTAACAAAAATCTATCAATCTCAGTTTCTGGTCAATGGTGACCCCCAGGATGTTAATGGTGGGGGATTCGGCGATGGAGATAGTCATTGCCCGGCACTTCTGTGGCGCAAATGTTACCTGCCACTTAGCCCAAGCCTGCACGTCGTCCAGGTCTTGTTGAATGCGGGCATGGACTGCTTCATTATCTGAGGAATTGCAAATGGCACTGAACACTGCAGTTATCAGCGAACATCCCCATTTCTGACATTATGTTGGAGGGAAGGTCATTCATGAAGCAGCTTTAGATGGTTGGTCCTCGGACACTGCCCTGAAGAACTCCTGCAGCGATTCCCTGGGGCTGAGATGATTGACCTCCAACAACCACTTTCCTTTGTGTTAGCTATGACTCCAGCCAGTGGAGCGTTTTACCCGATTCCCATTGATTTCAGTTTTATTAGTGCTCCTTAATGCTGCGCTCCATCAAATGCTCCCTTGATGTTCAGGGCAGTCACTTTCTCCTCCCCTTTGGAATTCAGTTCTTTTTGTTCATGTTTGGACCAAGGCTGTAATGAGGTCTGGAGCCGAGTGGCCCTGCTGGAATCCAAACTGAACATCGGTGAGCAGGTTATTGGTGAGTAAGTGGCGCTTGATAGCACTATCGCCAACAACTTCCATCACTTTGCTGATGATTGAGAGTAGACTAATAGCGTGGTAATTAGCCGGAATTGATTTGTCCTGCTTTTTGGGGACAGGACATACCTGGGCAGTTTTTCACATTGTCGAATTGATGCCGGTGTTGTAGCTGTACTGGAACAGCTTGGCTGGAGACATGGCTTGTTCTGGAGCAAGTCTTCAGCATGACAGCCGAGATGTTGTCAGGTCCCAGAGCCCTTTACTGTATCCAGTGTGCTTAGCTGTTTGTTGATATCACATGGAGTGAATCGAATTGGCTGACGACTGGCTTCTGTGATGGTGGGGACCTCAGGAGGAGGCCGATATGGATCATCCACTCGGCACTTTTGGCTGAAAATAGTTGCAAACACTGTTGTGCAATGACTAGGTCAGTTTAAACTAGTATTTTGACATTAACTTTTTGCTGCTTTTACTCAGTCTAATTTTGCTCTGTTATGATGTGAAGGTGATGTACGATACTTAACCACCGATTAACGATTTATGCACAACACACACAGAATTCCCAGTAATCTTGCTCCTTGGTGGATCAACCAGTGTGCAATGTGTGTTACTGAGCCTTGCAGACCAGGCAAGCCCTGGCTTCGCTCGCTGATGTGTACAGATTGATATCACTGTTTCTGGCAAGGAAGAGGAAAAAAATTAGTCAGGATTCCCATTCTAGCTTGCCTGCGAGAAACTTATTTCTGCAAATGCTAGTTGAGGACGAAAAAGAAATTAAGACTTCCATTTATATAGCGCGTTTCACAACCACCGGATGTCCCAAAGTGCTTTACAGCCAATGAAGTACTTTGTTGAAGTGTAGTCATTGTTGTAATGTGCGAAGCACGGCAGTCAATTTGCACACAGCAAGCTCCCACAAACAGCAATGTGATAATGACCAGATGATCTGTTTAAGTGATGTTGATTGAGGGATAAATATTGGCCCAGGACACCGGGGATAACTCCCCTGCTCCTCTTCAAAATAGTGCCATGGGATATTTTACATCCACCTGAGAGAGCAGACGGGGCATCGGTTTAACATCACCTCCGACAGTGCAGCACTCCCTCAGCGCTGCACTGGGAGTGTCAGCCTAGATTATGTGCTCAAGTCTCTGGAGTGGGACTTGAACCCACAAGCTTCTGACTCCGAGGCGAGGGTGCTACTCAATGAGCCACGGCTAACACTGTAAGGTTGAACTTGGTTCTGATGCTGATTTCTCATAGTGACAAGTCAACTGCTTCGGGTTGCAAGTGAACTTGACTGAGTGCCAGAGATTAGCAGATAGCCATGGAGCTGTCTTCCATTGTGTCAGTGCTTTAAGGAGAAGAGATTCTCTTCTCCCCACCCCCCCCCATACTTTTATTATTTGTAGTTATGTCCTCACTGTCAAAGAAAAAGTACTGGAAATGGATTCATTCATCAGCACATGAAAGAGAATTAGGCTCATGATTTGAGTCAATACCTTTCTTCAGGACTCTCCAGCCCAAACTTTTATCTCAGTTTTTAAAAATCGAATTCAGCAAAGCTTGCATACAGATACAGATTTTGTTATTTGCAGATACATATGCGTTCTGGACATTTAGTTAGCCCTGAGTTAGAAGTTTTTTTGAAAGGAACGGATATATGGTGTTTTCCAGTTCCATACACGGCCTGTACGTCACTCCCCTGGAATGATAAATGGCCCACATCTGGATGCCTACATGTTTATTATGGGGGTGTCATGTACTGCACAGTCTATGCTATGGCTTTCTTGCCATAAGGAATGTGAGCTGGGTGAGTATGTGAACAAAACCAGAAAATGCTGGCAATACTCAGCAGGTCAGGCATCATCTGTGGAGAGAGAAACAGACTTATCGTTTCAGGTCAATGACCTTTCGTCAGAACTGAAAAAAGTGAGATGTAACAGATTTTTAAGCAGGTGTGGAGGCAGGGAAAGTGGGGAGGGGTGGGAAGAACAAAAGGGAAGGTATGTGATCGGGTAGAAGGCAGGAGAGATTAAATGACAAAAGGGATGATGGTGCGAGCCAAAAGGAGATGGTACTGGGACAAGTCAAGGAACAAAAGATGGGTCTCGAGGAGGTGTAAATGGGAATGGCAGAGTAATCAACAGCTGCCGTCCGAAAAAATGGGGGCAGAGGTTATGATCTGAAATTGTTGAACTCAATGTTGAGTCCGGAAGGCTGTCAAGTGCCTCATCAAAAGATGAGGTGCTGTTCCTCGAGCTTGCTTTGAGCTTCAGTGGAACAGTGTAAGAGGCTGAAGACAGAGGGGTCAGAGTGGGGATGGAGCAGAGAATTAAAGTGACAGGCAACAAGAAGCTCAGGGTCACGCTTGTGGACTGAACAGAGTCTCTTCCGAGTACGTGAAAATCCTTTTCCTGTTACTCTTGCCAATTTCTCTGCCAGCTCTGTTTCCTCCCCTCCTGAGCGGATTAACCTCTTGACGGAGTATGGTTCCATCGGCACCAGTTGCACTCCAGTACCTCTCTTTCAAGTGACCATTTTTCATGTTGGAGCTCAAGATTTGAGTGTGAGTAAGTTGTTAAATCGTGAAGGGCATCACAGCTGACCCTTAGTCTGTTGTCGCTGGTGAAATTGTTAACTGATTTACAACAATGAACAGAGAAAGCTCTGGATCATCCTTCCCCTGCCCGCGCCCAGGGATGTCAACGGGGGTTGCTATGTCGCTTGGGATGGAAATCCTAGACTATTTTTCCCAACTAAATGCAGGAGCTCGGAGGCCAATCGGGGCATCCCACTAGTTGCTCAAGCTAAATCCAACCAACCCTCTCTCACGAGGGGTTTGTATAACTTGGTTAAGGTTGCTTGAGCCACGTGGGGGAGCCCTCATCTTTCGAAACAGTGCAAGTTGGAATGGGATGGGATCCGTAAGGGAGGGGAGTGGTGAGGTCAGCCGTGGCTCAGTTGGTAGCCCCCTCGCCTTTTCAGGGGGTGCAGTAGCATTGTGGATATGTTACTGGACTAGTAATCCAGAGGCCTGGACTAATGATCCGGGAGTATGAGTTCAAATCCCACCACGGCAGATGGGGAATTTAAATTCAATTTAAATAAATCTGGGGAAAAAAAGCTAGTATCATTAATGGTGACTGTGAAACTACTGGATTTTCATAAAACCCATCTGGTTCACTAATGTCCTTTAGGGAAGGAAATCTGCGGTCCTTACCCGGTTTGGCGTAGATGTGACTCCAGATCCACAGCAGTGTGGTTGACTCTCAACTGTCCTCTGAGATGGCCCAGCAAGCCACTTCGTTGTATTCAAGAAGGTGGCTTACTTTCGTGAGGGCAAAAGAAATGAGATCAAGGCAGCCGTCTTGGGCTGTAGGCTATGGTTTGAAATTGGTTTAACTTCTCTTGTGGCAATGTCAAGTCTGTCTTATGCATGTCTGTCTTGCAAACACTCATAATCCCCTCGATCATGATGGAAAGCAACTGCTGAAAGAATTTTTTTTTTCAGTAATCGTCCCAAGCAAGTAAAGCTTGCTAGCATGCCTGGGCTTTGTATTTCAATTGACAGTACCACTTTCCTTTTAGATCACGAATTGGTCCTGAAAGCAGATATCGTTAATTAGTTTCTTCTTCATCTGCCAGAGAATGCACGAGGCTTCGCTAATGCACTCTGCTGGTTTCCAGAGCTGTCTGCCCATTGTCGTGCTTCGTCCATGTCTTGGGTGAGCTGAGGTCAATTGTAAATGTACGGCATGGACCAAGTGTTGAACCTCCGACCTTCCTGTTCTGTGTTGGTTACGGCCACATGATGTAGAGCATTTACTGAGGGAGTGCTGCACTGTCGGAGGTGCCGTCTTTCGGAGGAGACGTTAAACCGAGGCCCCGTCTACTCTGACAGGTGGATGTAAAAGAGCCCGCAGCCACTATTTCGAAGAAGAGCAGGGGCGTTCTCCCCAGTGTCCTGGCCAATATTTATCCCTCAATCAACATCACTAAAAACAGATTATCTGGTCATTATTACTTTGCTGTTTGTGGGACCTTGTGCGCCAATTGGCTGGCACGTTTCCTACGTAAAGTGCCACATAATAGACTTGCCAGCAAAGTTGAAGCCCATGAAATAAAGGGACAGTGGCAGCATGGATATGAAACTGGCTAAGTGACAGTAAACAGAGAGTAGTGGTGAACGGTTGTTTTTTTAGACTGGAGGAAGGTATACAGTGGTGTTCCCCAAGGGTTGGTACTGGACTGCTGCTTTTCTTGATGTATATTAATGACTTGGACTTGGGTGTACAGGGTGCAATTTCTAAATTTTCAGATGGCACAAAACTTGGAAGTATAGTGAACAGTGAGGAGGATAGTGATAGACTTCAAGAGGACGTAGACAGGCTGGTGGAATGGGCGGACATGGGGCAGATTAAATTTAACGCAGAAAAGTGTGAAGTGATACATTTTGGTAGGAAGAACGAAGAGAGATAATCTAAACTAAAGGGTACAATTCTAAAGGAAGTGCAACAACAGAGACCTGGGGGTATATGTGCACAAATCGTTGAAGGTGGCAGGGCAGGTTGAGAAAGCAGTTAAATAAGCATATGGGATCCTGGGCATCATAAATAGAGGCAAAGAGTACAAAAGCAAGGAAGTTATGATGAACCTTAATAAAGCACTGGTTCGGCAATTCTGGGCACCGCACTTTAGGAAGTATGTGAAGGCCTTAGAGAGGGTGCAGAAAAGATTTACAAGAATGGTTCCAGGGATGAGGGACTTCAGTTACGTTGATAGACTGGAGGAGCTGGGGTGGTTCTCCTTGGAGCAGGTTGAGAGGAAATTTGATAGAGGTGTTTAAAATCATGAGGGGTCGAGATAGAGAAACTGTTCCCATTGGTGGAAGGGTCGAGAACCAGAGGACACAGATTTAAGGTGATTGGCAAAAGAACCAAAGGTGACACGAGGAAAGACTTTTTTTACACAGCGAGTGGATATGATTTGGAATATGCTGCCTGAAAGGGTGGTGGAGGCAGATTCAATCGTGGCTTTCAAAAGGGAATTGGATAAGTACCTGAAGGAAAAAAAAGTTGCAGGGAAAAGCAGGGGTGGGGGGCGTGGGACTAGCTGAAGTGCTCTTGCAGAGAGCTGGTACATGCTGAATGGCCTCCTTCTGTGCTGTAACCATTCTATGATTCTACATTGCAGCAGTGACTGCACTTCAAAAAGTACTTCATTGGCTGTAAAGCGCTTTGGGACGTTCTGAGGTCATGAAAGGTGCTATAGTAATGCAAGTCCTTTTTTTTCCTTCATTTAATGGTGCTATATTTTAGCTGGGAGGGCTGGATGCTTGCACAGGGCACCTGAAAGTAGGAAGTATTCCCATCCCTCACCTTGATGAGCACAGAAAGTGCTGCATTGCCTCTTGTGCTAGAGCAAACCTGTGATGCTGATGAACAATATTGTGGATTTATTTTGATTTCCTTATTTAAAAGGCAGCGAACTTCGTGCTGAGTCTAGTTAGATCCCTATGGGTTGTAAAAATAGCTGTGAGTCATTTTGACTGGATCGCTGCTGTTTTGTCGCTTCCTGCAGTTAATTGCTGAGTAGCAGATAGTCTGGGAGCAAGTGGTCTCGGCAGAGGCAAGGTATGTAAAGAGGGGAGGAAGGGGAAAATTAAAAGAGCAAAATAGCCATTGAAGATTATTGGTCATGTATATGTTCCTATTCAAGTAATAAATAAAGTCTCCAGTATAATTTAGTATTCATGATTTGAACCTTATAGGCTGTGACATTCTGACCTCTTCTTAAATACTAGTCATCCATTCCTGGCATTGCATGTGGGGAGTCAAGACTCAATATTTCTCTACACTATAGGCTGAGGAGCTGGGAGGTGCAAAAAGAGCATTTAAAGGGCCAGCACTAGCGAGAGGCTTTAATTAAACTGTGAACAAGCTTACACAGATACTTTCCATTCTCAATATGGACATAAGAATTTACTTTAAAATGACTCCTTCCCCAGCCTCGGTGATAGTAATATTTGGAGCTGAGATGGTGCCTGACTGCAGTGACGTAATGCCAGCTTTATTGCTTACCCAGTTCTCCAGGGAGAAGCGCGAGACTGCTCACATAGCATGAATGGGACAATTATTTCTGCTTTATAAAATTTTGATTGCAAATAAAAGTTATTTTTAACTTGTTTTGCCTGTGCTAGATTAGCAGGGTGCAGCTTAGGGAACAATGGAATATTCAGCTTATTCCACTGTTACAAGAAGCATGATCATAAATCATGAGCTTCTTTGCTGGTCACAAAGACTTGGCGTGTCACTGTTGTATATGTGGTTTGCAAATACTGAGGTCCAAGTGGTGTAAATATACTTGGGTAATTCCGAACGGCTTTACAACTTGATACAATATAGTGCCTTTAATGTAGTAAACCAGCCCAAGGCCCTTCACAGTTCAGCGTCAGAACTGAGCAGAATTAGGAGAATGAGAGGCAATGGTTGAAGGTGTCATTAGAGAGGTAGGTTTAAAAGAGGTATTTCAAAGTGGTGAGCAATGAATCCAGGGGAGAGAGTTCCACAGTGTGGGGACAAAAATGCTTAAGCCACTGATGGTACAGTGACCTACATTGCCTCCAGGCCAGATAATGCCTCAATTTTAAAATTCTCATCCTTGTGTTGAAACCCACCCATGGCCTCGTCCCTCCCTATCTCTGTGACCTCCTCCATCCCTACAACCCTCCGAGATCTCTGCTCTCCTCCAATTCTGACCTCGTGCGCATGCTCGATTTTAATCGCTCCACCGTTGGCAGCCATGCCTTCAGCTGCCAAGAGTAAGCTCTGGAATTCCCTCCCTAAACTTCTCTACCTCTCTTTCCTCCTATAGGTCGCGCTTTCAAACCTGCCTCTTTGACCAAGCTTTTGGTCACCTGTCCTAATATCTCCTCATGTGGCTCGGTGTCAAATTTTGTTTGGTAACGCTCTGTGAAGCGCATTGGGATGTTTTACTATGTTAAAGGTGCTATATCGATGCAATTTGTGTTGTGAAGGGAGGAACCAGAGTTGGTCGGGCAGAGGACACGGGCAGGGCTAGAAGTAGGAAGAGGTTGCCAAGGTAGGATGTAGCGAGACCATCAAGTGATTTGTCGACGAGGCCGGGGGATTTACAAGTCCCTGTGCTGAGGAATGCGGGCACGTATAGCTCGGGGAGGTGTTCGGTGAGTGAGATTTTGTGTGTGATAGGTTGTGAGAAGCGGTGTTCAGGTCTCTTTGGAGTTCAGGAGGCTAGCTTGCAGGGCTTCACATAATCTAAAATCACCCTCCAAATGTCTGCTGATGTGATCTTGAGCAGTGTCGCCAAATTCCAGAAAACAATAACATTTGAACCATGCTGGCTTCTCTTTAGCTTTGACATGTTATCACACCAAAATGAATTCTTCAAATCAGAAACCAGCTTGGGCCATGGGAAGAACATGTGTTATGGATTGCACGTTGTGACAAAATATAATACATCAATATAATTCAGCCGTGTCAGCTGTGGCTCAGTGGGTCGCATCCTCGCCTCTGAGTCAGAAGGTTGTGGGTTCAAGTCCCACTCCAGGGACTTGAGCACAAATATCTAGGCTGAAACTCCAGTGCAAGATTGAGGGAGTGCTGCACTGTCAGAGGTGCCGTCTTTCGGATGAGACGTTAAACCGAGGCCCCGTCCGCGCTCTCAGGTGGGTGTAAAAAGGTCCTATGGCGCTATTTTGAAGAAGAGCAGGTGAGTTATTCCTGGTGTCATGGGCCAATATTTATCTCTCAATCAACATCACTAAAAAACAGATTTTCTGGTCATTATCACGTTGCTGTTTATGGGAGCTTGCTGTGTGCAAATTGGCTGCCGCGTTTCCGACATTACAACAGTGGCGACACTTCAAAAAGTACTTCATTGGCTGTAAAACTCTTAACGTCCTGAGGTCGTGAAAGGCGCTATAGAAATGCAAGCCTTTTTCTTTATCATCAGATAGTTTTGTTTAATGCTTGGCTAGAGATATATTTTCCAGAAAATTGCATTTAGATCTTCGCATTTTCACATGCTTGATTTCTGACAGTTAAAATTTGCAAATTACAATTGATATCTGATTTGTTCGTATTCTCTTGTTGATGCTTAAAACATTGGGAGTGTTATTTACAGGCTGATATCACGCTGGATCGGAGTATCTGTCGATAAGCACAGCAGCACTCCGAGGACCAAAGCTCACTGAATTGGCAAGAGTGTGTTTTTGACATCTTGCCACTGTATCCATGAAAATACTGGTTTCTAAAAGCACTGTGCTCACTGCAGGCTTCCAACAAATAACACCACTTGATGTCAGGCCTCCCTCTTTTTGTTTAGGATGTGTGAAGCAGAAACGTCCTCTCCCACTGGGAAACCAGCTTGCTTGCTGACTATTTGCACATGGGATCTGTATTGGTCTCCTGGAGACCTTGTTAGAAACCCCCTCCAATAAGGGGCTGAAATACAATTTGAAGCCTCAGGCGTGGCAGGTGAAATGCAATAGACATGCACACCTGTGCCTTTTGTGTTTTTTTTACGTCCTTAGAAAAAGTTCATTAATATTTAAGATCTGCAATGCAATCTACCTTCCCTCTTCTTGGCCCCCAAGATAGAAAGAGAGACATGCATTGACACATCGCCCTTCACGACCTCCGTACATCCCCAAAGCGCTTTGCAGCCAATGAAGTACTTTTTGAAGTGTAGTGGCTGTTGCAATGTAGGAAACATAGTAGCCAATTTGCACAGCAAGCTCCCACAAACAGCAATGTGATAATGACCAGATAATCTGTTGTAGTGATATTAGTTGAGGGATAAATATTGCCAGGACATCAGAAGAACGCCCCTGCTTTTCTTCAAAATAGTGCCATAGGATCTTTTACTTGCACTTGCGATTGCAGACGGGGTATCGGTTTAACGTTTCATTAAAGGAGCCATCCTTCCTCGGAGCTGCTCACCCGTTAGCCTGGATTTTGTGCTCCCCTCATTCCAACTCACTTGGAATTCATTGAAAGTACAGATTTAGTGAAGCTGTTAAGATTTTTCACACATTTGATGGCATACTGTGAATCGTATTTAAATTCTAAGATTGGCGACTATATCATGCTTCAATTACTCAGCACTTCAGTAGGATTCCAGAGTCCTGTTTTGCATGATGTGGAGAACTGAAACTTTGTAAATTATTTGTCCATCAGCCATGGCATTGCATATTTGGAGCCATGATCAAGTGTAATCGTAAAATGAGGCAGGATTAGAGCATGAGGGATAATTTGACACAGACGTAATTCAGTCCCCATTTAGAAGCCATACATTCTGTCCTCTTATAATGCTTGAATTTTGTATTATTTGTAATGAAATAGCAAATCTTGGGATAGTTTAGAAAGAAGAGAATTAGAGTTGGTTGCAGCAGAGAAGTTTATCTGCAGTACAGGTAGGAACATAAGAGCAGGAGGAGACCATTCAGCCCCCCGAGTCTGTTGAGCAATTCAATGAAATCATGGCTGATCTGTATCTTCACTCCATCTACCCGCCTTGGTTCCGTAACCCTTAATAACCTTACCTAACAAAAAGGTGAGGAGCTGGAAGACTCAAAACTGAGTCACGACTGCACCAGCACCGGTAGGAGGGTGTAGTCACAGCATTGAAAGGTTACATCGGCAGTCTCCACTGTTAATGTGGCTCTGCAAACTCGTAATCGAAAAAGTTGACACAAAAGTATGGCAACCCCGACAACAGGAATTAAGGTTTTTGTAGACAGGAAGTGTGTGTAGATGTAAGATTTTTAATACATTCTTCTACGGCACCTCCCAAACCCTTGATCTCCACCACCTGGAAGGACAAGGGCAGCAGGTGCATGGGAACACCACCACCTCAGAGTTCCCCTCCAAGTCACACACCATCCTGACTTGGAAATATATCGGCGATCCTTCATCGTCGCTGGGTCAAAATCCTGGAACTCCCTCCCGAACAGCGCTGTGGGAGTAACTTCACCACACGGACTGCAGCGGTTCAAGAAGACGGCTCACCACCACCTTCTCGAGGGCAATTAGGGATGGGCAATAAATGCTGGCCTTGCCAGTGATGCCCACAGCCAAGAATGAATAAAAAATTGTAGCTTGGGCAGGTTTTGAAGACATGAATTATTAAAATAAATTGAATTCTCACCCAAAAGTATATATTTGAGACTGTGTTTCCTGTTGATGTTCTTTGTGATACTTGCAAGCACAAAGTTAGAAATATTTGACTTGATAATTGGAGGATGTTAAATGGGCACCAGTTAAAGGAGCGTCTTAAAGGAGGAAAGAGAGGCGAAGAGGTTTAGCGAGGGGATTCCAGAGCTTTGGGCCTTGGCCGTTGAAGGCGCGGCCACCAATGGTGGAGCGATTAGAATCCGGGATGCTGAAGAGGCCAGAATTAGAGGAAGGCAAATATCTCTGGGGGGGAGGCGGTGGTTGTGGGCACTGTTCCCCCTAAGCTGTGCGCAGCTGCGCATCACTCTTGATTGGGCCGCGCAGTGAAAAAAACGGGCCATGCACTCGCGCTCCCTCGACGCTGACTCAAGGCAGGCAGCTGCATGGTAACCGCACCTCACAGGCAGCCATGTGATTGGCAGGCCTGTCCAGCCACTGAAGTGCGTTGGTTGGCTTTCTCAACCAGTGTTACCTGGCCAGCCAGTGCAAAGAGAAGGCAGGCCCCTCCGATGCACGACAGTGGCTGGACTGGCCTGGCCTGCCAATCACATGGCTGCCAGTGAAGGGCGGTTACCGCGCAGCTGCAGCCTCCAGTCAGCGTCACCGGCGAGAAGCTTCAGTGTGCTGCGGGAGCACGAGTGTAGCCCGAGGGGTTTATTAGACAGTCAAAGGAAGACAAGTCAGTAAATACCTCAGCAACCAGAGTGCTTGTCAGCGCGCAATCCTGGCCAGTAACAAGCGTAGTATTAAGTTTAAAAAAAACAAAACATTTAACTAATCTGCAGGGCTATTGGCCACACTGGTAAGTCCCCTGGGAATCCTTTTGAAGAGGCTGAAAATTGTCTTGCGACGTGGGTCCAACCGGTTTCAGCCTTTGTTGGTAGTTTTTGTGGGAACTTGTTTGAGACGGAACTTCTGTTTGCCCCAAAAATGGCCCCTGATGTCAGGAATTTCCTCATTCTCAGCCTGGTTTATGCAAAGCAGCCAGAATCCCTGCATTAACCAGCCAAACAAGCCATGAGCCAGAGGGTCCAGGCATGGGTGTTAGCCAAAAATGCAAGCATTACCAGAAAATCAGTCCCCCTTTACAAGGTACCCGATTAGCCCTTTGACATCACAGAATCCCCACAGTGCAGATAGAGGCCATTTCGGCCCATCGAGCCTGCACCGAGACACATCCCACCCTATCCCCGTAACCCCACGTATTTAACCCCCCTAACACTAAGGGTCAATTTATCATAGCCAAATCAACCTAACCCGCACGTCTTTGGACTGTGGGAGGAAACCGGAGCACCCGGAGGAAACCCACGCAGACACGGGGAGAATGTGCAAACTCCACACAGACAGTCACCCGAGGCCGGATTCGAACCCGAGGCCGGATTTGAACCCGGGTCCCTGGCGCTGTGAGGCAACTGGCACAACAGTTTTTTTTAATGATTCTTCAGTACTTACCCCAAATATAACTGCTCCCCTTTGTTTGTGGCTCAAATGCTTTTGTGATTTGACACCAGTTTTTGGGCCATTCACTTTGGTCCCCAATTTTAATATGCAAAGGCTGAAACACTTCGCATAAGAATGTAAGAATTTGGAGCAGGAGTCGGCAGTTCGGCCCTTCGAGCCTGCTCCGCCATTCAATAAGCTCATGGCTGATCTTCAACCTCAACTCCACTTTCCCGCCCGATCCCATATCCTTCGATTCCCTTCGAATCAAAAAATCTATCTATCTCAACCTTGAATACACTCAACGACTGAGCATTCACAGCCCTATGGGGTGGAGAATTCCAAAGATTCACAACCCTCTGAGTGAAGAAATTCTTCCTCATCTCAGTCTTAAATGGCTGACCCCTTATCCTGAGACTGTGCCCCGAGTTCTAGACTCCAGCCAGGGGTGAACAACCTCTCAGCATCTACCTTATCAATGGCCTCAGAATTTTCTATGTTTCAATGAGATCACCTCTCATTCTTCTAAACTCTGTCGAGTATAGGCCCAATCTACTCAATCTCTCATCATAGGACAACCCCCTCACCCCAGGGATCAATCTAGTGAACCTTCGTTGCATCGCCTCTGAGGCAAGTATATCCTTCCTCAGATATGGAGACCAAAACTGTGCCCAGTACTCCAGATGTGGTCTCACCAAAGCCCTGTACAATCTTAGTAAGACTTCCTTACTCTTAAGAGCAGGAATTGATATTGTGGAGAATGTTTGTTTGAGAGCAAAACATTGGAAGCGAAACATCTTTACGTCAACATATTAGTAAACATTTCCAAGTCAGTCTGATTGGTTCTTCTGCCCATGAAGAAAGATGAATGTCTATTTCTGTTAAATCATAGCTTTTCCTGCTTTTTGTTTTTAGTTCAGTGACACAAATTGTCTTTTTTTCTGTACTTGTGAATAAGTGCTGCATTTCTGACTTGTTACATGGGGGTGTGCTGGTTCAAGAAGACAACGTTTATTAATGGAAGTGATTGAAGTTGAAAATACCTGTTTTTGTTCAGTTCTTTTTAATACTGTGAACTAAAGAACGACAGCACTTTATATTTGTTGGTTGTCTGGTTGCATTGTGATTAATATTCTAATTACTTATGTGGACATCCAGCACGACAGTGCCACAGGAAAGCCGCTGCTCCTGCTGCTTGTACAGCCATTGTTATAGAGACATGAGGGATGGGCTAATACGTTGAAAACTTTAAAATTAATACAAATTGCACGAATAGATATGCCTCTTTCAGCTCGCCTTGGGCTTTTGGATTGTTTGTCGATGCATAACCGTGTAACTGAGTGACGTTCCTGAAGTGTTAATGCATTATTATGCAGTTTTTATATCTCAGTCATTTCTGACAAATACATTTTTATAAATAGAGTTTCTACATGACGAACTGAAAGCTTTTAATTAATTCTACCGTAAACAAACTTGCAGAATGGGCATGTAAATAACAAATGATTTCCAATGTAGATAAGTGTGAGGTGGTGCATTTTGGTAGGAGGAATAAGGAGGTGACCCACTCGTTGGAAAATAAGAGTCTAAATGGAGTAGAGGTGAGAAGGGATCGAGGTCGTATAGATTCACAAATCATTAAAAGTAGCAACGCAGGCTAAAAAAGCCATAAAAGTGCAAATAAAGCACTGGGGTTCATTTCTAGAGAATGGAATTCAAAAGCAGAGAAGTTATGTTCAACTTGTATAGAACCTTGGCTGATTGTCTCATGATTTGAGGCGGTAGGGGTGACTATGGCATTACTGTATATATGCTTTTAAGTGGTTGCTGTTGCTGCCGTTGTTGTTGTAAAATTTGCCTACGGATAAAAAGGTCGCGCTCAAAGGAGTTCGTGGCCCACTCAGTACCAAAAAAAAATTAGAGGGGACTTTGGAAGTGATTTGAAAACGAGGATGAGAATTTTAAAATGTGCAAGTAGATTGATCATGATCTTTGGTTATTAGCTGTGTGTACACGTTCTGTTCAAATGGATGTTGGTGGGAAGGTTAAATCAGAACAGTGATTGAGGATCACCGTGTTTTACTTTGAGCGGCTTTGCATCCTATTGAGAAACTAGCTGAAATGTCTGTGGTATTTACTTCTGTATTTCATATTCCGTTTGATCTTGTAGTTTAAAATTAGTTTATTCCTTGCTTGCCATTTTTTGGGTTCCATTAAACATACCTTTTTATAAAAAGGAAAAACAAGCAGCATCTAGACTTACTTGGGCACCTGCTTGGCCCTTGTTCCTATGATCTGACCAGGGCGAGATGTTTCAAGTTCAAAATGTCCTGTTTGAAGTTAAATGTACCTTGTTCCTCACCAAACTGTCACTGAACGAAGGGAAGGAACCATTCCAGTATCGCCAATTATGCAATGCAAGTTGCAGTGGTATGCAGTATATTTCGTGAAGAAATAAATGCCGCAAGCTATGCAACCAGTAGTCTTGTGAAAAATAAAAGAAAGACTTGCATTTCTATAGCGCCTTTCATGACCACTGGACATCCCAAAGCGTTTTGCAGCCAATGAAGTACTTTCTGACGTGTCGTCACTGTTGTAGGACATGTGGTTGCCAATTTGCGCACAGCAAGTTCCCACAAGCAGCAATGTGAGAATGACCAGATCATCTGTTTTTTAGTGATGTTGATTGAGGGATAATTATTGGCTGAGGACGAACTCCCCTGCTCTTCTATGAAATTGTGCCATGGGAGCTTGTACGTCCACCTGAGAGCAGACAGGTCCTCGGTTGAACGTCTCATCCGAAAGACGGCACCTTCGACAGTGCAGCACTCCCTCAGCACTGCACTGGGAGTGTCAGCCTGGATTGTTGTGCTCAAGTCTCTGGAGTGGACTTGAACCCACAACCTTCTGACTCGGAGGCGAGGGTGCTGCCCACTGAGCCACTGGCCGACGTAAGGGGGGGACATGGTTTGGGCTTGCTTAAAAGTCTTAAGGTTTTAACGTGTTGTAACAGTGTGGAAAATCCTGCTTTTCTTCTTTGTCGAGGTCAGCAGTATCGAAACATTTCTTGAGGGCAGTTAAACTGCATATCATGAAACCTCATGGCCACATGCCTCTTTAAAATTTGCATGTATCTCCAAACTACAGGTAACAATAGATCTTGGTGTTGTGATTTAGGATTTATCTGCCAGTCTGCTGGCCTCCAGACCTTCAAATTCAAATAGGTCAAATCAGTGAGTCAGAAACATAATGGCCCAAAAATTAGTGAGTGAGCCTTCGTGCGAGGGTAAGGCCTCGCCGCGATCTCTCACTGCGCGCTGGCTTTTTCAGTCCGAGCTCTCTCGAACTTGATGTTCTGGACAGCTGCTGTGCAGGGCTTCTGTATCCCACAGGCGTAGTTAATTCGTGCGAGCTGTGGGATCACGTGACTCAGTTAGAGCCAATGGCAGCACACCATCTTTCATTCATAGCTTTCACAAAAGTGCTGTGAAAGCTATGAATCTATACCCCCCCAAAAGAACAGCTAAACCTCAATTAAATTAAAAAAAAAACCCTTCACATTAATAAAATAAGTATAGTTAAATAAATGAACCATTTTAAACAAAAAATTAAATTTTTGAAAAAATTTAAAATCTTTTAAAAAGTTATAAAAATAAACTTACCTGTCTTTAAAGTCTCTAAAAAAATATACCTGTTAAAAAAAAATTCAAAATAATACTTAATTAACTACTTACCTTGTTAAAAGAGGGTCTTACGCCTCCTTTCTTTATGTCTAAAATCTTCCATACTTACCTGCGCGTTCAAAGCACTAAGTGCACTGCGTGCGCGCAGCCTGTAGCGCACACGCGGTTCACCTAGGAACCGCCCCCTTTTGAATTCACCAAGTGCCGGTTTTCAGCGCATGCGCAGTGCATGCAGAAAACCGGCAATTGGAGACAGAATACGCGAGAGTACACAGTGCGTACTCTCGCGTAGCGGCACTAATTTTTGGGCCAATGAACGCAAGTGGAGCTGAGTTACCTGAGCTTCATGGATTGCATATCAAGGGTCAGCCGTGCCTCCGTGGGTAGCGCTCTCGCCTCGAGTCAGAAGGTTTTGAGTTCAAATCCCACTCCAGAGACTTGAGCACAAAATCCAGGCTGACACTTCGGAGGTGCCATCTTTTGAATGAGACGTTAAACCGAGGCCCCATCTGCCCCCTCGGGTGGATGTAAAAATCCCACGGCACTATTCAAAGAAGAGCAGGGGAGTTCTCCCTGGTGTTTGGGCTAATATTTATCCTTCAATCAACATCACTAAAAAACAGATCAGCTGGTCATTATCAGATTGCTGTTTGTGGGACCTTGCTGTGCGTAAATTGGCCGACATTACAACAGTGACCTCACTTCCAAAGTACCTTTTTTCTTGCTTTCGTTCTTGTTTGCTTCCTTCCTTCCTTACAGGCTGTACGCAGTCCACGGCCTGTAGCACTCTTGCTCCGTGTAACAACATCTTAAATCTCTGGGGAGTCAAAACCATGGTGTCATCAGTACCCGTTTATGGAAGCCATTGCCTCTGGTTGTGTTAAAATAAATGGCGGATGCCGTATTCATCGGAAGGGATTGGTTTGGAGAAGTGACTGCGCCCAGCGGTGTAAGGGAGCTGAAGTGGAATACACAGGCCATGAGGAATCAGGCTGAGTAACTCCGCTCAGTGGCATCTTCATGCCAGGCCCTTTGACATTAATCAGTGGCCACCCCTCAAAGGAGGAAGTAAATAGATAGATGTACAAATGAGCAGCTCTCCAATAGCATTGTTTAAAGTCAGTCACAGAATACACTGTTATAACAATCGGGCATTGTCCACGAATTGCAATGGGGGAAATATTATGGAAATAATTGACATTTATGTGCACGCTTTGCACATGACTTTTAATTCATAGAATCATACAGCGCAGAGGGAGGCCATTCGGCCCATCGTGCCTGTACCAGCTCTTTGGGAAAGCGATCCAATTTCTCCCACTCCCATCTCTTTCCTCATAGCCCTGCAATTTTTTCCATTTCAAGCATACAATTCCCTTTTGAAAGTTACGACTGAATCACATCAAAGATATTTTTTGACATTGATGGAATTGAACAAATGATGGTGCGCTTGATGCTGATTCTATGGAATAAGTCACCACACTTGAAAAGTAATAATTTTTTGAAATATTTGAGATATGATCAGGTGCTATATAAATGGAAGCCTCTTTCCTGCTTCTTTCTTTCTTGCTCTCTGTCTCTCTGCGTCTTTTTCTTTCCACTTGCGCGCTGTCTCTCTTTAACGTGATTGCTGGTGCTGCAATTCTCTCTCACCTGTTAACTGTACCCCAGCAAGGACTTGATGTTTTTCAAGAGAGCGGGAGGGGAGAAAATTAGCAGGAGGAGGATGAAAAGGTGTTACTTTTCGTCTCTTGAGTGGCTCCCCTCCGCAATGATCTTTGCACTGGTATTAACTCAGTACAATTGAACTTTTGACTGCAGTGTTGAAAAAAGCAGTGTGTGTTTATTCCTTCAGCTTTGTACAGCTGAATATATTGTACTTTGCAGCCTGTTTGTGGTACTGAAGCAGTGGGAGCAATTCCTCCTCCCAGATTACAGGTTTGAAAAGCTTCCTTTTTGTTTTCTGGTGCCTTTGTTGAGTCACATCGCTAAAAGTTCAAACTTATTCTGTGACTCACTGATGAGGCAAGCCGCAGTCGGGCTTGAGGCAGTATATATCTCTCTGTTAGCGGATGAGTTTAGGAGTGAGTGGTGTTTTGGAGGGGAAGAGAAAGGCTACTTAATACTACGTGGAAGCTTTTCTCTTCCTAATTCTTTTACATTTAGTTTCCTGCAATGGTAGCTCTTTCTTTGGGTAGCCATCACTCTCTTTGGGGAAATTAGGATGGGTCAAATGTTCCCTGTAGGTCGCACACTGTTCTGCGCGGCCTGTTTCTTTAAATGTGCGGTCCCTTTAAATTTCTGCGCATGCATGGTATTTCCACTGTAAAAGCTTGTGAGCAGCCTGCGTGGGACCTTGCAGATTACTGTGCTCACAGCTTAGAGGGAACATTGGATGGGTCTTCATTGGAGTGTGTCAGTGTCACCAGGCAGCCCTGATGTGTGTCAATGTTAGCAGGGGGTCCTCGGGAGTGTGACAATATTTGCAGAGGGCTCACTGCACAGAAAACTGGTGCTATAGACAAATACTTCTCCCACCGCCCTGGCAACAAACATGATCTGGCAATATGACCTCCATTTAATCCTAGTTTTGAATTCTTATCCAGTCAGCTCGTGTTGTTATAGTAATGTTGCGGATCAGAATATGATGATAGCGATAGGTAGAGAATACAGAAATATCAACACAATATGGAGGGAGCTCAGGCTGGGCTGAGGTGCCCTCTGTTAATGAACATCCTGCTGACACTTAACTCGTGCAAAAGAACTTGCCTTTATACAGTGCCTTTCATTACCACATGACGTCCCAAAGCGCTTTAGAATCAATGAAGTACTGTACTTTGAAGTGTTCACTTTTGTAATGCAGTACAGGAATAAATATTGGCCAGGACACCGGCGATAACTCCTCTGCTCTTCGAACTGGTGCCATGGGATCATTTAGATCCACCTGAGAGCGCAGACAGGGCCTCGGTTTAACATCTTATCCGAAAGACGGCACCTCCAACAGTGCAGCACTCCCTCAGTACTGCTCCTGGGAGTGTCAGCCTAGACTCTGGAGTGGGATTTGAACCCACATCCTTCTGACTCAGAGGTGAGAGTGCTACCAACTTAGAAAGGCCACGAGTGCAAGGTACTGAAGTGCTGCTGGCGCCCGTGGAGCAGTTGTAGAGACTGAATCTCAGCAAATATGTTGTGCATTTAAAGGGGATTGTTGGAACTGAAAAAGAGAATTAGGCAAAGAGGTTGGGGGAAGGATGAAGCCTTAAAAAGCAACTTGAATACGAAATTTTGTAGCAGCAATTACATAAAAGAAGCTGCTACCGGATTAGCATGACTCCAAACTAAGATGGGGTAATCATTGATGCTGCCATCTGCCGTGCTTGATGATCAGTCTAAAAATATGTAAATATGTTGTTTTCTGTTGGACTGGCACCAAAATCTTAGAATAGAACTCTGTTTCATCCAAAGTTGTGTACATATTGTTTTTTGTCGCAGTTTCACTCCTTGCAGCCAAAGATTTCAGGTGCAAGTTCTGCAAAATGTAAGAATTGTTATTTAACTGAAGCCGCATTTATAAAGTGCCTTTAATGTAGATAAAGTTTCCAAGCTGTATCACCGAGGCATAAGGAAAGCAGATGCCAAACCACAGAGGGAGCAATTAAGAAGGGTGACTAAAACCTTCTCAGCCAACGAGGGATGCGCAATAAATGCCGGCATTGTCAGCGACGCCCACATCCCAAGCATGAAAATATTATAAAAAATAACTCGAAGGCACAGATTATTGAATAAAATGCTGTCTTCTATTATACAAGGGATATAGAGGCACTGGAGAAGGTGCAAAAGAAGATTTGCAAGGATGATACCAGAACTGAGAGGTTATGCTCATCAGGAAAGGCTGAAGAGTAGGCCGAGGGCTGATGTGACAGAGGGCTTTACAATTCTGAAAGGGTTCGATAGGGTAGACGTAGAGAAGATATTTCCACTTGTGGGCGAGACCAGAATTAGGGGCCATAAATATAAGATAGTCACTAATAAATCCAATAGGGAATTCAGGAGAAACTTCTTTACCCAGCGAGTGGTGAGAATGTGGAACTCGCTACCACAGGGAGTGGTTGAGATGAATAGCATAGAGGCATTTAAGGGGAAGCTGGATAAACACATGAAGGAGAAAGGAATAGAAGGACATGCTGAGAGGGTTAGATGAAGATGGGTGGGGGAGGCTCGAGTGGAGCATAAATACCGGCATGGACCAGTTGGGCCAAATGGCCTATTTCTGTGCTTAAATTCTATGTAATATTAATTGCATATTCAGCAACCAATCCCCCACCATCAACATCCTGGGGGTCACCATTGACCATAAAGTCAACTAGACCAGCCACATAAATGCCGTGGCTACTAGAGCAGTTCAGAGACTGGTTATTCTGTGGTGAGTGACTCGACTTCTGACACCCCAAAGCCCCATGGACAAGGCACAAGTCAGGAGTGTGATGGAATACTCCCAACTTGTCTGGATGGGTGCAGATCCAACAAAACTCAAGAAGCTCAACACCATCAAGCAGCCTGCTTGATCGCCAGCCCATCCACCAGCTGAAACATTCCCTCCCTCCGCCACTGGCGCACTGTGGCTGCAGTGTGTACTGTCAAGGCTTTGGTAGGAAGAATAGGGAGGTCACATATCACTTGGAGGGTGGGAGTCGAGGTGGGGTAGAGGAACAAAGGGATCTCGGAACACAAATCACTAAAAGTTGCGACACAGGTTAGCAAGGCCATTAAAAAAGAGCAAACCAAGCACGAGGGTTTAGTTCCAGAGGTATAGAATTGAAAAGTAGGGAAGTTATGCTAAACTTAAAGTGCTGCGTGCTGTTCTGGTCGCCATATTATAAAAAGGATACAGAGGCGCTGGAGAGAGTGCAGAGAAGATTTACAAGGATGATACCAGAAATGCGAGGGTATACATATCAGGAAAGGATGAACAGGCTGGGTTTCTTTGCTCTTGAAAAAAAAAGGCTGAGGGGTGACCTAATAGAGGTCTTTAAAATTATGAAAGGTTTTGATAGAGTAGATAGAGAGTGTTTCCACTTGTGGGGAAGAGCATAACTAGAGGCCATCAATATAAGATAGTCACCAAGAAATCCAGTAGGGAATTCAGAAGAACCTTCTTTGCCCAGGGAGTGGTGAGAATGTGGAACTCGCTACCACAGGGAGTGGTTGAAGCGAATAGTATAGATGCATTTAAGGGGAGGCTGGACAAGCATATGAGGGAGAAGGGAATAGAGGGTTATGCTGATAGATTTAGCTGAGGAAAGATGGGAGGAGGCTTGAGTAGAACATAAACGCCAGCATTGTCTAGTTGGGCTGAATGGCCTGTTTCTGTGCTGTATATCCTATATATGTAATCCTATGTAATATCGACAAGATGCACTGCAGCAACTCACCAAGACTTCTAAGACAGCAGTTCCCAAACCCGTGACCTCTACACCCAGAGGGGCAAGGGCAGCAGGCGCATGGGAACACCATTATCTCCAAGTCTCTCTCTCCATCCTGATTCGGAAATATATCAGCCAGCTCTTCAACGTCGCTGGGCCAAAATCCTAGAACTCTCTACCTAACCGCACTGTGGGAGCACTTTCACCACACGGAGCGGTTCAAGATGGTGGCCCTTGAGGGCAACTAGGGATGGGCAATAAATGCCAGCTTTGCCAGTGATACCCATATCCCAACAATGAATTTTTAAAAAATAATTACATAATTGAGGTGAGAACTGGAACTACAGTAGTACTAAAATGATAACGTCCCGTGGCAAGCGTAAATATATTAAATTCTGTTTCTAACTCGCTAGCGCTGCAAAAGAACTTAAAACTGAGTTCAAGAAGTGTGCCCCTGTTACCAACAGTAGTGCTAATGTTGCACACTTGACTTGAACACATAAAGCACTTGACACTCCAGTGCAGTGCTGAGGGAGCGCTGCACTGTCGGAGGTGCCGTCTTTTGGATGAGACGTTAAACCGAGGCCCCGTCTGCTCTCTCAGGTGGACGTAAAAGATCCCATGGCCACTATTTCGAAGAAGAGCAGGGAGTTCTCCTCGGTGTCCTGGCCAATATTTATCCCTCAACCAACATCATTAAAACAGATTACCTGGTCATTTTCACATTGCTGTTTGTGGGTGCTTGCTGTGCGCAAATTGGCTGCCGTGTTTCCCACATTACAACAGTGACTCCACTTCAAAAAGTACTTCATTGGCTGTAAAGCGCTTTGGGACGTCCGGTGGACGTGAAAGGCGCTATAGAAATGCAAGTCAGTCTTTTTGCGTTGGAAACTGGTAATATTTAGAGGTGACACTAGAAGTGTAAATGTGTTCCATGAAAAATAAGTAAAATGTGCCGTGGCAGGACTCCTACTTGTCCATGGTTTCTAACTTGAATCCCTGATGATGGACGTCTCAGGGCGAAGCTGACGTTGTCTGAAGAGAAGGTGCTTCACACGAAGATCTGGACAGTATGAAAAATCTTTCTGCACTTGAGTATTTGGGCTAAAACTGACCCAGCAATCTTTCCTCGTCCGCGCTCAACGCCCTGCGCCGCCACATGCCCACTCTGGACCCCTCTCTCTTCAGCAGCACTGACTCACTCTATCTCAAAGACCCATCTTTTGTTTCTTTACCTGTCCCATTACCATCTCCTTTTGCTTTATACAATCATCTCTTTTATCATTTAATCACTCCTGCCTTCCACCCTATCTCAGACCTTCCCTTTTGTTCTTTCCTCCTCCCCTTTCCCTGCCTCTGCGCTTGCTTAAAATCTGTTATATCTCTAACTTTTTCCATTTCTGACAAAAGGTCATCGACCTGAAACGTCAACTGTTTCTCTCTCCACAGATGCTACCTGACCTGCTGAGTTTTTCCAGCATTTTCTGTTTTTAATTTCAATTTTTCTTTGTGTCTCATTTTATACCACATCCGTTGAAATTGAAAACAGCATAGCTTGGGCATAGCTCTATGTTTATCATGGGATGTCTACGTGCATACTCTGGAGTCCCAGGCTCCATATGCAAACTTTCATTTGCTGTTCCTGTTACGATTCATGCATCTTAAGTTGCTGATAGTAACAGATCTTGGTGTTGTGATTTACAAGGCTTGAAAAGCCTTTTCGAAACATTCAGGTTCACCCAATTCAAACTGGTGAGGAATAAATATGAACACAAATAGGACTGGGATGGGGTGGAGTTTAGTCATTCCTGCTCTGTAGTAAGCCAGTTAATATGGGGTTTATTACAACTGGAAGCAGGATCTGCCACTTCAGTTTTTTTCTTGGATAATGAATAATTCAGCCCCCCTTTCTCCCGCCTTGCTTGCAAGTTGAATTCTTCATCTGGCAGCTTACAATTGGATATTTAAGATCATTGGAATTCAATAACACTGTCGTCTTATTCCGCTATCGCAGCTGCCCACACGCAGTTTTAATTTGTTTTATGGACATTACAGTATCTCTCAAGTTTAGTCTATTTACGGGAATCATTCTTGTTGAGGGAGTTAAAATAAAAAAACCCAGTCGCTTCCAATTGGCAGTAATTTTATTTTCTCCATTTTAGGGAATTGCAATATTCCTTTTTTTGAGCGTCTTGGCCAGATTAAAAATACACACTAACCAGTCTCGGGACATGTTTGGGAATGTCATCATGCACTGGGTTCCGCAAATGCTAAATGAACAGTACTTTTATCTTGTGTACACTATACGATTGAAACATCTGTGTTATAGTAGACCAGATAAGCTAACTTGTGTGTCTCAAGGCACATGGGTCTCTTGTTGCAGAATCATAGAATAATGCAGCTTAGAAGGAGGCCATTCGGCCCATCGTGCCCGTGCCAGCCCTTTGAAAGCTATCCAATTTGTCCTACTCCCCTACTCTTTCCCCACAGCCCTGAAATGTGGTCATTTTTCAAAGTCTCTGTAGTCCACTCCCCAGTTCCAGGCTCTTCTCGTAAAGGGAAGGATGGAGGGAGAGTGAAACATCATGTTATGATTTCATTTACTTAGCCAGTTTCCATTATTGGGTGCCTGAGCTATGAATTGGATTCTTTAAACCGGTCATAGAGGAAACAGAACACTTGCGCTCTGTGTAGTTCAGTGTTAGGCTGCTATAGTTGTATCTACATTGGTTTTTCCAATTCTGGCAAGCTCTAGGATGAGCAGACTTGAATTTTCATCGTGAGCTTTTAATCTCTCTTTCACTCTCTGCCACACGCTTCCTGCATTTGAGAGTTACAGATAAAATACTGCAGAGGTAGAATTTCCTTTCCAGTTGCTTTATAAGAAACAAAGAAAGCAAGACTTGCATTTATATAGCACCTTTCACGACCACCGGACGTCTCAAAGCACTTTACAGCCAGTGAAGTACTTTTTGAAATGCAGTCACTGTTGTAGTGTAGGAAACGCGGCAGCCAAGTTGCACACAGCAAGCTCCCACAAACAGCGATGTGATAATGACCAGATCATCTGTTTGTGATGTTGATTGAGGAATAAATATTGGCCAGGACACCGGGGAGAGCTCACCTGCTCCTCTTCAAAAGTGTGCCGTGGGATCTTTTACGCCCACCTGAGAGGGTTTAAAGTCTCATCTGAAAGACGGCACCTCCGACAGTGCTGCACTCCCTCAGCACTGCACTGGAGTGGCAGCCTAGATTTTTGTGCTCCAGTCTCGAGAGGGATTTGAACCCACAACCTTCTGATTCAGAGGTGAGGGTGCTATCCACTGTGCCATGGCTAACATAGAAAAATAGGAGCAGGAGTAGGCCATTCGGCCCTTCGAGCCTGCTCCGCCATTCAATATGATCATGGCTGATCCTCTATCTCAATACCATATTCCCGCTCTCTCCCCATACCCCTTGATGCCTTTTGTGTCTAGAAATCTATCTATCTCCTTCTTAAATATATTCAGCGACTTGGCCTCCACAGCCTTCTGTGGTAGAGAATTCCACAGGTTCACCACCCTCCTGAGTGAAGAAATTTCTCCTCATCTCAGTCCTAAATGTCCTACCCCGTATCCTGAGACTGTGACCCCTCGTTCTAGACCCCCAAGCCAGGGGAAACATCCTCGCTGTATCCAGTCTGTCTAGCCCTGTCAGAATTTTAGACGTTTCAATGAGATACCCTCTCATTCTTCTAAACTCTAGTGAATACAGGCCGAGTCGACCCAATCTCTCCTCATACGACAGTCCTGCCATCCCAGGAATCAGTCTGGTGAACCTTCGCTGCACACCCTCTGTGGCAAGTACAGTAAACTCTTTATTAACCGACACCCAAATATCCAGAAATCTCTCTTAACTGGCAAAATTCTTGAGTAGGTAACCGGGGTTTTCCTTCATCTCTCCTTTAAAATTAACTTTAAAAAAAACCCCGAGGCGTTTGCCTTGTATCGGAGCATGTAGATTGGGAGGGGAAGGCAGCGGACACGACAGATGGTCAGCTGGCGGTCCTCGGGGAGACGGAGCTCCGAATGCAGGCGCATGTCAGTGTGTACGGGGCTCTCGTACGTTGGGAGATATAACTCTCCGTTATCCGGACTTTTGGATTAACCGGCACCACGCCGGTCCCGTCGGTGCCGGTTAATAAAGAGTTTCCTGTATATCCTTTCTTGGGTAAGGAGACCAAAACTGCACACAGTACTCCAGGTGTGGTCTCACCAAGGCCCTGTATAACTGTACTAAGACATCCTTGCTCCTGTACTCCAATCCTCTTGCAATAAAGGCCAACATACCATTTGCCTTCCTAACTGCTTGCTGCACCTGCATGTTTGCTTTCAGTGACTGGTGTACAAGGACACCCAAGTCCCTCTGTACATCAACATTTCCCAATCTATCACCATTTAAATAATACTCTGCCTTTCTGTTTTTCCTACCGAAGTAGATAACTTCACATTTATCCACGTTATACTGCATCTGCCATGTATTTGCCCACTCGCTCAACTTGTCTAAATCGCCTTGAAGCCTCTTTGCATCCTCCTCACAACTCGCAATCCCACCTAGTTTTGTGTCGTCAGCAAACTTGGAAATATTACATTTGGTTCTCTCATCCAAATCATTGATATATATTGTGAATAGCTGGGGCCCAAGCACTGATCCCTGCGGTACCCGACTCGTCACCGCCTGCCACCCTGAAAAAGACCCATTTATTCCTACTTTCTGTTTCCTGTCTGTTAACCAGTTTTCAATCCATGCCAGTATATTGCCCCCAATCCCATGTGCTTTAATTTTGCACACTAACCTCTTATGTGGAACTTTATCAAAGGCCTTCTGAAAATCCAAATGCACCACATCCACTGGTTCTCCCTTATCTATTCTACCAGTTATATCATCAAAAAAACTCCAGTAGGTTTGTCAAACACGATTTCCCTTTCATAAATCCATGTTGATATTTTCTAAGTGTCCTGTAACACTGTAAGGGAGCACTTGGTACATTTAGCTTGCAAGCTGGGATAGAATGGATTTAATTTTTTAATGGTTTTAGATTTTTTTGAGGTTGTTAAAGAACGTTTAAGCACTTTTGACCCTTTCATCCAGAGGAATTGCTGTGGTTGAGTGTTGGCACAAAGTAAATTGTAAGTGTTACATTCAGTGCCATTTGTTTTCTGCCAAGTTTAAAAAAAGAGCAAAAACTTTGCAGCATCTGACTAGTAGTTGCTGTAGTGTGTCATTGCACTAGTGGCCAGCGTGCTGTGTGTGACCTTGGCGAGCAGTTTAACTGGAGTAGTTATGTGTAATTCAGCAGGACAGATTCAGTTTGGTAAGACATGAAAGTATTGGGGGGTCTTTAAATATATGGCCCCACATTTACCAACTTAATTGAGGAGCGGGCGTCTCTGATTGACCCGCAAATACCTAATTGTTGGGAATGTATATCGGGCACCCATGTCCACGTGGTTGAGGAAGAAAGAATGACTTGTAGTTATATCGCGCCTTCCACAATCTCCAGACGTCCCAAACCGTGTTCCTGCATTCAAATTATGGTGCATGTGCGTTTATTTCCATTGAAAAGCCAGTGAATGCCCTGCGGGTCCCCCAGACCGCTGCGCAGCTTAGCGGGATGCATTGGTCTCAAAGCACTTTACAACCAATGAAGTGCTTTTCAAGTGTAGTCACTGTTGTAATGTCGGAAACGCGGCAGCCAATTTGTGCCCAGCAAATACCGTACAGAATGGCATTTCTCCAGAATGGCAAATGTTGCAACTGTAGAAAGAACGTTGAGCTTTTGTCACTTTTTGGGACCACGAGTTCCTATTGCTTCAGAAAATTGGCAACTGTGTTCATCCATCATGCTTTAGAAATCTGAGATGATCTAAAATTAAGTGAGTCGGCTGCCTGTCTTTGGTTACCTGGAGGACGAACGTCTGAAGCTGTGCAAGTTGTGACCATGCCAAATTCTGTAGCTGGTATTTGTCGATGTTAAATGCGATGGTTCTTGGGACGAGAATTTATCTTGCATTTAAATACTAAGGAGATGGGTAACTGCTAGAACACAATAGTCAGAACTTCATTTCTACAACAAACTTGATGAATTTCAGTTGTCTTTTTTTGTAGGTGTTATTGTACTAAACTCCAGGATTAGGTGTGCTGACTGCATTCAAGTGGCTAGGCAGATATAATTGCAATATTTCAGATTAATAAAAGATGGCTTGGGACCCAGGACTCCTTTGTTGTGCTGTGGTCCTTGTTATAATATTTTGTCATGATCCTTCTTTAGTTCCCACATTAGGCCCATACGACCGATGCAGTTCCATTGGGCCCCTCATTTTGGAGTCTTGTGCTATATTTTCTCATAGACCAATATGCAGATCGACTGCTTATACCCAAGCATTAATTGAAAGGAAGCCAGTTTCTGAAAACTGATAGTTGAGCCAGAGATCTAAAAAAGGGAAAAATAGAAAAACATTTTAAGCGAAAGAGGAGGTAGTTGAGATACTGGATGGGATAAAAATTGATAACGAGCAGCTTTAAGATTTAAGGTGATTGGCAGAAGAACCAAAGGCGACATCAGGAAAAACTTTTTTTACGCAGCGAGCGGTTAGCACCTGGAATGCACTGCCTGAAAGGGTGGTGGAGGCAGATTCAATTGTGGCTTTCAAAATGGAATTGGATAAGTACCTGAAGGAAAACAATTTGGATGACTACAGGGAAAGGGAGTGGGACTCGCTGAAGTGCTCTTGCAGAGAGCTGGCATGTGCTCGACGGGCCAAATGGCTGCCTTCTGTGCTGTAACCATTCTATGATTCTAGGAGCAGACGAAGATTCAGAGCAATGCAGTCGGCGATTCGTTTTGGATTACTTAAGCAAAGAGCCGGCGCAGCTATGATGGGACAATTGGACTCCTGTGCTGTAAACCTCTATGGTTTTAGGTGATTAGCATTGACACAGCTGTGGCTCAGTTGGTAGCACTCTCGCCTCTGAGTCAGACGGTTGTGGGTTCAAGTCCCCACTCCAGAGACTTGAGCATATAATCTTGGCTGACACGCCAGTGCAGTGCTGAGGGACTGCTGCACTGTCGGAGGTGCCGTCTTTCAGATGAGACGTTAAACCGAGGCCCCATCTGCTCTCCAGTGGACGTAAAAGATCCCGCGGCACTATTTCGAAGAAGAGCAGGGGAGTTATCCCTGGTGTTCTGGCGAATAGTTATCCCTCAATCAGCATCACAAGAAGCAGATTATCTGGTCATTATCACTTTGTGGGAGCTTGCTGTGCGCAAATTGGCTGATGTGTTTCCTACATTACAACAGTGATGTCACTTCAAAAAGTATTTCATTGGCTGCAAAGCACTTTGAGACGTCCTGGGTGCATGAAACGCACTATATAAATGCAAGTTCTTGCTTTTTCTTTTCTCTCTTTCTCTATCCTTTATCTTAATGGTTTATAATATTCGGTTCCAGTAATAGAATCCTTCAATACTAAGGTTTCAGTTCTGAATAACTTATGCGGAAAACTTGGACAATTGCACATACAAATATTTGCCACTCAAGGTCAAAGCAGCATCTTGCAAAGTAGCCTTGCCTGATGTTGCTAACTTTTATGTCCAAAGTGAGTATTACAATTCAGGCTTTCCTCCAACACTTAACTTATAGGAACTGCCTTTTTAATGTGAATATAAGAAAACCCAAGTCTGGTACAAACTGAAACTTGCACGCTTTTATGCTTGAGGGTGAATGGGATAGCGTTACTCCTTCACCATGGTTTTATGCACTGGAGGTTACATAGGCTGCCCACCATGTCCTGTTTATCCATTACAAAATGCAGCAAATAGCACACCAACCGGAAGGCCATAAACCTTCAGGTTAAACAAGTGATCGAATTTATTTTCCAGCGGTATCGTTACACAGAAGCAGAAACAGAGAACTACTGATGAAATCTTGACTGTTCTAAAAGTATTTGTAGTATCAGTGCACAAACTTTTAAATGGCTCCAGAATGTAGTTCTTACTCTGTCCAATTAATTTGCTGAGCTTTTGTAGACTTTCTGATGCAAAGATTGTACGTGGGTGAGCGGCTAATCTTGCCGATTGCGCATAGTTCCGCCATCAATAAGTGTGGATGGTGAACTATCAATCAAGCCAGTTCAAAATGATGCATTTATGCATGGAATTAACTCTTGGACAATACTTAATTTGATTAACCCCAGGGCCAAGATTAGGCATCCGAACTACTTTGCAAGTGAAACACCCTAACCTGCATCTTGCAGGCATCTTGTCACCTGCTTCCATCTTGTAGTTCATCAGGAATAGGCCCACTCGAGTTAGTTCACAAATACCGTTAGCTGGTTTTTCTCTGATCATTTTCCAAAAAAAAGAGATGTAATAGAGTAATGTTACCGTTGAGACGTGACATAACTCTGCTTCCTGTCAGAGTTACTGGTGTATTTTTACTTGCAGAATAAAACATCGTATAAATGAAAAACAGAATCTTGTCATGCTTTTAGTGCATTGTGTTTTGTGACCTTTCATTCTTCTTAAATATAAACTAGGATGTCAAGACTCAAAGCCACTACAGTCATGGCTACAGTGATTCGCTGGCACGGAAAAGCCACATCGATGACTACAGCACTTGGGACATCGTCAAAGCCACACAGTAAGTGCAAAATGTTTTCAGAAACCTGTTGGGCTCCTTGGTGTATTTTGTCTCTGCTTTAATCATTAAAAAATTTTTTTAAACCTTGAAAGTTGACCTACATTGGCTCCCGGTTTAGTAACACCTCGATTTTAAAATTCTTGTCCTTATTTTCAAATCCTTAAATGGCCTCGCCCCTCCCTATCTCTGTAACCTCCTCCAGCCCCACAACCCTCTGCGCTCCTCCAATTCTGGCCTATTGAGCATCCCCGATTTTAATCACTCCACCATTGGCGGCCGTGCCTTCAGCTGCCAAGGCTCTGGAATTCCCTCCCTAAAGCGCTCTGCCTCTCTACCTGTCTCTCCGACTTTAAGACACTCCTTAAACCTACCTCTTTGACCAACCTGCCCTAATATCTCCTTATGTGGCTCGGTGTCACATTTTGTCCGATTGCGCTCCTGTGAAGCGCCTTAGGATGTTTTACTATGTTCAAGGTGCTATATAAATACAACTTGTTGGTGTTGTAAAGTTACAGCAGAGCCAGTATTTATTTAAATCTAGCTATTCTCTAGCTTATATGGAAACATTCATCATCACGTTTTGTACCAACAACACCAACTTGCATTTACATAGCGGCTTTAACGTGGAAAACCATCACCAGGTGCTTTGCAGAGGTGTAATGAGACAAAAAACAGATACTGAGCCTGAGAAGGAGTTACTGGGAGGGATGACCAAAAGCTTGGTAAAAGAGGTGGGTTTTAAGGAGGGTCTTAAAGGAGGGTGGGAGAAGTCCGAGATCATTCAGGAGAGAATTAGAGCTGAAGACTCAGCTGCCAACACTGAGGCAAAGGGAGAGAGGGATGCACAAGAATCCAGAGTCAGAGGAATGGAGAGCACGGGAGCGTTGTGTAGGGCTGGAGGTTACGGAGATAGGGAGACATGAGACCGTGCAAGGATTTAATCATAAGGATGAGACTTTTAAATTGGAGGCACTGGGGGACCGGGAGCCACTGTACGTTAGCAAGAACAAGATTGATGGGTGAGTGGCACTTGGTGCGGGATAGTATATAGGCATCAGTGTTTCCTCTAGGTTGCGCAGCACTCTGAACCTCCCGCGTAGCCAGCTTGCCGGTTTTTCAGTGCGTAAAACCACGCATGCGCAGTATTTTGAATGGGCCACACACCCAAAATTAACGGCAACATAGGCAGGATAAGGATAGACTTCAAGAGGACATAGACAGGCTGGTGGAATGGGCAGACACGTGGCAGATGAAATTTAGCGCAGAAAAGTGCAGAGTGATACATTTTGGTAGGAAGAACGAGGAGAGGCAATATAAACTAAAGAGTACAATCCTAAAGTGGGTGCATGAACAGAGAGGTATATGTGCACAAATCGTTGAAGGTGGCAGGTCAGGTTGGGAAAGTGGTTAAAAAAGCATAAGGGATCCTGGGCTTCATAAATAGAGGCACAGAGTTCAAAAGCAAGGAAGTTATGATGAACCTTTATAAAAGACTGGTCCGACCGCAACTGGAGTATTGTGTCCAATTTTGGGCACCGCACTTTAGGAAGGATGACGACGCTTGCACACTGAGGTCGAACTCCAAACCATTGTCAACACCTTCACCGAAGCGTACGAGAGCATGGGCCTTACACTGAACATCTGTAAGACAAAGGTCCTCTACCAACCTGCCCCCGCCACACAGTACTGCTCCCCGATTATCAAAATCCAAGACTAGGCCTTGGACAACGTGGACCACTTTCCATGCCTCGGGAGCCTACTGTCACTAAGGGCAGACGTCGATGACGAAGTCGAACACTGCCTTCAGTGTGCTAGTGCAGCCTTCGGTCGCCTGAGGAAGAGTGTTTGAAGACCAGGACCTCAAACCCAGCACCAAGCTCATGGTCTACAGAGCAGTAGTGATACCCACCCTCCTGTATGCTTCAGAGACATGGACGATGTATAGCAGGCACCTCAAAGCACTGGAGAGGTACCACCAACGCTGCCTCCGCAAGATCCTGCAAATCCATTGGCAGGATAGGCGCACCAGCATCAGTGTTCTCGCTCAGGCCAACATCCCCAGCATCAAAGCTTTGACCACGGGCCACATCGTCCGCATGCCCGATACGAGACTCCCAAAGCAAGTGCTCTACTCGGAACTCTGACACGGCAAGAGAGCCCCAGGTGGGCAGAGGAAAAGCTTCAAAGCCTCCTTGGAAAAGTGCAACATCCCCACCGACACCTGGGAATCCCTGGCCCAAGACTGCACAACGTGGAGGAGAAGCATCCGGGTAGGCGCCGAACACCTCGAGTCTCTTCGCCGGGAGCAAGCGAGCCAAGCGCAAACAGCGCAAGGAACGCACGTCAACCCAAGCACCCCACCCACCCGCCCCTTCAACCACCGTCTGCCCCACCTGTGACAGAGACTGTAGGTCTTGCATTGGGCTCATCAGTCACCTGAGAACTCATTTCTAGTGTGGAAGCAATTCATCCTTGGTTCTAAGGGACTGCCTAAGAAGCAGAAGAAGGCCTTAGAGAGGGTGCAGAAAAGATTTACGAGAATGGTTCCAAGGATGAGGGACTTCAGTTACGTGGATAGACTGGAGAAGCTGGGGTTGTTCTCCTTAGAGCAGAGAAGGTTGAGAGGAGATTTGATGGAGGCGTTCAAAATCATGAGGGGTCCAGACAGAGTAGAGAGAGAGAAACTGTTCCCGTTGGCGGAAAGGTCGAGAACCAGAGGACGCAGATTTAAGGTGATTGGCAGAAGAACCAAAGACGACATGAGGAAAAACTTGTTTACGCAGCGAGTGGTTAGGATCTGGAATGCATTCCTGAAAGGGTGGCGGAGGCAGACTCAATCGTGGGCTTTCAAAAGGGAATTGGAAAAGTACCTGGAGGAAAGAAATTTGCAGGGCTACGGAGAAAGGGTGGGTGAGTGAGACTAGCTGAAGTGCTCTTGCAGAGAGCCGGCACGGGCTCGACGGGCCTAATGGTGGCCGCCTGTGCTGTAACCATTCTATGATTCCAGTGCCTCAATATTCTTTTTATAATATGGGGACCAGAATTGTACACAGTACTCCAAGTGTGGTCTAACCAAGGTTCGATACAAGTTTAGCATAACTTCTCTACTTTTCAATTCTATGATCAGTCATACAAGAATGGGTGAGCTTCCAGCCATGCCACTTGAACAGCATTGTGTTAATTGGTCTGCAAGCTCTGGCTTTTCATGGGAAGAGTGTAGGGTCAGGATTTTGGTTGAGGTAACCGCACAAAAGCATTTGCTCTTATGCTCCATTTTCCTGCTTTGAATTACAGGTTTGTTTGAATACACACACACTCTTGGGTGGTGTATTTTGCTAGATGCTCATGGAGAAGATCAAACTAGGATTTTGAAAATCTTAGCAGCATGGTCATTACAAAACAGGAAGGCGCACTGCCATTCAAATGAGACCCTGATGGGCAATTAGGCTCAAGCACCTTGGTATGTTCTGCTATGTAAAAGGTGCTATATTTTACGCAGCAAGTTGCTGTGATTTGGAATGCACTGCCTGAAAGGGCAGTGGAAGCAGATTCAAAAGTAACTTGCAAAAAAAGGAGTTGATAAATACTTAAAGGGAAAATTTACAGGCTTGTGGAGAAAGAGCAGGGGAGTGGGACTGACTGGTAGCTCTGCCAAAGAGCCAGCGTAGGCACGATGGGCTGAATGGCCTCCTGTGCTGTATAATTCTATGATTCTATAAATGCAATTTGTTTGTATTTGATGTAGTTGGCAGAACTCTCTTACTGAACTGTTGAGTTGCTGACTTAACCCCATCACTGTAGCGGCTCGTTGTTGTACATGGGTCGGGAGTGTTGGGAATGTGGCTATCATATAAGCTGAGAAAGTTCCTTCCATTCAAATGTTAGTTTCTAGTACGTGAAAGCTTCTGTTGTGATTTTGAAGAGTTGTTGAATTTGAGATATAGGGTCCTGATCATTCGATTTTTGGTTCTTTTTCTTAAAAATAAAACAGCATGGTTGGTTTTAAAGCTCATTACTTCGTACAAATGCAGAGATGCTAAACTGCAAATCGTACATCCTCTAAACTTAAATCAGCATAGATTGCAAAATGAAGTTACAATTACAGTTGGACAAATGTCAATTTGCAAGTGCTATATTCCCGAGAAAACCTCTGCATCATGCAGCAGATCATTCAGCTCAGGTATACTCTGGCTCAAGACTGGTTGATCTAAACCGCAGTTTGACCGAGTTAAGCTGCTTAACATCAACAAAGAATGACGGAAATTGTGGAGGATTTACCAGTGTCTCAGATAAGCTCAAGGTGAAGGGATGGGTTTGTTTCATTATTTTCCTCACCTAGTTCTTCAGGTAGTACATAATGAATTTGAACCTGTGTCTATTTATAAAGAAAAACAACAACTTGAATTTCTTCCCCCGATGGTGTGGTTGGTTGTGGCATTGAACAGCTGAGCTATACCAAAAAAGAAGGTTCAGTCCCTAGTCTATATGGTGTTGGCTGATATCAGTCAGATTGGTGGTCGGGGTGTTACAATTGGGCTTGCTGCTCCTGGGTTCGAGAGAAGAAAATTGGCCAGGGTTCTTGATCCTTAAAGCTATCCATTCTACGTTGACATATGAAGACTCCATGCTTGAGAGTGCATGATATCTGTGGAACCACATCCCAACAAGAAGTTAATGCTTTCTGGAGGGAGAAATTCCTTGAGCTTTCTTTTGTGCAGAAGATGAAGAATGTTGGTGCTGGTGAAAGGAACACTTCAAGTACAATCGGATCAGATACAGCAAAGCTAGATGCAGAGTAAAGCCCCTTCCACACCTCTCTTAACAATGGACCTCAGCTGCAACCTCAGAAGAGCACTCCTTAAAGTGCCAGTGATTTTTTTTTCCTATGACTGATTACAGCTATCCCTATGGTCATTCTGAGCAAGGTTTTCACAGGGAAGTTGCTGTAATATTGGCTCATGCCCACTTAGAACTGGGTTGAGTCTAACAAAGGTCATAAAACAATTAGTCTAGAGATAGGAAATCTTCATCCTATCGGTCAGGACTGGATTTGAACTCTGGGCCCTTGAGTTGGAATGCTACTGTTAACTTCACTCTATTACCTGCACCTTTTTGTTTTAATTCATTCTCGGGATGTGGGTGATCCGGGCAAGGCCAGCATTTATTTCCCATCTCTCGTAGCTCTCGGGAAGGTGGTTGGCTACCTTCTTGAACCATTGCAATCTGTGTGGTGAAGATACTCCCACAATGCTGTTAGCATTCTTTGTTGTGGTTTGATACAACCGAGAGGCTTGCGAGGCCACTTCAGAGGGCACTTTAGAGTCATACCATGTTGATATGACACTGGTCACATGTAGGCCCATCCGGTTAAGGATGGCAGGTTTCCTTCCCCGAAGGACATTAGTGAACCAGTTGAGTTTTTATGACAATCCGACCAGCTTCATGGTCACTTTTACTGGTGCAGTCAAGCCCCTTTAAATTAATAATGATAAAAGAATAAAACGTTGGAGAATAAAATCTCCTTGCACAAATCCCTTTTCCAATTATAGCTATCCTTTTAAAATGAATAAAGCATTTAAATGAATTGCATAAGTCTGGATTTATTCATTTAAATATTGCACAGCCTCGCAAAGGCCTATCTGTTAAGCCCTTTTGCCAATCAATGTGTTAAGCTCTCTTAACCAGTGTTTTTGTCGAGGTGTGAAACTCACCTACAAACGAATTGAGTGATGTTTCATGGTCTTGTTCACCTCATCAGGTGCTACTAGGGCTCAAGCAGTCAATGTCGCAAGCACTTTTGTTAAGGTTTGAAACGTGCCCCATCAGGTCCTAAAGCTTAAGCTTTGTGATGCTTTTAGCTGATCCGTCGCCAACAAACCTGCAGAAACTCTGTGAATAATGGAAGCACCATCCTCGAAAGAAGGTTTTTACTCTTGCTGATCGTAATCACAATGCTGAATGGCTAAAGGTTCCCAGAGTGAAGTCACGCAACAGTTGCGTGTGTCACAGCATGAAATATGTCACGGAATCAAAAATGCAGATCAAATTATGGATGAATGGCATCAGATTGCAAACCCTGTAAGAAGGAAGAGAGAAGGGAAGGACACAATGGTGAAAACTGCACTGTTGCTCCGGTTTGAGCATGTCCATGCAGTTGGTATTCCAATAAGTGGGCCGCTTATGCAGATGAAACCCAAAACACTGGCAGAAGGTTTAGGTCGTCCAGATTCGATCCTAACAATGGCTGGTTGTCTCGCTTCAAATTTAGACTCGAGATTGTCTTTAAAAAGCCTGATGGGGGGAAAAGAAGGATGCCAACTTTTTATTTCCCGATTTCTAGTTTAGTTTTGGACTGAATTTCCAAGCTGCCGTGGTGTGATTTGAAATCTCATTCTCCAGATTATTCGTCCAAATCTTGGCTTGCTAGTTCAGCAGCGTAACCACTGCACTATCGTACCCGCTTTTCAAAATAAAAAATCAGGTAAAATTAAAAAGTTAACACTTACAGATTCATTGCGAGGAAGGTGGATCTATTCTCTGCTCTGACCCAATATGGCAGTTCTGAACAAGAATGTCTCCTTTTAGGGAAAGGGTGTTATTCCGCTTGACATTTCTCCATTGGATAACGACTTCAGCTGTCTTTCAGTGATGGCGAAATAGTGAATCACAGCACCTGGCACCAGGATTGGTCGTAGTTTACACTTCATCCCAAGTTTCTTTTATGGCCTCATGTTTCTCAAATTGAATGTAGATTCTGCTGTATGGTTAATTGTAAAACTGAACAACTGTTCATTTCCTCTGGATTTTATACTTTACAGTTTCTAAATGTAGACTTGCAAGTTGGTTGAAATTGATCATATGCCGACTATATCGAACAGGGAGAAAAATGAGAAATGTTGATTGATTTGACTCAAGTCAATAGTTACACCTTTGGCCAATTTCATAGAGTTCATTTAAATTACATATATAGAGCTACCACTGTGTCTTCACCAAATTCCATGATCTGCACATTTCCACTAAATACCATTTTATTTTTGGGAAACCCATTTCAATCTGTAGATATGTTGAGGAAGCTGGAGTCAGAATCCCAGCAATACGTGAAGAAGTGCAAATCATCTGGCTTTTCAGATTGCGTTCTTCAGCTGGAAGTAGGATCCCACACACCCATTGCTCTCCCTTTCAGCAAAGCCACATCTATCATCATCACAGCCACTTCTGTACTGCGTCCAATGATTTGCTTCCATTGGAGAAAAAAACCATTGGACGTGGAGATGTTTCCACTTGCGGTGGGGGAGTACAAAACTAGGAATCAATAATATAAGATGGTCACTAATAAACCCAGTAAGGAATTCAGGAAAAACTTCTTCACTGAGTGGCGAGAATGTGGAACTCGCTGCCACAAGGATGAGTTGAGGCGAATAGCATAGATGCATTTAAGAGGAAGCTAGACAAGCACATGAGGGAGAAAGGAATAGAAGGTTATGTTGATGGGGTGAGATGAAGTAGGGTGGGAGGAGGCTCGTGTGGAGTATAAACACCAGCATGGACTGGTTAGGTTGAATGGCCTGTTTCTGTGCTGAAATTCTATGTAATTAATTATTTCTGAGAGGACCCTCCTGTTTATAGTGCAGGAGAATAAGGTCATGTGGCGACTTCATCTCATTTATGAAGCACTTCTGTGTCTCCTCTCCTGAAAGTAGTGACTGATGCTCGGGAGCAGTAACATGGGTTGCACAGCCCTCTGATACCTGGCCAAAGTGGCGCTGTGTGAGTATTGGTCGGACAACAAGGAGGCTGGGAACATTCAAGCAAAGGGCAAGCCTGTCCCCACACTTGCAGTTTCTAACAGGTGTCGATCGATAACAAATTGGAGTCCGGGTCCTTGCTTCCCTTCACCTCCCCCCCTCCCCATCCCCGCATCTGCCATACACTTCCCAGCCAAGCTATCAGGAGGCCAATTGTATCATCCCTACCGTTCCCCTCCCCCCTCCTCCACTGCGAGGAGCAGTTCAGCACCTACCTGGGATTGAGCCCAGGAATTTCATGGTCTGATTGAGGTAGAACCATATTGAGTAAAACAATTAACAGTTAAGAAGCTTGGAAATTGATTTTTCCACAGAGAATTGTGTATACGCGCCGAGAAATAAGATGGAAATTAATGATGGTAAGTCTGGATTATATGAAAGCCGATGTCAACACAATCGTCAGACACGTGCATAGGTAGAGCAAAGTCGTTTTCTTTCTTTTCTAGGTATGGAATATTTGACCGCTGTCGAGAGCTTGTGGAGGCAGGTTACGATGTACGACAGCCTGACAAAGAAAACGTCACACTCCTTCACTGGGCTGCTATCAATAACAGAATTGATCTGAGCAGGTAGGTCTTCGAGACCCATGGCTGTGCTTCAAGCTATCATGAACAAATCTGGACATGGTATACGCTGGCTTGTAATAGCTTGCTTTAAATGTCAGTTGAGAACAAGACTTGTGCTTGGTGACGGTCTGATTTGTGTAATGAAAATTGCATTGTGTCTAGTATCTCTTGTGCTATTATGGAATGCCTACAGTTTAAGAATCTTCGTTGCCATCACTGCATTTTGTATGTTTGATTGAAACCCTGCCTCTGCCTAGTTTATAGCCATTCATTTATGCCTCATTATTAACTTCTTTCTCTGTTTCGCAGGTTATATGACACCTAGTTATGGGGGTGAACTAAAGTTCTTAATTCTAAATTATCCAAATACTTGCAGTCAACATTGAAGGTGTTTTTACATTTTTGGGGTTACAACTCATGGCAGAAAAGGTCAAGGTGGGGAAAAAAGTGACCAAGACTAGGATATGTAGGTTACTTGCAAGTTGAGCCCAATTTGTGGTCTCACAAACACACAGTTTTAGGGAAAGTGGATGCACAATCCAAAATATAACTTATGCCACCTGAAGATAAACCAACAACAACTTTCATTTATCTAGCACCTTTAATGTCGAAAAACATCCTAAGGTGATTCACAGAGGCGTAAACCAGTTCCAAGAATATTGATTATGCAGGTCTGTCATGAATATTGCATACAATATTGAATGAAGTACCTTTAACTATTTAATTGTCAACGGGACTGAGAAATGAGCCAGACAGATGTTTTGACGACAAAAGCAAAATACTGTGGAGGCTGGAAATCTGAAATAAGAGAAAATGCTGGAAATACTCAGCAGGTCAGGCAGCATCTGTGGAGAGAGAAACAGAGTTAACGTTTGAGGTCGGTGAACAGATGTTTTGGCTAGCTGTCGAACAAAAAAAAAAGAGACAAACGGAAATCCCGTCTGAGAGAAGAGCAGAACTTCAAGGTGGGCATCCCTGGAAGACAAGTGGCGGTGAATTCCATTTTTTTTTACGTTGCTAGCATGACTTGATTTAACTGCTACTATACTACAGTCATTACTACAGCAAGGTTCTAGGTCAGAGAGTACGGCAGTATAGCTGATTAGCAGTGTTCCTCGTAGGCTGCACTGTGTTCTGCGCGGCCTCTTTCAATGCGTGGTCCCTTTAAATTTCTGCGCATGCATTTTCAATGTAAAAGCTTGTGAGCAGCCTGCACGGGACCTAGCAGATGAGTGCGCAGCCGCGCACACTCGCAGCTTAGAGGGAACATTGCTGATTCGCATAAAAAATCTCATTTCTCAGTCCCAGAAATTGCTGGGTTCAATTTAAAAACCGTGCAACAGGATAATGTGTAATGTCCAAAAAGATTAGGACTTGGTAAGTTGAAAATTTACAGTATATTTTCAAATTGGCCCTGATGGACTTGCATTAGAAGCCTGTCACTTGCAGGACAAGACTGAAAGATGCTATTTCCTCAGGTTGCAAACTAATTGTGGTCTGAGACAATTTAGTGTTCATCTACAACGCACTCGTTTTAGCCTTTGGAGTAGATCTGCTGCGAGTTGTCTATGGTCGTTGCTTTCCTTTTCTGACTTGCAACTAACACCTTGCACGCACTGGCATTTGTCACAGATACATTAATGCTCTTTCTGAACTTCAAGCACTTGTGCTACTGAATTAACTGTCTGCATGCCCTTCACATTATTTCTACTTTGATCGTAGCCTTTCTAAAAACCATGTCCTAACTCGCCGTTAACCTTAACTTAGCTTTTTAACCCAAGATATTTTCTTCAAGTTCGGCGTCACAAACTGCTCTACTAAGTGAGCCCTTGCTCCTGATGAACCGGATCGCACCTTTACTTGCCCAATATTTTGGTAATTGTAGCAAGCCCAGGAATCAGCTGGGGAACTGTATTGCAATCGCATGTCCCCGCAACTTTGGAAAAGCGTAATCATGAAGGTTCTATCAGAAGGCTTGGTCTATAAACTACGAGACAAATTTATTGAAAAGTGAACAGGTAAACGAGCGATAGCAAGAACAAATGGTAGATTTACAGTAATTATATACTTAACTATATCCCACAGGATACAGGAACCAACAAAAGTGTTTCTCCTGTGCTAGTACTCCATATAAAACAACCTTGAGACGTGCTTCCCTACACGTCTAGCGTGATGGTTTTACTACTGATATGCAAAGGAATCTTTCGTGTACCTCTGTCTGATGGATTTAAAAAAACCTCTTGATGCAGGTGAAGGCTGCCAAGTATAAATGCACACCCGGGAGCTCCTGGCTGCAGCGCTGCCCAGCAAATTGATGCAAAGAAACAGGGTCTGCCCGTTCTCCCGCTTCCACCCCCTCCCTTTCCCCCCACAGCCCCCGTCAAAGCCTGACCAGAGACTTCCCTCGATTCCTGAGAACAAGGGATTCAAAAAGGTGCGTGCCTGCACAAATACAGCTGCCATGTACAGTAGAATTCAAAGATATCTCCCAGCTCGCCTGCTTTGTTGCCAAATGAGAAGTCAAACTGACAATCGGATTGAGTAGACTAACACCCGATCAGGTGACAACGAGAAATGCTTCTGGGAATGAGGCCGTTGTAATAATCTTTTGCACATCATATTGTGTAATGTGTATTCTCCGCAGCCCGAGGTAGTAGCTAGCAGTATGTGGCATTTAAAGTGACTGCCAGCCTCATGGATCAAGATATTAAAATATATGGATGATCGTATTCGAAATGTGACTCTGAACCCTTTGTCGCACTCTGTACCCACTGCAAAACCTCTCAAGACTTTCAAGCAGCTTTCTAAAACCTTTTCATTCAGGTGACCAGGTTTAACTTTGCTTGTAGGAAAAGCCTTTCTCGTGAAAATATCATCAATGTGATAGTGACCAGATAATATTTTTTTTAGTGTTGATTGGGGGATAACTATTGTCTAGGACACTGGGGATAACTCCCCCGCTCTTCTTCGAGATCGTGCCGTAGGATCTTTTACGTCCATCCGAGCGAGCAGATGGGGCTGCAGTTTAACTTCTCATCCAAAGGGCTAACAACGTGGAGAAAGCAGAAGATCAATTCATCACATGAACACCCAATGCACCAATCTTTTTCTAAAGATCCTCTTTCCTCATTATCTTGGAGTCCCTCTCCTTAGCAGTTTTGCAGTTCTTGCCCCTTTTCACATAGTTTCTGTTCCTGTTTTAACCCCCTCTGTCCTTTCCTAATCCCTTGTGGTGTTCCCAAAACTGCTGCCTTGGACTCCCAACAGTAATGGTTGTTCTTCTTCTTCTTAGGCAGTCCCTCGGAACCGAGGATGACTTGCTTCCACATTAAAAACGAGTTCTCAGGTGACTGAGTCCAATGCGGAACCTACAGTCTCTGTCACAGGTGGGGCAGACGGTGGTTGAAGGGGCAGGTGGGTGGGGTGCTTGGGTTGACGTGCGCTGCCTGCGCTTGGCTTCCACTTGCTCCCGGCGAAGAGACTTGAGGTGTTCGGTGCCTTCCCAGATGCTTCTCCTCCACTTTGTGCGGTCTTGGGCCAGGGGTTCCCAGTTGTCGGTGGGGATGTTGCACTTTTTCAAGGAGGCTTTGAGGGTATCCTTGAAGCGTTTCCTCTGCCCACCTGGGGCTCTCTTGCCGTGCCGGAACTCCGAGTAGAGCGCTTGTTTTGGGAGTCTCGTATCGGGCATGCGGACAATGTGCCCCGTCCATCGGAGCTGATCGAGCGTGGTCAAAGCTTCGATGCTATGAATGTTGGCCTGAGCGAGAACACTGACATTGGTGCGCCTATCCTGCCAATGGATTTGCAGGATCTTGCAGAGGCAGCGTTGGTTGTACCTCTCCAGTGCTTTTGAGGTGCCTGCTGTACATGGTCCATGTCTCTGAGGCATACAGCAGGACGGGTATCACTGCTGCTCTGTCGACCATGAACTCAGTGCCGGGTTTGAAGTCCTGGTCTTCAAACACTCTCTTCCTCAGGCGACCGAAGGCTGCACTGGCACACTGAAGGCGGTGTTGGACTTCGTCATCGACGTCTGCCCTTAGTGACAGTAGGCTCCCGAGGTATGGAAAGTGGTCCACGTTGTCCAAGGCCTTGTCGTGGATTTTGATAATCGGGGGGCAGTACTGTGTGGCGGGGGCAGGTTGGTAGAGGACCTTTGTCTTACGGATGTTTAGTGTTAGGCCCATGCTCTCGTACGCGGTGAAGGTGTTGACAATGGTTTGGAGTTCGTCTTCCAAGTGAGCGCAGACGCAAGCGTCGTCTGCATACTGTAATTCGACGACAGAGGATGGGACGACCTTGGATCTGGACTGGAGGCGACGGAGGTTGAGCGGTTTCCCGTTTGTTCTGTAAATTAGCTCAACTCCAGCGGGCAGCTTACTGAGGGTGAGATGGAGCATTGCAGCAAAGAAGATCGAGAAGAGCGTTAGTGCGATGACACAGCCTTGCTTGACCCTGGTTCATACGTGAATTGGGTCTGTGGTGGAACCGTTGGTCAGGATCACGGCTTGCATGTCGTCGTGAAGCTGGCGGAGGATGGTGACAAACTTTTGAGGCAGCCGAATTTGCGGAGGACACTCCATAATCCCTCACGGTTAACCGTGTCGAAGGCCTTTGTGAGATCAAAGAAGGCCATGTACAGCGGTTGGTGCTGTTCCCTACATTTCTCTTGTAATTGACGTGCGGTGAAGATCATGTCCATCGTGCCTCTTAGTGGGCGGAATCCGCTTTGCGACTCTGGGAGGAGCTCTTCGGCCACTGAGAGAAGGCGATTGAGGAGGATTCTTGCGATGACTTTCCCTGTGGCAGACAGCAGGGAAACTCCTCTGTAATTACCGCAATCGGACTTGTCACCTTTTTTGAAGATGGTCACAATTACGGCATCTCTGAGATCCCCTGGCATGCTCTCCTCCTTCCATATAAGAGAAATTAGTTCATGAGTTTCAGTAATGGTTAACGGGCTCCTGTATATTTCTTTCCACTTTTCTTTCCTGCCTCTCCCGAAGGTGTGCTTTCTCACCCAAACAGCCAGTCTTCATGTGCAAGTCTAGGCAGTGAGTAACAGTGATCAATTCAACCATGAGAGGTCTCATTAACGTCTACATGGCCACTTTCTGGCAGCAGTCGTTGGACAGCAAAAGGGAGTCCTAATCATATTCTCTGTGTGTGTGTGTGTCTCTCTCCTTTTCTCTTCCCAACCCCAACCCCACCGAGAAAGTTATAGCCTACCCTTGCTGCCACCCTGGCTGAGATCAAGTAAGATAGCACAGGCCATAGATTGAACAAATTAAGTTCAAGCAATTCAGCCAGTAGATCGTGAACAAGATGCAGTGTTTGCCATGTATTTACTGCCTGTGGGAAGTTCAAGTAGTTCGAGATTTGGACCACCTCCGCTCTCTACTGTTTTCACTCGAACATTAAATTTTGTGTTGAGCTTTCTAAATACATTTCTGTCACAAAATGATATTGTTTTGAATTGGGACTGCTCAATACTGTATATATCCATATTGTACAAGATCTCGGAAGTGCTTAAAATGAAAAAGACCCTCTATTTCAATTTTAATATCTAAATCAATCTATGTGTGTAATCAGAGGCTTGTGGATACATGCCTCAGAATGCTTTCAGCTTATAAAAGAAAGACTTGCATTTATATAGCGCCTTTGATGACCTCGGGACGTCCCAAAGCACTTTACAGCCAATGAAGTACTTTTGAAGTGTAGTCTCTGTTGTAATGTACGAAACATGGCAGCCAATTTGCACACAGCAAGCTCCCACAAACAGCAATGTGATAATGACCAGATAATCTGTTTTTAGTGATGTTGATTGAGGGATAAATATTCGCCAAGACACCGGAGAGAACTCCCCAGCTCCTCTTTGAATAGTGTCATGGGATCTTTTACGTCCACCTGAGAGAGGAGTCGGGGCCTCGGTTTAAAGTCTCATCCGAAAGGTGATGCCTCCGACAGTGTAGCACTCCCTCAGTACTGCACTGACAGTATCAGCCTAGATTTATGTGCTCCAGCCCCTGGAGTGGGACTTGAACCCACAGCCTTCTGACTCCGAGGCGAGGGTGCTACCCACTGAGCCACAGCTGACACTAGAGCTTGATAAATTCTCAGTAGCTAAATTACTACTCATTCCAATAGTCGTTGCTTCACGGTGAAGACAACAGACAGCTTATTGCAGAACTAGCGAAGTGTTTGAGCCAGCAGGGCAGCTTGCTTTATCAAGTATCTTTTTTTAAATCAGTATTTCACGTCAATGGAACAGTTGCTTTTTATTATTTTAGGCGGTATTTATGATGGAAACTTTTTTTAAGGAGGCACTGCCTTCATGGAATAAGTTATTTGCCAAGCCTTTGGGAAGGGCAAAGAAAGTGTGGCATCATTGTTGTCCTGGTATGTCGGGTAAAGGTGAGATACTGATGCATTTTACCACAGTTACGTCATGGTTGTTGGGGAACTTTTGTTTAGCAATACTATTTTTTAATATGGCGCCTTTTTCAAATAAAATGTTGATCAGCCTTTTTGAATTTGCAGCTGAAACCCTCATCCATGCCTACGTCCCCTCCAGACTTGCATTTTTATAGCGCCTTTCCTATCCTCAGGACGTCCCAAATCGCTTTTCAGCCAATGAAGTACTTTGTGAAGTATAGTCACTGTTGTAATGTAGGAAATGTGGCAGCCAGTTGCGCACAGCAAGCTACCGCAAACAGCAATGCGATAATGACCAGATTATCTGTTTGTGATGTTGTTCAGGATAAATATTGGCCAGGACACCGGGGATAACTCCCCTAATCTTCAAAATAGTGTCATGGGATCTTTTATAGCCACCTGGGAGAGCAGACAGGACCTTTGGTTTAACTTCTCATCTGAAAGACGGCACCTCCGACAGTGTAGCACTCCCTCAGTACTGCACTGGAGTGTCAGCCTAGATTTTTGTGCTCAAGTCTCTGGCGTGGGATTTGAACCCACAGCCTTCTGACTCAGGCGAGAGTGCTGCCCACTGAGCCACGACTGACACTTAATGACACTAATGACGAAATATAGTGTCTCATAGCTCTAATTTTCAATATTATTCACCTCCGACTTTTCGAAACTTGCTTTAGATACTTAACTATGTTCAGCTTTGTTCCCCAAAAGCTCTTATCTCAATTATACATTTATTTTAAAGAAATTGCTGTATCTCCAGAATTGATTTGGAGCATTAGCTGAAGGTGCAATTAGTTTAATTGTTTGGTGTTTTATGCTGAACTCGGTCGTCCCCAAAACCTTCTTTCCTTTTCTCAGTTAGTGAATGTTACAGCATAGAAGCGGGCCATTCAGCCCATCACATCTGTTCCGTTCTGTGTTTCTCCACATGAACCACCTCGTCTAATTCCCATTCTCCTGCTCACTCCCCATATCCTTTCATATTCCTCTTTTTTTCAACAACTGTCTAATTCACTTTTAAAAGTATTTATGGACTGTGGTCTAGCCAGTTGGTAACAGAGAGTCCCTCATCCCAGTCACCTTCTGAGGATTTTATTTTTTTCTAACCTCCAATTTCATCCAGTCTCAGAAAAGTAGAGAGTAAAAGCTGAGTCATGGGGCTGGAGGAAGTTGCAGAGGTACGGTGAAGCAAGGCCGTAGTGGGATTTAACATCAATAACGGTAACTTAAGCTGATTGAATCTACCATCGGAATTGTTCACCTCCTCCCGACCTCAGAAGAATGTCGTTTACAAGATCCATTCTTACTGCTTTCCTTTTTTTTTCAAATTCTAAGCATGTCGACCTCTCCTCATCAATGATTTTACTTTCTCCCCAAACTTCCTACAGTACAGTGCAATGAGCAGATTGAACAGGTAATTTGCTGTGGTCTGGGGCTGGCTGGCAGACTCCAGCTGCAGTGTCTGAGCTCCGCATCCAAGTACCTCATTAACACAAGTGTGTGTTGTCATGCCCCCAGGGTATTACAGTTCAGAAGCAAAATACTGCGGATGCTGGAAATCTGAAATATAAACAGAAAATGCTGGAAACACTCAGCAGGTCAGGCAGCATCTGTGGAGAGAGAAACAGAGTTAATGTTTCAGGTCGATGCCCCTTCGTCAGAACTGGAAAAAGCTGGAGATCGAACAGGTTTTTAAGCAAGTGCAGGGGGAGGGGAGGAAAGAACAAAAGGGAAGGTCTGTGATGGGGTGGAAGGCAGGAGAGATTGAGATTAAGAGATGGTGCAAGGCAAAAGGAGATGGTAATGGGACAAGTTAAGTAACAAAAGATGGCTCTAGATGAAGTGTAAATGGCTCTGGCAGAATGAAAGACAGCTGCCATGTGGGAGAGAGAAAAAATATAATATAAATGGGGGGGGGGGGAAAAGAATAGGGGCAGAGGTTATGGTCTGAAATTGTTGAACTCTATGTTGAGTCCAGAAGGGTAATAGAAACATGAGGTGCTGTTCCTCGAGCTTATATTGAGCTTCATTGGAACAGTGCAAGAGGCCAAGGATGGTGAGGTCTGAGTGGGAGTGGAGCGGAGAATTGAAGTGACAGGCGACCGGAAGCTCGGGGTCACCCTAACGGACTGAACGGAGGTGTTCCGCAAAGCGGTCACCCAATCTGCGTTTGGTCTCCCCAATGTCGAGGAGACCGCATCGTGAGCAGCGAATACAGTATACTAAATTGCAAGTAGTACAAGTAAATCGCTGTTTCACCTGGAAGGAGTGTTTGGGCCCCTGGACAGTGGGAAGGGTGGAGGTAAAGGGGCATGTGTTGCATCTCCTGCGCTTGCTTGGGAAGGTGCATTCCGAAGGGACGGTTCCCTCCGCGACACCCTGGTCCACTTCTCTATCACCCCTTCCCCTTTGCCCGGCACCTTCCCGAGCAAGCGCAGGAGATGCAACACATGCCCTTTTACCTCCACCCTTCCCACTGTCCAGGGACCCAAACACTCCTTCCAGGTGAAACAGCGATTTACTTGTACTACTTGCAATTTAGTATACTGTATTCGCTGCTCACGATGCGGTCTCCTCTGCATTGGGGAGACCAAACGCAGATTGGGTGACCGCTTTGCGGAACACCTCGGTTCAGTCCGTAAGGGTGACCCCGAGCTTTAGGTCGCCTGTCACTTTAATTCTCCACTCGCACTCGGACCTCACCGTCCTCGGCCTCTTGCACTGTTCCAATGAAGCTCAATGTAAGTTAGAGGAATAGCACCTCATCTTTCGATTCGGCACTTTACAGCCTTCTGGACTCAACATAGAGTCCAACAATTTCAGGCCACAACCTCTGCCCCTCTTTTTTTCCCATTTATTTTATTCATTTTTATTTTCTCCCCCACATGGCAGGTGTCTTTCATTCTGCCAGAACCATTTACACTTCATCGAGAGCCATCTTTTGTTACTTAACTTGTCCCATTACCATCTCCTTTTGCCTCGCACCATCATCCCTTTTGTCTCTTAATCTCTCCTGCCTTCCACCCTGTCACAAAGACCTTCCCTTTTGTTCTTTCCTCCCCTCCTCCCTATCCCTGCCCCTGCACTTGCTTAAAAACCTGTTCCATCTCCAGCTTTTTCCAGTTCTGACGAAGGGTCATCGACCTGAGACGTTAACTCTGTTTCTCTCTCCACAGATGCTGCCTGATCTGAGTATTGCCAGCATGTTCTGTTTTTATTACAGTTCAGAGTGCGGTGAGAACTACAAACTCCCACATGCAGCTCACACTAAATTTGGCATTGGGTGGGGACCGAGTTGAAACTCTCGAGCTCTGGGACTGGAGCAGAACCCAAGCTATGGGGGAAGGGGTAGCCTGTGCAGGATAAACATCTTGCTGTTTCTAACATTAAATGGTACATCTTATGAGTAAATTCAGTGGATTTTTCTGGGGAATTCTTAACTTGACTTGCACAAAGTCCCATTCACCCATCCATCGCCATGTGCTCACTGACCTACATTGTCTGCCGATCCGGCAACACCTCAATTTTTAAAATTCTCATTAGTTTTCAAATCCCTCCGTGGCCTCGCCCCTCCCTCTCTCTGTAACCTGCTCCAGCCCTACAATCCTCCGAAATCTCTGCGCTCCTCCAATTCTGGCCTCTTGCACATCCCCAATTTTAATCGCTCCGCCACTGGCGGCTGTGCCTTCAGCTGCCTGGACCCTGAGCTGTGGGATTTCCTCCGTAAACCTCTCCGCCTCTCTACATCTCTCTTCCTTTAAGTCTCTCCTTAAAAACTACCTCTTTGACCAAGCATTTGGTCATCTGTCCTAATATGACCTTGCGTGGCTTAGTGTCAAATTTTGTTTGAGAACGCTCCTGTGAAGCGCCTTGTGATGTTTTACTACGTTAAAGGCGCTATATAAATGCAAGTTGTTAAGGGTCTAGGACTGCAGATTGGGTACTCCTGCCCTACATCGGTAACTAGAGAGATAACTCATTTCAGGATGGATTGGGAGAACAAATCTATTGACATTCAGAGCTATTTACAGTTTTTGGATACTTTGAGCTGATCCTACGTTTTGACTGGCCATTTCCTTCTCTTCTATTCCCAGCCGTGGTTTATGTATTCAAACAACTATGTTTGGCTGTATATTGTATTGGTCTGTTGGGGAAACTAAGAAAAAATGTAACCATCTTTGGTGGCCGAGTTTCTTTCCATACAGCCGAAATTCCATTGCAGTAATCCAAATAGTTGGATGAAAAATGGTTTATTTAATTGTCGAAGTGAATGTGAGATAGTGTGTGTTTTTTTCTTTCAATTTGACACTGAGATATGTTTGCTGGTTCAAAACATAGGAGTAGTTGGACAAAGGTCTGCTGCTGTGATTTTTACTTTGCCTGCAGGTGTCCATGTGGGCGATACTGAGATACTACATGAGAGAGCATGGGGAAAGTGCTTCTCTCGAGCAACAGGAAAAATGGGGCATGTCAACTTGCCCAACTCTCGTTAATGACTGATAACAGTGCTGGCAGCAGAGGCCCATGCAAGTGGTTACTTCTGCTGGGCAACGTGTGCCATGTGGATGCTTAGATTACAGATGTGGGGTGCCATTTCCCCCACAACATCGAATCATAGAAATTTACAGCCCAGAAGGAGGCCGTTCGGCCCATCTTGTCCATGCCGGCCGACAAAGAGCTATCCAGTCTAATCCCACTTTCCAGCACTTGGTCCGTAGCCCTGTAGGTTACGGCACTTCAAGTGCATATCCAAGTACTTTTTAAATGTGATGAGGGTTTCTGCCTCTACCACTCTTTTTCAGGCAGTGAGTTCCAGACCCCCACCACCCTCTGAGTGAAAAAAAATTCTCCTCCACTCCCTCCTAATCCTTCTGCCAATTACTTTAAAACTATGCCCCCTGGTTATTGACCTCCCTGCTGAGGGAAATAGGTCCTTCCTATCCACTCTATCTTGGCCCCTCATAATTTTATACACTTCAATTAAGTCTCCCCTCAGCCTCCTCTGTTCCAACCCCAGCCTATCCAATCTTTCCTCATAGCTAAAATTCCCCAGCCCAGGCAACATCCTCGTAAATCTCCTCTGCACCCTCTCTTGTGCAATCACATCCTTCCTGTAATGTGGTGACCAGAACTGCACGCAGTATTCTAGCTGCGGCCTAACTAGTGTTTTATACAGTTCAAGCATAACCTCCCTGCTCTTGTCTTTTATTAGCCGAGGCATAGAATATAAGTATCCCGTATGCGTTCATAACCACCTTATCTACGTGTCCTGCTACCTTCAGGGATCTGTGGAGATGCACTCCAAGGTCCCTCTGATCCTCTGCACTTGAGTGTCCGACCATTTATAGTGCATTCCCTTGCCTTGTTAGCCCTCCCCAAATGCATTACCTCACACTTCTCCGGATTGAATTCCATTTGCCACTGTTCTGCCCACCTGACCAGTCCATTGATAATCTTCTTGCAGTCCGCAGGTTGTTTCTTCATTCTCAACCACACGGCCAATTTTTGTATCATCTGCAAACTTCTTAATCATACTTTATTCATTGAAGTCCACATCTCACCTCCTCCATCGAGAAAGACTCAAGTCCCTTCACTGCAACATCTAAATGATTCCAGTGTTTTTCTCTTCCACTGGTTTATCTGGCATTCCATTGCATGTGTTGATCACTCTTTAGGTGAAGAAAAACTGATAACAACTTTGCCCTTTTACTCGTTCAAACCTTGTTGTACTGTGTAAACAGCAAGAAAAATTACTTGAAATCATGCAAGATCACTTCTCTGATTTTTTTTTTCCTTTCAAGGCTAAAGAGCACAAGTTTCTCCAGTTTTTCCTTATAATGGAGAGCTCTTTGTGGCTCTTCTCTGCACTCAATTTGAATGTCTCCCTTGTGCCTTGTAGCGCAGAACTGGGCACAGTTATTCAAGTTGTGGTCTGATCAAAGCACTGTGCAATCTGATTATGACTTCTTCTGACTTGTATTTTATTGCTTTGGTTCCATAGTTCAGCATGTTATTGCCTTTGTTTATTGTTCTGCATTGTTCGGACATTTTCATCTCCGTCTACGAACACACTTGGGTCTTGTCCAACTTGCAACTTTAGATACTTCAAAGCCATTCACCGAATGCGTGTGTTGCCCATTTCGCCTTCCAGTATGTCAAATTTTACATTTGTCTGTATTAATGTTCCCCCTTAATTTTTTTTGGGTGCGCGGCCCCTTTAAGCGGCTGTGTCGCCTGTTGACCGTTCCGCGCATGGGCGAACTTTAACATTGGAAAAAAAACAGTCCCCGGTTGCGTGGGATTGGCAGAGAGCTTAGAGGGAACATTGGTCTGTATTAAACTTTTATCTGCCATTATTCTACCCACTTTCATATTTAGTCCAGCTTGTTATGTAATTTCTGAGCTGCCTCTGCAATTCCAATGCCCATTTGAATTTGGTATCATCTGCAAATTCAACCATTTAGCTTTTGGGTTTCTGCATCCAAATCCTTGATATAAATTAGAAACAATAGTCGCTCCAACACCGATCCCTGGGACACACCAATCAGTACTCCTCCCCCCACCCCAATGTAACTCCTCTAACAAATACCCTTCGACCAATTCTTATCCCTTCCAAAGATTTACCTTGAATCCCACAGCTTTCAGCGTAACTAATAACCTTTTGTGTGGAACCTTGTCAAACGATTTCTCTAAGTCAATTTATAGGGCTTAGTGCAGCACACTTGCGATGTAACTTCCTCAAAGAAGTCAAGGAGTTGGTGAAGCAGAATCTTTCCCATCTGAATCCAGTTGACTGCTGTTAATTTGAGTTGTTGTACAGCTAGTCTTTTACGTTTTACACCTGATATCTGATTTCCATTGTTTTACACAGGATTGGAGGGAGACTCATGGTCTGTAGCTGCCTGTGTTTGAATTGTCTCGCTTTTAAAATAAGGCATGACATTGGCCACTTTCCAATCTACTGGTACCTCCCCAGTGTCCAATGACTCCCTCGTAATGACTGTTGATGCCTCACTAATGGTTTCCTTTAGCACTGTGGGATAAACAACTGTCTATCCCTGGGGATTTATTGTTTTTGAGCCCGTTCAGCCTGTCTAGGTCGTCCATTTCATTTGCGTCGGAGTCATTAATTTTATCTGGGGTGACTCTGTTTTGGGGAGGGCATGTTGCTCATACCATCCCTTGTGAATACTTGGAGTAAGTAGTCATTCCGAATGTTTACATCCCAGTCCTGTCCTCTGTTTCAAGCCTGCTTGCAATTTTTATGGTACTCACCCATTCTCTGACTACTCTTGCTGTTGAAATGCAGAAGTAATTTCTTACTGTTAGCCGTTATGCTTTTTTCCCCCCCTCCAGGGCTCTTTGCACCTCTGATCATCTTTCTAGCATTTTCTTCCATTTATCCCCGTAAACCCCAGCACCTTCCTTTCTGCAGTATTCTGTGCAGGTTATTTTTTCTCTCAATGTTGCTTCTTCTTTGTTTTATTAATCCATTTAGGGTCATGCCCATTTAGACTGAGCTTGCTGGTTTTAGGTATGTATTTATCCTGCATGCTGAACATTGTGCCGTTTTAAAGGTGTCCCGTTTGCCCTCAACTGAAGTGTTGTTGAACCACCTCCTCCAATCGAGTTGCTTGAGCTTGTTCCTTCATTTTTCTTTTAAGTTAGCCCTTTTAAAGCTGTGTCTTTGGTATTTCCAAATCTCAGATCACGTTAATCATTTTGTGGTCATTGTTGGCCAGGAATGCCAAGATTCCTTTTTTTGTGCCGTGTCTGGGTCATTTACATGGACCAGGTCGAGATGAACGTTCCCTCTTGTGGTCTCTCTGACCCACCGGGCCATGAAGCAGTCCTGTGTTACATTAACGAGCTCCGACTCTGGACAACTTGGGCTTGTCCCAATTCATTTTAGATTGATTAAGGTCACTGATTTAAAATAGCTCTCCTGTTCTTGCATACCATTCTTATTTCTTCATAAAGTGAAGTGTCTTCCTCCTTCTGCTGATCAGGAGATCTAGAAGCATCCTTCTAGCGTCAGCCTGATTTTTTTTTGTTGCATATGAGAGATGTCTTTTAAAAAAAAAGGATAGACTTGCATTTCTGTAGCGCCTTTCATGACCACCGGTCGTCTCAAAGCGTTTTACAGCCAATGAAATGCATTTTGGAGTGTAGTCACTGTTGCCATGGAGGAAACACGGCATCCGTTTTGTGCACAGCAAACTCCCACAGACAGCAATGTGATAATGACCGGATAATCTGTTTTTGTTATGTTGATTGAGGGATAAATATTGGCCCTGGACACTGGGGATAACTCCCCTGCTCTTCTATCCAGAGTAGTTTGTTTATTTTTCTACCTCTCACTGGAACAACTTCTTTTACCTCTCAGGTATCTCTGCCATGTATGACATGACTACACCACCTCCTTTACTGACCATTGTTTCTCCTGAACATTTTATATCCTGGAGTTGTTAGGGAATGTTAGTAAATGAATAAATAATAGCATGTGGAGAGAGTAACACAGTCGGTTAAAGAACTATCTCTTACTTCTGTGGCCCTGGCTCAAATCTTGTCCAGACTCATTGGATGAAAGTCTCCTTTCTCCGTCAGCCCAACAGGAGCCCTGGGTTGTAACCGAGTCTGGGCAGACTCGGCCAGTTCTGTGCGCGTGTGGTCCCACAGCACACAAAACTGCCAACAGTTCGATCCTCATCGTCCCAAATTAGAACAAACCACCCACTGGTACACTGGTTGGTCGGGAGGTAATGGTCTTCTCAGGCTGGTTTTAGCAAACATTGTTGGAACATTGAGATGAAGATGCCTAAAGCCTACATTTGGTGAGCATAAACTTTTTACAGAAAAAAATGGCCCCCCCACCTTCAGAACAAGAACAATGATCTACTGACGATGCATACATCAGGATTCATGCTAGAGATCCAACACTCGTATTCGCATCATGCCAGCGTGATCCCTGGTCTCAGACTGCCCTGATCATTATTAACTGAAATAAATGTCAATCGCTTTTGTAAGAATGCTGTTAAGCACAGCTGAAGCACAGTCCCTCATTTATTGGACCGATTTTATACTTTGGCAATTACTTCATTTGATGGAAGGAAGAACTTTCATCTGCGAAGCACCTTGAACTGTCTCTCAAAGGTCCCAAACCCTTTCATGTAACACTGAAATACTTTGACGTTGGGGTCATGGTTGTTGGGTCGGTGAAGGTGGCAGCCACTTTTGCACACGACATGGTCCAACGAATGGATGAGCTCTTATGTTTATTTGGCGGTGTTGGTGTGAGGGAGGAATGTTGGCTGGGACACACTTGGACTCTGGTATTTTTTCCCCAATAGTACCATGGCATCTTTAACATCCATCTTTGATAGAGTACGTTATGAAATATGTTATTTCTTCCCCAGAGCATTTCGTTTAATTAACCCTTGAAAATGACAGTGACATTTCTGCATGAAAAATTACCTTGAGTATCTTCTCTTTTATTCCAGAAACGCTATTAAAAGGATCTCTATGTTCATCTCATTTAGCGGGATAACATTTGGTTAGAAATTTACAGAAAATAGCTTCCAAAGCTGTGGAATTGGGGACAAGATGCATCTGTTCCTATACCTGAAAGGGTCCTTTTAAATATTTAAGCGGTTGCAAAGCAATTTTACCAAAACTTAAATGTGTTTCAACTTGAAATATCTTGTTTCCTCAGAAATTGGGTGAGGCAGAGGTGTTTGAGTGAATGAATGATTTTCTGGCACAGCCTAGACTTGCTAATGGAATCGTTAATGACATTTATTTCAGGTACTACATCTCAAAGGGTGCAATTGTGGATCAGCTTGGCGGAGACCTGAATTCCACCCCTCTCCACTGGGCAACAAGGTAAAGATGCACTTGGCTTCAAATTGCCTTGTAGGGCTGATCCTGTGCTCTGAGAGAATGGAACATGCTGGGAGTGCACCATGGGGCGCAGTAAATGGAACTAACTAGGATTGGTTTAGGATTCATTTTTCAAGTTGCTGAAAAATTTAACCGGTATAGCAAAAACATTTAAAGGTTTACATAGAATGTACAGCACAGAAACAGGCCATTCGGCCCAAGTGGTCCATGCCGGTGTTTACGCTCCACACGAGCTTCCTCCCACCCTACTTCATCTCACCCTATCAACATATCCTTCTATTCCTTTCTCCCTCATATGCTTATTCAGCTTCCCCTTAAATGTATCTATGCTATTCGCCTCAACCACTCCATGGTAGTGAGTTCCACATTCTAACCACTCTGAGTGGATCAGGCTAATGCCATTCCGATATAGGATTTAAACCATTGTTTAGGTGACGAGGCATGACCATACCTTCATGGTGCAGTTCTTTGCGGACTAGAAAGGTTCTGGCAGCCTACATGAGGGATTTTTTTTTAGCACTGTATCTGTAACCTTTTGCCTGAATAGGAAGCACTCAAAATGAGACCTGTTTTTAATAACGATTGTTTCAAATCTGTATTGCAGCTTTCATTAGGCACCACCAGACTGTTATAGCATTTAACCACGTTAACTCTGCTTTAAAGTGTTTCTATCCACTGAGGTCATGACCTGTACAACAGTTCATATATTTCCTGACCAAATTGGCATGTACAGCCAGTTCCAACTACATGTGTTAGGAAGACTTTTACAACAAGTGTCCAATGTGAGAAAAGGCCATTGGCCTATCAAGCCTGCTCCATGTGAGTATTCTAACATGGATTTCCCCTTCCCTCTACCATCACTTGTTGACCCCCGTCTGCCCCATACTAAGAACTGGTGAGTTTTCTTCCCCTAACAGCCCTGGGAAAAAAAAAATCAAGCAGCGTTACTAATATCCCTACCGCCCACACTTCCCCAAATTGACAGATGGTAATTCAGCTTCCTTGGGGAGCGGCGGGCCGGGGGTGTGACTGAGTGGGGGAGGAGTAGATTAAGATATTTCTAATCTCTAGCCTTGTCTGAGATTTATGAAGTTTGTACTGCTGCCCTCCAGTATTATGCTGATTGTTGATTTTTAACTAGTCTGCTGCTTACTTCAGCCTTGCGCATACTGCAGGTATTCTGAACCTTTTATTATTTTAAAAGGCCTGTGCCATGTCTCCCCTTCAGGTGCTATTTCTCCAGTAAAAATACGGTTAGCTGCTTGAGCCTTTGTTAATAACTTAGTCCTGGAATCTTTGTATAGCTGAATGTTTGTTTGTTTTTTTATTGTCAAATGTGTTTTCAGCAACCAAGCAATTCTCTGAGTTAAATCTCTTCTGGGCACTTAACCAATAGTGACAGATACCAAGGCAAATATTTTGTCCTTGTGGTTGGGCAAATCCTCGATTAAAGCCTTTGCACACTCATAATAGTCGTCTAGTCAATAGTTTGTGTAAAATATTCTGTGTCATTCCTTCCAGACAGGGTCACTTGTCCATGGTTGTGCATCTGATGAAGTATGGTGCGGAACCCTCACTGATCGATGGAGAAGGCTGTAGCTGTATCCACCTGGCCGCTCAGTTTGGTCATACCTCTATCGTTGCATACCTGATCGCAAAGGGGCAGGTAATTTTCAGCCTATTTTTGTTTGTACACCTGAACAGCATAATTTATCATCACCGACCAAGCAGCCCACTTGATTGGCACCCCATCCACCACCTTAAACATTCACTCCCTCCTCCACCGGCGCACTGTGGCTGCAGTGTGTACCATCTGCAAGATGCACTGTGGCCACTCGCCAAGGCTTCTTCGGCAGCACCTTCCAAACCCGCGACCTCTTCCACCTAGAAGGATAAGGGCAGCAGGCGCATGGGAACACCGCCACCTCCATGTTCCCCTCCAAGTCGCACAACATCCTGACTTGGAAGTATATCACCGTTCCTTAATGGTCGCTGGGTCAAAATCCTGTAACTCCCTCCCTAACAGCACTGTGGGAGTACCTTCACCACACGGACTGCAGTGGTTCAAGAAGGCGGCTCACCACCACCACCTAAAGGGCAATTAGGGATGGGCAATAAATGCTGGAATTGCCCGTGACGCCCACATCCCATGAATGAATAAAAAAAATAACTTTAATTTATATAGGGCCTTTCATTTCCTCAGGATATTCCAAAGTGCTTCACAGCCAATGAATTACTTTTGAAGTGTACTCGCTTTTGATTTGTTAGCAAGCATGACTGCCAATTTGTGTGCAGCGAGGCCCCATAAACAGCAGCGAGATAAATGACTTAATCTGTTTTGGTAGCGGGACAGAATACCGGGGAAAAGTCTCCTGCTCTAGTTTGAATAGTGCCAAGGGATCTTTAACAATCCGCTAAACAGGCAGACAGTTTTCAAAATTCATCCAGGTTTGTACTCTTGTATTTTTTTGTATTATTCAAAAACCCTTTTTTTTTTTTAAGTGGTTGCCCCCTGGTTCATGATAAAGGCTTGAGGGGTTAAAAAGTTGATGGGTAGCGTTAGTTCATCGAGATTCCCATAAATAAATACCCACTCAACCAACACTTAAAGTTGAAGTGAAGAAAACCAAATTAAAATAACAGAAAATGCTGGTAACACTCAGCAGGTCAGGCAGCATTCATGGAGAGAGAAACAGAGTTAACGTTTCTGGAGTGTTTCCAGCATTTTCTGTTATTTCAGATTTCCAGCATCTGCAGTATTTTGCAATTGTAAAACCAAATTAAATCCTGTTGTGTTTCAGAGCTGCACCGAAAGCAGATATGGTTGCTTCAGTTTTGCAAAATCGAAAATAGAGAGAGGCAGAAATGCAATCCAGGATTAGCAGCAAAGAGAGATCAAAATCAGTGGCAGAAAAGATCAAGGAAGTGCTCGAAGGCAGAGAAGCCTAGCCGGGAGCTACACCAAAGCAGAATAGATTTGTTGCTCAAAAGCAAAGTAGCTGAATTAAAAGTATGAAATTGTATTTTTTTTTGCAGGTTACAAACTGACTTGGGCCATCATGTTGGGTGACCTCAACAGGCTCCCAGCAGTCTTGCTCAGCTATATGTCGCAACCAATGTTCCCTGTAATTTTTTTTGGCCGGGGGGGGTTATGTGCCCCTTTAACGGGCTGCGCGGCCCATTCAAAAGTCCGCGCAAGCGCGGTTTTTCGATAAGGCTGCATAGGACCCCTGGAGCGCTGCGTGGCCACACAACTTAAAGGGAACATTGGTTACAACATGTGAGAGTTCTTTTATTACCCCCACCCTCCCTCAGCTCTCTTTGGCAGTTCTCCAAAATAGCTCAATTGAGGTCGGGGACACGGCAGAGTGGGGACAGCACGTGCATCTCGCCACCCGAATGCATTCCTTAATTTTTTCCTAAACAGCTGCGCTTACAATAAGCTGTATTTGTCGCAATTATTGGCTATAGGCGGTGACTGAGATAATGTGGCCGTGATATAGCGTGAAGGGCTGAGGATCATTCATTTCTCATTGGTGCTCAGCTTGATCCATGTTGACTTTTATTACATAAATACTCGTTGCGCCCCTCAATAGTTGCCTGATCCTGTAAAACTCTGATCAGATTATTCCAGCAAGGCTTTAAAAAAAGAATTAATAGCATTTTGGAATCCCTTTCTGGCTAGGTTCACGACATTAGGATTACAGAAAGCAAATTTATGGGATCAAAGAGGGAATGGAAAAAAGCTATTTCTGACGGCTTTCATTCCAAAAGACGGGTCAGTGAAAAGCTCAATACAAGCAATTGAAAATAGCCCTGAAATTATAGTGACAATCATACACGGAAGCTACTGGGAGGCAGCATTTATAGCCAGTGCTAAGGCTTTAAAGGAGTTGTTTTTCATATCTTTCCGACGATAAAGCCACTGGTTTTGGCCACTATCCGCCCCTATTGTTACATTGCAGTAATTACTGGAATGAGATCATCAGTGTTTGTATAGAAGCAAAATGCTGCGGATGCTGGAAATCTGAAATATAATCAGAAAATGCTGGAGACACTCAGCAGGTCAGGTAGCATCTGTGGAGAGAGAAACAGAGTTGACGTTTCAGGTCGATGAACGTTTCGTTCTGACGAAAGGTCACGTTACGTTAAGCCCCTGTTGGTTAATTTAAAAAAAACATACACTGATGTGTTTTACCAGTTCCTTGCTGCTGATGTCCAAACTTGAGCTCCCACCCTGCCTCATTGATGAAGTTTAATCCTCAATTGGATGAACATTTACTCTACTCTTCCAGCTAATTAAGTCTCAGGAAGTTAAAGATTAACCCAAACGCGTTATTGAAGGTCTTTTATTTGCATTGTGGCACTTGGTGCTCCCCTCATTTAGATCTTGGCAACGCTCACGCAGTACAAGTCGATTTACATGACCCTTCACCGCATTGTTTCTCCGATCCGTGCTATATCTTTAGGAACTGGATCTTAATGTTTGATAAATGCTGAAACCCTCTAACGATACAACAGCGCTGCTGCATCGAATGCTGTAGTTAAAATTCTTCCGTGTAACCCCGTCCTCAAGGATGCTTCAAACGGGCACCCCAGTCACTCTGCTGTCGGGAGCAGTTACGCTTCGTGTTGTGCAACTTTGGTAGAAATTACAACATCAGAAACAGGCCGTTGGGCCCAACTGGTCCATGCCGGTGTTTATGCAATGTGAATTGAATCAAGCCGCGACATTAGGAACCACTTGTTAAACTTCCATTTTGCAACGTTGCTGAGCAGTTGAGCATCAGCAATTTCCTGGCCGTGGCTCTGATAAATTTATAGGAAACCTTGTTCCCAGCAGACACCGAGTGTTGGGTTCTAATAATTGGTCTTTTGAAAGGTTCCTAATCAGGTATTGCAGCCATATTTTAATCCATTTGGCCCATTGCATTTTTCTGACAACCACATGTCTGATTTAAAAAAAAAAAATAAGGAGCTGTCTTTGCATTAGATGCAATTGCTTGCGAAATGTTTTCATTTAGTTTGCCAGGCGTGTGCTGAGCATATACTGACTCTAATGTGTTCCATGCACATGGCATGAAAATACAAAGGAAACCCAATTTAAAATCGGAATCTGGCCCCTGCTCATCAGGGGCTGGTTGTTACATCGCAAATTGTTAATCCTGATCTTCCATCTGCCCCTTAATTACCCACCAACAAAAAGACATGTGTGTGAGGGAGGGGTAACAGCAGCAATTTCTGCCTCATCTATTGCAGGGATTAACAAACACCCACACAGACGAGGCAAAGGTCATCTTTTTGTTCTAGCTGAGCTGTGCCTGTGGGACAGCCACAGAAATATATCCAAGGAAGCGATGGAAATCTCGCTGGGTACACAGCACCAGTTGGGAGCATTAAGCCAACCTTGTGTAGGCTAGGGAGAGCGGTGGGAAAGAGCTGGGGAGGTGAGGGCAACATCTGGACCACTGGTCGAGTAGAGGAGGGAATACAACCGATACCAGGCTGGCGGCAAGAATTTTGATTTTTTTATTGCAATAATAGCAACTTTATAATTGGAAAACGAAGACGGAGGGAGACGGGCTATTCTGAGGCAGAGGGAGACATCTTGCAGTATTCCCCATTGTAGTAGTAGCAATGTGACTTTGTTCAAAATAAAAGTGGCACATCAGCGAGAAGCACAAATAATCAGAATATTTTGGATGGAAAGAGCAGTATGGCTCCAGGTCAGGGCATTGTTTTCTCTCTCTCTCTCTCTCTCTCTCTCTCTCTCTCTCTCTCTCCGTCCCTCCCTCTCTCTCCGTCCGTCCTCTCTCGCCCCCTTTCTGTCTCTGCCACACCACGCATGCACTTTTCCAGCAAGGGTCACTGCATAGCGATTAGAAGCGGATTTGTTTTTAAAACTCTCCATCCCCCAGCTCAGGGACACGGGTTTAAGTGTGGTGCTTCAACTGCGGTTGAGGCTTCTATCAGCAAACTCAGGCTGGTAATGATTTAGAGTTTCATTGGGCTGTGCTTTTACCTATTGGGAGAGCTTGTATTACATATTACATTACAGCACAGAAACAGGACATTCGGCCCAACAGGTCCATGCCGCTGTTTATGCTCTACATGAGCCTCCTCCCACCCTACTTCATCTCACCTTTTCAGCATATCCTTCTATTCCTTTCTCCCTCATGCACTTATCTAGCTTCCCCTGAAATACATCGATGTTATTCGCCTCAACCGCTTCCTGTGGTAGCGAGTTCCACATTCTAACCACTCTCTGGGTAAAGAATTCCCTATTGGATTTATTAAGGACTATCTTATATTTATGACCCCTAGTTCTGGTCTCCTCCACAAGTGGAAACATCTTCTCTGTGTCTACCCCATCGAACCCCTTCATAATTTTAAAGACCTCTATCAGGTCACCCCTCAATAAATATATTTTGCAGGTAACAGTTCAGTACTTTAGTGTTTCCCCTCTTCCCGTTCCTTCGACGATTCAAGTTAAACCTTTTTTAGGGTTTTCCTTTGGCAGTTAACTCCTTTTACGCCTGTTCTGCTAAGTCGGAATTATCAATTAAGTAGACGAGGGAACTAGATGTAATATCTCCAAGTTTGCAGACGACACAAAGCTGGGTGGGTGTGTGTGCTGTGAGGAGGATGCAGAGAAATTCCAGTATGATTTGGACAGGTTGAGTGATTGGGCAGATGCATGGCAGATGCAGTATAATGTGGATAAATGCGAGGTTATCCACTTTGGTGGCAAAAACAGGAAGACAGATTATTATCTGAACGGCAATAGATTGGGAAAAGGGGAAGTGCAACGAGATCTGGGAGACCTTGTGCATCAGTCGCTGAAGGTAAGCATGCAGGTGCAGCAGGCAGTTAAGAAGGCAAATGGTATGTTGGCCTTCATAGCGAGAGGATTCGAGTACAGGAGCAAGGATGTCTTGCTGCAGTTGTACAGGGCCTTGGTGAGACCACACCTTGAGTATTGTGTGCAGTTTTGGTCGCTTTATCTGAGGAAGGATGTTCTTGCCATGGAGGGAGTGCAGCGAAGATTCACCAGACTCATACCTGGGATGGCAGGAATGACGTATGAAGAGAGATTGGGTCGATTAGGCTTATATTGGCTAGAGTTTCGAAGAATGAGAGGGGATCTCATTGAAACTTATAAAATTCTAACAGAACTAGACAGAGGAAGGATGTTCCCGATGGCGGGGGAGTCCAGAACCAGGGGTCACAGTCTAAGGATAAGGGGTAAGCCATTTAGGACTGAGATGAGGAGGAATTTCTTCACCCAGAGAGTGGTGAACCTGTGGAATTCTCTACCGCAGAAGACAGTTGAGTCCAATTCATTAAACATATTCAAGAAGGAGTTAGATATATTTCTTAAGGCTAAGGGGATCAAGGGATATGGGGAGAAAGCAGGGACAGGGTACTGAATTTGGATGATCAGCCATGATCGCATTGAATGGCGGAGCAGGCTCGAGGGGCCGAATGGCCTGCTCCTGCTCCTATCTTCTATGTTTCTATGTAAGGGATCTTGAAACGCAAACTGAGATTTTTGTTATGCAAGGGTATGAAGGGTTTCAGAACCAAGGCAGTTAGATGGCATTAAGATACAGATCAGCCATGATCTAACTGAATGGTGGAACAGGCGCAAGGGGCTGAATTGCCTCCTCCTGTGCCTATGTTCCTAAATGCATTTATGGACAGATCACAGCAATCTTAGTGCGGAATAGATGTTGGTAAACACGAGCAGTAAACATTCATTTCCCTCAGCCTGGATAAGTTGACAGTTCGGATTCTACAACTACGTTTTAATAGTTACACTTTAAGTAGATTGTTGTGCAACTTCAGAAAATAGCTTTACGTTAAGTTTGAAAAGGTCTTTCAGCTCGTGCTTTGTGGGCCAATTACTTAGAGTCTCTTGGTGCCATCTGCCAAACACCAACATGATCTCGTAAAATGACCACCTTGATCTCCCGGGTGACGCTGACCAGCACTGCTATGCCCTAAGTCGTAAAGTTCCATCTGTTTTCTGCAGAATGACATGACGTTGGTAAAAGAGATCAAAAAAGATATGTAGACATTTAAGATGGAAAGGGGAGAAGATAATTGATAAACTAAACAAACTTGAGAGGATAAAACCCCTGGTCCGGATGGATTGCATCCGCACATTTTAAAAGGAGTTAGGGAAGAGATAGTAGAGGCACTATTACATTTGCATAAAAATTCATTCGAAAAGGGAACACTGCCAGAGGACTGGCAGACAGCTAATGGGATCTCTCTATTTAAAAAGAGCGATAGAACAAGTCCAAGGAACTTAATATCGGTAGTGGGAAAAATAATGGAATCTTCACTGAAAGATGCAATCGAAAAACATCTAGAAACCAAAAATATAATAGAGCAGTCAGCATGGATTTCTAAAGGGAAGATCATGATTGACCAACCTTATTGAATTGTTCGAAGAAGCAACAGAAAGTGTAGATAAGGGTAATGTAGTAGTTGTAATATACATGGACTTTCAAAAGGCCTTCGATAAGGTACCGCATAATAGACTCTCGACTAAGGTCAGAGTATGTGGAGTCAGGGGACAAGTAGCAGAATGGATAGCAAGCTGGCTACAGAACAGAAAATTGAGAGTAGGAGTTAAAGGTAGTTACTCAGACTGGTGGAAGGTGGGAAGTGGTGTTCCACAGGGATCATTGCTGGGGCCACTCTTGTTCACCATTTACATAAACAATTTGGACTCTGGAATCAGAAGTACAATTTCAAAATTTGCGGATGACACCAAATTGGAGGTGTAGTTAATACAGAGCAGGACTGCGACAAAATACAGGAAGACATTCATAAACTTGCAGAATGGGTGTGTAATTGACATTAATTTCAAGCTAGATAAATATAAGCTGTTACATTTTGGTAGGAAGAATAAGGTGGCCTCATATTCCTTGTAAAATAAAAGTCTAAATGGAGTAGAGGAGCAACAGGATCTCGGGGTACAGATACAAAAATCACTAAAAGTAGCGATGCAGATTAGTAAGGCCATGATAAAAACAAAAAGCACTGGGGTTCATTTCTAGAGAGATGGAATTGAAAAGCAGAGAAATTAAGTTAAATTTGTATCGAACCTTGGTTAGACCACACTGAGAGAAACTCCTGCTTGTTTCTACAGGTGCTGCCAATTTTGCTGTTTGGTCAACCCAGAATTCATGCTTGAAACAGCTTGAAGGGAAACCAAATTACTCGCGAGGACCTATGTTCTGTCTTTTTTTGGTGCGAGGTCCCTTTAAATTTGCAACAGCTGGAGAACGGCCTGCACGAGACCTCCGGATCGGTGCGCATCCGTGCACCTTAGAGGGAACCTTAGTGAGGACTAGCCCAAACCAAAAAACCCTTCCCACTACTTTGGGGAAGTCTGATTTTGAGTGTGTTCAAGGGCAATTGTCGCTGCTGAAGTGAGTGAGCAATTAGCAGCAACAAAAAGCTAAATAAATGTGCTTCGATTTATCCTTTTCAAATATTTCTTTTGACCATTTGTTTCAGGACGTAGATATGATGGACCAGAATGGAATGACACCCTTGATGTGGGCTGCTTATAGAACACACAGGTTAGAGCGGTTTCAACACTTGAATGACCTGCCATTTGCTGACTAAATGGCTACTCTTGTGTTCCACTGAAATGTTAGGATGATCTGGAATGCACTGCCTGAAAGGGCGGTGGAAGCAGATTCAGTAGTAACTTTCAAAAGGGATTTGGATAAATACTTGAAAAGGAAAAATTTGCAGGGCTATGGGGAAAGAGCAAAGTGGGAGTGGGACTAATTGGATGGCTCTTTCAAAGAGCCGGCACAGGAGCGATGGGCTGAATGGCCTCCTTCTGTGTTGTGTGATTCTATGAAGTCTAACTTTGAAGTGGAAAAAATTCTCTTTCCTCTACCAATGTTCTGTCCAGCTGCTGCATCTTCGAAGGGCATTGGTTCCCTACTAGGGTGTCTGGCACTGAGCAGGTGCCCTCTGGTACTCCGTCCAAGTGGCTATTCTTCATCTGTCAGCCTAGAAGGCCAGTGCTGGCAAGCTATTCAGCCGTGAGGAGTGAAACCGAGCCCGATCTTGCCGTCGCCCAGTGTCCATTCTTGCATGTTTCCAGCGGGGATCACCGCGTAAGAATCGGGAGTGGTAACTCTGCCCTATTTTCCCCCTCTCTGGTGCCAGTTTTAGCTCCTCGACTGACCACTGGCTGAGGTCAGCTATCTCAGCTCAGCCTGGAGGTCAAACCTCGTCCTGGTCTGTTCAGGTATTCACTGCTTTAACCGTCAGAGCCATCGTTCAATTTCATTTTAACCGTTCTCCTATTTTTGTGTCTCTCCTCACATGTGATATGCAATTCTCTTTTCTCTGCACTTCCCTTCCATCCTGCCCAAGCAAAGCAAAAAAAAAGGTAATATTGCATAGAATTTACATTGTTTCAAAAATCTGTGCTATTTCTTTACTTAAGAACATAAGAACTAGGAGCAGGAGTGGGCCACACAGCCCCTCGAGCCTGCTCCGCCATTCAATAAGATCATGACTGATCTTCTGCCTCAACTTCACTTTGCCGCCTGATTCCCTTAGATTCCGAAAGTCTATCTATCTCGGCCTTGAATATACTCAACAACTGAGCATCTGGGATCGAGAATTTACAAACTGAATCTTAATGTTTTATTGTTGCGATAACACTGAAACCTTCTAACTATACAACAGAGCTGCTGCATGCATTGCTGTACTTAACACTTCTGTGTAACCACATCCTCGAAAATGCTTCAAATTAGCACCTCAGTTAGTGTGCTGTGTCGGTTCCACTTAGCGTTCTGCAACTTGCATTGAATTTACAGCACAGAAACAGGCCATTCGACCCAACTGATCTATGCTGGTGTTTATGCTCCACACGAGCCTCCTCCCACCTTACTTCATCTCACCCTATCAGCATATCCTTCTATTCCTTTCTCCCTCATGTACTTATCTAGCTTCCCCCTCGTCTCCTCTTTGGCGGGACAGGCTCGAGGGGCTGAATGGCCGCCTTCTGTTCCTATGCCACCTTGGAGCGAGCTGGGAGATGCAGTTTTTCTAGGCTCTGTCCTTTGCTGTTTTCAACGTATCCCTCAGAGAGGGGCGAAGGCCATATCAACACCAGTGCCTTGCAAGAGCAGGACAGAGGCTGGGTACAGTGCGACGAGGGGCTCACCTCCTGTCTTCTCTGTGCCTCTCCTCCATCTCAAGGCTCAAGTCAGGAGTGTGATAGGATACTCGCTTCACTTGGATGGGTGCAGGCGCAACAACACTGAAGAAGCTCAACACTGTCCAGGGCAGAGTAGTTCACTTGATCATTGCCCATGCCACTCGACTTAATACCCACCCCCTCCACAACTGGCGCACTGTGCATGATCTACAAGATGCACCTCCTAGCCCCTCGACCTTTACCCTTGAGAAATACCAGCACGGATGTCATTGGGACGCCCTCGCCTCCAAGATCTCCACCATCCTGACTTGGATTTATAACGCCCTTCTTTCATCGATGTTGGAGCAATATCCCGGCATTCTCGACTCCTCACCATCGTGGGAACACCATCGCCACACGGACTGCAGCGGTTCCAGGAGAAGCTCCGTCGCCACCTAACCGGGGCAAGTAGGGATGGGCAATAAATGCCAGCCTAGCCAGCGAACACCCACCTACTGAGAATTCCTTTTTGTTGTAAATCTGTCCTCCTTCCCCACCCCTCCCAAATTACTGGGGAGGAGTAAACCCACCTTTTAGTCTTTCTGTTTCTTGCATGTAGCTGAATATTGTAAAGTAATGACCTGTACTTGTAATATCTATAATTTCTCCTTTTAAGATATGTATAATTTCAAAAGTTATTCACCATTCCTTGAAATGGAGAATATTGTGTAATCACCAGCACGACAACAAATATCGAGTGTTCCTTGTGTGAAGTTACGTCCGGCTGTCTTTAATTTTGAGATGTTTTACACCATCAATAAGTTTATAAGGCTTTTTGTAATTGGTGAAGGAAAGATTAGAACTGTCTTCAAAACCTTACTTGAAAAATCATGGATCTGTACTTTTTAGAGACTGATTGGCCTGGTTTCGTTTGGCTGGAACTGATAGCCGGCCTGTTTGAACCAGCAACATTATCGTTGTTTCTGCGTTTCAGTGTGGATCCCACAAGACTGCTGCTCACGTTTAATGTGTCGGTGAATCTTGGGGACAAATACCACAAGAACACAGCATTACACTGGGCAGTACTGGCAGGAAACACCACTGTGATCAGTTTGCTACTCGAGGCTGGCGCTAACGTAGATGCTCAAAATATCAAGGTATCAATTTCTATTTTTTTTTTATTAATATAAAGAATCAGAACAGTTCGTAATAGAATTTAGGTAGCAGGTATTTCTCCAGCAAAATCCACATGGAAATAGACTTATTTCACATTAAATGATCAAACCCAACAAAGCTTTATGATGCACTAGTTTTCTATTACAATGGAGCGTGCTTTTTAAATATCTGCAGCGGCCAGTACGAAAGTTTTGCATTTAAATATTGCCTTTCATGACCTCAGGACGTCCCAAAACGCTTTACAGCCAATTAAGTACGATTGAAGTGTAGTCACTGTTGTAATGTAGGAAAAAGGGCAGCAAATTTGCGCACAGCAAACTCCCACAAACAGCAATATGAAAATGACCAGATGATCTGTTTTGGTGATGTTCGTTGAAAGATAAATATTGGCCACTGGGGAGAATTCCCCTGCACTTCTTCGAAATAGAGCCAAAGGAATCTTTTACGCCCACCTGAGTGGGCAGATGAGGCCTCGGTTTAATGTCTCATCCGATAGACCGCATCTCTGACAGTCGGGTTGTATTCCCTAGAATTTAGAAGGTTAAGGGGTGAACTGATCGAAGTTTTCAAGATATTAAGGGGGTCAGATAGAGTAGATAGAGAGAAACTATTTCCGCTGGTTGGGGATTCTAGGACTGGGGGGCATAATTGGTGGCAGATTAGGGAAAGGGGAGGTGCAACGAGACCTGGGCATCATGGTACATCAGTCATTGAAGGTGGGAACGCAAGTGCAGCAGGCAGTCAAGAAAGCAAACGGAATGATGGCCTTCATAGTAAGGGGATTTGAGTACAGGAGTAGGGAGGTGATGCTGCAGTTGTACAGGGCCTTGGTGAGGCCACACCTGGAGTATTGTGCGCAGTTTTGGTCTCCTAACTTAAGGAAGGACATTCTTGCTATTGAGGAAGTGCAGCGAAGGTTCACTAGATTGATTCCTGAGATGGCCGGACTGACACATCAAGAAAGATTGGGTCAACTGAACTCTTCCACAAACGGCAGATGATGCTAGATCAATTGTTAATTTTAAATCTGAGATTGATGGCTTTTTGTTAACCAACGGTATTAAGGGATATGGGCCAAAGGCAGGTATATGGAATTAGGTCGCAGATCAGCCATGATCTCATTGAATCAGGCTCAAGAGGCTGAATGGCCGCCTCCTGTTCCTATGTGCAGCGCTCCTTCAGTACTGTGCTGGAGGGCCAGCCTAGATTTTGTGCTCAAGTCTCTGGAGTGAGACTTGAACCCACGACCTTCTGACTCCGAGCCACGGCTAACTTCTACCAGTAACGATGTTAGTGTGCTAAATGTGGGTCTAGCAAAATAGGTTGTGAAAGAGAAGTCTTGTTAGGGGCTCATGCTCTGCCTGCTGCTTCCTGCTGTTGTTGGGTGCCTGTTGTCTAGTGACTTGCTCCCTCCCACTCTCTGGTTTAGTTGCCCAGCAGTCTGCTTTCACTCTTCTCCTTCATGCAGTCTCTCCACGTAGCAGTGTAAGCGTTGCAGGAGATGCGCAGGAGGAAGAATGAAGAAGGGGAGATTCAGAAACGGAAGGGAAGGAGAAATTGGAAAGAGGGAAGTGGCAGAAAAGTAGGATAGGAAAGATAGACAAGTGAAGAAAGAGCGAGAAACAGAAAGAACTTACATTTCGACAGTGCCTTTCACGGCCTTTACAGCCGATGAACTACTTTTTTGGAGTGTAGTCACTGTTGTAATGTAGGAAACGTGGCAGCCAATTTGCGCAAAGTAAGATCCCACCTGCAGCAACGTGATAATGACCAGATAATCTGTTTTTTTAGTTATGTTGGTTGAGGGATAAATATTACCAGGACACCGGGGAGAACTCCCCTGCTCTTCCAATAGTGGCCGTGCGATCTTTTACATCCACCTGAAAGCTGAAGGGACCTCGGTTTAACGTCTCATCTGAGGCGGTTAAGGAGACAGTGAGGAATTTTGCTCTTTGCAGACTTACTGGTACCAGTAGCCTGTGCTGAAGTGCTACTGATGACTGAATTTATTTGGGGTTAAAAAGTTAGCAATCCACTATTTTAAAGAGGACTGTGCATCCTTATGTAAAAGGAATCTATTTTAAAAGTATGTGATGGAAAACTCCAATTTTTGCCACGGCATACATTTTCTGTTTTCACAGGGTGAGACACCGTTAGATCTTGCTAAACAGAGGAAAAATGTTTGGATGATTAACCATCTACAAGAAGCAAGGCAAGCAAAGGGCTTCGACAGTCCTTCCTTCCTAAAGAGGCTGAAGGCAGACAAGGTGAGCGGGAAGAAAGAATTTGCAATAATAAAGCGTCCTTTTCACATACCTCAGGAAGTCCCAAAGTGCTTTACAGCCAACAAAGTACTTTTTGAAGTGTAGTCACTGTTGTGATATAGGAAATGTGGCAGCCAATTTGCACACAGCAGGGTCACACAAACAGCAATGTGATAATGACTGGATAATATGTTTTTTAGTGATGTTGGTTGAGGGATAAATATTACCAGGACATCAGAAGAATTCCCCATCTCTCCTTTTGAAATAGTGTCATGGGATTTTTTACTTCCACCTGAGAGGGCAGACGTGGTCTCGGTTTAACGTCTCATCCGAAAGACGGCACCTCCGACAGTGCAGCACTCCTTCAGTTACTGCACTGGGAGTGTCAGCCTAGATTTCTGAGCTCAAGTCTCTGGAGCGGACTCGAACCCACAACCTTCTGGCTCCATGGCGAGAGTGCTACCCACTGAGCCACGGCTGACACAGGTGTCAAATACAGATACAGACTGACCTGCTGTGGATCTCCACTCGGATGAAACATCTGGGAGAAACAGCAAATGTGGGGGCTTGAGTCTTGTGCCCACATATTTATTGGGTTGAACGCCCATTGTGCAGTTTAGTTTAAGGTCTTCTTGAACGAGCAGTTAAAGATGGCAATACAGCTCAATGGATGCGAGTCCAATTCCCCAGCTGATGAGTTCCTGATGTTAGCCGTAACTGGGTGGAGTGATGCTGAGCAGCCAGCGTTCCTACATTAGAACTGAATCAGAGCATTGCCCCAGTTCCTGGTGTGATATGATTCGAGGCTGTTAATAAAGGACTCTGATTTGGTCACCTTTCCACCCTGACTGCTGCTGAGATATGGTTCCACAGCCACCGGTTGCCCTCAGAATCTCTCCCGAGCGGGCATTATTCATACATGAGTCTCGGCAGTGTGCATCTGAGGGCTATTTGACTGCAAGAGGGCATCACAGCCAGGTCTGATCCTGCCCTTGCCTGGAGTCACATTTTCAGTTGGAATCATTGGATCATGATTGATGGTCGGTGCACGAGGTGGGTATTTTTCTCTCCCTTCTAACCTTCCCTAACCCAGGCTCTGCCGAGAACCATTGTTGGGGCCAACGTTCCCTTTGAGCTGCGTGGCCGCGCGACCTGGCAACGATCTGCATGTCCCGGGCAGCTGGTTCAACGGCATTCTAACGGCAAAATCCACATAAGTGGTAATTTGAATGGGCCACGCAGCCCCTTAAAGGGGCCACGCACCCAAAAAAAATTTGGAGGAACATTGGGGCTCTGCTGTTGTTGAGGGTGAAGTCTGCTAACTCTTCCTAGATTGGAGGTCGAATCTGGCACCTTTCTGATCTGGGAACTTTAAAAAATATATTTTTAAGACAATTGTGAAATGAGTAACACAAAAGTATAATCCATAAAAGGGACCCTTATTTCAAACTTGGATCATTGTTCTTGCTTTGTCGCTGGCTAACAAGCGTTTACACATTCCAGGAATTATATTTTTGGGGCATCTTGGCACCAATTTGGGTGAGCTTTGAGTTTAAAAAAAAAAAAAAATCTTGGTGTGATCAAGAAATATATTAGAGTTTTATTTACACCATGCAGTGGCACAATTAGCCTTCAGGTTAGTTAATATCCTTTACAAGGAAAACTCTGCAAAATTGCAAAAAGGTCAGATTGTAATATTTTCATTGGCGCATACTGGAGTAGGAAGAACGATGCAATTCTTTCGATTAAGTTGAACATTCTTGAGATGTAGTGCGTACTTGCCAATGTGAACACTTTTAGCAGGAGACTTGTTGGATGCTTTCACCTGTTCCTTCATTCCCGTGTTCACTACTGTACCAAAAATAAATAAGTCTTTGGCTTTACTGAGTTTGCAATTTGTCTTTTGTTACATGTTTGGAGTGTCGTATAATTAGGTTTTGCTGCATTTTTTTTTAAAAACAGGAATTTCGTCAGAAGGTGATGCTGGGAACTCCATTCTTGGTGATCTGGTTAATGGGATTCATAGCCGACCTTGACATTGACTCTTGGCTAATAAAGGGACTAATGTACGGTGGAGTCTGGGCAATGGTGCAATTCCTTTCAAAGTAAGTGATTTAAGCAAAACTTGGCAACTGTTGGCATATTATTTTTTCTGTCCACCCCCAATCCCTCTGCGTTTCTCAGCATCCATATTGCTGTTCTTGAGCTCCTATGATGTCATTTATACTCCTTGATTTGATTGTAATCCTGGCCAAGTATCAGTTGTAGTGTATACAATATATAATTTAAAATTCTCACCCCTTGTTTCCAAATCCCTCCGTGACTTCGCCCCTCCCTATCTCTGTAATCTCCTCCAGCTCCACAACCCTCCGAGATCTCTGTGCTCCTCCAATTCTGGCCTCTTGCACATCCCCGATTTTAATCACTCCACCGTCGGCGGTCGTACCTTCAGCTGCCTAGGCCCTAAGCTCTGGAATTCCCTCCCTAAACCTCTCGAGCCTCTACCTCTCTTTCTCCCTTTAAGACACTCCTTAAAACCTACCTCTTTTACCAAGCTTTTGGTCATCTGCCCTAATAAAGTAAGAAAGACTTGCATTTCTATAGCGCCTTTCACGACCACCGGACTTCCCAAAGCGCTTTACAGCTAATTAAGTACTTTTGAAGTGTGGTTCCTGTTGTAATGTCGGAAACGCGGCAGCCAGTTTGCGCACAGCAAGCTCCCACAAACAGCAATGTGATAATGACCAGATGATCTGTTTTAGTGATGTTGATTGAGGGGTAAATATTGGCCAGGATACCAGGGATAAACTCCCCTGCTCTTCTTCGAAATAGTGCCCTGGGATCTTTCATGTCCACCTGAGAAAGCAGACGGGGCCTCGGTTTAACGTCTCATCAGAAAGACGGCACCTCCGACCGTGCAGCACTCCCTCAGCACTGCACTGGAGTGTCAGCCTAGATTTTTGTGCTCAAGTCTCTGGACTTGGAGGTGAGAGTGCTACCCACTGAGTCACAGCTGACGCAGCTAATGTCTCTATGTGGCTCGGTGTCAAATTTTGTTTGATAACACTCCTGCGAAGCACCTTGGGACGTTTTACTACGTTAAAGGCGCTGTATAAATACAAGTTGTTGTTGTAGAATTTCCCATGAAGAGGCGTGATGTTATATCTCAAGCTCAGTACATGCCACGTGATGTATTCCTCCACTGACCCATCATTTACGGCCCATATCCCAAGAATGAAAGGCACTGCTTTGGTACTCCTTTCAGACAGTGATGTAAACAGCGATAATCTGCTGTTAATTACATAGCCAAAATAGAATGTGTCCGAGGAACTTGTGATCACACTGCGTCATCGGGATGCACCTTGAAAACTGTGCCCGGTTGTGGTCACTGAGAAAGGAGGAGATATTTGCCTGCTGGAGGCAGTCCAGAGAGGAGCCACAAGTCTGATCCCAGAGATGAGTCTGAGGGAACACTGGAGAAACTGGGGCTTTTCTAGCCTGCGATACGGTGTCTGACAGGTGATCTCACAGAGGTACCCAGGATAGTTAAGGGAATTGCAAAGTTAAATCCAGAATATTTGAAGTTAAATTGCGAGAGTAGGACAAGGGGTCACAGGTTAAAAAACAGTAAAACATGTATTTATTATGCCATCGCTAATGTTCGCTGTGAGCTGCACTTTGTTCTGCGCGGCCTGTTTTTTTTAATGCGCGGTCCCTTTAAAATTCTGCGCATGCGGGGTATTTACAAGGTAAAAGCCGGTGAGCGGCCTGCGCGGGACCTTTCAGATTACTGCACGGCCACGCGCACAGAAACAGGCACATTGTCCTTTGTCGTCATGTGTAAAGTTCTGGAGGTGATGATAATGGTAATGGTAAAGGTAAGGGCATCACAGACTGTATTGACATTATTGTCTCTTGCAGATCATTCTTCGATCACTCCATGCACAGTGCACTGCCTCTTGGAATCTACCTGGCCACCAAATTCTGGATGTATGCTACATGGTTCTTCTGGCTGTGGTCTGATATCCTTTCCAATGTCTGTTTGATCATTCCTTTCCAGTGGATTTTTTACTTGATGAAACGCCTGTTGGCGGGGTGGGGTGCCGGGGGTGGGTGCTGAGGGAGGGAAGGTGAATGCTTAAGTGTCAATTTGGGAGGTGCCTTTATCCAGCTGTCTTGAGTATCGTTATCACTCACTCCCAACTAGTCCGGTGTCCTGACCAGTTGGAAGTGAGTGATAAAGATGTGATTTTTGCCCTGGCCCCACTCACCCCTTATTATCTGCTTCCACTTTCTGCACACACAACTTGGCAGAGAAGGGACTGGGGCTTCCCTTTTTTATGTCGATTTATATGCGGGATGTTGACATCAACGAGTTCGACGTAAGTGGCTAGGACCGTATTGTACTCCAGGGAATCAAGAATTATGGAACTAGCTGTTGCAAAGCTTTACTGATGGAGAGTAAGCAGGAATCTTAGAATTCCAGACACTGGCCTCTCGGTCTTTAATTCCTTAACGCTGAAAAAACATCTTCCTGTTCTGTCAGTCCACCTCCCATTTCTGGTCAACAGTGTGGGACTCTTCTACAATTTTGGTAAGTCGTGGAAATCGGACCCAGGGGTAATCAAAGCCACAGAAGAGCAAAAGAAGAAGGTAAGAGGGAGACGGCGGTTTGCAGTGCCCAAACCTGTAAACCCTACTATTGGGATCCATGCAAGGGCCGTTAGTCAACACTGGGTTACAGCAAAGGTGCCCCATACGTTCCTCGCCAGTCAGGCAGTCAAAGAAAGAAAGACTTGCATTTATATCGCACCTTTCATGACCACCGGATGTCCCAAAGCGCTTTTTAGCCAATGAAGTACTTTTTTTTTTTTTGAAGTGCAGTCACTGTTGCAATGTAGGAAACGCGGCCGCCAATCTGCGCACAGCAAGCTCCCACAAACAGCAATGTGATAATGACTGGATAATCTGTGTTTTTTTTGCGTGATGTTGATTGAGGAATAAATATTAGCCAGGACACTCGGGGAGAACTCCCCTGCTCCTCTTTGGAAATAGTGCCATGGGATCTTTTACATCCACCCGAGAGCGCGGACGGGGCCTCGGTTTATCGTCTCATCCGAAAGACGGCACCTCCGACAGTGCAGTCAAGGCTGTGGAATGTCAGTTACTGTAATTCACATCCTGTTAGAAAGGGCATGAATTAACCTTGGCAAAGGCACAAATTCCACCTTATTCACAAGCACATTCCAATTAAAAGAAACTTTAGATTAAGTGTTGAGTTACAGTCGTATCAGTGCTGCATCTGGCTCGGCCCCTCTGCGTTTGCAGGTAGTTGTAAGTTAAGTCCCAAAAGTGAACAGATACCCTTTTTTGCTTCTGTTTCCGTTATTATTTTTACAGATGTTTTAATTACTTAAAAGCTATCAAGCTAACCTTGGAAATACTGCAAGTATTTAAGCGTACTTGCAACGTCTCACTGATTCTGCAGTTAGATTATAATTTTTATTGACTCTTTAATTAGTCTAATTAAAGGGATGGTCCATGCAACTTCATCTCACTGGCTATCACCTTAACCGACCTCAAACCAGTCCTTGTATTGACACACGGACATCCTGCTCTGTTATTCATTATATTTTGTTTTCCATTGTTCAGACATGAGACGAGCGTGGCAACAATATCCTTGGCTGACTTGCGAAGCTGCTTAGTTTCCATAAGGGGCTTAATCCATGAGGTGACGGGAAAGGGGGAAATGTAGCTGCCATCACTCCGACAACTCCTAGCTGGCAGAATTTAAAAAAAAAATACATTTTTGGGTACAGTGTCTGAGTAATTGGAGACATGACGTGGGGCGAGTGTAGCGTGCTCGGGAGGAACAGGTGACTTTGGACCTCTGGTTCCCTAAAGCTCTCCACCACTGGGGGGTTTTCCTCACCTCATGTCTGGGTCTGTTGTAGACTCATTGATAGAGATTGATCGCTGTGATTGGTCAACAACTCAAGTGTCAGCCTTGGCTCAGTGGGCAGCACTCTCGTCTCTGAGTCAGAAAGATTGTGGGTTCAAGTCCCACTCCAGGGACTTGAGATCTCAAAGCTAGGCTGACACTGCAGTGCAGTGCTGAGGGAGTGCTGCACGGTCGGAGGTGCCGTCTTTCGGATGAGACGTTAAACCAAGGCCCCGTCTACTCTCTCAGGTGGACGTAAAAATCCCATGGCACTATTTCGAAGAAGAGCAGGGGAGTTATCCCCGGTGTCCTGGTCCAATACTTACCCCTCAACCAACACAACAAAAACAGATTATCTAGTCATTATCACATTGCTGTTTGTGGGACCTTGCTGTGCGCAAATTGGCTGCTGCGTTTCCCACATTACAACAGTGACTCCACTTCAAAAGTACTTAATTGGCTGTAAAGCGCTTTGAGACGTCCGGTGGTCGTGAAAGGCGCTATATAAATGCTAGTCTTTTAATTCGATCTGAAGTGGGTCTGGGCCAAATAGTTTGAGAGTCCACAAAGGTTGGTTAACAAAGCACGAGTCAAATTCTTTTGAGTTTGCAGAATAATCAGCATACCTCTTGCAAACTAAACCGGGTAATGAAAAGACTCCAGAAACCACCCCCCACAAAACCTTCTAACTTGATCAGGAGGATATCCACATCACTGGTTGTAAATACAGAGTGTGTTTTGTGAACTGCTCAATTAACCATTTGTTTCTGTCTGACGTGTTAATTTTGATATTGGAAAGACCGAAGCCATTGTTTTCGGTCCCCACCACAAACTCCGTTCCCTAGCCACTGACTCCATCCCTCTCCCTAACATCTGTCTGAGGCCGAACCACACTGTTCGCAACCTTGGTGTCATATTTGACCCTGAAATGAGCTTCCGACCACACATCTGCAGCATAACAAAGACCGCATACTTCCATCTCCGTAACATCGCCCGTCTCCGCCCTTGCCTCGGCTCATCCGCTGCTGAAACCCTCATCCATGTCTTTGTTACCTCTAGACTTGACTATTCCAACGCACTCCTGGCCGGCCTCCCACATTTCACCCTACGTAAACTTGAGGCCATCCAAAACTCGGCTGCCCGTGTCCTAACTCGCACCAAGTCCCGTTCGCCCATCACCCCTGTGCTCGCTGACCTACATTACTCCCGGTTAAGCAGTGCCTCGATTTCAAAATTCTCATCCTTGTTTTCAAATCCCTCCATGGCCTCGCCCCTCCCTATCTCTGTAATCTCCTTCAGCCCCACAACTCCCCGAGATATCTGCGCTCCTCTAATTCTGCCCTCTTGACCATTGGTGGTCGTGCCTTCTGTTGCCTAGGCCCTAAGCTCTGGAATTCCCTGCCTAAACCTGTCCGCCTCTCTACACCTCTCTCTAAGAAGCTCCTTAAAACCTACCTCTTTGACCAAGCTTTTGGTCACCTGCCCTAATTTAACCTTATGTGGATCGGTGTCAAATATTTTGTCTTAAAATACTCCTTTACAGCACCTTGGGATGTTTTACTACGTTAAAGGCGCTATATAAATACAAGTTGCTGTGATTGTTAAAATGTCACACAGATGTTCAGTGTAACTTGTGAGAGATGGTGATTGTTTCTCAAATTGCGTATGTTTATAAAAAAAAATAAAAAATCCCTTTAACCTTTCACAAGAGCGTTTGTGCTGGGAAATTCCTCCTCAGCTCAGTCTTAAATGGCCGACCAGCCAGGGGAAACAACCTCTCAGCATCTACCCTGTCAATCTGCCTCATATTCTTGTATGTTTCAATGAGATCACCTCTCATTCTTCTAAACTCTGAATAGCCACATGGGAATATGATGTCGTGGCAATGGCGGAGACCTGGCTCAAAAAAGGGCAGGACTGGGTATTAAATATTCCTGGATATAGGGTGTTCAGGAAAGATAGGGAAGGAAAGATAGGAGGTGGTGTGGCAGTATTGGTGAAGGAGAATGTTACTGTGCTGGAGAGGGAGGATGTCCTGGAGGGGTCAAGGACAGAATCTAGATGGCTAGAGTTAAGAAATAATAGAGGTGCAATTACACTACTAGGTGTATTCTATAGGCCACCAAATAGTGGGAAAACTACAGAGGAGCAAATTTGCAGGGAAATTAGAGAGAGATGCAAGAAATACAGAGTAATGACAATGGGGGACCTCAACTATCCTAATATAGAGTGGGATAGTAATAGTGTAAAGGGCAGGGAGGGGGAAGAATTTCTGAAGTGTGTTCAGAACTTGCTTGATCAGTACGTTTCCGGCCCAACGATAATCTTCCAATCCTTCTTCGAAACGGGGGTGGTGCCAGAGGACTGGAGAATTGCAAATGTTACACCCTTGTTCAAAAAAGAGTGTAAAGATAAACCCAGCAACTATAGGCCAGTCAGTTTAACCTTGGCAGTGGGGAAGCTTTTAGAAGCAATAATCAGGGACAAAATTAACAGTCACTTGGACAAGTGTGGATTAATTAAGGAAAGCCAGCACGGATTTGTTAAAGGCAAATCGTGTTTAACCAACTTGATCGAGTTTTTTGATGATGTAACAGAGGGTTGATGAGGGCAATGCGGTTGACGTGGTGTACATGGATTTCCAAAAGGCGTTCAGCAAAGTGCCACATAATAGGCTTGCCAGCAAAGTTGAATCCCATGGAATAAAAGGGACAGTGGTAGCATTGGCTAAGTGACAGGAAACAGAGAGTAGCGGTGAACGGTTGTTTTTCGGACTGGAGGAAGGTACACTGGTGTTCTCCAGGGGTTGGTTCTAGGACCACTGCTTTTCTTATATATTAATGATGTGGGTGTACGGGGCACAATTTCAAAATTTGCAGATGATACAAAACTTGGAAGTGTAGTGAACAGTGAGGAAGATAGTGATAGACTTCAAGAGGACATAGACAGACTGGTGGAATGGATGGACACGTGGCAAATGAAATTTAATGCAGAAAAATGCGAAATGATCCATTTTGGTAGAATGAGGAGAGGAAATATAAACTAAAGGGTACAATCCTAGAGGATAAACAGAGACCAAGGGGAATATGTGCACAAATCGTTGAAGGTGGCAGGACAGGTTGAGAAAGCAGTTAAAAAAAACTTATCGGATCCTGGGCTTCATGAATAGAGGTATAGAGTACAAAAGCTTGGAAATTATGATGAACCTGTATAAAACACTGGTTCGGCGTCAACTGGAGTATTGTGTCCAATTCTGGGCACCGCACTTTAGGAAGGATGTGAAGGCCTTGGAGAAGGTGCAGAAAAGATTTACGAGAATGATTCCAGGAATGAGGAACTTCAGTTACGTGGATAGACTGGAGAAGCTGGGGTTGTTCTCCTTTAGAGCAGAGAAGATTGAAAGGAGGTTTGACAGAGGTGTTCAAAATCATGGGTCTGGACAGAGTAGATAGAGAGAAACTGTTCCCATTGGCAGAAGGACAGAGGACACAGATTTAAGGTGATTGGCAAAAGAACCAAAGGCGACATAAGCAAAACTTTTTTTACGCAGCGAGTGGTTAAGATCTGGAATGCAATGCCTGAAAGGGTGGTGGAGGCAGACTCCATCACGGCTTTCAAAAGGGAGTTGGATAAGTATCTGAAGGAAAGAAATTTGATGGGGAAAGGGCGGGGGAGTGGGACTAGCTGAGGTGCTCTTGCGGAGAGCCAGCACGGGCTCGACGGGCCAAATGACCTCCTACTGTGCTGCAACCATTCTATGATTCTCGGAGTATAGGCTCAATCTACTCAATCTCTCCTCATATGACAGCCCTCTCATCTCAGGAATCAGCTTCTTTTCAGTAATCCTTGAAATGACCTCTGCCAGCAAGTGAGAGGCTGACTCACCCTCTCACTGGCTTCTTGGCTGAAACTCGAATCTTTCTGATAATCCACCAGTCTTGGGTTGAAGCAATGCTGCAAATTTACTCTCAAGCTCCTTGAACATTTGATCTGCAGGAATTTTATGGGGCTGGGAGATTTCTCGATGAGGTTTTCCATTCCCATGAGAATCACGAGCGTAGAATTTACAGCACAGAATCAGGCCATTCGGCCCATCTGGTCCATGCCGGTGTTTATGATCCACACAGGCCTCCTCCCCCCCCACCCCTCTTCATCTCACCTCATCAGTCCAACCTTCTATTCCTTTTTCACTTGTGTGTTTATCAAGCATGGAGGCCTTTCCTGTTCGATCTGGAGGTCTAATTATGTCAGTTTGTCAAAAGTAGTGCTTATTCAGTATAAGTTACGGAGTTTGTTACAGCTGGATGTGAGGGCCTTCCTGTTACAACATGAAGTTTCCTCAGCTGGCAATCTCTTTAACCTTGGGTATATATTTAGAGAAAATTGAACACCTGCGCAAATTAAAAATATCACTTTAGCTCCTCCTGGTGGCTGCATAAGGTATTGTCTTGGTCAGTGGGATTGAATGCACTTTTTTGTGAATATTTTTGATTCTTAACTAGATGGCAAAATAGAGTGTCTGGAAGCATTCCAATTTTTGTGGATTTTGAGGGGGAAGGAGAGATTTCAAGCCAAAGTTGGCAGAAGAACCAGTGGTCATGGTGATGACCATTGTAGGACAGCATTGAGGTTCATAAGGAAAACGAGGTCCCAGATCTTATCTCCCACACAGCAGAGAAAGATAGCAAGGAAAATATATATTTTTAAAAAAAAACTTGTCCCTCCCTATCTCTAACCTCCCCCAGCCCTACAACCCTCAGAACTCTGCGTACCTCCAACTCTGGTCTCTTGCGCGTCCCCCCAACTTCCTTCGTCCCACCATTGGCGGCCCTACGCTCTGGAATTCCCTCCCCAAACCCCTCCACCTCTCTCTCTCTCTCTCTCCTCCTCTTAAGACGCTGCTTAATTAAAACTACCTCTTTTGACCAAGCTTTTGGTCACCTGTGCTCATGTCTCCTCCTTTGGCTCGATGTGAATTTTTGTCTGATTACGCTCCTGTGTAGCATCTTGGGACGTTTTACTGCATTAAAAGCCGCTATGTAAATGCAAGTTGTTGTTGTTTGACTGGTTCAGCGATAGGAATGTCTGGCTTCGTATGAAATAGCTTAGCGTTCGAGCTTTATGCAAGATTTTACTGATTTCTGCTGTTGTGTTTTTTCTTGTATCACAGACAATAGTGGAACTGGCTGAATCTGGGCACTTGGATCTTAGCATATTTTGCAGTACTTGTTTGGTAAGATATGACCTACTTTTCCACTGGGTTTTTCTGAAGAGAATCCTGTTTCATTCTTCAGATGCCACTCCCCATCCTTGCCTGAAATAGTTCCTGGGAATTTACACGCAGCCAAACCAGTGTTTCACGCAGCATGGAACAAGTCTAGCCGCTACATCAGTACACTTGTGAAATCTAAATAAATAATTACATTGCTGTCGACCCATTAAATTGTTTTTTTCTTAGATTTTGTGTTTAATTCTGATGTCTTAAAAAGGAAATCAGCTGCATATTAAATGAGTTTATTCTTTAAATTTGGGCTTTTTTGTCCTTTAGGATAAATTCTATATTATAACTAGAACAGCTGATCCTGAGCAGATCAGACATTCGTGTCTTTGGCTCCACTCTTTCACTAGTGTCCTGTTCCAAATTGTTGCTTCCCTTTCTGAGGATGCTGGGGCTGCTGTTCCCAATGCCTAGGCTGTTTTGCTTATTCTCCAAGGCACATGAATTGGGGCACAGAGTCCCGGGAAAAAAAAAAAAAAATTGTCAGCGTCTCGTCTGCAATTTGTGAGACATGTGCACACCCAGTAGGTGCCAGCTGTGGCTCAGTGGGTAGCACCCTCCCCTCCGAGTCAGAAAGTTGTGGGTTCAAGTCCCACTCCAGAGACTGGAGCACAAAAATCTATGCTGACATTCCCAGTGCAGTGCTGAGGGAGTGCTGCACTGTCGGAAGTGCTGTCTTTCGGATGGCTCGTTCAACCGAGGCCCCGCCTGTGCGCTCGGGTGGACGTAAAAGATCCCATGACACTATATCAAAGAAGAGCAGGGACGTTCTTCCCTATGTCCTGGCCAATATTTATCCTTCAGTCAACATCATGCAAAAACAGATGATCTGGTCATTATCACATTGCTGTTTTTGGGAGCTTTCTGTGCGCAAATTGGCTGCCGCGTTTCCTACATTACAACAGGGACTACACTTCAAAAGTATTTCATTGGCTGTGAAGTGCTTTGGGATGTCCTGAGGTCGTGAAAGGCGCTATGGAAATGCAAGTCTTTCTTTCTTCAAAAACGTTTGCGTTCCTTCACAAATATATAACGCTCTGCGTACTCTGTTTCAACGTGGCTTTGTGTTTTCTGATCAGATCCAGAAGCCGGTTCGGTCCAAGCACTGTGCTGTGTGCAACAGGTGCATCGCCAAGTTCGATCACCACTGCCCATGGGTTGGTAACTGTGTGGGTAAGTCACAGCATTCATACTGATTTCTAAAGCAATTGGGGGAATGTAGTCCGAGTTAATACCAGTGGGGAACTAAAAGGCTAAGCAAAAATGGGATTATGTAGAATTTACAGCACTAAAACAGGCCATTCGGCCCAACTGCTCCGTGCCGTTGTTTATGCTCCACACGAGCCTCCTCTCACCCCTCTTCATCTCACCCCATCAACACATCCTTCTATTCCCTTCTCCCTCATGTGCTTGTCCAGCTTCCCCTTAAATGCATCGATACTATTCACCTCAACCACTCCCTGTGGTAGCGAGGTTCACATTCTCACCACTCTCTGGGTAAAGAAGTTTCTCATGAATTCCTTATTGGATTTATGAACTCTAGTTTTGGATTTCCCTGGGAGGGCATTTCAGTCCACCATAGAAAGTGATGACGCCCACATTCTGAAGAACGATATATTAAGATAAATCAGAATAGACTGTAATGATGTGTAGGCTTTATTTACAACATCATAACTTCAGATGTTTGAGACACATTCATCTGTCAGAAATATTTAATACTCTTTGATATGGCGTCCTGAAAAGTCGTAACTTGACAGTTAGAATCAGAGAATGACTCAGCATAAAAGGAGGCCATTCGGCCCATTGTGCCTGTGCTGGCTCTTTGAAAGAGCTCTCCAATTAGTCCCACTCCCCTCGCTCTTTCCCCATAGCCCAGCAATTTTCTCCCCTTCCAAGTGTGGGTACAGTTGCATGTTACTGGACTAGTAATCCAGAGAGACAAATTCAAATCCCACCACGGCAGTTTGTGAATTTGAATTCAGTTAATTTGAGTCATGACGGCACAGAGGGAGGCCATTCGGCCCATCGAGTCCGTGCCATATTAAATAGAAATCTGGAATAAAAAGCTAGTATCAGTAATGGTGACCGTGAAGCTGTCGGATTGTCATAAAAACCCATCTGGTTCACTAATGCCCTTCAGGGAAGGAACTGCCGTCCTTACCCGGTCTGGCCGATATGTGACTCCAGTCCCACAGCAATGTGGTTGACATCTGAAATGGCCTAGCAAGCCACTCAGTTGCATCAAACCACTGCAATAAAGTAACTCCCTTCCTAACAGCGCTGTGGGAGCACCTTCACCATACGGACTGCAGCAGTTCAAGAAGGCGGCGGCTCACCACCACCTTCTCAAGGAGCAACTAGGGATGGGCAATAAATGCCAATGACACACACATCCAATGTTCCTTTTAAGCTATGCGACCGCATATTGTTCCAGGGAACCCGCGCAGCCGGCTTTTCAATATAAGAACCACGCATGCACGGTATTTTCAATGACCCGTGCAGGGCCAAAGGAATTGCGGGGAACATTGTCCACATCCCGTGAATACATTTTTTATATATATATATATATATATGTGTCTAATTAGAGTATATAATTGCTGCAATATTTTGATATTTGTTACTGAATCAAAAGTAACAGTAGTTTCATGGTTACCATCAAACTACCGGATTGTCTTAAAAACCCAACTAGTTCACTAATGTCCTTTAGGGAAGGAAACCTGCCGTCCTTACCCAATCTGGGCCTACAGCAATGCGGTTGACTCTTAACTGCCCTCTGAAGTGGCCCAGGAAGCCATGCAGTTGTATCAAAACTGCTACGAAAATCTATAATCCACACGGACTGCAGCGGTTCAAGAAGGCGGCTCGCCACCACCTTCTCGAGGGCAATTAGGGATGGGCAATAAATGCTGGCCTTGCCAGTGACGCCCACATCCCATGAATGAATTTTTTAAAGTTTGTTACGGTACAGTATCGTCTCCTGTCTGCTGTTTAAATCATAGCATCACCTGAAGTTACAGCTGAACATTTTCCCTGTTTTCTAGGAGCGGGGAACCACCGATACTTCATCGGATACCTGTTCTTCTTATTAGGCATGATCATTTGGATGATTTACGGCTGTTTCTTATGTAAGTAAAGCGCAACGACTAGAATCTGGTCTGCTTCCTCTCGCTCCTGGGAGATATTTATGGCCGGTTACCCTTTTTAACTTCAGACTGGAGCGTCCACTGCGAGACCAACTACCCGAAAGACGGATTCTGGACGTACCTCACTGAAATTGCGAGCTGCTCCCCGTGGGTTTTCTGGATGTTTCTGAACAGTCTTTTCCACTTTCTGTGGGTGGCCGTGTTGCTCATGTGTCAGATGTATCAGGTAAACAGGAAAATCTACTTCCCAAATTTCAGGTCTGTTAAGATTACAACCGTTGAACGGTTTGTGCCTCTCGAGTAAGGTTTTCTGAATTGCCATATTTACTCCTCGGTCTCCCTGTGGCGTGTGCCATACCCAGCCAAGGGGTTCTGACCGACAGCATGCTTTTATTCTGCCACTGATATTTGCCCCCCCCATCTCACCAAGACATGTATCGCCCATTCCTTCATTGTCGTTGGGTCAAAATCCTGGAACTCCCTCCCCAGCAGCACTGTGGGAGCACCTTCACCACAGGGACTGCAGCAATTCAAGAAGGCGGCTCACCTCCACCTTCTCGAGGGCAATTAGGGATGGGCATTAAAAGCCGACCTTGTCAACGACGCCCATATCCCGAGAATGAATTTTAAAGAATTGAGAGATTCAGGAGCATGAATCTTAATTTTCCACCATTTCATGGCAGCTCCCAGCAAGGCTGCGCAGAGACTAAGATTTTTTTCTTTTTTTTTAAAACGTCTGACTCTGCGGTTCCTCTCGCACGGAGCAGGATTACTATTGCAACAACACATCATCAGTAGGGTAAAACTAACCTGTCTCACGCCGGTTTAACCCCAACTCACGTTCCCTATTAGTGGGTGAATTCTGCCGTGGCTCAGTGGGCAGCACCCTCGCCTCTGAGTCAGAAGGTCGTGGGTTCAAGTCCCACTCTAGAGACTTGAGCACAAAAATCTCGGCTGACACTCCTGTACAGTACTGAGGGAGTGCTGCACTGCCGTCTTTCGGATGAAACGTTAAACCGAGACTCCGTCTGCTCTCTCAAGTGGACATAAAAGATCCCATGACACTAATTCCTGGCCAATATTTATCCCTCAACAATCATCACTAAAACAGATTATCTGGTCATTATCACATTGCTGTTTGTGGGAGCTTGCTGTGCGCAAATTGGCTGCCGTGTTTCCTGCATTACAACAGTGACTACACGTCAAAAAGTACTTCATCGGCTGTAAAGCGCTTTGGGACGTCCAGCGGTCGTGAAAGGCGCTATATAAATGCAAGTCTTTCTTTTCCTTCACAATGATGGAAAGAGCTGACATCGAAGGATCAAAAAGCGATGTCGCTATGTCGCTACCAGCGCTTGGCCACGTTCATAAAGAGCTTCCAACTCTTTCACTTCAGTTCTCTACCACAGAAGGCGGTGGAGGCCAAGTCACTGAATATATTTAAGAAGGAGATAGATAGATCGATTTCTGGACACAAAAGGCATCAAGGGGTATGGGGAGAAAGCAGGAATATGGTATTGAGATAGAGGATCAGCCATGATCATATTAATTGGTGGAGCAGGCTCGAAGGGCCGGATGGCCGACTCCTGCTCCTATTTTTCTATGGCCAGCTTGGGGGCCACATTACTCCCAGCCCCACCCTTAGGACTTTCTCCCCCTATTTTTGGTCCACCCTTCCTCTGACGCTATTCTCAGATGGAAAGCCAGGCCAGACCAGATCACCTGTCTCGGGGTCGCCACTAATGCTATCAGCCATGAGAGTGCAAATCTGGTTGACCTTTGCCGCTGATATTTTCCCTCATCTGGGCAAGGGAGATTGGAATTTCCCCTCGAGAGGGATTCACAAGCGTGAATCTTATTTTCCACCATTTTGTGACAGCCCCCAACATGGTTGTGCTGACAATCACGCAGCACAGGAGGCAGCCATGTGGCCCATCGCGCCTGTGCCGGCTCTCTTGCCACAACTTATCCAATCAGTCCCACTCCAATGTACCCTCTAATTATTTTTTTGGCCGCGCGGCCCCTTTTTAACGGGCGACGCGGCCCGTTCAAAATTCCGCGCACGTGCGGATTTTCCCTTTAAAATCCGGTGAGCCGGCTGCGCGGGAGCTCCAGAGCGCTGCGAGGCCGCACAGCTTAAAGGGAACCTTGTCCAACTCGCCCTGCTCTTTCCCCACAGCCCTGTAAATAAATGCTGGCCTTGCTAATGACGCTCACATCCCCGAGAAGGAATTTAAAAAGTGTGATTGTTCTCTTGTACTTCACTTGTGTGTGTGTGAGCCTTGACTGTGTGTCTCAGCAGACGATCCGATGTTGGGACACCTCATTGTCAACTCCGATCCTGCCCTTGCTCAGCGTCTCCACCTGGACACTCCTGTTGAGGATCGCGGCATTGGATTCTTGGTTGATTTTCCCCCTTCCTTAATCCAGATGATGCGGAGATGCCGGTGTTGGACTGGGGTGGACAAAAATGAGAAGTCGCACAACACCAGGTTATAGTCCAACAGATTTATTTAAAATTACAAGCTTTTGGAGCTGTCGCCCCTTCCTCAGGTAACTTTACCTGAGGAAGGGGCGACAGCTCCGAAAACTTGTAATTTTAAATAAATCTGTTGGACTATAACCTGGTGTTGTGCGACTTCTCATTTTAATCCAGATGCACTAAGGAGCAATTATTGCAGTCCCTGTCAACAACAACTTGTATTTATATAGCGCCTTTAATGTAGTAAAACGTCCCAAGGTGCTTCACAGGAGCGTTACCAAACAAAATTTGAAACCGAGCCACATGAGACCAAAAGCGTGGTCAGAGGTAGGTTTTAAGGAGCGTCTTAAAGGAGGAAAGAGAGGCCGAGAGGTTTAGGGAGAGAATTCCAGAGCTTAGGGCCTCGGCAGCTGAAGGCACTGCCGCCAATGGTGGAGCGATTAAAATTGGGAATGCTCAAGATGCCGGAATTGGAGGAATCGGCTCCTCGGCTGAGACGAACCAACTCCACAAAAACTGACACTGACCCTTCCTGGGTTTGCGAGGCCCAGAGAAGGAAGCTTTGCTCCTGAGCCATCGGGACTGAACGGATTTAAAAAAAAAAAAAATGTATTCTGCATATTCCCTGTTAATTATTTTTAGTTTATTTCAATATCTAAATTTGAGCTCGTCCAAAACTTTGCTGCCCGTATCCTAACTTGCACCAAGACTCCAGCAGCGGTGTCTGAGCTCAACATCCAAGTACCTCGTTAACACAAGTGTGTGTTGTCGTGCCCCCAGCGTATTACAGTTCAGAGTGCAGTGAGAACTCCAAACTCCCACATGCAGCTCACACTGAATTTGTCATTGGGTGGGGACCGAGTTGAAACTCTCGGGCTCTGGGACTGGAGCAGAACCCAAGCTATGGGGGGAAGGGGTAGCCTGTGCAGGATAAACATCTTGCTGTTTCTAACACTAAATGGTACATCTTATAGGTAATTCTTGTGCCATTCTTAACCTAACTCACAACAAGTCCCGTTCATCCATCACCCCTCTGCTCGTTGACCTACATTGGCTCCCGGTCTGGCAACACCTTGATTTTAAAACGCTCATCCTTGTTTGCAAATTTGTCTGTGGCCCAGCTGCCCCCAACTCCCCTCTCCTCTCTGTAACCTCCTCCAGCCCTACAACCCTCCGAGATCTCTGCGTTCCTCCAATTCTGACCTCCTGAGCGTCCCCGATTTTAATCACTCCACCATTGGCGGCTGTACCCTCAGCTGCTAAGGCGCCAAGCTCTGGAAATCCCTCCCTAAGCGCCTCTCGCCTCTCTACCTCGCTCTCCTCTTTTAAGACCCTCCTTAAAATCTATCTCTTGACCTGTCCTAATATCTCCTTATGTAGCTCGGTTTCAAATATTGTTTAATAACGCTCCTGTGAAGCGTCTTGGGACGATTTACTACGTTAAAGGTGCTATATAAATGGAAAATTATGTTATGATTTCCAAAGATTGAAGCTTTTATTTCAATTTAAAGAAATACCTTAGAATGGCTCCAAATTTTAATACGTGAGAGTTGCATGCGTGTTAGTTAAAAGTAAACTACCCCCAAGAAGAATCACCTATTTGTTGAAATGTTAACTGGTTTATTTCTGATTGGTGAAGATCGCTTGTCTTGGAATAACTACAAACGAAAGGATGAATGCAAGACGCTACAAGCACTTTAAAGTTACGACAACCACTATTGAAAGTCCCTTCAAGTGAGTACCTGTTTGTATAAACGCTTCAGTGTGGTACAAATACTGTGCACTTCAGTTGCCGTGAACTGAAATTCAGACAGCAGTTCACTGAAGAAATCAGTCGGACAAAAACAAGCAGGGAAAAAATAAGTTGAGGCCTTATAATTCATTCAGTTCAAGAAGGCAGCTCACCACCACCTTTTCCAGGGCAATTGGGGGTGGCCAATAAATGCTGACATTGCCAGCAACGCACACGAATCGTGAATGAATTTTTAAAAATTATATATGGATTACTTTTTTTTTTTAATCGCGTCACAAATAATTCACCCCTTTCATACCAGAATAGCAGAGCTGAGTGGTTATGTCTATCGGGATAGGCTGAACAGGCTTGGGGCTCTTGAAAAGAGGGGTGACCTGATTGAGGTCTTTACAATTATGAAAGGGTTCGACAGGATAGACGTAGAGAAGATATGTCCACTTATGGGGAAATCCAAAACTGGGGTTCATAAATACAAGATAGTCACTGATAAATGCAATAAGGAATTCAGGAGAATCTTCTTTACCCAGAGACTGGTGAGAATGTGGAACTCGCTGCCACAGGGAGTGGTTGAGGCGAATAGTTTAGATACATTTAAGGGGAAGCTGGATAAACACATGAGGGAGAAAGGAATAGAGGGTTATGTTGATGGGGTGAGATGCAGTAGGGTGAGAGGAGGCTCGAGTGGAGCATAAACACCAACAGAGACCAGTTGGGCTGAACGGCCTGTTTGTGCTGTACATTCTATGTAACTTTGATACATTGAGACGATTGAATTGTTTTTTCTCTGTTTTACCCTCCCACCAGCCACGGTTGCATTAGGAATATCATAGACTTCTTCGAATTTAGATGTTTTGGCCTCTTTCGCCCTGTAATGGTGGACTGGACACATCAGTATACAATAGAATATGACCAGACATCGGGCTCCGGCTATCAGCTTGTGTAGTGGGATCCATGCCCACAGAGCGAATCATCTCCTACCATCAACCCTTCGAACTGGTGCCTGACAAATTCCCTTCATTTTCTTCTCCAATATCAACAGTCCAGATATGTTGCTGAGAGGAGGTCACATCCTGTGGTACTTTCATCTGGATACGTCGCATTCAGAAATTAAACAAGGACAGTTTCGCTGCCTGTTTCCCCCTCCCCCCCCCCCCCCCCCCCCAGTTATGATCAAAGTGTGCTATAAGCTGACGGCAGAAAGGGACCCTTTATTTAAAAATAAACAGACTGCTTTTCATGGGAATTAGTTTTAACGTCATGTTATGTCTGCCTCCGATTCTGAAGTGAGAGGGACGATGAGGTCTGAATCCTGGAAGCCCCCGATTCTGGCCCATTTGTTTGAGAAAATGGGTACCCCAAATTCGTCGTACTCACCAGGAGCGTGCCAAAATGCGTCCTGTTTCAATTGTGCTGCTTTTAAGCATTGCTTACATGGTACTTTAAATTTCATAGCGGAATGCCAGAAATCGATGTCCACGATCGGGTGCCGAGGTAAAATCTGAACCCCTTTGTATCAGCCGTTCATTATTTTAAGTGCTGCTTTATTTTCCCGTTTTAATCATGGTTTTAAAGATTGAATCGATGTCAAAATAATTAGGTGTTAATAACTGCTGACAGGAAAATCACCAGCTTGCGCCCCAGTGCTCTGTGTCTCGCTCGCTTGCCCGCGATTGGGTGGGTTTGCTCAATTCTAAGGCAGACTGCACAGCAATGAGCGTTGGCACTATTCTGGGATCGGGTGGGCGGGTGGGAGAGGGGAAGCTGCAGTCGCCCATCTCGTGCCACCGGGCGGGACAGCGTCTTCCGCTGGTCAGTCGTGGAACTGCAGCGCCAGTCCTGCCTGAATGGCGCAGGGCGGCGAGTGGCTCTCGGTGGGAGGGGGAATGGAGAGAAAAACTGCATCTTTTTTTAGAAAAAAAAATAGATCTCAACTCGGAGCACTGTAATGCATTCTTGCGGATCTTTCGGTTTTTGTTCACGTTTGTCTGTCCACCACCTCCTGGAAACTGTAACGTTTACAGACAGTTGTGAGTTTGCTGAGGTGAACGAGCTCAAGAAACCTGTGCAAAAGGCTTTAAATCAGCTCCTCGAGCCAGTGTAAAGATTGGTTGTATCTGTACATAAATTATTTATCAACTAGATTTACCAGTGCGTCATTTTTGTCCGTGTTAGTTTGGAGCCACGGACTTAATCTTCAACTCCACCAAGAGACCAGAAACCTATAGGAATGTAGTTCATTTGCTTCCGGTGGTGCTGCTGTTGATAGCTGATCAACCCATTGAGTTCACTGCATGTCTGATGCTTGGCAAAAAAAAAAATGTTTTTTGATTTTGAAATGGCAGCTCCCTAGACTGTAGGACATAAAGCATCACAACGGCTTACAGTGAAGTGTTATTCTCCGCTTCTTCCCTTTAGCAGGAAGACCAGCGAATCTGTAAATAGTGGGTGTCCTGTGTTTGCAAAGTGCAAGAATTTTCAGTAGCTGTTTATTTTGTAGTGGAAACCACGCGTAGTTTGTAAGCAACGTATCAGATATCGAGACTTTGCAGTATTGTAATATTAGTCAACTTGAATGTTTGTATCAGGTTTTTAAAAAAACAAAACAAAACAAGACGACCTTCTCCCTGGCACAGATTTGAGCATATTGCCAGTTTGTGCTGACTAGAACATCGCATCGTCGAGACACTCTGAGGGTGAAACCTGTCACTGGCGGTAATGCACGGGCCTGTTTTACACGCCGCCCGATCGACTTTGATGAGAATGAAGATCAGGCGGGGGAGTGAAACCGGCCCGGGGCCTATGTTCCCGCTGAGCCACGCAGCGCTCTGGAGCCCCCGTGCAGCCGGCTCACCGGCTTTTAAATGGGGAAAACCACGCGCGCGCGGTATTTTGATTGGGCCGCGCAGCCCCTTAAAGGGGCCACGCACCCAAAAAAAAATGAAGGGGAACATTGGCCGGGGCGTGTAGTTACTGACCCCTTTTGCGCCACCTCCCCGAGGTGGATTTCACCTCTCCCCCCTCTAAAGTTTAACACACTGGTATTTATCATGATGACTTTCCCTTTGTACACTGCCTTTTGAATAACCTGTTATTTCCCCTCACTTTGAATTCTGTGGTCACTACCCCAGGCCAGCTTTTTTTTTTTGTCGTTGTCTGTGTGCGCCCGAGTTTCATACCCACAAGTAAATGAGTTTCACGTTCCACTTATACTTGGAAGACACTACATTCTGCAAATTGTGAATATTTCTTTGTTTTTGTATGACATTATTTATAACTGTGCCAAGTGTTTTTTTTTGCTACTATCCAGACCCTTTATGTATAATGTGGAGAACAAAATATAGGACTGTAATATGTTCAAATTAAAAAAAAAACTGGCTGTTCTTGCAATGGTTGGATCAGTTTGTCAAATTTTGTAAATTATTGAACTAATAAATCAGCTGCATCTCGCCATTCATCGCTATCCAACATGACTTGCTGTCTGTGGCTGTTTTTTGTGTGACTGCAGTCGGTCGCTGGTTGAAGTTTTATATTCATCGTCAATTCTTTTATCCGATCCTCTTTGTGATTTGCCTCCAATTGTTGTACCTGCGCGCTTACAGCGTTTATTTGTAGCTTTTAGTTGGAGTTTACCGCCCGCTTTGGCACGGCGCTCGTGAGCAGCCTGACTCATAGAAACATAGAATCTAGGAGCAGGAGTAGGCCATTCGGCCCGTCGAGCCTGCTCCGCCATTCAATACGATCATGGCTGATCATCCAAATCCAGTACCCTGTCGCTGCTTTAATCCCCACAGTACACATATCCCACCCTACCCCCGTAACCCCACGTATTTAACTCCCCCAAACATATCCCATCCTATCCCCATAACCCCACATATTTAATCCCCCCCTAACACTAAGGGTCAATTTATCATAGCCAAATCAACCTAACCCACACATTTTTGGACTGTGGGAGGAAACCGGAGCACCCGGAGGAAACCCACGCAGACACGGGGAGAATGTGCAAACTCCACACAGACAGTCACCCGAGGTCAGATTCGAACCCGGGTCTCTGGCGCTGTGAGGCACCAGTGCTAACCACTATGCCACCGTGTATGACTCCGAAGCGGTCTCGATCCTGACGAGAGCCCCGGGGGCCCACCACCGACCTCGCACCTTCCACAGGATCCCTCGGACCCGGGGAGCACTCAGGCTGCCGCTGGAGGGCCGACAGACACAGTGATCAGCCTCCGTCCCGGCCAAGCCACGACGGAGAAAACCTGGTGTCGGTCGGGGCCACACAACAGGCGGTCCCACCAAGGAGATCTGTCAACCCAGCGCATCTGACCTGGCGCCCCCCTGGAATTGATTCACCCGGACATACAGCACCCCAACATCCATTGACCCCGCCTCCTTACCTGATTCCCGCCCTCTTGAGAACATGCAGCGTTCTTTTTGACTTTCCCTTACGCCGCTTGTTGACCGTCAGTCAGTGCATTCCATTTGACGTCAAACGGCATGTCCAGGGAAGTTGAAGACTGATTGGATTATCCAGTTAGTTGGCAGGAGGTGGTTTGATTTTTTTTTTGTGTCATGTGGTGACAGTATTGTTTATTTGCACTTAACCCCACCCAAGCCTTGCACTTAACTTCGCTCGACTCCACTGATTCCCCATGTTCCGACCAACATTCTTCACTTTACTCCTCCTTCCTTTCTAAAGCCAACCCAAGACCTTTGCACTGCTCTGTCAGCCCCATCTCTTTTCTCAATTCTATCTAATCTCTTTCCTCCCACCTGGCATCCAGTTCATGCTACGATCTACAAAGCACTCTAAGTTGTTGTAAAGAAGGTTACTACAAGGAAAAGTTCAATCAATATGGAGTCTTGGTTTTTCACGAGATTCTGTTTGGTCATCGACGCTAACCTAAAAGTTTGCTGCTTTTGTGTGTGTGTGTGTGTACTGAGGCAACTGGATGTGAACTGTTGACTATTAGTGTCCTTGGTGCGCATTCTGCTTGAGGTCTCCAAAGACTTGTCTTTCACTAAAATATTAATCCTCACAGGTAAAAGTTGTCAACCAAACAAGGAGAGATTATTAATTCCCCAAAAGTGTGGACGGTGTTGGCCGTGGCTCCGTGGGTAGCACTCTCGTCACCCACTCCAGAGACTTGAACACACAATCTGGGCTGACACTCCCAGTGCAGTGCTGAGGGAGTGCCACACTGTCGGCGGTGCCGTCTTTTGGATGAGACTTTAAACCGAGGCCCCATTTGCCCCCTCAGGTGGACGTAAAAGATCCCATGGCAATCTTTGAAGAAGAGCAGGGGAGTTCTCCCCGGTGTCCTGGCCAATATTTATCCCTCAACCAACATCACTAAAACAGATTATCTGGTCATTATCACATTGCTGTTTGTGGGAGCTTGCGGTGTGCAAATTGGCTGCTGCGTTTCCTCCGTTACAACAGTGACTGCACTTCAAAAAGTACTTCATTGGGTGTGAAGTGCTTTGGAACATCCTGAGGGCGTTGAAGATGCTTTATAAATGCAAGTTCTTTATTCAAATTTTTTTGTTTTCTCCACTTATGAAAAGACGACTAGTTAGAGCTTGGGTGGAACAGCCCTCCAGCTTGCTCGACTTGGCCTTTTGTGTTCTGTTCTATTCAGAGAGCTGATGTTTCTTTTGTAGCTGACACGGCAAAACCATGAGGAGGAGCAAGATGCTGAGGAAGTAAAAGCTGAACCGGTCATGTATGTAATGTATTGGCATCCATGGGACATAAGGTTTGCACTATCAGGTTCCCATGTGGCAAATTCCCCATTATTTTTTTTCTCTCTGTTGTCGGGAGTGGCCAAGCAGAGGAGTGGCACTTTCTCACGGTGGTAGTATCTGACAGTAAGTCATCCTGCACCACTGCAGTTCCAGCTCAACGGTAGATGAATGGGGGGGGGGGGGCCACATTTGGAAATGGTGTTTGGTTAGGGGAAAAACTTGAACAAAGGAGGACAAGCTGCTCCGTGATGGAGCAGAAAGGCATATCAAGAAAGAAAAGGCCATGAGACCCCCACAGAAACCCAACAAAGTTATGAAACTGGAGACATGAAACACTCATGCTAAGGTTGTTTTATTGTGCTGTGCTTGACCCAGGACAAGCTATTAGGTGCTTTGCACACCCATTTTTTCTGCAAAGTGGCAAAAATGTTTGGTCCTCATTTAGAATACAGGGTCTGGTTCTGCCTGTCTCATGCTGAGGGATCTTGAGGCTTTGGAAAGGGTGCAGAAGAGGGCCACAGGATTGATTCCAAGTTTAAGATACCGTAGCTATCCAGATAGGCTCAAAGAGCTGGGTCTGTATACTTTTAGAGAAGCGTAGACTCGGGTGATTTGATCGAGCTTTATGAAATAATGCAGAGACTAGATTGTGTTTGCATGGACCGATTATTTCAACCGGATAGGTTAGGGAGGACCAGAGATCACCCGTATGAGTTATATCGGGGCAAGAGCTGGGTTGGATGGGAGGCGCTTCTTTTCCCAGGGAATAGTGGAGCTGTGGAACAGATTGCTGGCTCGTGCGGTGAATACCCATTTGCTGAATTCCTTCAAGTGAGAACTAGACCTCTTTTTCTGGCTGGGGCAGAGATTACCTCGTACAAGAGGTAGGTGCCCTGTAACATAAATCAGGGTCGAGGTAATCCGGACGAGTTTCACTCGCCTCAAGGGGTCAGAGAGGAATTTTCCAGATTATTTTCCCCGAATTGGCCTGGGGTTTTAATCTGGTTTTTCGCCTCTCCCGGGAGATTACGTGGCTCCAGGTGGGGAGTGTCTGTAGTGTAATGCACAAGGCATCACAACTGCATGGGACAAGGTAGATGGGCTAGTTGGTCTTCTCCTGCCCGTCATTTCACATGTTCGAAACCACTCGAGAGTCTTTGGCGCCAGGAAACCATTCTCAGGTCATTGATCTCTTTCCTGACAGTACAGCTCCTTCCAACCTTTGGTTTCTGAGGACTCGACTGTCCGAGGTATCCAGGAAACCCGTTAAATCACCCAAGAACGATTTTGGAACAGGAACCTCTCCAGTTCTGTGGGCAGCTTTTCTTTGTCATTGCCACGTCCGAGGAATAAAGCTGTGACCTTTGGGAGGCAAAAAGCCCCCTCAAGGTTTTTAATCCGCCTTCAGTCTGTGGCTGTGAAGGACTGCTCTGTGTTGCCTTTCAGCACAGCTCTGACAGTTTTCCAAAAGTGAAGTCATTTCAATAAAGAGCCCAAGGAGTGATTTGATTCTTTGTTGGCCCAACTGATTGTCAAATCCTTAAGCATCATCTCTATTTGTTGACTAAAGGAAAATGCATCACTCTGTTCTTCCAACTGGCCAACACTGACCGAAGGAGCTTGAATTAATTTGGAAATAAATACACAGCATGTGGCAAAGTTCACTCCTTCACAAATTTGTTTACTGCAGATATTTAATTGGGATCAGTGTCTTGCAACAACAACAACGCCTTGCATTTATACAGTGCATTTAACAAACATCCCAAAGAGTGGGAGATTCTGTGAGTAAACAGAGTGGGAGATTCTGTGAGTAAACAGAGCGGGAGATTCTGAGAGTAAACAGAGCGGGAGATTCTGTGAGTATAAAGAGTATTTGGTGAGTATTTGTCCCCTCTTTCTCTCAACTTGGGCATTGGCTTAAATTAAGAGCTGTGATTATAGGTTATAAACTATATATAGACAATTGAGTGATATTCCAAACCTTGAAAACCTGATTAGTTAAATAAAATACAATAGAGATGGCAGGGCAGGTGATGTGTTGCAGCTGTAGCATGTGGGAGCTGGTGTGATCCACAGCGACCACATCTGCAGTAAGTGTCTGCAGCTCGAGGAACTTCGGCTCCGAGTTGATAAGCTGGAGTCCGAGCTTCCGACACTGCGATACATCAGGGAGGGAGAAAGTTACCTGGATACTTTGTTCCAGGAGGCAGTCACACCCCTTAGGTTAAGTACTTCAAATCTGGTCCGTGGTCAGGGACAGGAGGGTGTGACTGCAAGTGAGGCAGGTCTGGGGATCCAGGAGTTAGCATTGGAGGAGCCTCAGCCCTTGCACTTGTCCAACAGGTACGAGGTTCTTGCAGCCTGTGTGGACGAGAGCAGGGACTGCAGGGAGGATGAGCAAACTGACCACAGCACTGGTACAGGGGGCCATTCAAGTTGGGGGAGTAAAAGGGAATGCAGTAGTAGTAGGGGACAGTATAGTTAGGGGGATAGATACTGTTCTCTGCAGCCGAGAGCGTGAGTCCTGAAGGCTGTGTTGGCTGGGTTAAGGACATCTCCTCGGGGCTGGAGAGGAACTTGGAGTGGGAGGGGAAGGATCCAGTTGTCGTGGTCCACGTAGGAACCAATGACATAGGTAAGACTAAGAAAGAGGTTCTGCTGAGGGAGTATGAGCAGCTAGGAGCCAAATTAAAAAGCAGAACCACAAAGGTAATAATCTCTGGATTACTACCTCAGCTACGAGCAAATTGGCATAGGGTAAATAAGATCAGAGTTGAATGCGTGGTTCAAAGATTGGTGTGGGAGAAATGGGCTTCAATTCATGGGGCACTGGCACCAGTACTGGGGACGGGCTTCACTTTTACAGCGGCGGACCTGGGCGAGAAGTGAGTGGAGCAGCGAGGCTATAAAAACTTTTGTTTACAGAGGCTGGTGTCGGGAGCGGAGAGAGCCGAGGTCCAGTGAGTATCTAAACTCACTTTCGCGGGCTTTTGTTTGCAGAGGTTTACCAATCTCAGACCGGCGGCGATGTTCCAGAGCCACGTTACGATTCAAAACGTGACGTGGGCAGGAGGGAGCGGCTGATTGGGTGAGTACGGCAGGTTAGTATTTATACTACTTTATAGTTTGATAGTTAAGGTTCATAGTTTATAAAGTTTCGAAGATCTTAATTTTGTGATTATAATTTCTAGTGCTAGTAACCAAGGGCCCTTGAGTAATTCATTTAATTGAGTGAAATTGGTGGTATTGATTTGATTTAATTAAAGTTCAATTAATTAAAGGGTAAGTCATGGCAGGACAGCCCAGCCCCGTGTTGTGCTCCTCCTGCTCTATGTGGGAAATCAGGGACCCTTCCGGTGTCAGTGACAACCGTGTGCGGGAAGTGTATCCAGCTGCAGCTACTGACAGCCCGCATTGCGGCGCTGGAGCTGCGGCTGGATGCATATTGGAGCATTCGCGATGCTGAGAACCTCGTGGATAGCACGTTTAGTGAGTTGGTCACACTGCAGGTGAAGGGTGTACAGGCAGGAAGGGAATGGGTGACCACCAGGCAGAGTAGGAGGTGCAGGCAGGTAGTGCAGGGGTCCCCTGTGGCCATCCCCCTCTCAAACAGATATACCGCTTTGGATACTGTTGGGGGGGATGACTTAGGGGAAGGCAGCAGCAGCCAACTTCCTGGCACCATGGGCGGCTCTGCTGCACAGGCTGGGAGGAAAAAGAGCGGAAGAGCTATAGTGATAGGGGACTCAATTGTAAGGGGAATAGATAGGCGTTTCTGCGGCCGCAACCGAGACTCCAGGATGGTGTGTTGCCTCCCTGGTGCAAGGGTCAAGGACGTCTCGGAGCGGCTACAGAACATTTTGGAGGGGGAGGGCGAACAGCCAGCTGTCGTGGTGCACATAGGCACCAACGATATAGGTAAAAAAGGGGATGAGGTCCTAAAAGCAGAATATAGGGAGTTAGGAGGTAAATTAAAAAATAGGACCTCAAAGGTAGTAATCTCAGGATTGCTACCAGTGCCACGTGCTAGTCAGAGCAGAAATAGGAGGATATTTCAAATGAATACGTGGCTAGAGGAATGGTGCAAGGGGGAGGGATTCAAATTCCTGGGACATTGGAACCGGTTCTGGGGGAGGTGGGACCAGTACAAACCGGACGGTCTGCACCTGGGCAGGGCCGGGACCGCTGTCCTAGGGGGAGTGTTTGCTAGTGCTGTTGGGGAGGATTTAAACTAATGTGGCAGGGGGTTGGGAACCTGAGCAGGGAGACAGAGGAAAGCATGTCAGGAAGGGACAGAAGGTATGGAGTAAAAGGTAAAGTGTTAAATAAGGAAAAAGCAGGAAGTAAGTGTCGCAAAACACATTTGAAAGTTCTTTATCTGAATGCACATAGCATTCATAACAAAATTGACGAGTTAACGGCACAAATAACTATGTATGGGTATGATCTTGTGGCCATTACAGAAACATGGCTGCAGGGTGACAATGTCTGGGAATTAAATATGCCAGGGTATTTAACAACCAGGAAGGACAGGCAGGAAGGAAGGGGAGGGGGGTGGCTATGTTAATAAAGGAAGGAATCACTGTAATACAGAGAAATGATATTGGGTCAAAAGATCAGGATAATGAAACAGTTTGGGTAGAGATTAGGAATAATAAGGGGAAAAAAACACTGGTGGGCGTAGTATATAGGCCTCCTAATAGTTGCAACTCTGCTGGAAGAAGTATTAATCAGGAAATAGTTGGGGCATGTAATAAGGGAACAGCTATAATTATGGGGGATTTTAACTATCATATTAACTGGACAAATCAAATTGGGCAGGGCAGCCTTGAGGAAGAGTTTATTGAGTGTCTCAGGGATGGATTTCTTGAGCAGTATGTAACTGATCCTACAAGGGGGCAAGCAACCTTGGACCTGGTACTGTGTAATGAGTGTGGATTAATTAATAATGTCCTAGTTAAGGATCCCCTTGGAATGAGTGACCATAACATGGTTGAATTCCATATCCAATTAGAGGGTGAGAAGGTTGGTTCTCAAACAAGCATACTGAGCTTGAATAAAGGAGACTATGATGGCATGAGAGCAGAATTTATTAAAGTGGACTGGGAAAATAGATTAAAGGGTAAGACGGTACATGAGCAGTGGTGTTCATTCAAGGAGTTATTTTACAACTTTCAAAATAAATATATTCCACTGAGGAAAAAAGGGTGTAAAAGAAATGACAGCCATCCATGGCTAAGTAAAGAAATTAAAGAAAGTATCCAACTAAAAACAAGGACATATAAGGTAGCCAAAGTTAGTGGGAGGATAGAAGATTGGGAAGTCTTCAAAAGACAACAAAAAGTAACTGAAGGATTGATTAAGAAAGGGAAAATAGACTATGAAAATAAATTAGCAAAAAATATAAAAACAGATAGCAAGAGTTTCTATAGTTATATAAAAAGAAAAAGGGTGGTTGTGGTAACACAATACAGCTTCCTGTGACTCGAACTTTATTGCATCACTTCCTGTGATTAGTCCAGGATAAATACTGGACTGAGCAGTTGGATCCTGGAGAGGCATAGAGTAAGACCTCTTTTGTATGTAGCACCTTTTTAGTTGATTAAAGCTTACTTTAAGTTCACCACGCGTAAGGCTCATTCTTACGACAGTGGTTAAGGCAAACGTAGGTCCCTTAGAGGATGAGACCGGGAAATTAATGGTGGGAAACATGGAGATGGCAAAAATGCTGAACAAATATTTTGTTTCAGTCTTTACGGTAGAGGACACTAAGCATATCCCAACACTTGACAAACAGGGGGCTCTAGTGGGGGAGGAGCTAAATACGATTAAAATTACTAAGGAATTGGTACTCAGTAAAATAATGGGACTCAAGGCAGATAAATCCCCTGGACCTGATGGCTTACATCCTAGGGTCTTGAGGGAAGTGGCAGTAGGAATTGTGGATGCTTTGGTAATTTTCCAAAACTCCCTGAACTCAGCAAAGGTCGCGGCAGATTGGAAAACTGCTAATGTAACACCCTTATGTAAAAAGGGTAGTAGGCAGAAGGCTGGAAATTATAGACCAGTTAGCCTAACATCTGTGGTGGGTAAAATTTTGGAGTCTATTAAGGAGACAGTAACGGAACATTTAGATAAACATAATTTAATAGGACAAAGTCAGCATGGCTTTATGAAGGGGAAGTCATGTCTGACAAATTTGCTCGAGTTCTTTGAGGACATAACGTACAGGGTGGATAAAGGGGAACCAGTTGATGTAGTGTATTTAGACTTCCAGAAGGCATTCGACAAGGTGCCACATAAAAGATTATTACTCAAGATAAAAAATCACTGGATTGGGGGTAATATTCTGGCATGGGTGGAGGATTGGTTATCTAACAGGAAGCAGAGAGTTGGGATAAATGGTTCATTCTCGGACTGGCAACCAGTAGCCAGTGGTGTTCCGCAGGGGTCGGTGCTGGGTCCCCAACTCTTTACAATCTATATTAACGATTTGGAGGAGGGGACCGAGTGTAACATATCAAAGTTTGCAGATGATACAAAGATGGGAGGGAAAGTAGAGAGTGAGGAGGACATAAAAAACCTACAAGGGGATATAGACAGGCTGGGTGAGTGGGCAGAGATTTGGCAGATGCAATACAATATTGGAAAATGTGAGGTTATGCACTTTGGCAGGAAAAATCAGAGAGCAAGTTATTATCTTAATGGCGAGAAACTGGAAAGTACTGCAGTACAAAGGGATCTGGGGGTCTTGGTGCAAGAAAATCAAAAAGTTAGTATGCAGGTGCAGCAGGTGATCAAGAAAGCCAATGGAATGTTGGCTTTTATTGCTAGGGGGATAGAATATAAAAACAGGGAGGTATTGCTGCAGTTGTATAGGGTATTGGTGAGATCGCACCTGGAGTACTGCATACGGTTTTGGTGTCCATACTTAAGAAAAGACATACTTGCTCTCGAGGCAGTACAAAGAAGGTTCACTCGGTTAATTCCGGGGATGAGGGGGTGGACATACGAGGAGAGGTTGAGTAGATTGGGACTCTACTCATTGGAGTTCAGAAGAATGAGAGGCGATCTTATTGAAACATATAAGATTGTGAAGGGGCTTGATCGGGTGGACGCGGTGAGGATGTTCCCAATGATGTGTGAAACTAGAACTAGGGGACATAATCTTAGAATAAGGGGCTGCTCTTTCAAAACTGAGATGAGGAGAAACTTTTTCACTCAGAGGGTAGTGGGTCTGTGGAATTTGCTGCCCCAGGAAGCTGTGGAAGCTACATCATTAAATAAATTTAAAACAGAAATAGACCGTTTCCTAGAAGTAAAGGGAATCGGGGGTTACGGGGAGCGGGCTGGAAATTGGACATGAGTTTGAGTTCGGATCGGTCAAGGCCCTGTGGGTGGCGGAGCGGGCCCAGGGGCCGAGTGGCCTGGTCCAGCTCCTGCTTCTTGTGTTCTTTAGAGTTGAAGTTGGATCAGATCAGCCATGATCTCATTGAATGGCGGAGCAGGCTCGAGGGGCCGATTGGTCTACTCCTGCTCCTATTTCTTATGTTCTTATGTAACCATGCTGGGACCAGTGTCCTGGCGAATCAAATAACTAGGGTGGTAGATAGGGCTTTAAACTAAATAGTGGGGGGGAGGGTTCAGGTGAAGGGGAATTTAGAAAGTCAGAGAAATGAGAAGGCAATAGTGCAGGGTAGCGATAGGGGTAATGAGAACCAGAGTGTGACGGGAGGAGACAGAGCGTACAAACATAAGAGTGTACCAGCAAATAGTTTCAGAGTAGGGAAAAATGGTAAAAAGAAAAAATTAAAAGCTCTTTATCTGAATGCATGCAGCATTCATAACAAGATATGAGTTGATGGCACAAATAGAAATAAATGGATATGATCTGATAGCCATTACAGAGACGTGGTTGCAAGGTGACCAAGGCTGGGAACTGAATATTCGGAGGTATTTGACATTTCGGAAGGATAAGCAGAAAGGAAAAGGAGGTGGGGTAGCTCTGTTAATAAAGGATGAGATCAGTACAGTAGTGAGAAATGATCTTGGCTCGGAAGATCAAGATGTAGAATCAGTTTGGGTGGAGATAAGAAATAGTAAGGGAAAGAAGTCACTAGTCTATGGGCCTCCTAACAGTAGCTACACTGTAGGACAGAGTATAAATCAAGAAATAATGGGGGCGTGTAAAAAAGGTACTGCGATAATCATGGGCGATATTAATCTTCATATAGATTGTACAAATCAAATTGGCAAGGGTAGCCTTGAGGACGAATTCATAGCATGTATTCGGGATGGTTTCTTAGAACAATACTTTGTGGAACCAACCAGGGAGAAGGTTATTTTAGATCTGGTAATGTGTAATGAGACAGGATGAATTAATGATCTCATAGTAAAACATCCTTTAGGGAAGAGTGATCATAGCATGATAGAATTTCAAATTCAGTTTGAGGGTAAGAAACTTGGGTCTGAAACTGTGCCCTAAACTTAAATAAAGGCAATTTCAAAGGTATGAAGACCGAGTTGGCTAAAGTAGACTGGGACAATAGATTAAAGGGTAAGACGGTAGATAAGCAGTGGCAGACATGTATGGAGATATTTCATAACTCTCAGCAAAGGTTTATTCCAGTGAGAAAGAAAGACTCTAAGAGAAGGATGAACCATCCGTGGCTAACTAAGGAAGTTAAGGATGGTATCAAATTGAAAGAAAAGGCATATAATGTAGCGAAGATTAGTGGTAGGCCAGAGGATTGGGAATTTTAGAAACCAGCAAAGGATGACTAAAAAAATAATAGAGGGAGAAGATAGATTATGAAAGTAAACTAGCAAAAAATATAAAAACAGACAGTAAGAGCTTCTACAGCTATATAAAAGGAAGAGAGTAGCTAAAGTTAACGTTGGTTCCCTTAGAGGATGGGACTGGGGAATTAATAATGGGAAACGGGGAAATGGAAGAGACTTTGAACAAATATTTTGTATCGGCCTTCACGGTAGAAGACACTAAAAGCATCCCAATAATAATTGATAATCAAGGGGCAAGAGGGAGGGAGGAACTTAAAACAATGACTATCACTAGAGAAAAAGTACTTGGCAAACTAATAGGACTAAAGGCTGACAAGTCCCCTGGACCTGATGGCCTGCATCCTAGGGTTTTAAAAGAAGTGGCTGCAGAGATAATGGATGCGTTGGTTGTAATCTACCAAAATTCCCTGGATTCTGGAGAGGTCCCAGCGGATTGGAAAACTGCAAATGTAACGCCCCTAATTCAAGAAAGGAGGGAGCCAGAAAGCAGGAAACTATAGGCCAGTTAGCCTAACATCTGTCATTGGGAAAATGCTGGAATCCATTATTAAGGAAGAAATAGCAGGACATTTAGAAAATCATAATACAATCAAGCAAGTCAACATGGTTTTATGAAAGGGGAATTGTGTTTGACAAATTTACGAGAGTTCATTGAGGATGTAACGAACAGGGTGGATAAAGGGGAACCAGTAGATGGTGTATTTGGATTTCCAGAAGGCATTCGATAAGGTGCCACATAAAAGGTTACTGCACAAGATAAGAGCTCATGGGGTTGGGGGTAATATAGTCGCATGGATAGAGGATTGGCTAACTAACAGAAAGCAGAGAGTCGGGATAAATGGTTCATTTTCAGGTTGGCAAACTGTAACTAGTGGGGTGCCGCAGGGATCAGTGCTGGGGCCTCAACTATTTACAATCTATATTAATGGCTTGGATGAATGGACCGTGTGTACTGTAGCCAAATTTGCTGCTGATCGAAAGATAGGTGGGAAAGCAAGTTGTGAGGAGGATGCAAAGAGTCTGTAAAGGAATATAGATAGGTTAAGTGAGTGGGCAAAAATTTGGCAGATGGAGTATAATGTGGGAAAATGTGAGGTTATCCACTTTGGTAGGAAACATAAAAAAGCAAATTATTATTTAAATGGAGAGAGACTACATAATGCTGCGGTACAGAGGGATCTGGGGGTCCTAGTACATGAAACACAAAAACTTAGCATGCAGGTACAGCAAGTAATTAAGAAGGCAAATGGAATGTTGGCCTTTATTGCAAGGGGGATGGAGTATAAAAGTAGGGAAGTCTTGCTACAACTGTACAGGGCGCTGGTGAGACCACACCTGGAGTACTGCGGACAGGTTTGGTCTCCTTATTTAAGGAGGTATAAGCATCGGCGCAGGCCCCAAGGATTTGTATGATTGTTACTGCTGATTGACCAGCAGTCTGTTTGGCCCAGTGGTAGGGGCATGGTGCAGTTGGACGTAGACGCACAGACACACCTGAGTGTTTCAATTTAACTATGGAAAAGACATTTACTTTGGCCAATGAGCATCTCGATAGGTGATTTAACGATGAATAGATGATTTAACTTTGGACAATGAGACTTGGTGTTTTAATGGGTTTCAATGGATCTTCAATTGGATAAGACAACGATGCCAGTTTCGCTGGAACAATGGATTTCCTGGCCTCAATGAAAAACACTTTAACCTTGGGCAAAACACATCAGCAGTAAGACTAAATCACATCAACTATGTACCACAGGGAGGGGGAGACAAGATAAGGAATTGTCTTCCATCCCCCAGCCCTGTACATGTCCTGTGGTTTGGATTACTGGGTGTGGATTGGAATACAAGAGTTGGGGGAAGGCCCAGACTCAAAGGCGGGAACCAGACAAAGAAGGGTGATTTAAAAGACATCACTGCAATACACAGACCAAAAAGGAACTTTTAGGGTATACAGAGAAGGCAGCTTTGGCCATTCTCGCTCTCTCTCGCTTGCTCTCGCCTTCGCGTGCCCTCATTCTCTGAACCAAGAACCGAGCACTCTGTCTGGGACGGAGAGAAGAAACCACCACGAGCGACAAGAGCCTCGCCTTGCTCTTCAACTGTAGGAATGAACCTCGAAACTGGGACTTGGATACTGCATCGGTGATACGGAACCAGGAGACACGCTCCAGCATGTAAAATGCCTGGTGGCGTAAAATAAATACAACAATACAACTTGGCCCGTCGAACAGGCCCCTGTCTCGTATTAAGACGCCTAAACTAAAAAGTTAATGCTTGGGACTGAGTGACGCGGGGTTAAAAGCTCTGATAAAGTTGCAGCAATGTACAGAAAGAAAAACTTGCATTTATATAAATCAGACGCGGTATAGATACGTGGGTGTGCATTGTTTGTAAACATTTCAGAATTATTATCTTTTAAGGGGATCTTAACTGCGTGGTAAAGATTTATGTTCTCGCTAATCCTGGGGATGTCCCTTATGCAAGTTCATTAATGAAAAGTTTATAGAATCAAAGCTTACTTAAAATGTTTAATTCTGCAGATTGGCTCTTTCAGTGTGTAATCTGTTTGTTGTAATTTTTCATACGTGGCTTCTGTACTCACTGACGCGTGGCACTGGGAGTAATCCAGAGATTACCGCCTTTGAGGTCCTGTTCTTTAATCTTTTTCCTAGCTCCTGAAACTCTGACTGCAGGACCGCAACCCATTTTCTACCTGTCATTGGTTCCCACATGGATCGCGACTTCTGGCTGTTCCCCTTCCACCCTCAAAATGTTCTGCAGCCTCTCAGTGATGTCCTTTACCCTGGCACCATGGAGGCAACACACCATTCAGGACTCACGTCTGCAGTTGCAGAAACATCTGTCTATCCCCCTGACTATTGAATCCCCGATAGCAACTGCATTTCTACACTTTTTTGTGACCCCTATGCAGCCGAGTCTGCCACAGTGCCGTGGATTTGTTTCTGACTGCACTCCCCCGAGGTGTCATCACCCTCACTCGTGTTCAACACTGACTGTTGTGTTGTGAGTGCCACACTCCCAGGAGATTCCTGCACTGCCTGCCTGTTCCTCCTAGTCTGCCTGGTGGTCACCCACTCTCTCTCCCCCTGAACTCTCTGTGGCTGCAGGGTGACCACCTCCTGAAACGTGCTATCCACAAAACTCTCAGCTTTCCGTATGCACTGTAGTGACAACAGCCGCCCCTCAAACTCAGAGCTCGAGCAGTTGCCTGACTATGTGGTTTTCTGGAGTTCCCACATCGCACAGGATGTTGTTGGTGGTGAGGTTGGAGGAGTTTAAGAAGACGGTTTGTAGTGGGGAAGAGAAGCCCGAGGGGTTTTCTTTGCATTCCTGTATGATCCTAGAGTAGTGAGCAGCTTTGGCAGAGGAGAGCAGGACCCGATAGTGCTTTATGTGGTCCAGTCAGATCTGGCGGTGAATGGCTAAACCAGTTGGCCGCCATAGGCGTTCAAGTCTGCATCCCTTGGACTTAAGGTAGCGGAGATGAGGGCCATACCAGTGGCAATGACCAGGGTGAGAGAGAGTAATGGTTTTAACGGGGACAAGGACATCTACCTGAGAGGTTGCATCAAGGATGCATTGACTGGAAGCCCCTGATACCCAACCGGACCAATCACAGCCCTGCTCCCAGCTTTGATTGACATCTGCTCAGCCCAATCATTGTCCTGCGCAATTGGGTTGATCCCTCTCTCCCTTCCTCCTTCCCTCTCTCACTTCAACCTTCCCTTCCTCTCTCTTTCCATCCCTCCAGCCTCCTTCGTCTTTCCCTTCCTCCTATCCCTCCCTCTCCATCTTTCTCCCTAGAATGGGACTTGAGCCAACAACCTTCTGACTCAGAGGTGAGTGCGCTACCACTTAGCCACAGCTGAAACCACACGGAAACCGACAGTTCTGCCTTGAGCAATGATCATGAATGCCACCCTTTCAACACATAGCAAGTTGGGAGCTGTGGGAAAGTGAGTAGAGAGGGGAACGGTGCTACCTTGTGTCCAAATACCAGATTGGCAGCTTACGAGTTTCTGATGGTGTTTTAGCAGGTAGTCAAGGGTTAGTCTATGGGTAGGGGAGGGGTAGCTGTGTACAGTACTTACTACAGATCTACCACAAACCTTTAATTAAGGTGATAATTCAGCTTGTGGCAAAATGCCAGGTGCAATGAGCTTTTCTGGTGTTTCAGGGGCAGCTTTAGGTGCCCAGAAGCTTTGGGCTGCCACAGAACCTCCATATGTGGCACTGGCTCAATATAAATCAGTAAGTGATGTGATCTATTTTCTACATGTAAATTAATAGATAACGGCAGTGGTTGTTGAGAGTTATCGCGTGCAGTGTCTATGCAACACTTTAAAAGCTTGCGCGAAGGTGGGATTGTCTTTGAGATCGTGTGATCAAGACTGTCCACTCAAGTCTTGCCCTGTGGCCCAATGGGGTCTGTTCACGTAGGACTTGGCGCGCTTATAAAAAGGGGGACGCGATATTGCGCGAGTGTTCAATAGCTGTTTCTCTGTTAGCAATGGCGTGCCGCAGCTTGCTCTCGAGCAGTTTTATTTTAATTTGTTTCATCATACTGGCCTTCATTCCGCCTGCAGGTAGGAACCCATCAATCTTTTATTTTTTTTAAAAAACGATTACTTAAAAACAAGTTAATGCTTGGGCCTGAGCGACGCGGGGTTAAAAGCTCTGATAAAGTTGCAGCAATGTAAAAACATTTCAGAATTATTATATCTTGAGATCTTAACGGCGTGGTAAAGATTTATGTTCTTGCTAATCCTGGGATTTGACTTAAGTAAGTTCATTAATGAAAAGTTTATAGAATCAAAGCTCTTTCAATGTGTAATCTGTATGTTGTAATGTTTCATATGTTGTAATGTTTCATAAGATGCAAAAAATAAAATGTTTACCGATGGTTTATCCTTTGATTAAATTTTCATACGTGGCTGAAGTCAGGTTTATCCTGATGCAACTTTTTCCGCTGTTTGACATGAGGCAGGATTATGACTGGAACTCCGTTGTGTATAACGGGAGTCAAAGGAAAACGGAACGACTCAGAACCTTCTAGAATCACACGGAGGGTGGGAGTTGAACAGTGTGTTTAAGTGCAGTTTTAAAGGGATGGGGACAATTAAAGGGGGCGTTCCAGAGTGGCAGTATTTGCAGGGGAGCACCGGGAGTGTATCAATATTTACAGCAGTGTTTCAGGACAACTTTGCAGGGATGCACCCCTTAAAATTGTTGGAGTGTAGATGATGCAAAGGAAATAATAATTACAGGAAAATCAATAATTCAGTCTTGCATTTGTCTTGTTATAATGACTTTTTTCCGAATTCTTTTTCTCAGAGTTACCATGTGACCATCTCTCGGCTGATCTCGGTGGTACGATTTCGCTCCATGGGATTGATGAAGACTGGTCCAAAACCGATGTTCTTGAGTATTATGTCCATAAGGAAAAGTACATTAAAATGATCACTGTTACAGGTGGTGACATTCAGTTTACCGCAACTTATGAAAACCGTATAGTGTACATTCCATCCAATAACTCCTTTCATCTCCACCAGTTGACATTGAGTGATGAAGGGTGGTATGTTTATAAGAAGAACTCCAAACAATTGAAGTGCTACCAGCTCAATGTACACGGTAAGTTCCCTCATAAGAACATATGAACATAACAATTAGGAGCAGGAGTAGACCATACGGCCCCTTGAGCCTGCTCCGCCATTCAATAAGATCATGGTTTATCTTCTACCTCAACTCCACTTTTCCGCCCGATCCCCATATCTATTGATTCCCCTAGAGTCCAAAAATCAATCTATCTCAGCCTTGAATATACTCAAAGACTCAGCATCCACAGCCCTCTGATGCAGAGAATTCCAAAGATTCACAACCCTCTGAGTGAAGAAATTTCTCCTCATCTCAGTCTTAAATGGCCGACCCCTTATCCTGAGACTGTGCCCCCTAGATCTAGACTCTCCAGCCAGGGGGAACCAGCATCTACCCTGTCAATCCCTCTCAGAATCTTGTATGTTTCAATGAGATCACCTCTCATTCTTCTAAACTCAGAGAGTATAGGCCCATTCTACACAATCTCTCCTCACAGGACAACCTTCTCATCCCAGAGATCAATCCAGTGAATCTTCATTGCACTGCCTCTAAGGCATGCATGTCCTTCCTCAGATAAGGAGACCAAAACTGCACAGTACTCCAGGTGTGGTCTCACCAAGGCCCTGTACAATTGTAGCAAGACTTCCTGACTCTTGTACTCCAAGCCCTTTGCAATAAAGGCCAACACACCATTTGCTTTCTTAATTGCTTGCTGTACCTGCAGGCTAGCTCTCTGTGTTTCCTGTACAAGGACACCTGAATCTGTCTGAACACAAAACAACCTTTCAATTTCTCCTAAAAGTGACAGTTTAATTTGCATCAGCACCATCCCAAATAAGTTACCCTGTTGGCTCAGTTGCGGAATGCTCCATCTGTTGAGGCCCTGGGTCCTACAGACCAGGAAGGTCCTAGGTTCAACCACTGGTGTGTGCAGAATCAGCTGGTACAACCGTTGCCCTTTTTCAGAAAAAATTCCATTGATGTGGGTGTCGCTGGCAAGGCCGGCATTTTACTGCCCGTCCCTTGTTGCCCTTGAAAAGGTGGTGGTGAGCCGCCGCTGTCCCGTGTGGTGAAGGTGCTCCCACAGCAATGCTCCCTTTAACTTATTTGGGTGCGGGGCCCATTCAAAGTACCGTGCATGCACGGTTTTATCTTATTTAAAAGCCGGTGAGCCGGCTGCACGGGAGCTACAGAGCGCTGCGCGTCTTAAAGGGAACATTGTCCCACAGTGCTGTTCGGGAGGGGGTTCCAGGATTTTGACCCAACGATGACGAAGGAACGGGTGATATATTTCCAAGTCAGGGCGGCGTGTGACTTGGAGGGGAACTTGGAGGTGGTGGTGTTCCCATGCGCCTGCTGCCCTTGTCTTCTAGGTGGAAGAGGTCGCGGGTTTGGCAGGTGCTGTCGAAGAAGCCTTGGCGAGTTGCTGCAGTGCATCTTGTAGATGGTGCACACTGCAGCCACAGTACGCCGGTGGTGGAGGGAGTGAATGTTTAAGATGGTGTCTGTCAGCTAAGGAGGAGGAAGACAATCGAGCTTCTGCTCTTGAATGTCATCCAATGGCTCCTGTTGGAAGGTTTGCACGTGTGGGCGTCCCATGACGATAGGGTTGCCAACTCTGGTTGGAGGCATTCCTGGAGGTTTGATCACATGATGTTCTGACCACGTGATGACTGCAAATGTTATTGTATTTACTGTATAAAGATGAGGGTCGCTTGTAATTGAGTATCGTTGCTTCGAATCAGCAGCTGTTGTGAAAGAAGTCCAAGAACCAGAAGGCCACCTACGAGCAGTCATAGAGGAGAAACCAGAGATGGAGGAGCGAAGCGTGGAGGAGAAACCAGAGATGGAGGAGCGAAGCGTAGAGGAGAAACCAGAGATGGAGGAGCGAAGCGTAGAGGAGAAACCAGAGATGGAGGAGCGAAGCGTAGAGGAGAAACCAGAGATGGAGGAGCGAAGTGTAGAGGAGAAACCAGAGGTGAGGGGAACTTTGATTCCACCCGTAACCAACGAAAACTGCACTGATCACTAATAGTAATCATTCAGTTTATGGTGTTACACAGTCCTACCATCTCGGAGCCTCCTTTTCCTAACAGTCGTCCCTGAACAATCCAAGTTCTGCATGCCCGCACGCGATAGGCCCCCATCTCTCTCCCTATCTCTGTACTGTACCCATGTTATACAGTGACACACAATCATATTGCACACTGCTGCTGTCATTACTTGTGCGTCTCTCTGACAACAGCAACATCTCACCCAAAGCTGAGTATCTAAAGGACAGACTTCTGTTTATCTGTACTTGTAAGGTCTGCCCAGTTTGATCTCTATCATTTTATTTTGTCTCCACAGTTGTAAATGTATCGCAGGAATGAAACATTGAACTATGAAGGACTTGTGGACAATCTTGAGACTGTGACGCCTGGTTTTGGGATCCACGGATTAAATGAAGAAATTTATTCATGTATTTACAGGAGTAATTTTACTTGAAGAATTTAGACAGTGTTGTAGAAATTAGTATTAAATCTGGTGTACTGGAATAGAATGTATACTGGAAATAATTACAGGGTTTTATATAATCTTGTCTCAAATAATTTGAAGGAATTTTTCATTATTTGTTACTTCTTCTATTTAATAAACAGATCTTTGAGTGATGTTCACAATCAATAAAGTTTTACTGTTCATCCTGGAATCTTGTGGTGTTTTTTTCTGATAGCCAAGTTCTGCACTCATGAAGACGGTCTCAACCGGGATCTTGGGTTTATGTCACGATACATGACGTGATCCGGACTCGAGTCGTCGTTAGCTTGTTCACAGATGTGATTCCCAGTAAAAAAGTAAAAATTTTCCCAGTAAAAAAGTAAATTTTTTTTTTTAAAGCTTTTCGTTTTACATACAGACGGCAGCTTTTGACACGTTAGAACCCCTGCGACTTCACCTCATTGTCTCAGTTGTATCTTGCTATGTCTTTTGATGTGGTACCTTCCTGGCTGACTTAATTAACTTTATCACACCTCGGCAGATAGTCAGGATGATTTAATTTATTGGTCTGCAATTGTAAAGTACACATGCTTTTTTTTCCATCTATATATGCTCTGACGATTCTGTATCCAATTTACTTCACCTGAGGAAGGAGCGATAGTTCCGAAAGCTTGTGATTTCAAATAAAACTGTTGGACTATAACCTGGTGTTGTGCGACCTCTCAACATTAACAGAAGCCATTGGGCCAGAAATTCGGGTCGGAGGCTTCCTGCGGGTGCAAGCATAGCGGGTGCACTTACCTAGCGCGCCTGCCGTTGTGCTGTGGGCCCGCGTGGAATTCCGATCCTGGGCCTCCTCCAGCTGCCAGCGCGCAGTGCTCGCGTATCCCAGGGGCGCAGTTAGTTCGATCACGTGGGCCATGGGGAGCCAATCGGAGCAGGGAATCTCCATTCATAGATTTGACAGGAGGACCTGTCAAATCTATGAATAGAGATCGGCCCCAAAACCACACTTAAACTTCAAATAATTTTTTTAAAAACATCACATTTTTAAAATAACTATAAATTACATAAAATAACTATTTTAAACAATTTAAATTTTTGAAAAAATTAAAGTTTTTAACAGGGCTAAAAATAAACTTACCTTTCTTTAAAGTATTTAAAAATAATAAACCTGTGGAAAAAATGTTTTAATTTTACTTAATTCACCACTTGTTAAAAGCAGGCCTTGTGCCTGCTTCTTCCCCGCGCAGCTGCGAGAGAGAGTAACCCGCACGGGGAAATCTGTTTTTTAAAAAAAAAAGCCGAAGTTCGCTGCGTGCGCGCTGCCTCTCCCGCGCACGCGATTCACCCGCGAACCCCTTCCTTCACGAGACCGGAAGTTCCAGTTTCCTGTGCATGCGCGAAACCGGCACTTCCGGTGGCCCTACGGGTGAGTAAACAGCGCGTACTCACCCGTGGAGACCCGAATTTCTGGGCCATAATAATATTTGGTGCAAGAAATGCATTATTTGATACAGAATGGTTTAAATGTAACTAGAATATGAAACCTGTTCCTTGTGCTCAGGCATGGCATTGGCGTGCTCTGGGAATGGCATGGCGTGCTCTGGCGTGGAATAGCATGATACAGCGTCACGACCCGTGACAAATTCGGCAGATTTCTACAATTAATGCATTCTGCTCCTATCCAGCAGCTCCTGATGTCAAGCGCGGATATCGAAGGAAATGAGGCAGGCTCCAGGGGACCACGGTTACCCACGATCCGTCACTACACATTCCTAAGCTGACTCAGGTAGGAACTGGCTCCGTTACAATGCTCCAAGGTCAAGTACTCGACCTACCTAAGCAGAGAAGTTATGCAAAACTTATATAGAACCCTGGTTAGATCACACTTGGAGTACTGTGCACAGATCTGGTCTCCATATTAGAAATAGAGACAGGAGAAGGTGCAAAAAAGATTTACTGGGATGCTACCAGAACTGAGAGGTTATACCTATCAGGGAAGATTGAACAGGCTGGGGCTCTTTTCTCTAGAAAAGAGAAGACTGAGGGGGTGACCTGATGGAGGTCTTCAAGATTATGAAAGGGTTTGATAGGGTAGACGTAGAGAAGATGTTTCTACTTGTGGGGGAGACCAGAACTAGGGCCATAAATATAAGATAGTCACTAATAAATGCAATAGGGAATTCGAAGAAAATTACTTTACCCAGAGAGCGGTGAGAATGTGGAACTCGCTACCACAGGGAGTGGTTGAGGCGAATAGCGCAGATGGATTTAAGGGGAAGCTGGATAAGCACATGAGGGAACATTAGAACATAAGAATTAAGAGCAGGAGTAGGCCATACGGCCCCTCGAGCCTGCTCCGCTATTCAATAAGATCATGGCTGATCTTTGACCTCAACTCCACCTTCCCACACTATCCCCATATCCCTTGATTCCCTTAAATGGAGAAAGGAATAGAAGGATATGTTGATGGGGTGAGATGAAATGGGGTGGGAGGAGGCTCGAGTGGAGCATAAACACCGGCACGGACCAGTTGGGCCGAATGGCCTGTTTCAGTGCTATGTAATTCCATGTACCCTCAGTATCCAGCTCACACCTCACGAACATACACTTGTGGACAAGGTACCAGAGGATATTGTTGCCAGTGGCTTTGTGCCAGAGTATGATTCAGCACCTTTAGCAGAGGGAAGGAATTAGAGGCGGACGCCAGGGGGGGGGGGGGGAAACACACAAGGAGCAATTTTTCAGGATAGGCCCGCTGTCGGAAAGCCACTCCTATTGGCCGTGGATATTGGGTAACCGCAGGGAGACTCACCTGCTGACAGACCGAAGTCCGCTCTATAGGGTGGACCGAGAAATGTGTGGCCATTTCGATCTTTGGCTAATCAGAAAGCTGAAGAAATGACTTGTAGCCTGGAGCAAGAATTGGTGAAAGCTGAGTCAGTAAGAGAAGCTGAAGCAATGAAAGTTTAAGATGATTAATTGCATTAATTAGTGAGCAGTCCATCGAGCGCTACATTCCAAACTCAGAGTTGCCGGTCAATGAAAGACAGCTGTGATTCAGAGGTGGTCACGCTAACTTTGGACCAAGTCGATGTACCGATCGCGCTTGTTCTTAAACCTGCATCGCTCATCATCCAATGTTATCCTTAACGATTAATGTGGCCAAAATCCATCGAATTCACAAATTTTCCAAAATATTTCTGCCCCAGGAAGCTCTCTGCCTCTTGAGCCCCCTCTAGCTATATACTGCGATACTGGTAAATGTGCAAAAAAAAGATATCTGGGGCTAGAAATTCGGCTCCTTCGCGCCTGCTGTTAGCGCCTCGGGGGCGCTAATGGGGCGCAAATGGCTTATCGCCCGGGGGGGGGGGGGCAAAAAAAGCACCTCCCGAGAAATTTGGCGGGGCGTTGCTGAGGCGCTACCCGATAGCGCTGCGCCCCCCAGCAGTAGCGCTATCGAGCGCCGCGTCCCCTTACCGTCCCGCACCAGAAATTCGGCTGCGCCCCGCGAGGCTGCCGCGGGTGATGTCAGCGCCAGCCTCGCGGGTCGCGAACTGGGCCAACCTCCGCCTGCGGGGCGGTATTTAAAGGGGAGGTGCTGCCGCGACCCGGGCCGCCTTTTTTTTGCGCTGAACTGGTGGGCCATGGCACGGTCCTGGTGTGGCCGCGTCACCACGCCGCCCTGGTGGCCTAGTGTGGGCCATCGGGGGCCCTGCAGAGTGCACAGCGGCCGCCCCCCTTTAACTGAAGGGGAGGGGCGTTGAAACGCCGCAGCGCTCCGTAGAGCGCTGCCGATCGCGCCCCGGCATCGCTCGGTTACCGCACCCAACAGGAGGTGACGCGCCCGAGATTGCGCTCCACTTCCCGTGCGGGGCGGGAAGCCGAATTTAGCGGCCGGGGCGCTGCTCCCGCGCCGGGCGCTAAATGTCCGGTCTTTACTCAGTTACTGCCCCCAAACAGGGCATGATCGAATTTCGCGCCCATATTCTTTCCATTTATTTCCCTCACTTCACTTCCATCTCTCTCTCCTCCACTTCCCTTTTTGTCTCTCCTCCTTCATTCTGTACTCACACCAACTCCCCTCAGTGATTCTTCCCATCACCTTGGCTCAGCTGGTAGCACTCTTGACTCTGAGTCAGAAGATTGTCCTGGGGCCAATATTTATCCCTCAATCAACATCACTAAAACAGATTATCAGTTCATTATCACATTGCTGTTTGTGGGAGCTTGCTGTGCGCAAATTGGCTGCCGCGTTTCCCACATTACAACAGCGACTACACTTCAAAAAGTACTTCATTGGCTGTAAAGCGCTTTGGGAGGTCCAGTAGTTGTGAAAGGCGCTATATAAATGCAAGTCTTTCTTTTTTTGTAGGTTCAACCCCCACTCCAGGAATTGGCGTCTCTCTCTCTCTCTCTCTCTCTCTCTCTCTTTCCCTTCTAGCTCTGTCTTCCTACGCCTCCACTTCTGTGTCAGCTTGGCTCAGTTCGTAGCTTCAGAGGCATTTGGGAAGTACTACTGCAGAGAGGAAGAGTAAAAAGAAATAAGACTTGCATTTCTACAGCGCCTTTCACAACCTCAGGACATCCCAAAGCGCTGTACAGCCAGTGAAGTACTTTTTGAAGTGGAGTCACTGTTGTAATGTGGGAAACGCAGCAGATAATGTGCGCACAGCAAGCTCCCACAAACACCGATGGGATAATGACCATATATTCTGCTTTAGTGATGTTGGTTGAGGGATAAATATTGGCCCCAGGACACCATGGATAACTCCCCTACTCTTCTTCAAAATAGTGCCGTGGGATCTTTTACATCCACCTGAGAGGATAGACAGGCTGAACGTCACAACCAAAAGACGGCACCTCCGACAGTGCGGCACTCCGTCAGCACGGCACTTAAGAGTCGGCCTGAATTTTTCTGCTCAAGCCTCTGCAGTGGGACTTGAACCCACAACCTTCTGACCCAGAGGCGAGAGAGTGCTGCCCACTGAGCCACAGCTTGGAATGGAAAGGAAGCTGTAAATAATAAAGCTGGTAGAACTTTTGAAACAGGTTAAACAGGACAATTTGTAAGAAAAATAAATCAGGCAAAATAAAAGAAAAACAGACACATAACGGGAATCCAGACAGAACTCTACAGATAGTAATAACTGGAGCTCAAGGAACAACATTGGAGAACAAGAGTCATTGATTGAAACAGAAAATGATAACCTAATCGCAGCAACTGAAATGTGTCTACAACTGCGTCAATTAAAAGTACTTGGGTTTACAACTTTAAGGAAGGATGGGGAAAGAGGGAAGGGAGATGTTAATTAATGACAGTATCATAGCACTGGAGCGTCGGATTTAAACAGGGAAGTGGGTCAAAGAGAATCCCTTTGGGTTAAGCTGAGGAATTGCAAGGGTTCGGTCTCGTTACTGAAAGTATATCATAGGATTACATCGGATATACAGCACAGAAACAGGCCATTCGGCCCAACTAGTCAATGCCGGCGTTTATTCTCCACTCGAGCCTCCTCCCGTCTTTCCTCATCTAAATCTATCAGCATAACCCTCTATTCCCTTCTCCCTCATATGCTTATCTAACCGCCCCTTAAATGCATCTATACTATTCGCTTCAACCACTCCCTGTGGTAGCGAGTTCCACATTCTCACCACTCTCTGGGTAAAGAAGTTTCTTCTGAATTCCCTATTGGATTTCTTGGTGACTATCTTATATTGATGGCCTCTAGTTTTGCTCTTCCCCACAAGTGGAAACATTCTCTCTGTCTCTACTCTATCAAAACCTTTCATGATTTTAAAGACCTCTATTAGGTCACCCCTCAGCCTTTTTTCAAGAGAAAAGAGACCCAGCCTGTTCATCCTTTCCTGATATGTATACCCTCGCATTTCTGGTATCATCCTTGTAAATCTTCTCTGCACCCTCTCCAGTGCCTCTATATCCTTTTTATAATATGGCAACCAGAACTGCACGCAGCACTCTAAGTGTGGTCTAACCAAGGTTCAATACAAGTTTGGCATAACTTCTGAAGAGATCGCAAAGTCTCTGTTTGAAGAATGGACTCAGTCGAGTATATTTTGTGGACTTTATGGGATTTTTCTGAGGGTATTTTCCCTGTGATGGGATCACCCTGTGCAGATATGTGAAAAACTGGTTTGTTAAAACTCCAGAGAATGCATGGCAGTTGGCTGTGACAAAAGAACTGTCAGTCATCCCGAATGAATGGGTTCGCCCGACAGTCCTGGAAAAGGGAAGGGGGCCATTGACCCGTTGAACTTGAACCTATTAGAAAGCCATTCTAATATGCAAAAGCACTTCTCACCTCCATCTCAGAAGAGAAGCAGAACAATGAACCCACTGGCCTAGCCAGCCGGAGAGGAACCAGTTTTTCCCAACACAAAGACCGAGAGGTGTCCCAGACTTAGGGCCATTAGTCCAATCACGGAATACTCATGGGTCTGAGGATGACCCATCACTGATTAAGCACCGGAGTGCTTAGAAACAAAAGGATTTTAAAGATTGGCGGGAAAGATAGGGGTAGCAAGACTCCTATAAAGATAGACCCTTCCCCACCATTCTCTCTCTCTCTCTCACTGCACCAAGATCGACCTAACGAGAAGTAGTACCAGAGGAAGAAGCAGCTAAGCGGAGCGATCGAGACCGACTGCGTGTGGGGGTAAGCATGGTCTCGAGTGTCCCAAGCCGGTAACCAGAGGGCTCAGAGTTTTCTCGGAAGTGAAGCTTTTGGGCTATTCCGAGGGTGGGAGCTTCGTTTGGTTCAGCCGGGCGAAGGGGCTTATGCGACTGGGTAATTCGTTGGTAGGGGTGGAATTAGAGTCCACCATAGCAACAAGGGAATTACTGCTTGTCATAGTCCCCAGTTGGGTACTGTATGTATGTTGTTTGTAACCTGGATTTTTATTCTCCACAAAGACAGTGATTTTGTTTAGTAGTGCATGTTTCAGCCAGTGTATGTTGGACCAAATAAATATAAGTACGATTTTTCACCGAAGCATTCCTGTCCGTGACTTATTTCAATTACACTCTGAATAATAATTCTCGGGTATAGAACTTTCGTAAGGCGGGGGCGATTCGAACCGTCCGTCTAGCAATTGGGCTAGGATCAAAACCGCTTACACTTCACAATTTTTTAATTCTATCCCTCTAGAAATAAACCCTAGTGCTTGGTTTGCTGTTTTTATGGCCTTGTTAACCTGTGTCGCTACTTTTAGCGATTTGTGTATTTGTACTCCCAGATCCCTTTGCTCCTCTGCCCCACCATCAGAGATTGTTGAACAGCTAAAAGCAAATGGAGGATGAAATCTGCAAATAACTTAGCCAGGTGGGTATTAACAACAAGAGTTGCAACTGTGGGAGATCTTAATTATCCCAAAATAGACTGGAGTAGGGAAAATGTGTGCAGGTAATTGTCTATCTTTATAAGGATGTTCCAATACAGCGAATCAAGAATGAGAGGTCAGCAAAGTCTACCAATGAAATAATGGGAACCAATTAAATCACTCCAAATATTTTTCAGTCACCATCTTGGTTTCTCCACTAAGCCAAGGACTTACTACTGGAAATAGGGCTTGTAACTTAATAAAGGCATAAACATTTTCAAGAAAAATGATTAAGCACATATCCCTGCAAGAGCATTTTCTGTATTCTGTATCTGAAAGATATGCTGAAAGGCCGAGACGAGGTAGATGGAATGGGAGGAGACTCGTGTGGAGTATAAACCCCAGCACAGACTAGTTGGGTCGAATGGCCTGTTTCCGTGCTGTACATTCTATGTAATTCTGTGCGATTTTATGTGTTTGAAATGCCTCCAACCGTATTTTCTATTGAAGGCCCATGCCTCACTGAAAAGCCTGAGGGGGAAAACTTTGGTTGCTTTGCGCCTCCCGTTCGCGCCCTAAGAGGGCGCTAATGGGGCACAAAGCAGCTAGCACCTGGGCGCGGCGACGTTAGCGCCACTCGCGAAATTGACCAGTGGTTTTGCGGCGGTGCTAAACACTACCACCACGGTCTCCTGCACCCGCAGATCGTGACGTCAGTCGAGCGTGCAACGCCCCGGTAGCGTCCCAGACCGGATATTGAGTCGCGCCCCCTGCCTTAGCGCCTGCCGCTAGGAACGACAGGTAGAGGGGAACGTTTTCAAGTCGGGAAGGGGCTGGGGGAGCGCTATTTAAAGGCGGGCGCTTCCTGCCTTTTCTTGTCGGCAAAAGTTTTGGTTTTAACGCTGTCCTAAGGAGTTTTGGCCCTCAGCACCACTTTTGAGGTTCCTAAGTGCCGAGCTCTTTCCCTGGGCCTATCCATTAGTGCTTCCAACACAATTGCTTTTGAGGTCTCTCCAGGCCGAGATTCAAGGCTGCAATGAGCAGGGTGTGGCTGGTCAGCAAGATGGCCCCTCCCTTTAAGAACTGGACGGCGCCAGTCTGTCTGGCTTCCATGAAAACTGGCATCGCCTGAGCTTCGGTAGCGTTCTGAGATAGCGCCTCGCTCCCTGACGTTAGTGCCTTAAGAGAGGTGTGTAGCGCCTGATTTAGCGCTCAAATCACCTCCAGGGGCGATAGAGGCGAATTTTGCAGTCGGAGGCGATAATTAGCGGCGGGCACTAAACTTTGCGCCCGGCCGATATTAGCGCCCCAAAATGGGCGACACCGAATTTTTCCCCCTGAGGCTTTAGGTTCATGGGGCTTCCTAGAGTGTCACTGTCAATAACAATTTGTACCTTTAACGTAGTAAAACGTCCCAAGGCGCTTCACAGGAGCATAACCAGAAAGAATTTTGACACCGAGCCCAATAACGAGATATTAGGACAGGGGTCGAAATGCTTGGTCAAAGAGGTTGGTTTTAAGGAGCGTCGTAAAGAAGGAGAGAGAGGCAGAGAGGTTTAGGGAGGGAATTCCAAAACTTAGGGCCGAGGCAGCAGAAGGCGCAGCTGCCAATGGTGGAGCGAAGGAAGTTGAGAATATAAATGCTTTCATGTCTACAACTCCCAGAATTATTATTTAAGATTGAAAATTAGACTAGCCATTCATAGAATGTGCTGTTTGTAACATGCCTTCCCTTCGCCATTCCTAGATTGATTCCTGGGATGAGAGGATTGTCTTATGAGGAGAGATTGAGTACAATGGGCCTATATTCTCTGGAGTTTAGAAGAATGAAAGGTGATCTCATTGAAATGTATAAAATTCTTAGAGGGCTTGACAGGGTAGATGCAGGGAGGCTGTTTCCCCTGGCGGTAGAGTCTAGAACTAGGGATCATAGTCTCAGGATAAGGGGTCGGCCATTTGGGACTGAGATGAGGAGGAATTTCTTCACTCAGAGGGTGGTGAATCTTTGGAATTCTCTATCCCAGAGGGCTGTGGAGGCTCAGTCGTTGAGTGTTTTCAAGGCAGAGATCGATAGATTCTTGGGCACTAAGGGAATCAAGGGATATGGGGATTGGGCAGGAAAGTGGAGTTGAGGTCGATGATCAGCCGTGATCTTATTGAATGGCGGAGCAGGCTCGAGGGGCCGAATGGCCGACTCCTGCTCCTAATTCTTATGTTCTTATGATCTCCTGCATATTACTGGAAACATTACTGTGGATGAGTATCTCGAGGGGAATCTTATCTTTTGAGAGCAGTAAAGTAACCAGATTTTAATTAGCAATAGCTCTCCAACTTTTTGTGCGATAACTTTGCTGAAGTAATTATGGTACAGTTGGCAAGTAAAACTGTGTACTAGGAAATCTGGCACTATCTCTTGTAATGTATTCCAAATGGCCGTGATTGCTTTCCATTTTTTAATGTTTGGCTCAAAATTTAAATACAACCATAAATAATGATTAGTGTGAACAGTGTAAATTATTGAGGGAGGGTCTAAATTAAAGTTCTGAATTTGAAGATTAGCTAAGCAGAATATTTGAGTTATGCCATATATATTTAGTAAAATTTAAAAAATGCCTATTAGTTTAATCTTATCTTAAGTTTTATATATATTTTCTGACTCTTGTTATAAACCCACAATCTTAAACAGATGGACAGTAAAAAAAGCTGTTCCTTCACATTATGCAACTGCAAATTTACATAAATTTAGCTGCAATTGGTAAAGAAACCATTATTTTGGTTTCTAGGGACCAATCAAAAACACCTATTTTACTGTTTCTAAGGCGATTTCTTACAAACCTCTTTCCGAGTTCTTTCAGTGGAGATGTAGTTCCCGCCACTTCCATACATCAGCTCGCGCCCACCTTTCAGTAGTGATGATACCTGATTCAATGTGAGCAATGCCATAGGAGGCCATTCAGCCCTTCGAGCCTGTCCCACCATTCAATGAGATCACGGCTGATCTGTATCTCAACTCCAGCCTTGGTTCCGTAACATAGAATAGTACAGCACAGAAGGAGGCCATTCAGCCCATCGAGTCTGCGCCGGCTCTTTCGAAGAGCAAAGAGTAACCTTTAATACCCTTGCCTAAAAAAAATCTATCACTTTCAGTTTTGAAATTTCCAATTGACGCCATCCTATCACCCCCCCACCCCCCCTTCCCACCCACCCCCCGCCCACCCCCCCCTCCCCACCCCCCCACCCACCCACCCCCCGCCCACCCATCCACCAGCCTCAACAGCATTTTGGGGGTGAGGGAGTTCCAGATTTCCACTTTCCTAGAATTATAGAATGGTTACAGCATAGAAGGAGGCCATTTGGCCCGTCGAGCCCATGCTGGCTCTCTGCAAGAGCACTTCAGCCAGTCCCACTCCCCTTCGCCCTTTCCCCTTCGCCCTGCAATTTTTTTTCCTTCAGGTACTTATCCAATTCCATTTTGAAAGCCACAATTGAGTCTGCCTCCTTTTTGTGAAGAAGTGATTCCTGACATCACCCCTCGCAACCAGGGCTTGGGCGTTTCCGGACTTCGGACATTAGAAGCGCGTTCCGAGTCCGGAAATGCCTGGGCCCAGGTTGTGATATTTCCGGTTTTTGGACGTCACCCAGCTAGCGCCGGAAACGGTTTGGCAGGGTGTCCGGATTCCGGAACATTTTACGGATTCCGAACGACCCTGCCACCAATCGTCCCGGAGTCTGGATTCCAGAACATTCCGGATCTCTGGATTTTGGACGCTCAACCTGTATGTATATTATAGATATAGATATAGATATAGATAGATAGATAGATAAAGGATATATATATGTATGTGTGTGTATGTGTTTGATAACAGTTCCATTATGTATTGTATCTGTTCTCAAACTTCCAGCAAAAAACATGCACTAGAGGATGAGCAAAACCCAAGTTTCTGAAGAATGCCCTTGAGAAATAAATTAACAAACAGCTGCTATATACAATTAGGACTGGTGAACTTCAAAACCTTGTTTATGCACCATTGGAAAAAAAAGACTCAAAGGGGAGTCAAAATGAACATAAGAGTCTTACATAAAGAAAACACCAGGGAATAATTAGTTCTGGCCTGGTACTCACTGAGATCTGGAGCAGTGCCAAACTAAGTGAACCATTACTTAACTCCGAGGAAGGTTAGATCATTTCTTCAAATAAAAGTCTGGGAATGTGAGGGCGCTTAAGAACATAAGACCATAAGAATTAGGAGCAGGAGTAGGCCATTCGGCCCTTCGAGCCTGCTCCGCCATTCAATAAGATCATGGCTGATCTTCTGCCTCGACTCCACTTTCCCGCCCGATCCCCATATCTCTCGATTCCCCTACTGTCCAAAAATCAATCTATCTCAGCCTTGAATATGCTCAATGACTGAGCATCCACAGCCCTCTGGGGTAGAGAATTCCAAAGATTCACCACCCTCTGAGTGAAGAAATTCCTCCTCATCTCAGTCTTAAATGGCCAACCCCTTATCCTAAGACTATGCCCCCTAATTCTAGATTCTCCAGCCAAAGGAAACAGCCTCTCAGCATCTACCCTGTCAATCCCCTTCAGAATCTGAAATGTTTCAATGAGATCACTTCTCATTCTTCTAAACACCAGAGAGTATAGGCCCAATCTACTCAATCTCTCCTCAGAGGACAACCCTCTCCATCTCAGGCCACAAATAAAGCTGATAATTCATCAAAAAATATAAATGGTCTAGTGGGTAATTATATGATAATCAACCATATTGACCAAGGAGGTCAAATGTTCAACCCCAGCTTTACGCCAAGTTAACTAATCTTCGTCAGAACAGTGCGAACACCAAAATTGGATTTTGCTCCAGGTTTCCCTCCAGGTCACACACCATCCTGACTTGGACAAATACCCCAGCTCCTTCATTATCGCTGGGTCAAAATCCAGGCCTTCTCTACCCCACACCTTCAGAGGAGCACCATCACGTCAAGAACTGCAGTGTTTCAAGAAAATGACCCACTACCACCTTCTCGAGGAATGAGCAATAAATGTGGCCTTGTCAACATTGTCCCATGGCTCAGTGGGCAGCACTCTCGCCTCCGAATCAGAAGATCGTAGGTTCATAGTCCCACTCGAGAGAGACGTGAGCACATAATCCAGGCTGATGCTCCAGTGCAGTCCTGTGAGGGAGCGTTGCACTGTCGGAGGTGCAGTCTTTCGGATGAGACGTCTGCCCTTTCGGCTGGTTGCGAAAGATCCCATGGCACTATTTCGAAGAGGATCAGGGGAGTTCTCCCTGGTGTCCTGACCAATAGTTATCCCTCAGCCAACATCACTGAAAAACAGATTATCTGGTCATTACTTCATTGCTGTTTCTGGGAGCTTGCTGTGCGCAAATTGGCTGCCACGTTTCCTACATTAATACAGTGACTCAACTTCATTGGCTGTAAAGTGCTTTTGGACATCCTGATGTCATGAAAGGTGCTATAGAAATGTAAGTCTTTCTTTCTTTACGTGGAAATAAGCTGCAGTCCGTACCTCCAAGTATTTATAGTGCAGGGACAACTCATAACCCGAAACTACAATGCTAAAACATGCATGGAAGGATATCTCCAATGGGTGTCCTATATGTTGAGTATGACAATGATGCTCCCAGGTCTTATCCTTTTCACATGTGCTCAGCAGTCCCTCTGTACAGTGATTGCTCATCCACAATTCATCTTTCCCTCCTGTTGAAGCAATTCTAGTTTTTCTTCAGTGGGCAGAATGCGTGTAAACCTCTGTGTTTCAAAACAAATTCATCAGCCACTTGACAGCCACAATAAGTCTTAACCAAATATCTCCAAATGATGCTTACATACATGCCAATCATTAGTGTTTTAAGCTGACAGTGTTATAAGCTAGCTAGTCAGCGTTTGACAAGATAAATCTGGGTAGAAATCAGCCTGGGGCCTGTGTTCGGCCCAGACTTGGTACAGCACCTCCTGAGATAGCTCGTCCCATGGGGAAATTCCATTTCATAGAATCACACAGCACAGAAGGAGGCCATTCGGCCCATCAAGAGCCTGTGCTGGATCTTTGAAAGAGTTATCCAATTAGTCCCACTCCCCCTGCTCTTTCCCCATAGCCCTGTAAATATTTCCTTTTGAAGTATTTATCCAAATCCCTTTTGAAAGTTACTACTGAATCTGCTTCCACCGCCCTTTCAGGCAGCGCATTCCAGATCACAACAACAACAAAAAATCTTCATGTCCCCTCTGGTTCTTTTGCCAATCACCTTAAATCTGTGTCCTCTGGTTACCAACCCTCCTGCCAGTGGAAACAATTTCTCCTTATTTACTCTATCAAAACCCTTCATGATTTTGAACACCTCCATTAAATCTCCTCTTAACCTTCTCTGCTCCAAGGAGAACAACCCCAGCTTCTCCAGTCTCTCCACATAGCTAAAGGCCCACATCTCTTCTGCACCTTTTCTAAGGCCTTAACATCCTTCCTTCCTAAAGTGAGGAGCCAGAGAATTGAACACAATTTTCTCGGCCTAACCAGTGTTTTATAAAGGTTTAGCATAACTTCTTTTTAAAAAAAAAAAATATGGGCATTTATTGCCCTTGAGAAGGTGGTGGGCCAACTGAGTGGTTTGCTGGGCCATTTCAGAGGGCAGTTAAGAGTCAACCACATTGCTGGTAGGTCTAGAGTCACATATAGGCCAGACCGGGTAAGGACAGCAGATTTCCTTCCAGTGGTGAACCAGATGGGTTTTTACGACAATCCAGTAGTTTCATAGCTTTTATTCCAGATTTATTTTGTTAACTGCCGTGGGTGGGATTTGAACTCACATCTGCCAAATCATTAGTCCAGGCCTCTCGGATTACTTATCTCGCAACATAACCACTATGCCACCACTTCCTTGGTCAAGCTTCCTATGCCTCTATTTATAACATCGGCGAGACCATGCAGACACTGAGACAACATATGAACGGACACCGCGCAACAATCACCAGGCAGGAGTGTTCCCTCCCAGTCGGAGAACACTTCAGCAGTCAAGGACATTCAGCCTCGGATCTGCGGGTAAGCGTTCTCCAAGGCGGACTTAGAAACACACGACAACGCAAAATCATCGAGCAGAAACTGATAGCCAAGTTCCGCACTCATGAGGACGGCCTCAACCGGGATCTTGGGTTTATGTCACGATACATGACGTGATCCAGACTCGAGTCGTCGTTGGCTTGTTAACAGATGTGATTCCCAGTAAAAAAGTAAAATTTTTAAAGTTTATCGTTTCCCATACTGCGGCTTTTGACACATTGGACCCCCTGTGGCTCCACCTCATTGTCTCAGTTGTATCTTGCTATGTCTTTGATGTGACCTGATTGCCTTTTGTCACACCTCGGCAGATAAACAGTCAGGGTGATGTAAATGTAGTCGTCTGCTTTTGTAAGTAACACATGCATTGTGCTCTATCTATATATGCTTTGGCGATTCTGTATCTCTTTACTTCACCTGAGGAAGGGGCGATCGATAGCTCCGAAAGCTTGTGATTTCAAATAAAACTGTTGGACTATAACCTGGTGTTGTGCGACTTCTCATTTCTATTTATGAAGCCAAGGATCCTGTATGCTTTTTTAACAGCTTTCCCAACTTGTCCTGCCACCTTCAAAGATTAGTGTACATACACCCCCAGGTCTCTCTGTTCCTGCAACCCCTTTAAAATCGGTGATTTGGGCTTACCTACCTCCAGCGGCAGCAACCCTCAGGTACATTCCAGGAGGGGGGTTGGAGCGGACAGTTTGAGGGGGGGGTGGGGTGGTCTCATCACTCGGACTGTCAGGTGGGGGGGTGGGGGTGGAAGGGGAGGAGCTCTCCTGCTCCTCCTGGCTCTACAGACAGGTTATGTTTAAAAAAATAAAAAGCAAGAAACTCTTACCTGTCATGGCCGGGAGGGGCTGCTGAAGAAGCCTGAGTGGGGTAGGCCCGACACCTGAGCCTGCTTTTTGCAGAGGGGTCCTTCAACAGCGTCAGGCCCCTCAGTTACATATTCAAGGTGCCCGACGCCTGTTTCAGGCGGCCGCCAGGGACACCTAAATAATTGGGCCCCACGAGTTTAGAATCACCACTAAATCCAGCTCCCTGCATTTACACCGGATTGGGTGCAGGCCGTCCCACTGCTAAATTGGTATGTGTTGCGCCCATTTCATGGCCAAAAAATGCGTACCAATTTTTATCCTGTCATCTTTTTTCACTGGGACTGGAGGTTTTCAGTATCAGCCAAGCAGGTCAGTTTCACGGTGGACTCGAAGCTGTCGCTTCTGATCAATGAGGCGTTACGTACTCTCACTGTTAGTTGCATACAGACTTTAGGCAGGAGAGTTTTAAGGTGGGTTGATGGTTTCTGAGGGGGAAAAATTCGGTTGCTTTGCGCCTCCCGTTAGCAGCCTAAGAGGGCGCTGATGGAGCGCAAAGCAACTAGTGCCCGGGCGCGGCGATGTTCGCGCCGCTCGCAAAATTGACCAGACATTTTGCGGTGGCGCTAAACACTGCCGCCACGATCTCCTGCGCCCGCAGATCGTGACGTCAGTCGAGCGTGCAACGCCCCAGGTAGCGCCCTGGACCGGATATTGAGTGGCGCCCCCTGCCTTTCCGCCTGCCGGTTGAGGGGAACGTTTTGCAGTTGGGAAGGGACTGGGGGAGCGCTATTTAAAGGCGGCTGCTTCCTCCCTTTTATTGTTGGCGACATTTTTGTACCACACATTCTGAGAGAGAGAGAGAGAGAGAGACTTCTGGAGAGATTCAACGCTGTGTGAAGGAGTTTTGGGTACTGAGCAGCACTTTGCAGGTTCATTTTGATTTGACCTTCCTTGCATCGATTTAGAAGAGACTATGGGGGCTGCACTCTGAGCTCTTTCCCTGGGGGTCTCCATTGTTCTTTCCAGCAGATTTGATGTACAGGTCTCTCCAGGCCGAGATTCAAGGCTGCAATGAGCAGGGTGTGGATGGAGAGCAAGATCGACCCTCCCCTTTAAGAACTGGCCGGCGCCAGTGTGTCTGTGTTCCATTGCTGACTGACATCACATGAGCTTCGCCAGCGCTCTGAGGTAGCCCCTCGCTCCTCGGTGTTAGCGCCTTAAGAGAGGTATGTAGTGCCTGATTTAGCGCTCCAATCACCTCCAGGGGTGATAATTAGCAACAGGCGCTAAACTTTGCGCTCGGCCGATAATTGCGCCCCAAATGGGGCGATACCGAATTTCTCCCCCTGAGAGTTTCAGTTCTAGGTGTGTTTATTCAGTCTTTGTTCCCAAAGAAGTTACATAAAGCAAAAAGGTTATTAAAATAGGTACCAGCCTCAGCTCAGAGGTAGGTCTCTGGTCTCTGAGTCTAGAACGTTGTGGGTTCAAGTCCCACTCCAGCGACTTGAGCCCATAACCTAGGCTGACACTCCAGTGCAGTGCTGAGGGAGTGCTGCACTGTCGGAGGTGCCGTCTTTCAGATAAGACATTAAACCGAAGTCCCACCTGCCCTCTCAGGTGGACGTAAAAGATTCCATGGCACTATTGGAAGGAGGGCAGGGGAGTTCTCCCAGTGACCCAGCGAACATTTTATCTCTCAACCAACATCATTCAATCAGATTATCTGGTCATTTATCTCACTGCTTTGGGAGCTTGCTGTGCGCAAATTGGCTGCCGCGCTTCCTACATTACAACAGTGACTACACTTCAAAAGTACTTCAGAGACTGTAAAGCGCTTTGGGGCGTCTGGTGGTCATGAAAGTTAGAAGGTTTTTTCTTCTAAAATGTAGTTTTTAAGAACGTTTTATCTTTCCCAAAAGAACTTTCTTCGGCATGTTAGCTATTGTCCTGAGACTTGCACTAAGTAACTCCCAGACTGGTTACATCCACTTTGTTGAGATCGGATGTTCCCGTGTGTGAATGCATTAACTGGTGTTAGTTGAGCGTTCCTGTCACTGTACTTGCGGATCTGCCAGGATTTGAAAATAGGGAATGGACTAAAATAACAAGATGAACTCACCCGCAAGCCAGGTTATAACCCACCTAACTCTGGCCTGCTATGGAGTCCAGGCCAGGGAGAGATGGGATAGCAAGTCAGTTTTGCATTTTTCCCTCAACTAATATCACTAAAACATTCTGTTCAACAGCAACGTTTACTGTCCTGTAAATATTGATAATCCAGCTTTAAATCTTCTGAAAGTATCACGGAAATGTATAGTGTAAGCTCTACATTATGACAGTGACTTCACTTCAAAAAAGTACTTCATTGGCTGTAAAGCGCTTTGGGACGTCCTGAGGTGGTGAAAGGCGCTATATAAATGCAAGTCTTCCTTTCCACTCGAGCTTTTCCGACACACCTGCTTTAAATTGATTTCTTTGGGCAATCGAGCAACCCCTCCTGTCTGCTTCAGAGACATGGACCATGTACAGCAGGCACCTCAAAGCACTGGAGAGGTACCACCAACGCTGCCTCCGCAAGTGTCAGCATCGGCGCAGGCCCCAAGGATTTTTCTGTATCAGACATTTTGTATGATTGTTACTGCTGATCGACCAGCAGCCTGTTTGGCCCAGTGGTAGGGGCGTGGTGCAGTTGGACCCAGAAGCACAGACACACCTCTGAGTTTCAGTTTAACTCATGGACAATGAGACTTGGTGTTTTAATGGGTTTCGATGGATCTTCAATTGGATAAGACCACGATGCCAGTTTCGCTGGAACAATGGATTTCCTGGCCTCAATGAAAAACACTTTAACCTTGGGCAAAACACATCAGCAGTAAGACTAAATCACCTCAAATATGTACCACAGGGAGGGGGAGACAAGATAAGGTATTGTCTTCATCCCCCAGCCCTGTACATGTCCTGTGGTTTGGATTACTGGGTGTGGATTGGAATACAAGAGTTGGGGGAAGGCCCAGACTCGAAAAGGCGGGAACCAGACAAAGAAGGGTGATTTAAAAGACAACACTGCAATACACAGACCAAAAAGGAACTTTTAGGGTATACAGAGAAGGCAGCTTTGGCCATTTCTCTCTCTCTCTTGCTTGCTCTCGCCTTCGCGTGCCCTCATTCTCTGAACCAAGAACCGAGCACTCTGTCTGGGACGGAGAGAAGAAACCACCACGAGCGACAAGAGCCTCGCCTTGCTCTTCGACTGTAGGAATGAACCTCGAAACTGGGACTTGGATACTGCATCGGCGATACGGAAGCAGGAGACACGCTCTACACAGGGGAGCAGCGAGCAAGAAAACGGACAATCGGGGTGAGCATTGTCCAAGCCCACGCATCCTTAAGACCACCGGTACTGTGTGAGGGGTGTTGTGAGACCCAACCAATCCAGAGGGGTTTAGTGGGAGGTTCTGTGTGTATTATATAGTGTATGTTCCGGGGTTTGTGGGACAAGTCCGTGTTATACTCTGTATAGCAACACAGTGTGATTTTAGGCGTCTTAACACGAGACAGGGGCCTGTTCGACGGGCCAAGTTGTATTGTTGTATTGTTTATTTTACGCCACCAGGCATTTTATGTACTGGAGGCGGGTGTGTGTGTTAACCTTATTAAACACCATACGGTTGAGTCCGAAAAGCTTGTCTGTGTCCCAATCCTGTTCACCGTAATTCCTGTCGTGTAGAACTAAGTAGGAGGGTGATTCGAACCACCAAAGCAAACCACCTACAGAGGGATATACTTGCATTAGAGGCAGTTCAGAGAAGGTTCATGAGGTTGATTCCGGAGATGAAGGGGTTGTCTTATGAAGAAAGGTTGAGCAGGTTGGGCCTATACTCATTGGAGTTTAGAAGAATGAGAGGTGATCTTATTGAAACATAAAAGATTCTGAAGGGGCTTTACAGGGTAGATGCAGGGAGGATGTTTCCTCTCGTGGGGGAATCTAGAACTAGGGGGCCTAGTTTCAGAATAAGGGGTCGCCCATTTAAAACTGAGATGAGGCGGAATTTCTTCTCGGAGGGTTGTAAATCTGTGGAATTCTCTTCCCCAGAGAGCTGTGGAGGCTGGGTCATTGAATATATTTACGGTGCAGATAGACAGATTTTTGAACACTAAGGGAGTCGAGGGTTATAGGGAGCGGGCAGGGAAATGGAGCTGAGCCCAAGATCAGATCAGCCATGATCATATTGAGTGGCGGAGCAGGCTCGAGGGGCCAAATGGCCTACTCCTGCTCCTTTGTCTGAGTATAGGCCCAACCTGTTCAACCCTTCATCTCAGGAATCAACATATAGCTGTTCTTTAGGTTTGTCTACAGGAAGCGGCTATAAATGCAAACCTGTGCTAGTCTTTTTATCTGTAGTGCACAAAACCACCCCACTGATGTGGGCAGACAAGCTTCAAGCAGAGGGTGGTGATGTTTTCCAGAAGTCAGTGGAGATGCAGGAGCATCTCAGAGGTCCCTGACCTTCCCTCCTAGGTGATGTGTCCTGCTCCCCTTCTACCCCCTAACGCTTTCCAAAAATGTTAACTATCGTGCTTTGATTGGATCTTGCAGCTGTGACTCGCTCTCATATATGTATCCTCCCCATGGGAGTGAATGTAACTTTCCATTCTATGTGTCTAGATCCCTTTGCGAAGGCACTCTCGGGCTGTAATGCCTTGGTCCTTCTGGTGCAGCCCTGCCGTAACTCCAGTGGGAGGGCTGGGATCGAAGCCAGGACCCAGATAGGATGGGTCTCAGTCTTGCCCAACAATTTCCTTTGGCCTCCTGCCACCCCAGACAAGGCCATTCACCTGGCGGGAGCGGTACCAGAGCGGGGGCCTCCCGGGAGTTCTCTCCGCCCTGACCTAGAAACTGCCCGCCATGGGGTTGGCAGCCTGAATGTCCAGAGGGAAGAGGAACGCCGGTTGTGATCTGCATTGGGGGGTCCAGGCCGGGGTCGTGGCCTTAACAACCGAAGAGAAGAGATGAAAGGAGGCCGCTGGAGCCACAGTGTGGAGGTTTCTGGGAGGGTGGAGGGGCGTGAAATGACTTCTCGAGCTTTCACCCTCATGGCATCGACACATGTTGCTAAATTGGGTGACCTTGCATACTCCAGGGATCAGTGCTGGAGGTCAGTCTTGTGGCTGCCAATCTTGCTGGCTCATGCAATCTCAGATCCCTACTGTTTAGAATAAACCTCCTTTTACTGTTTCCACCTTCCTCCCCCTCAAAATGTACTATTTCTTAGTCCTTTGCTTGGAACTGTATCTGCCATCTATCTGCCCATGTCCTCCTGCATTCTTCCCCTCAAGTGTGCCACGCACCCTTAATTTGGTAGCGGCAAACTTCGATAGGATTCCTCTTGTACCCTGACATCATTTGCATTAAGTGGAAATAAATCCCAGTACAGATTCCTGGGGCACACCTCATTCATTCGGGTTAAAATCAATTTACCCCAAAATCTCTGCTTTCTGCCCCTTACCCACCAATGCAGCTGCACTTCCTTTAATGCCACGAGCCTTAATTATCACAGCAAGCTGCGCATCTTGCAAGCCATGGAATAGACGTTGCCTCGGGACTCTTAAAAAACATATTTTACATACAGCCTAGCAGAAATAAATTTGAGCCAGGCAGAAACAGACAACGTTTAAAAAAAATAACCGTGGCAGCAGGAGACCCAGTCAAGAGCATGGATTATTTTAGCTGACGGTGGGATCTTACAGAAGAACAGGAATTTCTAGATGAAAACAGACCCAGGGTCCATCTCGTCAACCTTCTACCATCCTGCTAATCACATGATACAACGATAATGGAGCTGTTGACCAATCACAGCGATCAATCTCAATCAATGAGTCTACAACAGACCCAGACAGGAGGCGAGAGAAACCCCCAGTGGTGGAGAGCTTTGGGGAACCACAGGTCCAAAGTCACCCGTTCCTCCCGAGCATTGCACATTCGATCGTGACGGGTTGTCTCCAGCCAAAGTTTGAACTGCAATTAATGAACTTACAAAAGTTAACTAATTGGAGATAATGGCTTAATTCCCATATTCAGGGTTACAAGACCAAATATTTTAATATATCTGATCCAATCTCATCCCATCGGAGTATTTAAAGAGGCTGTTGATTGCTTCCTTTGGGAAGATGGTGATTATAGCAGCTTCACAGAGGCTCTTCCCGTAATCCGTGTCAAATCAGAGTTATTCAGGGATAACCTGCAAGGCTGATGTAACTTTTAAAAGCATCAGGGAATTGTAACACTGCAGCATTGTTAATGAAGCCATTTAAAAAAAAAAGTTTCAGCTTTTTGCTTTTTTTAAATACTGAAGACTATTTTTCCCCTTGTACCTTCTGTGAAGCAGCGTGGGATTATTTTCTACAATAAAAGCTTGAGAAATGCAATTTATTGTTGAATATCTGTATAGGGACCGGCGTTCGACCCCTCGAGCCTGTTCCGCGATCGTGGCCGATCTGGGCCTCAGCCCAGTTACCCGCCTTCGATCCATATCCAATGATGCCCAACAAAAATCTATCAATCTCAGTCTTGAAAATTTCAATTGACTCCCTGAGTTCCTGAGTTCCTCTCCCCTTTGTGTGAAGAAGTGTATCCTGACATCACCCTGACCGGCTTAGCTCTAATTGTATTATGCCCCCTTGATTCCCTACACCAGAGGAAATGGTTTTTCCGTATCTACCCTCTCAAATCCATGAATAATATTTAAACACCTCGATCAGGTCACCCCACAATCTTCTCAACTCGAGGGAATACAAGCCACATTTATGCAACCTGTCCTCGTAATTTAACCCTCTGGTGAATCTGCGCTGCACCTCCCCCCTCCAAGGCCAATATATCCTTTCTGAGGTGCGGTGCCCAGAACTGAACGCAGCACTCCAGATAGGGTCTAACCAAGGCTCCGCAGCCTGCTCTCTCATTCAATGAAGGCAAGCCGGCTGTTGTTTCTCACCAGAGTTCATACCTTCACTGTCGTCTTTCCATCTCGCTGTGTGCCGTTAGAGTTTTAGGACTCTTACCCTTACCCAAGAAAGGATATACTTGCCATAGAGGGAGTGCAGCGAAGGTTCACCAGACTGATTCCTGGGATGGCAGGACTGTCGTATGAGGAGAGATTGGGTCGACTAGGCCTGTATTCGCTAGAGTTTAGAAGAATGAGAGGGGGATCTCATTGAAACGTATAAAATTCTGACAGGGCTAGACAGACTGGATGCAGGGAGGATGTTTCCCCTGGCTGGGGGGTCTAGAACGAGGGGTCACAGTCTCAGGATACAGGGTAGGACATTTAGGACTGAGATGAGGAGAAATTTCTTCACTCAGAGGGTGGTGAACCTGTGGAATTCTCTACCACAGAAGGCTGTGGAGGCCAAGTCACTGAATATATTTAAGAAGGAGATAGATAGATTTCTAGACACAAAAGGCATCAAGGGGTATGGGGAGAGAGTGGGAATATGGTATTGAGATAGAGGATCAGCCATGATCATATTGAATGGCGGAGCAGGCTCGAAGGGCCGAATGGCCGACTCCTGCTCCTATTTTTCTATGTTTCATTGCTGTCGCAATGTGCATCAGCGCAGTGGCAGACTGTACGACGGCCTCCGTTGTTTTGGTCATTGCAGAGGTAACTGCAGAGGAGCATGCAATTCAGCCCAAACTAGCTCAACGAACTGTAGATGTTTACAGCACAGAAGGAGACCATTCGGCCCATTTTACCTGTGCTGGAGCAATCCAAAGCTAATTCTCCTGTCCTGCTCTCTCCCTATCAGCCCTGTATTATCCTCTGCTTTTAATTTCAATCTACTTTTCCCTTTAATGGCTTCAACCACTCCTCTGTCCAAAGCATTCCATGCTCCAACAGTCCTCTGCATAAAAGTTTCTCCTAACCCCTCTCCTCTCACTATGACCATTTTAGATTATCTGAGGAAGGATATACTTGTTTTAGAGGCGGTGCAACAAAGGTTCACTAGATTGATTCCTGGGATGAGAGGGCTGTCCTATGAGGAGAGATTGAGTAGATTGGGCCTATACTCTCTGGAGTTTAGAAGAATGAGAGGTGATCTCATTGAAACATATAAGATTCTGTGAGGGTTTGACAGGGTAGATGCTGAGAGATTGTTCACCCCTGGCTGGAGAGTCTAGAACGAGGGAGCACAGTCTCAGGATAAGGGGTCGGCCATTTAAAACTGAGATGAGGAGGAATTTCTTCACTCAGAGGGTTGTGAATCTTTGGAATTCTCTGCCCCAGAGGGCTGTGGCTGCTCAGTCGTTGAGTATATTCAAAAAATAGATATTTGGACTCTAGGGGAATCGAGGGATATGGGGTTCAGATTGAAGATCAGCCATGATCTTATTAAATGGTGGAGTAGGCTCGAGGGGGGGTATGGCCGATTCCTGCTCCTATTGTGTTCTTAAATTGATGACCCCTCATTACTGACTCCCCAAACAGAGGAAATAAATCTTTCCCTCTTCACCTCACATCAATTTAAAACCCTCTATTAAATCTCTGCTTAGCCTTCTCTGCTTCACTGGGAATAGCCCCAGTATCTTCTCTCCCTCCCATCCCTGGTATCTTCCGTAGAAACCTATGATTCCCTCATCACATCATTCTGTATCTGCCTCTCGAATGGCTCGAGAAGAGGTTTTAATCCTATACTACTCTGCCCTTGGGTACACCATCACTCCCATATTCCCCTCCAAGTCACACACCATCCTGACTTGGACATACATCGGCCGTTCCTTCATCGTTGCTGGGTCAAAATCCTGGAACTCTCTCCCTAACTCTCCCGCACTGTGGGGGCATCTTCACCACACGGACTGCAGCGGTTCAAGAAGGCGGCTCACTACCACCTTCTCGAGGGCAATTAGGGATGAGCAAAAGAATGCCAGCCTTGCCAGCAACGCCCACATCCAGGAATGCATTTTAATAAAAATAAATCCAGAGAACATCCCGTGTATTGATTACTCTGTGTAAAGAAATCCTTCCGGACATCAGCCCTGTCACTTCACTAGTTATTGATGTCCTCTTGTCTTGTGGTTTAATTTGAAATAGTGCCCATGATTAACTTTCTCTATTCCACTTACATACCTCTATAAAGGTTCCCTCTCCGTCACCTTTCAAGGCTGAAGAGTCCAAGGGGTAGGTGTTAGACTTTAGCACCAGGGTGTTAAGCATTGCCTGAGCGCAGCACAGAATTCGCACAATTGTGAAAGAACCCAATGTTCTGGATTCCGCTACGGGCATTCAGCCCCTCCAGCCTGTTATATTCAATTAGATCATGGCTGATCTTTACCTCAACTCCATTTACCTGCCTTGGTTCTATATCCTTTAATACCCTCACCTAACAAAAATCTTATCAAAACCGAAAATGCTGGGAATACTCAGCAGGTCAGGCAGCATCTGTGGAGAGAGAAACAGAGTTAACGTTTCAGGTCGGTGACCCTTCATCAGAACTGGAAAAAGTTAGAGATTTAACAGTTAATAAGCAAATACAGAGCTGGGGAAAATGAGCAAAGGGAAGGTAGATCTGTGATAGGGTGGCGGGCAGGAGTGATTAAATGACAAAAGGGATGATGGGGCGAGGCAAAAAGGGAGTGGTAATGGGACAAGTAAAAAAACAAAAGATGGGCCTAGAGGAGGTGTAAATGGTTATAGCAGATCATTACCAGCACCTGCTATCTGGAAAAAATGGGAGCGGTGGTTATGATCTAAAGTTATTGAACTCAATGTTGAGGCCAGAAGGTGTTCAAGATGATTAAAGGATTCGATGGGGTAGATAGAGAGAAACTATTTCCTCTGGTGGGGGGAGTCCAGAACAAGGGGTCAGAACCTTAAAATTAGAGCCAGGCCGTTCAGGGGTGATGTCAGGAAGCACTTCTTCACACAAAGGGTGGTGGAAATCTGGAAAACTCTCCCCCAAAAAGCTGTTGAGGTTGGGGATCAACCGAAAATCTCAAAACTGAGATTGATAGATTTTTGTTTGGCGAGGGTATCAAGGGTTACGGAACCAAGGCGGGTAAATGGAGTTAAGATAAAGATCTGCCATGATCGAATTGAATGGCGGGACAGGCTCAAGGGGCTGAACGGCCTTTATGTTCCTAAAAAGCTAAAATAATTCTGATTAGATGGCGGAATATAATAAAGAAATTCACAACAATAAGGTAAGTGACGCCAGAGAAAAAAAAACCTTTATTGCTTCACAAAGTGTGCTCGTATATAACAAACAGTGTTGTAGATTCTATGGAAATACAATTGCCCCACTTGCACCCAGTAAACTAGAAGAGGCGGCGCATTTAGAATAAACTCCACGCTGGAACATTTGCCTGGCGACCACCTTAAGAGTTCTGGGTACGGTATCCATCTGGCTGTGATGTTCGCTGTAGTTACGAGAGAGATTACATCAGCTAACTGAAGGTCCCGACACCTGGTGCTGTGTACTGCCGGGATAACTAGTTTCTGAGCTTCATAAGGGGTGCTCTTGTTAGCGGCCGTTACTGCGTGTGTACAAGGCCACCGGCACCTTGGCCAAATCCAAATCCTTTAGGCCCAAAGTTCTTGGCGTAGCAACCTGCGAGGAGGAGAGAAAAAAAAAACACACACATGCAATCCACTGTCAATCTGGAATGTTTAAGAGGGAACTACAACTTAATTGAAACAATAAACTTGACAGAACGCAGCTCGAACCTTTATTAAAAAACTTCCCCCTATCTTGGTTGACTGAAAGAGATCCAAATGAGTCAAAAAAGGGAATGTAAAAGTCAAAATAAAGGACATTAGAAGAAACAGAAAATGCTGGAAAAACTCGGCAGGTCAGGTAGCATCTGTGGAGAAAACAGAACAGGAGTCCAAAAATGTGCGGGTTAGGTTGATTTGGCTATGATAAATTGACCCTTAGTGTTAGGGGGGATTAAATATGTGGGGTTATGAGGATAGGATGGGATATGTTAGGGGGAATTAAATACGTGGGGTTACGGGGCTCGGGTGGGATATGTGTACTGTGGGGATTAAAGCAGGGACAGGGTAATGGATTTTGAATGATCAGCCATGATCATATTGAATGGTGGTGCAGGCTCGACGGGCCGAATGGCCTACTCCTGCTCCTAGATTCTATGTTTCTATGTTTCTATGTTTCTATGTTTCTATGTTAGGAGGAAGCCCTTCAACGCCTCGAGCCTGCTCCACCTTTCAATAAGATCATGGCTGATCTTCTACCTCAACTCCACTTTCCCGCCCGATCCCTCGACTCCCTTAGTGACCAAAAATTCATCGATTTCAGTCTCGAATATACTCAACATTAACCATGAAAATGACCATGAAAGCTGCCAGATTGTTGCAAAAAGCCGACTGGTTCACGAATGCCCTTCAGGGGAGGGGACCTGGCAACACGAGCCAGTTGAGGCTACATGCGACTCCAGTCCCACACTCTGTGCCTAACTCTTAATGCCCCTCTGGACATCTAGGAATGGGTAATAAATACTGCCTAGCTAGTGTCGTCCTCATCCCAAGAACAATTTTACACACACACATAAAACATATGAATGTTGCTCCTCCAATTCTGGCCTCTTGAACAGCCCCGATTTTAATCGCTCCACCGTGGCGGTCGTGCCTTCAGCTGCAAAGGCCGTAAGCTCTGGAATTCCCTCCCCAAACCTCTCCGCCTCTCTACCAATGCTCCCTGTAATTTTTTTAATCGGTGCCTGGGCCCTTTAACTGGGTGCGCAGCCCATTCAAATCTTGCGCATGCTCGGTTTTTACAATGCAAAAGCTGGTGAGCGACCTGCGCGGGACCTCACAGACACTGCGCATCCACACGGCTGCGCAGCTTTGAGGGCACATTGCTCTCTACCTCTCTTTCCTCCTTTAAGACGCTTGGTCATATGTCCTTATGTGGCTCGGTGTCAAATTTTGTTTGATAACGCTCCTGTGAAGCGCCGTGGGACATTTTACTACGTCAAAGGCGCTATAGAAATACAAGTTGTTGTTGTTGTTAATTCTCCGCCAGGCTGAGAATTCGGGAATGAAAAGGAGCAAAGAGTAGAAAGCCACCCAGACGAGAGGATTTCCACAGCGGACAGGAATGCGAGGTTGTGCGGTGACTGCAATTCTCTTCAGCTGACGACACATTCTTTTGAGAAAGAAGAACGTCTGCCAGAAACCTTCGCAACACTTTAATTGGTGAAGAAAGGAGCAGTCCCTGCCAAGCATTCAAAGGAAGTGAACTAGACCATCAACGAAAGGACATTACACTAACAGCTGGACGGCTGGGCGGGATCTGGTGAAAATAACACAAGTCTGACGATAAAAGAAATAGGAGCTGAGAGTGAAAGTTAGACCAAGATAAGGAACAAGAGGTAACATAAACAGTCAGGGAACAAACACCGTTATAGAGCAGAAGTATAAAAGGACTGTTAAAATATAACGTAAAAGGGACAACTATTAAAGACATGTTAAACTGCCTGCACAGCAATGTTCACAGCCTCCAAAATACAATGGGGGAACTGGAGGCAATAATCCGTAGCGAGGAACCAGATGTAGCAAGAATAACTGAAACATGGCTCCAGAAAGAACAGGACTGGCAACTAAATATTGCAGGTTATGACAATCAGAAAGTAAAGGGAAGGAAGAAGGTAGGGTAGCTGTACTAATTAGAGATAACAATGGCAGTAGAAAAAAGGGAAATAACTAACAGAAGGTTAGAAACAGAATCCATGTGGATTGAAATTAAAGATAAGAAGGGATTGATGACGCTAATAGGGGTACACTACAGACCACACTGTGTAAGCAAATATGTGAAATGAGTAAAGGACATAGAATAATAATCATGGGAGATTTTAACTAACCCCAACTGAACTGGCAAGAGGAGATAGCGAAAGCGGTAGAGGGAATGGAGTTTTATACAATGTGTGCAGGACTCCTTTCTTACCCAGTATGTAAACCGCCCAACAAGAGAGGGAGCCCTGCTGGATCGAGTAATGAAAAATGAACCAGAACAGATAAGAGAAGTAAGCGATAGGGAACATCCAAGTAATAACGATCACAACATAATACGGTTTAAGATAAAGATGGAGAAGGACATAAGTAAGACAAAGACCAAAGTAATAAATTGGGAAAAAAAGCTGATTTTAAAGGGGATGAGAATTGGAACTAGGGAAAATAAACTGAAAAAAATTACTGACAAAGGAAAGAAATAAGAACAGCAGTGAGAAACATTTATAACGGTGATCAAGAGGGTCCAGGAGAAATGTATCCCACGAAAAAGCAAGAACAAACTAGCCAGTAATGGCACACCACGGATGAAGAAAGAAATAAGGGAAAAATTAAAACTAAAGAACAAGTACTAAGTACATAGACAACAAAGGAGAAGAAGACAAAAGGGAATACGAAAAGATTAGGAAAGAAGTAAAGAAAAACAATTAGGAAGGTAGAGAAACTACAAAATTAAATGATCAAAGAATATAAAAAGAAGCAGTAAAGTATTCTACAAACACAAATAAAAGAAAACTCAGGATAGGGATAGGGTCACTGAGGGATACACACGATAAACTCTCAAGTAATGACAGAAAAATGGCAGAAATGTTAAATAATTACTTTGCCTCAGTATTTACCAGGGAGAAAAACATGGCGGACATGACATTAGAAGAAGAGATCCAAAGATATTCAAGATAGGAAGGGAGGGAGGTAATTGATAAACTAATCAAACTTAGAGAGGATAAAATCCCTGGTCTGGTTGGATTGCATCCACGCATATTAAAAGTTAGGGAAGAGATAGCAGAGGCACTATTACATATATAAAAGAGAGACGGATATAAAAATACATACTCCTTGGAAAATAAGTGTCTAACTGGTCTAGAGGAGCAGAGGGATCTGGGGGTACAGATACACAAATCACAAAGTAGCAACGCAAGTTAAGAAGGCCATAAAAAAAGCAAACAAAACACTGGGGTTCATTTCTGGAGGGATAGAATTAAAAAGCAGTGAAGTTATGTTAAACTTGTGTAGAACCTTGGTTCGACCACACTTGGAGCGCTGCGCACTGTTCTGGTCTCCAGATTACAAAAAGGATATAGAGGCACTGGAGAAGGTGCAAAAAAAGATTTACTAGAATGATACCAGAACTGAGAGGTTATTGATGACTATTTTATATTTATGGCCCCTAGTTTTGGTCTCCCCACAAGTGGAAACATCTTCTCGACGTCTACCCTATCAAACCCTTTCATAATCTTGAAGACCTCTATCAGGTCGCCCCTCAGCCTTCTCTTTTCTAGAGAAAAGAGCCCCAGCCTGTTCAATCTTCCCTGGTAGGTATAACCTCTCAGTTCTGGTATCATCCCAGTAAATCTTTTTTGCACCCTCTCCAGTAATATGGAGACCAGAACTGTGCACAGTGCTCTTAAATTTTTTTTAATTCTCATCCTTGTTTTCAATTCACTCCATAGTCTTGCCCCTCCCTACCTCTGCAATCTCCTCCAGCTCCACAACTCCTCCAGCTCCACAACTCCTCCATCCCCACCCCCCACTCAGATCTCTGCACTCCTCTAATTCTGGCCTCTTGAGCATCCCCGATTTCCATCGCTCCACCACTGGCGGCCGTGCCTTCAGCTGCCTGGGCCCTAAGCTCTGGAATTCCCTCCCTGAACCTCTCCGTCTCTCTTTCCTCCTTTAAGACGCTCCTTAAAACCTCCCTCTTCGACCAAGCTTGTGGTCGCCTGTCCTAATTTCTCCTGACGTGGTTCTGTGTCAGATTTTGATAATCGCTCCTGTGAAGCGCCTTGGGACGTTTTACTACATTAAAGGCGCTATATAAATGCAAGTTGCTGTCACTGTTAAGTGGGGTCTAACCAAGGTTCTATATATCTTTTGACACCCGCTTGCCCCGGGTGTAACTGGCTCTTTCCCCTGCTTCCTTGGAGACGTGTAGAACTTTCCCGAGGAGTTTCAGGGAAGTCTTTTAGTGGAATAACAACAGAAAACGCTGGAAAAACTCAGCAGGCCAGGCAGCATCCGTGGAGAGAGAAAGAGAGTTAACGTTTCAGGTCGATGACCTTTCGTCAGAACTGTGAAGAGCCGGAAATCAAATAGATTTAAGGCCAGAGTAAAGCTGGGAAAAGGGGGAGGGGATAAAAGAACAAAGGGGGAGATGAAGAGACATTAAGAGATATGCAAGTCTTTTAGTGGCGTTTGTTGCAACAGCCTGAAAGAGGCTGCAGTGCCCCTTCTGGAGCAAGGAAAAATAAGGAGGCTTGTTGTAATAATGAGAATTGCGGGTGACTGCACCATCCTGTGGAGGAAGATAGAATATCAGGGTTTCTCTGTGTCTATCTCCAAGTCCAGACTGCAGGAAGCTCCTGAAACAGGTCAAGGTGCCTGAGAATTATTCCCATTTCCTTCCTCTAATCACAGCTGAACAGGAACATGTGTAAAGTATACGTTAAAAATTCTTAGAGGGTTTGACAGGGTAGATGCTGAGAGGCTGTTTCCCCCGGCTGGAGAGTCCAGACCCAGGGGGCACAGTCTCAGGATAAGGGGTCGGCCATTTAAGACTAAGATGAGGAGGAATTTCTTCACTCAGAGGGTTGTGAATCTTTGGAATTCTCTACCCCAGAGGGCTGTGGATGCTCAGTCGTTGAGTATATTCAAGACAAAGATCGATAGATTTTTGGATACTAAGGGAACCAAGGGATATGGGAATAGTGCGGGAAGATAGAGTTGAGGTAGAAGATCAGCCATGATCTTTCTGAATGGCGAAGCAGGCTCGAGGGCCTGTATGGATTACTCCTGCTCCTATTTCATATGTTCTATGTTCTCTTTGACCAAGCTTTTGGTGACTTGTCCTAATGTCTCCTTCTGTGGCTCGGTGTTAAATTTTGTCTGAAATACGCTCCTGTGAAGCGCCCTGGGACATTTTACTACGTTAAAGGCGCTATATAAATGAAAGTTGTTGTTAATCTGTGGTGTGATAAACCCTTTTTAATGCTGCAAAGACCAGTTGTTCTGAGTATTGTAAAATTTACCACCACCCCAGAATTTTTCATGCATTATCTACTTAATGGGCATCTCTCCCTCCCCTCCAGCCCAACATAGTATTTACAGCACAGAAACAGGCCATTCAGCCCAAAAGGTCCATGCCGGTGTTTATGCTTCACATGAGCCTCCTCCCACCCCTCTTGCCCTTTTTTTTTTTAAGGGCTTGACCCCATTCAGAGGCCGGGAAAAAAAAAGTCCATCTTCATAGGAACAGGAGGCGGCCATTCAGCCCGTCGAGCCTGCTCCGCCATTTAATTAGATCATGGCTGATCTGCGACCGAACTCCATAGACCCGCCTTTGGCCCATATCCCTTCATACCTTTGGTTAACAAAAATCTATCAATCTCCGATTTAAAATTAACAATTAATCTAGCATCAATTGCCGTTTGTGGAAGAGTTTTCCAAACTTCTACCACCCTTTGTGTGTAGAAGTGTTTCCTAAGTTCACTCCTGAAAGGTCTGGCTCTGATTTTTAGACTATGCCCCCTAGTCCTAGAATCCCCAACCAGCGGAAATAGTTTCTCTTTATCTACCCTATCTGTTCCCCTTAATATCTTAAAAACTTGGATCAGATCACCCCTTAACCTTCTAAATTCGAGGGAATACAACCCGAATTTGTGTAATCTCTCCTCATAACTTAACCCTTGAAGTCCGGGTATCATTCTGGTAAACCCACGCTGCCCTCCCTCCAAGACCAATATATCCTTCCTAAGGTGTGGTGCCCAGAACTGCTCACAGTTCTCCAGGTGTGGTCTAACCAGGGTTATGTACAGCTGCAGCGTAATTTCTACCCCCTTGTATTCTAGTCTTTGCCTCCTTGGAGCTTTCCTGCTCCTTTTCTCATCCGCTCCCCTCGGAAGTAATAGAGACCCCCCACTGAGTGCTGCGGTCGCCAACTCTGATTGGTCATCTTCCTGGAGGTTTCATCACGTGACCTCCAACTGCCCCGCCCACTCAAACAGCCTATTCCCCCCCTCCCCCCCCCATCTCCAATATTCTTATAGCTAAGAAATGAAAGTATTCAAAGAAAGTTTTAAAAACACAATTTTTTTAATCTCCCGGGTGTTTGCTCCCAGCAGTGTCCGGGAGATTAATCTTCAATTCCCAGAGACGGCAGGACAATCCTAGCGGCTTGGCCATCCTACGGGAGAGCCCGTCCTTCAGCGGCAATGACCCCCCCCCCCGCAATCGACCCGGGAAAATGGGTCATGGCGAAGTCCCACCCTCGCCGTCCTCCGATTGGGTAAAGGAGTAAAATCCAGGCCAGTTTGAGAGTGTGTCGGCTGTTTTGATTGGTTGCTTTTTCCAGTGAGTTGTGCCTGCCCCCTGCACGGCAAACACCGGCAATGTTCCCTTTAAGCTTCGCGACCGAGCAGCTCCCGCGCAGCCTGCTCACCGGCTTTGAAACAGGAACAAACCGTGCGTACACGGAATTGAGAGTACTAAAGGCAACACTGAACACCTGGCGCAAAAACTTTTAAATCATGCAGCTGTTTCAAAAGAAACACACTCACTCTTGCAGTAGATCTCACCCTCCTTTTCAGTCATCGTGGTCGACTCCAAACTCTTCCCACACTTGGCACATTGGAAACAGTTCTTGTGCCACGGCTGATGGAAGAGAAACAATCGGCGGTTAAAAGATCACTCCACACAATCAAACTGGCACAATGACTTGTCTCTCTTTCCTTCCTACGTTGCAACAGTGACTTAAAATATATTTTTTAATGTATTTCACTTAAGTAAGACCTGGAGCCGGAAATTTACAAGCGAAACAGAGGACATGTATTGATACAACATCTTTCACCACCTCGGGACGTCCCAACGCGCTTTACAGCCAATGAAGTACTGTTCCAAGTGTAGCCACTGTTGTAATGTAGGAAACGCAGCAGCCAATTTGCGCACAGCAAGCTCCCACAAACAGCAATGTGACACTGACCAGATCATCTGTTTTTGTTATGTTGGTTGAGGGATAAATATTGGCCCCAGGACACCGGGGATAACTCCCCCTGCTCTTCTTCGAAATAGTGGCCGTGGGATCTTTTACATCCACCTGAGAGCAGACGGGGCCTCGGTTTAACGTCTCATCCGAAAGACGGCACCTCCGACAGTGCAGCACTCCCTCAGCACTGCCCTGCCTTAGATGTTTGTGCTCAAGTCTCTGGAGTGGGACTTGAACCGCACGACTTCTGACTCCGAGGCGAGAGTGCTGCCCACTGAGCCACGGCCGACACCTCAGGCACTACATACATGCAAGTCCTTAACTTATTCATACTTCCTCACCCCCTCACCCCAAAAAAAATCTTAGGTGCTCCTCTTACTGTCCTCTCCACCCCCCCAACCAAAATTCTCCAGCTCCACCTAAAATAAGCCAAGGGCGTGTACAAGTTACCAATTGTTTTATCTTAGCTCGTAGATTAAATTCCAATGATTTCCCAATTTAGGTTTCTTTTGAAGAAATCATGGTGAATTTTACGGTAATTTGTTTACAACACAGCAGCTGGCACATAGTAAACTCTCCAAGGATCACAGCGCACAGAAGGAGGCCATTCGACCCATCGTGCCTGTGCCGGCTCTTTGAAAGAGCTCTCCGATTAGTCCCACTCCTCCGATACGAGACTCCCAAAGCAAGTGCTCTACTCGGAGCTCCGGCACGGCAAGAGAGCCCCAGGTGGGCAGAGGAAACGCTTCAAGGACACCCTCAAAGCCTCCTTGAAAAAGTGCAACATCCCCACCTGACACCTGGGAATCCCTGGCCCAAGACCGCACAAAGTGGAGGGAAGGCGCCAAACACCTCGAGTCTCTTCGCCGGGAGCAAGCGGAAGCCAAGCGCGAGGAGCGCACGTCAACCCAAGCACCCCACCCACCCGCCCCTTCAACCACCGTCTGCCCCACCTGTGACAGAGACTGTAGGTCCCGCATTGGACTCATCAGTCACCTGAGAACTCATTTTTAATGTGGAAGCAAGTCATCCTCGGTTCCGAGGGACTGCCTAAGAGAGAGAGAGAGAGAGAGAGAGACTCCTCCCAAAGTCCTGCAAATGTTTCCTCTTCAAGTATTTATCCAATTCCCTTTTGAAAATGACGATTGAATCCGCTTCCTCCTCCCATTCAGGCAGCGTATTCCACTTGACCTTGTAAAATTTCCATTACTTTTCAGGGAATGCACTGGATCTTCCCCTCCCGCCCCACCCTCACTTTGTGTGGATCGAGGTTTCTTCTGTCATTAGTTTCAGCAATTTGTCGATGATTTAGAATTGTTTAGAATTAAAAGGCATCTCATGCAGGCTAGAATATTTCAGAGTACAGTGCTCTTTTTAAATATTTGTTCTTCGCATGGGTGACGCTAGCAAGGTAGCATTTATTGCCCATCACCAGTTACCCTAAGGGCATTAATAGTTAACCATAGAGTGTGGGACTGCAGTCACGTGTAGGCCAGACCAGGTAAGGCTGATAGGTTCCCTTCCCTGAAGGACATTCGTGAACCAGTTGAGTTTTTACAACAATCCGACAGCTTTTATCATTTGTTTTTTCCCCTGGTACCAGCCCACACACTACCAGATATACCAAATTAAATTCTGCAACTTGGATTTGAACTCATGAATGGGAATCTGGAACTCTTCCTCACTAAAAGTTTGTGGATGCTGGGGGGTCAATTAAACTTTTCAGGACTCAAATAGATCTTTTACATCCACCGGAGAGGGCAGGCTGGGTCTCGGTTTCATCTGAAAGACAGCACCTCCGACAGTGCGGCGCTCCCTCAGTACTGCCCCTTTAACAGTGTGGCGCTCCCTCAGTACTGCCCCTCCGACAGTGCGGCGCTCCCTCAGTACTGCCCCTCCAACAGTGCAGCGCTCCCTCTGTACTGCCCCTCCAACAGTGCAGCACTCCCTCAGTACCACCCCTTTGACAGTGTGGCGCTCCCTCAGTACTGCCCCTCCGACAGTGCGACGCTCCCTCAATACTGCCCCTTTGACAGTGCGGTGCTTCCTCAGTACTGCCCCTCCGACAGTGCAGCGCTCCCTCAGTACTGCCCCTCCGACAGTGCGGCGCTCCCTCAATACTGTCCCTCCGACAGTGCAGCGCTCCCTCAGTACTGCCCCTCCGACAGTGCGACGCTCCCTCAATACTGCCCCTTTGACAGTGCGGCGCTTCCTCAGTACTGCCCCTCCGACAGTGCAGCGCTCCCTCAGTACTGCCCCTCCGACAGTGAGGCGCTACCTCAATACTGTCCCTCCGACAGTGCAGCGCTCCCTCAGTACTGCACTGGGAGTGTCAGCCTTGATTATGTGCTCAAGTCTCTGGAGTGTGGACTGTGAACCCACAACCTTCTGACTCAGAGGCGAGAGAGAGAGAGAGAGCGAGAGCGAGAGCGAGAGCGAGAGCGAGCGAGAGAGAGAGCCACCCACTGAGCCACGGCTGACAACAAAGGTCGATGCTCTGTAATTCGCTACAATTTCTGGCAGTGACTAGTTCAATTTATTACATGAAGACAATCAAAGCCTCACCTTTCCGGCACCGACTATTTTCTCCGCCGCGTAAACAGAATCCCCGCACCTGGAACACTTATCCGCGCCCTCGAACTTCTGGGCAAATTTTGAAGTATTGACGTTGGTTGTTGCCCGGTGAGGCTGCGGACTGCGGAGTTAAACAAACAGAGCTGAGTGAAGTCGATACAGCTCATTCCTTCAATCCCATTCCCAATTGGTCGCTGTTGCCATTGGCTACTCCATTGTACCACAGTTATTACATAGAATGTACAGCACAGAAACAGGCCATGCGGCCCAACTGGTCTATGACTGGTCTCGAGGAACAGCACCTCATCTTTCGATTAGGCACTTTACAGCCTTCTGGACTCAACATCCAGTTCAACAATTTCAGACCATAACCTCGGCCCCTATTTTTCACATGGCAGCTGTTGATAATTCTGCCATTCCCATTTGCAACATTTAATCTCTCCTGCCTTCCATCCTTGCACAGACCTTCCCTTTTGTTCTTTCCTCCCTCCCTTCTCTCCCTGCCCCAACACTTGCTTAAAACCTGTCACATCTCAAACTTTTTCCAGTTCTGACGAAGGATCACAGACCTGAAACGTTAACTCTGTTTCTCTCTCCACAGATGCTGCCTGGCCTGCTGAGTGTTTCCAGCATTTTCTGTTGTTATTTCAGATTTCCAGCATCCGCAGTATTTTGCGATTGTGTTGTGTGCTCCGTGCCGGTGTTTATGCGCCACACGAGCCTCCTCCCACCCTACTTCATCTCACCCCATCAACATATGTCCAAAAATGTGTGGGTTAGGTTGATTTGGCTATGATAAATTGACCCTTAGTGTTAGGGGGGATTAAATATGTGGGGTTATGGGGATAGGATGGGATATGTTGGGGGAGTTAAATACGTGGGGTTACGGGGGTAGGGTGGGATATGTGTACTGTGGGGATTAAAGCAGGGACAGGGTACTGGATTTGGATGATCAGCCATGATCGTATTGAATGGCGGAGCAGGCTCGACGGGCCGAATGGCCTACTCCTGCTCCTAGATTCTATGTTTCTATATCCTTCTATTCCTTTCTCCCTCATGTGTTTATCTACCTTAAATGTATCTACACTATTCGCCTCAACCACTCCCTGTGGTAGCGAGTTCCACATTCTCACCACTCTCTGGGTAAAGAAGTTTCTCCTGAATTCCCGATTGGATTTATTAGTGACTATCTTATATTCATGGCCCTAGTTCTGGTCTCCCCCAAGTGGAAACACCTTCACTACGTCTACCCTATCGAACCCCTTCAAATCTTAAAAACCTCAATCAGGTCACCTCTCAGTCTTCTCTTTTCTGTAGAAAAGAGTCGCAGTTAGTTGAGTCTTTACTGATAGTTACATCCCCTCAGTTCTGGTATCATGCTTGTAAATCATTTTTGCACCTTCTCCAATGCCTGTATATTGCTTTTATAATATGGAGACCGGAACTGTGCAACAATGGTACCTTAAACAAATACACTTCGATGTACAGATCTAGATAAGAACAAGATGGCGTTCAGTTCTTTGAACAAAAAAAATGGCAACACCGCGCACTGGCGTGACACGACCGCCAGGAATTTCCTTGAGATTCTCCCGATTGGCCGACGTAACTTCGGTGGAAGATCAGCGGAACCCCCGGATAGACGTGTATTCCGGGTCCCGGCCAAAGTTACCGTGGCTGGTCAGGAGAACCCCCCTAAGGAAATTTCCGGTCCATTGGTGAGAGAGTGCAAAAGAAAAGAATTGCATTTATATAGCACCTTTCACGACCTCAGGACGTCCCAAAGAGCTTTACAACCAATGAAGTACTTTTTGAAGTGTAGTCACTGTTGTAATGTAGGAAACGTGGCAGCCAATTTGCGTACAGCTGACAGGGCTAGACAGACTGGATGCAGGAGCGGATGTTTCCCCTGGCTGGGGGGGTCTAGAACGAGGGGTCACAGTCTCAGGATACGGGGTAGGACATTTAGGACTGAGATGAGGAGAAATTTCTTCACTCAGAGGGTGGTGAACCTGTGGAATTCTCTACCACAGAAGGCTGTGGAGGCCAAGTCACTGAATATATTTAAGAAGGCGATAGATAGATTTCTAGACACAAAAGGCATCAAGGGGTATGGGGGAGAGAGCGGGAATATGGTATTGAGATAGAGGATCAGCCATGATCATATTGAATGGCAGAGCAGGCTCGAAGGGCCGAATGGCCTACTCCTGCTCCTATTTTTCTATGTTTCTAAGCAAGATCCCACAAACAGCAATGTGATAATGACCAGATAATCTGTTTTTAGTGATGTTGATTGAGGGATAAACATTGACCAGGACACTGGGGAGAACTCCCCTGCTCTTCTTCAAAATAGTGCCTTGGGATCTTTTACGGCTAACTGAGAGGGCAGACGGGGCTTGGGTTTTTTCTTCCTCCAAAAGTACTTTTGGTTAATCCATGACCTCAGGACGTCTGAAACTGCTTTATAGCCAGGGAAATACTTCTGAAGTGTAGTCACTGTTGTAATGTGGGGAAAGGGAAGGAAACCTGCTGTCCTTACCCGATCTTTGCGTATATGTGACTCCAGTCCCACATCAAAGTGCTTGAATCTTAGCTGTTCTCTGAAGTGGTCTAGGAAGCCACTTTGTTGGCCCACCACCACCACCGTCTCCGGGCAACAAATGCCGGCCTTGCCAGCGACGCCCACATCCCGAAAATGGTGAGAAGCAACAGCCGGCAGTGAAAAGTTGCCCCAAGTGTCAACATCGAAAGCATTGAACACTTCTCTCTCTTCAGATGCTGATGGGCTTGCTGTGCATTCGCAGGTTCCCCCCCTCCCCCCGCTTTTACGTTAAATCCCGGTCACTGGCAGGGCAACACTTACTTCTGAACGGGGATGCCCAGCCTTTCTCCCCTGTCCATACTGAGAGTGCCGGCCCCTTGTCCATACCCGTAGCCTTTCGGACCATATTTCTTCCCATAGCAGGACTTGCAGTAGATCTCATTGCCATGGATCGTCACTGTTGTACTGTCAAGATTCTTCCTGCAGACCACTAGAAAGAGCGAAGGGACTTTTAGTTCAGACAGAATGTAACTTCAAACATACAAGGGCTCATTTTAGGAATGTGCACTCCCAGCAGGGGTGGGGTCCTGCCGAGACCCTAAGCTCTGGAATTCCCTCCCTAAACCTCTCCGCCTCTCTACCTCTCTTTCCTCCTTTAAGATGCTCCTCAAAACCTACCTCTTTGACCAAGCTTTGATCACCTGCCCTAATTTATCCTTGTGTGGCTCAGTGTCAAATGTTGTTTGCTAATTGCTCCTGTGAAGCGCCTTGGGACGTTTTACTACGTTAAAGGCGCTGTAGAAATACAAGTTGTTGTTGTTGTTGAACGAACTACCAATCTCAGTGAAAGACTCTTGTGTCAATCACTGGCAAACTGAATCATGGGAACACCACCACCTCCAAGTTCTCCTCCAAGTCACAGACCATCCTGACTTGGAAATATATCGCTGTTCCTTCACCGTCGCTGGGTCAAAATCCTGGAACTCCCTCCCTAACAGCACTGTGGGAGCACCTTCACCACACGGACTGCAGCGGTTCAAGGAGGCGGCTCACCGCCACCTTCTCAAGGGCAATTAGGGATGGGCAATAAATGCTGGCCTTGCCAGCGACGCCCACATCCCATGAGAAACTCCAGTATGATTTGGACAGGTTCGGTGATTGGGCAGATGCATGGCAAATGCAGTATAATGTGGATAAATGCGAGGTTATCCACTTCGGTGGCAAAAACAGGAAGACAGATTATCTGAACGGCAATAGATTGGGAAAAGGGGAAGTGCAACGAGACCTGGGTGTCCTTGTGCACCAGTCGCTGAAGGTAAGCATGCAGGTGCAGCAGGCGGTTAAGAAGGCAAATGGTATGTTGGCCTTCATAGCGAGAGGATTCGAGTACAGGAGCAAGGATGTCTTGCTGCAGTTGTACAGGGCCTTGTGTGCAGTTTTGGTCGCCTTATCTGAGGAAGGATGTTCTTGCCATGGAGGGAGTGCAGCGAAGATTCACCAGACTGATACCTGGGATGGCAGGAATGACGTATGAGGAGAGATTGGGTCGATTAGGCTTATATTCGCTAGAGTTTAGAAGAATGAGAGGGGATTTCATTGAAACTTATAAAATTCTAACAGGACTAGACAGACTAGATGCAGGAAGGATGTTCCCGATGGCAGTGGAGTCCAGAACCAGGGGTCACAGTCTAAGGATAAGGGGTAAGCCATTTAGGACTGAGATGAGGAGGAATTTCTTCACCCAGAGAGTAGTGAACCTGTGGAATTCTCTACCACACAAGGCAGTTGAGGCCAATTCATTAAATATATTCAAGAAGGAGTTAGATATATTTCTTAAGGCTAAAGGGATCAAGGGATATGGGGAGAAAGCAGGTACAGGGTACTGAATTTGGATGATCAGCCATGATCTCATTAAATGGCGGAACAGGCTCGAGGGGCCGAATGGCCTACTCCTGCTCCTATCTTCTATGTTTCTATGAACGAATAATAAAAAAAAGAGCTGATGATAGGCACGCATGTGGATTGGCTCTGTAATACCTGATTTTTCTTTTAAATAGGGTGGAGTTTAAAAAAAATGGGAGAATTTTTAAAAAAAGCAGAAGAATGAATCTTCTTTGGCACTTGAATCAGAGATTGGCCAATGCTGCTAAACCAATTAAAACTGCAGCTTCGAACAACATTTGTTCCTGGCATTACTAATTGGATCCAAGGTTCAGTTGTTTTTCTGCTTCATATGTGGTTGTCAAGGCTTGCAGCGCTCTGTTAAACTGTTCTTGCACCATCAGTAAGTACGCAATTGTATATTACGATTGAGATTTAAAGAAAAAGACCTGCATTTATATAGCACCTTTCACGACCTCAGGACGACCCAAAGTGCTTTACAACTAATGAAGTACTTTCTGAAGTGTGGTCACTGTTGTAATGTGGGAAACGCGGCAGCCAATTTGCGCACAGCAAGCTCCCACAAACAGCAACGTGATAATGAGCAAATCATCTGTTTTTTGGTGATGTTGGTTGAGGGATAAATATTGGCCCAGGACACCGGGGATAACTCTCCTGCTCTTCTTCAAAATAGTGCCATGGGATCTTTTACATCCACCCGAGAGAGCAGACGGGGCCTTGGTTTAACGTCTCATCCGAAAGACGGCCCCTCCGACAGTGCAGCACTCCCTCAGCACTGCACTGGGAGTGTCAGCCTAGATTTTTGTGCTCAAGTCTCTGGAGTGGGGCATGAACCCACGACCTTCTGACTCAGAGGCGAGAGTGCTACCCACTGAGCCACGGCTGACACATGACCCAATACCCAAACCAGAAGCCATGCCATTTAGACGAAAGGGTTTTCCAAGTGCGAGTGAGCTAAATACAGTAACATTAGGAACAGGAGAAGGCCGTTCAGCTCCTCGGGCCTGCTCCACCATGCAATGAGATCGTGGACAATCTGCACCTCGACTCCATTTTCCCGCCTTCACTACAAGAGAGCTGTCACCCAAAGATAATGGCTTGTAACACATGAACTATTCACAACAAAGAAACACAGGAGGTTTTCTAAACATGAAATGGCCTCCTGCCCATCAGACCCTTCCCTCTTAGCCAATGGAGCAAGACGGTACAAGATAGTTCCTTCAAGAGGAGCAAAAAAAAGAGAGGCCATTTACTCCCTTTGGATTGGCTGAGAGAGATGAGTCTGAGCTGACAGGACCAGCAGTGCTATTTTACTTTATTATTTAATCCAATTTCTATTTCTTCATTGCAGTATTTGGGATAGAGCATGCGTTAAGCCTATGTTTTCACACCAGCCACTTCCAAAACAATTCTGGTTTTCACTCCCTCAAGATAAAAACATAAGAAACAAAAAATTACAATCCCGGCCCCCGCCCTTTAATGCAAGATATGGAAGACCAACTGTTAAAATCCTTCCACTCCTTGTGCAGTTGTCTGTACAAATTCCAAATTTAGCTGCAGTTATTTGGGTGGAGAATTGAGACTCGTGTCAGGTGATAAGGTTCAGGTTCCGTTCAGTTCATAGTGTGTGTGGGGTGGGGAGATGGTGGGGGTGCGCGGTGGGGAGTGAAGTCTTTCAGGAATTTACATCCAACATTCCACAAGGTCTCATTTTAGTGATTTGGCTGAAAAGGCAGCAGCCCTTGGCTTTCAATAACATTCCTTAAGCACTGGAAGACGGCTCAAAGTATTTACAAAAGAGGAATATCGGACAAGAAAAGGGAAAACGACAGAGGATTGGGATTGGGATCTGCAATTCAACAACACAAAACTGATTTCATTACACAAACTTCACAAAAGAATATATTTTTTTTTTTTGCACGCAACACTACCCAGACAATTAATTCAAAAGGAGAGTTTTTATTAAATCATTTAGTGAAAGTAAACGCTCATTGAAGTAGTTTCCTTGGAGTTACTTAACCCGACAATTATTACAGTAAGGAGAGTTAGGGACAAGGACATTTTGTTATACACCCACAAGTAATTCGTCCTATTACACATGTAGTAATGAGTAACTGATGGCAGCAGTCAAAGCACTCAAGAGTGGGCTGATAAGTGGCAGGCAACATTCGCGCCACAGAAGTGCCAGGCAATGACTATCTCCAACAAGCGAGAGTCTAACCACCGCCCCTTGACATTCAACGGCATTACCATCACCGATGCCCCCACCATCAACATCCTGGGGGTCACCATTGACCAGAAACTTAACTGGACCAGCCACATAAATACTGTGGCAACAAGAGCAGGTCAGAGGCTAGGTATTCTGCGGCGCGTGTCTCACCTCCTGACTCCTTGAAGCAGCCCACTTGATTGGCACCCCATCTACCACCTTAAACATTCACTCCCTCCACCACCAGCGTACCGTGGTTGCAGTGTGTACCATCTACAAGATGCACTGCAGCAACTCGCCAAGGCTTCTTCGGCAGCACCTCCCAAACCCCTGACTTCTACCACCTAGAAGGACAAGGGCAGCAGGCTCATGGGAACACCACCACCTCCAAGTTCCCCGCCAAGTCACACACCATCCTGACTTAGAAGTATATCGCCGTTCCTTCATTGTCGCTGGGTCAAAATCCTGGAACTCCCTCCCTAACAGCATTTTGGGAGCACCTTCAACACACGGACTGCAGCGGTTCAAGAAAGCGGCTCACCACTACCTTCTCAAGAGCAATCAGGGATGGGCAATAAAGGCTGGCCTTGCCAGCGACGCTCACATCCCATAAACGAATAAAAACAAAGTAAAGAACATTAACGGTCTTACAAAAATATAGTTGCTGAACTACTGGAATCAGTTAACTTTGCCGTAACCATATAAAATCAATTGTTCAATGCCCACTGTTCCCTACATCCAGTGATATTGGAATACAAATGGAAAAGGTTGGAAGTGCACAGCAGGTTGGTTAGAATGGTTCAGGTTAAAGGTCAGATTCAAAACATTGACCAATGTTTCCCTTTCAGATGCTCATGGACTAACTGCACTTTCTCTCACGTTATGCACCGCATGTAGTTTTGGGCACCTCATTATTGAAAAGGACATTAAAACCATCGAGACTGTATATATATTTTTTTTAATTAGTTCCTGGGATGTGGGCGTCGCTGGCAAGGCCCAGCATTTATTGCCCATCCCTAGCTGCCCTCGAGAAGGTGGCGGTGAGCCGCCTTCTTCAACCGCTGCTGTCCGTGTGGTGAAGGTGCTCCCACAGTGCTGTTAGGGAGGGAGTTCCAGTAGTTTGACCCAGCGACGATGAAGGAATGATGATATATGTCCAAGTCAGGATGACTTGGAGGGGAACTTGGAGGTGGTGGTGTTCCCAGGCACCTGCTGCCCTTGTCCTTCTAGGTGGTAGAGGTCGTGGGTTTGGGAGGTGCTGCTGAAGAAGCCTTGGCGAGTTGCTGCAGTGCATCTTGTAGATGGTACACGTAGAGCATAGATTCATACTCAAACTGCAATATACTGTCCTGTAACTTGGACCATGAGGTAGTACCACCATCTCCTCTCAGACACCGCCAAGTTCCACAAGATGTTCCAGTACCTGGAGTGGTTGCCAGAGCCTTCTCCTTTCAAACTTTCTTTTTTTCTCTCTCCCACCCCCTTGCCTCCTCAACTCTTCATCCAATTTCCTTCCCCACTTTCCCTCCATTCCTCACTGCATTGAAATAGGGACAAAGAACACACAGTCTCCTCCTCCCAACTCCCTCTTTCCCAGAACCTCTAAAGTGTGAAATTCTTTTCCTCCTCCAGTTCTCCTTCTCTCCTGGCTTTCACACCCAGAGCTTGGCGTCATCACTTCCTGATTTATGTTGTCTTTTTTTTCCCCTTCCGACTGCAGTGATGGAGCCAGCCTTTAGCTCAGTAGTATCATTCCCGCCTCGGTGTCCATAAGTATAGAAGCATAGAAGATAGGAGCAGGAGTAGGCCATTCGGCCCCTCGAGCCTGCTCCGCCATTCGATGAGATCACGGCTGATCATCCAAACTCAGTACCCTGTGCAGGGTTCGAATCCCCACAGCCCCGGCGAGCAGAGACCGGTGCTCCGGCTTGGAATTCCGGTTGACATCCAGCGGGATACTCGCGTCCGGTCGGTGCGGGTGTCCCTCCTCATCGTACGGGTTGGGGGAGCCCATAAAACCCTCCCCCCCGTATAGGACAAACGCCCCCCCCCCTCCACAATCGACTGGTATAGAGATGGTTACGGCCATATGTTCATATTCAGCCTGCAAGTCCTTCCACTACTTCAAGGGATGCGTGTAAAGATACAAAAACAACTTGTGTAGTGTCTACACTACAGGCCTTGTCCCTTCAGGCAGGTTTCTTGATAAATAACAAGATTAAAATAAAGCATACACATGATTTGCAACCCTGAATGTTTGAGTCAGTCACATGCCCAAATACAAATTTAATCCTCAATCAAAGAATATGGGATTCGGGCAGGAAAGTTGAGGTCGAAGATCAGCCATGATCTGACTGAACAGCGGAGCAGGCTCGAGGGGCCGACTCCTGCTCCTAATTCTCATGTTCTCAGGCATTAACACCGAGGGTGCCACACTCAAACAGTAAAGAGGAACGTTTGGGAAAAGAAAACATAAAATGACTTACTGCACAGAAAGCAGCATCGATGGTAACTCCTGCCATCACACTGCACCTCCTCTGCATGGTACACTGTTCTCTGGCAGTTCCCACATTTATTACCACCGCCCCAGTTAGGCATTCCGCACCTGTGAACGACACCGGCTAAAACAGTTAGTCACCCTGCATTTCTCGGACTAGGCAACCGCGCCGTTTGTGGGATCACGCTGTGCCCAAACTGGCTGCTGCGTTTCCGACATTAAGACAGTGACTACACTTCAAAATGCACCTCGTTGGCTGTAAAGAGCTTTGGGATGTCGTGAAAGGCGCTGTAGAAATGCAAGTTCTCGCTCTCTCCTCTCTCTCTCTACCAAAAGGCAAAATTTCAGGCAGCAGACATCCTCCCGATCTGTAACCCAACAGAGATTTGGCTGCTTCAGTCCTGCAGCTGATGTACAAACATTCCAAAAAGAACAAATACCCAGTGAAGCGAGGTGTTCCAGTGCGGCTAATTGTCGGAGCCTTATACAAAAAAAAATTGTCAATAGAAAGAACTGGTATCAGTCAAAGTGGCCATGAAGCTGTCAGATAGTCAAAACAACCCAACTGGTTCACTGATGTCCTTGAGGGAAGGAAACCTGTTGTCCTCACCCGATCTGACCTGCATCTGACCTCAGTCCCACACCAACATGGTTAACTCTTGCATAGAATCTTACAGCACAGAAACAGGCCAACTGGTCCGTGCCGGTGTTAATGCTCCACTCGAGCCTCCTCCTGCCCTACTTCATCTCACCCTATTAACATCTCCTCCTATTCTATGCTCCCTCATGTGTTTATCTAGCTTCCTCTCAAATACATAGTATAGTACAGCACAGAAGGAGGCCATTTGGCCCATCAAGTCTGTGCCGGCTCTTTCGAAGAGCAATCCAGTTAGTCCCGCTCTTTCCCCACATCCCTGCAATTTTTCTCCTTCAAGCATTTATCCAATTCCCTTTTGAAGGCTACTATTGAATCTGTATCCACCGCCCTATCAGGCAGTGCATTCCAAATCTAGTACATCTACGCTATTCACCTCAACCACTCCCTGTGGCAGCGAGTTCCACATTCTCACCACTCTCTGGGTAGAGAGGTTTCTCCTGAATTCCTTATTGGATTTATTAGTGACTATCTTGTATTTATGGCCCCTGGTTTGGATTCTCCCACAAGTGGAAACACCCTCTCTACATCTACCCAATCAAAACCCTTCATAATTTTAAAGACCTTTATCAGGTCAGCCTTCTCTTTTCGAGAAAAAATGAGCCCCATCCCGTTCAGCCTTTCCCAGTAGTTGTACTCTCACAGTTTTGGCATCATCCCTGTAAATCTCTTGTGTCAACCGCTACAAAGAACATTTCAAGAAGAAGTCCCACCATCACCAGCTTCTCAGGGCAACCAGGAATGGGCAATAAATGCCAGTCTTGCCTGCGATGCCCATAACCAAGAGAATGAATAAAAAGAAATGGAAATCTGTTTCAGCTCCATGGTTCTAGTTCATATGGGGGTAGATTTTGGTCTTTAGCGCCTGGGCATTAAGCAACTCTTGGGCGGGGCATAGAGAGGGAGAGCGGACAGGGAGAATGGCAGGCTCATTACAGAACTTGCTTGTTCCTCTCCATCAATGAGAGGCAGGGGCGGAGGTGGGACATGTTACGGAGGTGGGACATGTTACGGAGGTGGGACATGTTACGGAGGTGGGACATGTTACGGAGGTGGGACATGTTACGGAGGTGGAAGTAGGCGGTCTTGGTGATGGAGAGGCTATGTAGTCGGAAGCTCAGCTCAGGGTCAAATCGGACGCCAAGGTTGCGAACAGTCTGGTTCAGCCTCAGACGGTGGCCAGGGAGAGGGCTTGAGTCAGTGGCTCAGAGAGTGGTGAGAATGTGGAACTCGCTACCACATGGGAGTGCTTGAGGCGAATAGCATAGATAAGTAGATGAGGGAGAAAGGAATAGAAGGTTATGTTGATAGGGCGAGATGAAGTGGGAGGAGACTCCTGTGGAGCATAAACACCGACATGGACCAGTTGGGCCGAATGGCCTGTTTCTGTGCTGTAGATTCTACGTAATGGCGGGTACCACAATTAGCCTCCGTATTCCTAGTGTAGCGAGGCAGATTTGGGCAGAGTTCCTGTTCCCGATTATTATCCAGTTACTCGGGCTGGTCAGACTGTGGAGACATGGGGTGCTGGACACAGTGTGTGGCATTGGGTTAGAGCAGGATTGGGCTCGTTTAAAATTCAACACACAAGCTTTTTAATGTTGCTGATTTGCTGCCAATTTGGTTAATCTCTAACATCCAATAAGTGGTGCCGACAGACCCCAGATTTATCAGACGAGAATTAATTCTTAAACATTCTGTTCCCAAACAGTTCAAAGTAAAACAAACACAACTGTAACCTTTGCTCCCACTCAGTTACTTTTCCAAGCACTGTTACGCTGCATGAAACAAACATTAACTGCCATGGTTATTGTGAAGGTTTACGCAAGGCAGGTCATTTCAGTAACACACGCATTAAAACACAACTTATGCAGTCTCATGACAAATGCTCGATGTTTGCTGGTGTTGAGACCTATTGCACAGTTAAAGGCTTGAAGACTCCAGCTGCCTCTCACATCCAGATAACACAGAGTTACACAGAGTCTACAGCACAGAAACAGGCCGCTCAGCTCCATAGGTCAGTGCTGGTGTTTATGCTCCACACGAGCCTCCTCCCACCACAGTTCATCTAACCCTATCAGCCTAACCTTCTATTCGTAAGAACATAAGATACAGGAGCAGGAGTCGGCCATTCAGCCCTTCGAGCCTGCTCTGCCATTCAATAAGATCATGGCTGATCTTCAACCTCAACTCCACCTTCCCACCCAATCCCTTGATTCCCTTAATATCCAAAAATCTATCGGATCTCTGTCTTGAATATACTCAATGACTGAGCCTCCACAGCCCTCTGGGGTAGAGAATTCCAAAGATTCACCACCCTCTGAGTGAAGAAATTTCTCCTCATCTCAGTCCTAAATGGCCGACCCCTTATTCTGAGACTGTGACCCCTGGTTCTAGACTCCCCAGCCAGGGGGAACATCCTCCCTGCATCTACCCTGTCAAGCCCCGTAAGAATTTGATATTCCGTTCTCCCTCATGCGTTTATCGAGATTCCCCTTAAATGTATCTCTGCTATTCACCTCAACCACTCCCTGTGGTAGCGAGTTCCACATTCTCAACACTCTCTGGGTAAAGAAGTTTCTCCTGAATTCTCTATTGGATTTATTATTTTTATATTTATGGCCCCTAGTTTTTGTCTCCCCCCACAAGTGGAAACATATTCTCTCGGTCTACTCTGTCAAACCCTTTCAGAATTTTAAACAACCTCTATTAGGTCACCCCCCTCAATCTTTTTTTTAATAGAAAAGAGCCCCAGCCTGTTCAGTCTTTCCCAATAGTAAATATACAATATTAAATTAAAATCTTCAATCATGGCCCAACAGTACACCCAAGAATTGGCATGTATCCAAAATAGAGCAGGGTGGGAGGGGGCAAGTCAAGGAGAAGAAAATGTCTGCTGAAAGTTAACCGCAGATGAATTTTTGAGGGCCCAGGAGAAAGAGCGAGAACACAGATCAGGAGTACCCCACCCCCTCCAAAACTTGGCCAGATTGATGACAAAAATGTTGTGTTATTCCGTCAGAAAATTTGTACAAGGTTCTGCTGACCATACTGCACGTCAAGTGCTGCAGAAACAGACCGTAATTTTAAAAAAAATCTCCTGCACTCAGTCCGATCCTAAAGGGGAATGGGTTTAGAAAGTCTAGACTTGTGACCATCAGCTACAGTAGCTGCTTACGTTGGAACCTCTCCAAAGAAAGGATACGTTTCATCTCCCAATTTCCTTCACTGATTATCACCAGACACTGTAATTAAGGTTTCAAACAAATTAGCAATTTCCTCAACGTCAAAAACTGGACCTCCGACGGACGCAAGTATTTCTACAGACAGTTGCTGACGGAAGGTTTTCGTAGTTTAGTTTGAATGCAACTGGCTTATGTTTTGTTCCTCAATTGTTTAAACATGCTCGAGGAATTAGTTGGCAGGAGAAAGTCCTTCGAGACACAGATCACATTATTAGACAAATCAAGTCTTATGTTAACCCATCTGGATGTGCTATGCCTTTAAAAAAAAACAGAAAATATGAGACAAAGACTTTCACGGCCTCAGGATGTCCAAAAGCCCTTTACAGCCAAGAAATGTAGTCACTGTTGTAATGTAGGAAATGGAGCGGCCAATTTGCGCACAGCAAGGTCCCACAAACAGCAATGTGATCCTACAAACAGCAATGTGATAATGATCAGTTTTAGTGATAAATATTAGCCAGGACACCAGGGAGAACTCCCCTGCTCTTCTTTGAAATAGCGTCTTAGGATCTTTTACACCCACCTGAGAGGGCAGACGGTGCCTCGGTTTAATGTCTCATCCGAAAGACGGCACCTCTGACAGTGCAGCACTCCCTCGGTACTGCATTGGGAGTGTCAGCCTGGATTTTTATGCTCTAGTCTCTGGAGTGGGATTTGAACCCACAACCTTCTGACTCAGAGGCGAGAGTGCTGCCCACTGAGCCACGGCTGACACTACAAATACCTTCTGCACAAGAAATGAGACCAGAGGAGAAAGTCTCGTAGGAATAACTCCCTGACTTTGCTCGAAGTCAGCCCTCGCTGGCCCAATTTAGGCTGAAGGGTCACCAACTAGGTGGAAAAATCTGAAATGGGAACACTGCATGTCAACCATTCACAGTCCAGCTCACCAACCCAGACTAACACATGTCCACAGTCATTTTATTTCAATGACTTGCTTATAGAATGATACAGCTCTATTCTCTAGAGTTTAGGAGAATAAGAGGTGATCTCATTGAAACATACAACATTCTTACAGGGCTTGACAGGGTAGATGCAGGGAGGATGTTTCCCCTGGCTGGGGAACCAGAACCAGGGGTCACAGTCTCAGAATAAGGGGTCGGCCATGTAGGACTGAGATGAGGAGAAATTTCTTCACTCAGAGGGTGGTGAATCTTTGGAATTCTCTACCCCAGAGGGCTGTGCAGGCTCAGTCGTTGAGTATATTCAAGACAGATATCGATAGATTTTTGGACACTAAGGGAATCAAGGGATATGGGGATAGTGCAGGAAAGTGGAGTTGAGGTAGAAGATCAGCCATGATCTCATTGAATGGCGGAGCAGGCTCGAGGGGCCGAATGGCCGACTCCTGCTCCGAATGCTTATGTTCTTATGAGGCCATTCGGCCCATCGTGCCTGTGCTGGCTCTTTGAAAGAGCTCTCCAATTAGTCCCACGCCCTCTGCTCTTTCTCCATAGCCCTGTAAATTTTTCTCCTAGAAGTATTTATCCAATTCCCTTTTGATAGTAATGACTGAATCTGCTTCCTTTCAGGCAGTATATATGCAGTAAATGCTGGCCTTGCAGGCGAGGCCCACATCCCAGGAACGAATAAAAAAGAATATGGAAATACCACCGCTATTAAACATTTCATTGTTGAAAATCCCATTTTCCTCTTTTAGAATCGCATCCCTCCCCCATTTGCACTACTCCCCGATAAAACCTGGAATTCACGATATGAGAGTGAATGGTACCTTCAGCCCGTGCTCTACCGTGTCTGCACGCCAGTCAATCAGTGCAACAAGCGCTGTAACACCATGACTCACCTAGTGGGTTTTTTAAAAAAGAGAGCATCAATCTCTCTTCCTCTCCTTCCCAACCCCCAAGAGATGTGCAGTTTAGCTCAGAATCAAGGGATACTCTTAGAATGCAATTCTCAGCTCACACACATCATTTAACCTTCAGGAGCAGGTTAATGGGCTCACCTTACATGTGTAATGAACTTAAGTGACATTAATTCACCAACTACCCGAGCCTCGCTGGTATAAATCCATCAAACTGTGGAATTCCCCTATTATTGCAAATCTTATTTTACAAATAGTGCTGTGTGTTGGGAGCATTTTTCATGCAATTTCCTTAAAAAAAAAAGGGCATTCTTTTTCCAAATGGAGAGTTTTTAGAGCGGGTTACTTCCCGAACAACCAGGGGAGCCGCATCTGCTGCAATGGGACTGTCTTAAGAATCTTGACACGGCCAACTGCATCAGGACCTAACCTCTCCTGCACTGATCACTCCTCCCCCAACGACCCACCCACACTCTGCCCCCTCCCCCGTCAACGTCCCCCGCACGCTGCCCCTCCCCCGTCAACACCCCCCACACGCTGCCTCTCCCCTGTCAACGCCCCCCCTCCATCGACCCACCCACACTCTGCCCCCTCCCCCGTCAACGTCCCCCGCACGCTGCCCCTCCCCCATCGACCCACCTACACTCTGCCCCCTCCCCCGTCAACGTCCCCCACACTCTGCCCCCCTCCCCCGTCAACACCCCCCACATGCTGCCTCTCCCCCGTCAACGCCCCCCCTCCATCGACCCACCCACACTCTGCCCCCTCCCCCGTCAACACCCCCCACACTCTGCCCCCTCCCCCATCGACCCACCTACACTCTGCCCCCTCCCCCGTCAACACCCCCCACACTCTGCCCCCTCCCCCATCAACACCCCCCACACTCTGCCCCCTCCCCCGTCAACACCCCCCACACTCTGCCCCCTCCCCCATCGACCCACCTACACTCTGCCCCCTCCCCGTCAACACCCCCCACACTCTGCCCCCTCCCCCATCAACGCCACCCACACTCTGCCCCCTCCCCGTCAACGCCCCCCTCCATCAACCCACCCACACTCTGCCCCCTCCCCCATCGACCCACCTACACTCTGCCCCCTCCCCCGTCAACGACCCCCCCATCAACCCACCTACACTCTGCCCCCTCCCCCATCAACGCCCCCCACACTCTGCCCCTTCCCCGTCAACCCACCTACACTCTGCCCCCTCCCCCATCAACGCCCCCACACTCTGCCCCCTCCCCCATCAACGCCCCCCACACTCTGCCCCCTCCCCCGTCAACGCCCCCCCTCCATCAACCCACCCACACTCTGCCCCCTCCCCCGTCAACGCCCCCCACACTCTGCCCCCTCCCCCGTCAACGCCCCCCCTCCATCAACCCACCCACACTCTGCACCCTCCCCCGTCAACGCTCTCCCCGTCAACGTCCCCCGCACGCTGCCCCTCCCCATCAACCCACCCACACTCTGCCCCCTCAGTCAACGCCCCCGCACTCTGCCCCCTCTCAGTCAATGCCCCCCGTCCGCTGCCCCCTCCCCCATCAATGCCCCCCGCACTCTGCCCCCTCTCAGTCAACGCCCCCCTGCATGCTGCCCCCTCCCCGTCAACGCCCCCTGCACGCTGCCCCCTCCCCCATCAACCCACCCACACTCTACCCCCTCCCCCGCTGACTTCCCCCACACACTCTGCCCCCGCCCCCAATTGACCAACTTAGTAAACATTTCTTGCAAGTCGCTGGACGGAAATACCTTTTTAAAGTTGGTTTTATTTAATTAGTTGAACCTTCTCCCAGAGGGCACTTTGGACGGGAGTGGGTTATGCCGCCCCGGATTTGAACGGTTCCTTCCCCACAGGCCAGTGAAACCAGTGAAGTAACCCATGGTGTAGATCGCTGCACGTTGCTTCAACTTCAACTGACTGCCGTCCTGCGGAGTCCTGGGACTGCTCGTCCGATTGGAAAGTTAATTGTAATATCATTTGCATATATGTATTTGTGATTGACAGTTTTACGTATCGCTCTGTGACCCCCAAACAAGCAGCGCCACTCTGCTGGCATCCGAGCTACAGAGCCCTGGTAACACTGCTGAACCCTGCCTCACAATCAGCCGTGGCTCAGTGGGTAGCACTCTCGCCTCAGAAGGTTGTGGGTTCAAGCCCCACGCCAGAGATTGGAGAACGTAATCCAGGCCGCAGTCTGATTTACCATTTCCTTTCCATTTTACAATTTTGTAGTCTTTGATAAATTCGCCTTTCAAGCTATCTCTTTTCAAGGCTGGGAATCCCGAGTTTCTCCAGTCTCCTCCCATAAATCCAACCTCGGAGACCAGGGATCAGCCCTGGGATCTTTCTTTGCTCTGCCTTCAACCCTCGAATGTCTCCCTGATGTCTCAGTGATCAGAACGGCAAACAATAGGCAAGGTGTGGTCCCACTAGATCATTGTACAGTCAGATCATGTTTTCGACTGAAATCTACTGTTTTGGCTATAAAGTTATAAACATTCCATCGGCTTTGCTGACTGTTGCTCTGTATTGGTTGGACATTACATTACAACAGTGACTACACTTCAAAAGCACTTCATTGGCTGTTAAGCGCTTTGGGACGTCCTGAGGTCATGAAAGGTGTTCATTGTTGAGATTCAAAATCTAGACCGACGCTCCCAGTACACTGTCGGAGGTGCCGTCTTTTGGATGAGACGTTAAACCGAGGCCCCGTCTGCTCTCTCAGGCGGACGCAAAAGATCCCACGGCACTATTTCGAAGAGGAGCAGGGGAGTTCTCTCCGGTGTCCTGGGGCCAATATTTATTCCTCAACCAACTAATCACTAAAACAAATTGTCAGGCCATTTATCACATTGCTGTTTGTGGGAGCTTGTTGTGTGCAAATTGGCTCCCGCGTTTCCGACATTACAACAGTAGCCACACTTGGCGGTGAAGCGCTTTGGGAGGTCCTGAGGTTATGAAAGACCCTATATAAATGCTTGTAAATTTCAGGCTCCAGGTCAGTGCTGAAACATCTGGCTTAATTTAAAAAAAAAAGATGCGACACGAAGTGTGAGGGACATGTGCAAAAACAGATTACATCGAAAGTACAGCACAGAAACAGGCCATTCGGCCCAACCAGTCCATGCCAGCCCCGACTTCATCTCACCCCGTCAACATACCCTTCTAATCCTGAGAACAGATAAAGCTCATGGGCTAGCAGAACTGGGAATTAATCGATTCTGGGTGAAGGAGCACAGTTTGATGCGTTTCTGCCGTTTCAAAAGCCTGACCTGCAACTACTAATCATCAGAAAGTCTGGAGTCCCGAATTTCAGCGAGTGGCTGAAATTCACAGCACTCGATTTCTGTTGCAGATTTAACGCGGCGGGGTTTGTTATTTATGTTCTTGCTGTTTTGCGTCTCTCTCTCTCTTTTTTCTTTGCATTTAAGAATCTGGTGCAATTCAGGAGAGAGAAGTTTAAAAAAAAACACACGCGCTTACCGGAAATGATGAGAGAGTTTGAGAGACAAGTTGCCAGCAACTCACGGGATTCGGTCTACTGCAAGCGGGTAACGGGGTTCCTGAGAGTTTTCACTTGGCTTCTGAGCCAGGCTCCCAGTCTGAGTGCAGACACGTCAGTGACTGGCCCCGCCTTGCAGTGGCGAGTGACCCACATTCAATCCAACTCACACACCTCCCAGGGCCTTTGCGGCAGAAGTGAGAGAGAAATCATGGTGAATTTTTCTGGACAGCTACATTTCTGTTCAACCCAATTTGAGATGTACAATTTGTGTTGTTTTTATGGGCGCTTTACTTTTTTTAAATTTGCCTCCCCCCCCCACACACACACAAATCAATTTCCAAATAAAAAGATGATATTTTAAAGCATCTAATGATTTTCTATCCAGATCACTCAAACCCAGTAACCCCCTCTCTGTACAAAAGCAGAATACTGCTGATGCTGGAAATCTGAAATAAAAACAGAAAAATGCTGGAAACACTCAGCAGGTCAGGCAGCATCTGTGGAGAGAGAAACAGAGTTAACGTTTCAGGTCGATGACCCTTCGTCAGAACTGGAAAAAGTTGGAGATGTAACAGGTTTTTAAGCAAGTGTAGGGGCAGGGAAAGGGGGGAGGAAAGAACAAAAGGGAAGGTCTGTGATAGGGTGGAAGGCAGGAGAGATTAAAAGACAAAAGGGGATGGTAATGGGACAAGTTAAGAAACAAAAGATGGCTCTAGATGAAGTGTAAATGGCAATGGCAGAATGATCAACAGCTGCCATGTGAGAGAGCTGTGAAAGCGAGTTTTGGTAGACATCTGATCAAACACGAGAAGGGAAACAGAAAGCAATGAAGATGAACAAGGTAAAAGAGACAAACGGAAATCATGTCGGAGGGAAGAACAGAACTTCAAGGTGGTCACTCGAAGAAGAGAAGTGGCCGTGAATGAAACACTAATACAAAAGCAAAATACTGCAGATGCTGGAAATCTGAAATAAAAATAGAAAATGCTGGCAATACTCAGCAGGTCAGGCAGCATCTGTGGGGAGAGAAACAGAGTTAACGTTTCAGGTCGATGACCTTTCGTCAGAACTGGAAGAAGTTGGAGATGGAACAGGTTTTTAAGCAAGTGAAGGGGCAGGGAGAGGGGGGAGGGGAGGAAAGAACAAAAGGGAAGGTCCTCCCCTCTTCCCGCCCCTACACTTGCTTAAAAACCTGTTACATCTCCAGCTTCTTCCAGTTCTGACGAAGGGTCATCGACCTGAAACATTGGCCCAGAAATTAAAGACTGAGTGTTGACGCGGGGGTAAGGCTTCCCCGCGATATCTCACTCCGCGCCTTCCTTTTTCCTCCGGGCCCACACGAACTTTAGTTTCAAGGCTGCAGCTGTGCAGTGCTTGCGTGACCCAGAGACGGAGTTAGTTCGTGCGAGCTCTGGGGTCACGTGATTCAGTTAGAGCCAATGGCAGCACACCATCTTTCATTCATAGTTTTGACAGGAAGACCTGTCAAAGCTATGAATAATATACCCCCCCAAAAGAACAGCTAAACCTCAATTAAATTTAAAAAAAAGCCATCACATTAATAAAATAAGTATAGTTAAATAAATTAACCACTTTAAACAAAAAATTAAATTTTTGAAAAAATTTAAAATCTTTTTAAAAGTTATAAAAATAAACTTACCTTTCTTTAAAGTCTCTAAAAAAGATAAACCTGTTGAAAAAAATTTAAAATAATACTTAATTAACTACTTACCTTGTTAAAAGAGGGTCTTACGCCTCCTTTCTTTATGTGTAAAATCTTCCATGCTTACCTGCGCGTTCAAAGCACTAAGTGCACTGCGTGCGCGCAGCCTGTAGCGCGCACGCGGTTCACCTAGGAACCGCCCCCTTTTGAATTCACGAAGTGCTGGTTTCCCGCGCATGCGCAGTGCATGCTGGAAACCGGCAATTGGAGACCTAAAACGCGAGAGTATACAGTGCGTACTCTCGCGTATTAGGTCTAATTTTCGGGCCATTAACTCTGTTTCTCTCTCCACAGATGCTGCCTGACCTGCTGGTATTTTCTGTTTTTAACTCCCTCTCTGTGATTGGCATTTTCTCTTGTTCCTCCCTTTCCGGCACAGACTCGATGGGCCGAATGGCCTCCTTCTGTGCTGTGCTGCTCTGTGATTCAATCGTACTAACATGTCTTTGCTTACCTTTCAGTTCCCACTTCTGATGGGCTTGTACCCCAATGTTAGAAAAGAAAGACTCACATTTCTACAGCGCCTTTCACGACCTCGGGACGTCCCAAAGCGCTTTACAGCCAATGAAGTACTTTTGAAGTGTAGTCGCTTCATGTACGAAACTTGGCAGTCAATTTGCGCACAGCAAGCTCCCACAAACAGCAATGTGATAATGACCTGATAATCTGTTTTTTTAAGTGATGTTGATAGAGGGATAAATATTGGCCCAGGACACGGGGGAGAACTCCCCTGCTCTTCTTCGAAATAGTGCCATGGGATCTTTTACGTCCATCTGAGAGCGCAGACGGGGCCTCGGTTTAATGTCTCAACCGAAAGTCGGCACCTCCGACAGTGCAGCACTCCCTCAGTAAGGAATCAAGGGATATGGGGATAGGGTGGGAAAGTGGAGTTGAGGTAGAATATCAGCCATGATCTTTTTGAATGGTGGAGCAGGCTTGAAGGGCCGTATGGCCTACTCCCACTGGGAGTGTCAGCCTAGATTCTGTGCTCAAGTCTCTGGAGTAGGACTTGAATTCATGAACTTCTCGACTCAGAGGCGCGAGTGCTACCCACTGAGCCACGGCTGACACCTAAAATACTGACCAGGACAGAGCGTGGATATTGGAGGATTGGGTGAGTCGGAGTTTGTACCGTGGGGGGTGGGGGGGGAAGCTGGTAGCGAGGAATGAAAGCAAGACGAGCGTGGATGAGGGTTTTAGCGGTGATGGGGGTGAGGCAGGGGTAGAAATGGCTGATGTTGGGGAAGCGAATGTAAGCAGTTTCAGTGATGAACAGGATACCGAGTTTGAAGATGTTTGAAAGATTGTGCATCATCTGGTGAGCAGCATTTGGGACGAGGGTATATGGAGACTTTGGTGGGAACTGAACAAGATTGCCTTGTTCAATTAAGAACATAAGAAATAGGAGCAGGAGTCGGCCATACAGCCCCTCGAGCCTGCTCCGTCATTTAATAAGATCATGGCTGATCTTCGACCTCAACTCCACTTTCCTGCCCGATTCCCATATCCCTTGATTCCCCTAGAGTTCAAAAATCTATCGATCTCAGCCTTGAATATACTCAACGATTCAGCATCCACAGTCTTTGGGGTAGAGAATTCCAAAGATTCACAACCCTCCGAGTGAAGAAATTTCTCAACATCTCAGTCTTAAATGGCCGACCCCTAGTTCTAGACTCTTAGCATCTAGCATGTCAAGCCCTGTAGGCCATTCTACTCAATTAGAGGAAATTCTGCCTTATCCACAACTTCGACTATGCATAATTTAGGCTGACCTTCACTGGAGCACTGGGGAAGTGCTGCATTGGCAAGAGAGAACATAGTTTGGATGAGACATTAGATCGAGATTTACCAGAACCTTTTGTCAGTCCAGTGATTCTGGTGCATATATTATCTATTCATTCATGGGATGTGGGCGCCGCCGGCAAGGCCAGCATTTATTGCCCATCCCTAATTGCCCTTGAGAAGGTGGTGGTGAGCCGCCTTGAACAGCTGCAGTCCGTGTGATGAAGGTGCTCCCACAGCGCTGTTCGGGAGGGAGTTCCAGGATTTTGACCCAGCGACGATGAAGGAACAACGATATATTTCCAAGTCAGGATGGTGTGTAACTTGGAGGGGAACTTGGAGGTGGTGGTGTTCCCATGAAAGGATATTTACTAGTCCTAACCCCTTTGGGGCCATCCCGGATCAGGCGTATTTCTCAGATGTTCACTTTCAACTAAAGTTTGAGTTAGCCGAATCCTAATGACGCTTAACTGGGTCTAAAGGTCCGGGCTATCTCTCCCTAAAGGAAAGGAACAACCCGAGAATGTTACCGTCCTCCAGATAGCGCTTTTAATAAGTTTAGTCAGACTGTAACATCCCGGATATTATGAGGGTCCAGAGATCTCCTTCAGAAATGTAACTCTTCACCAAAGAGTGTACAGAGATTGAGTTCGCGAGTTATTGATACAGAAGACTTATGTGAGACAATTCTAAAAATATATAGAGATTTATTAAAAGAGCCGACATGCAATTTACAGTTGGTGAATCAGTCATTCGCAACGTTAACAGTTCCAAAAAGAGAAAAAATACAATCTTATTTTTAACAGAGAATCTTACTTTTAAATCTTAACTTCGCTACAGTTCTTCTAATTTTCTATACAGGACATCCATCAATATCAAAATACCTTTGATCCCCGAGGTACAAAGAGTGGAAGACCACAGAGCTGCCTCTGTAGCCGAGAATCGCTTTGCCCAATTAAAGCGAGTCTGCTATCTCATTTAAGACTTCAATATTTATACCCTTTTTCAGTTGTATTTCCTTTAAGGTTTCTGCTGATGCAAGTTAATTATCACTATTCATCTTTCTGCTGACCTCTGCAATTCTTTACTACCACATCAACTTGTAATATTCCAGAATCTGCCACATCTCCAGGTGTTCTGGGTTCACCATATAAAAGGTGTGAACGGCAGATGTCCCTTATTTTATGTGCCATCTTTACAAAGTTTAATTTATATCACATATCCAGGGTTCACCATTGTTTTGATCCCAAAAGGTCAGCTACTTGGAGCCATCCATTCTTGTGTTTCAATAAGGTTATTTATTCAGGGTCAACAACTTGTCCTGTTTCAATAGCCAGAATTCTTTCATAGCTATTTCATAGTTAGGTTTCTAAATTTCCAAACCCAGTTTGTCATGTTTTAAAGAATTTATAAGGTAGAGTTCCTTCAGGTACTCTTCAGGGTCAACCACTGTCTTATCTCAACAAAAATGAGAAGTCGCACAACACCAGGTTATAGTCCAACAGATTTATTTAAAATTACAAGCTTTCGGAGCTATCGATCGCCCCTTCTTCAGGTAAAGTTACTATGAGTGAATCTACAAAAATTCACAGAATATAAACACAGAGAAAATGCAGAGATACAATCTTTCCTTACATCAAAGTCTTTGATGTAAGGAAAGATTGTATCTCTGCATTTTCTCTGTGTTTATATTCTGTGAATTTTTGTAGATTCACTCATAGTAACTTTACCTGAAGAAGGGGCGATCGATAGCTCCGAAAGCTTGTAATTTTAAATAAATCTGTTGGACTATAACCTGGTGTTGTGCGACTTCTCATTTTTGTCCACCCCAGTCCAACGCCGGCATCTCCGCATCATTATCTCAACAAGGCCAGAATTCTTTCATAAGATAGTGTATTTTTCTAAAAAGGCTATATAGTATGGTTTTCTAAAAAGGTTATATAGTATATTCCTTCACACCCATGCACCTGCTACCCTTGTCCTTCTAGGTGGAAGAGGTTGGGGGTTTGGGAGGTGCTGTCGAAGAAGTCTTGGCGAGTTGCTGCAGTGCATCTTGTAGATGGTACACACTGCAGCCACGGTACGCCAGTGCTGGAGGGAGTGAATGTTTAAGGTTTAATGTTCAACAATCCCATAGTCCTATTCCGAGGAGAGCAGGAACTTGTATCGGTGTGTTGGCCAACATTTCTTCCTCAACCACTACCACCAAAATATTCAGTTAGTCATTCACTGATTTGTTGTTTGTTGGACATCTTCTGTGTGCAAAATGGCTGGAGTGTGAGCCTACCAAACAATGACAGCATTTCAAAGTAATTCATTGTATGTGAAGCAGTTTTGGGCCTTACTGAGAGGGATGGTTAATAAATGCCGGCCTTGCCAGCGATGCACATATCCCAAAAATGAATCATTTGTTAAAAATCCTTGATGAAATAAGATGAAACCATTGATCTGACCAGCATTATTTTCTTGGTAACAAGAATAGATATCAAATCCCTCCATGGCCTCGCCCCTCCCTATCTCTGTAACCTCCTCCAGCCCGACAACCCTCCGAGATCTCTGCGCTCCTCTAATTCTGGCCTATTGAGCATCCCTGATTTTAATCGCTCCACCATTGATGACTGTGCTTTCAGCTGCCTGGGCCCTAAGCTCTGGAATTCCCTCCCTAAACCTCTCTTCTCCTTTAAAACTCTCCTTAAAACCTACCTCACCTGTCGTAATATCTTATGTGGCTCGGTGTCAAATTTTTTTCTGATAAGGCTCTTGTGGAGGTGTTATATAAATGCAAGTTGTTGTTGGTAAGGGAGCATCTAGTAAATAGTGATCATAAATCAATGTTCCCCGTCAGCTTTTCAATACAAAAAACACGCCTGCACGGTACTTTTAATGGTTCGCGCAGCCCCGAACAAAATTAGAGGGAACATTGACCATAATATGATTGAATCTGATATTATCTTCGAGGTAGGTGAAGGGAGAGTCACGAGCCAGGGTTTTAAATTGAAATGAGGCAAACTTCACAGGGATGAGAAATACATTGACCCCAGTAAACTGGGCTGAACTGTGAATGAGAGTAGAAGATAAAACAGTGGGAGGTATTCAAGACCAGTGCGTATCCCAAAAAAGGCAACGGTTCCACTTGTGTGGTTAAGCAAGCATGGTCAACCAATGATGTAGGAAACAGCATCAAGCTAAAAGAAAGGCTCACCCAACTGCAAGGGAAAGTAGAAATCCAGCAGACTGGGAGAGTTATAAAAAGCAACAAAGGGATACAAAGAAAGTAATAGAGGTACAAAAAGAGAGAATATGTGGGGGAAAAAAAACTTGCAAGGGATATCAAAGCCAATAGTAAACATTTTTAGAAATCTATTCAGAGAAAGATAGCGGTAAAGGGGAATATGGGCCCATTAAAGGCAGATGCCGGAGACTATAATGCACAATAAGGAAAGGGACTGAGCAAAATTATGGAGTTCTATGTGGGGAAGTGCTAGGTCATCCACTTTGGATCTGAGAAAGACAAATGGGAATATTTTGCTAATGGAGACTCGGAGCTGTGGAGGAGCAAAGGGATTTGGATGTCCATGCGCACCAATCACCAAAAGCTATTCCAAACATAATCAAAAATGCCAATGGAATGTTTATCTCAAGGGGATTGGAATTCAGAAGTGAGGAAGCGATGTTTCAGTTATAGAGCCTTGATCAGACCCCATCTGCAGCACTGTGTTCAGTCCTGGGCACTGACCCTCAGGATACATACATTGGTCTTGTAAAGAAAGAACTTGCATTTCTATAGCGCCTTTCATGACCTCAGGACGTCCCAAAGCTATTTACAGCCAATGAAGTACTTTTGAAGTGTAGTCACTGTTGTAACGTAGGAAACACAGCAGCCAATTTACACACAGCAAGCTCCCACAAACAGCAATGTGATAATGACCAGATAATCTGTTCCAGTGATGTTGATTGAGGGATAAATATTGGCCAGGACACCAGGGAGAATTTCCCTGCTCTTCTTCGAAATAGTGCCATAGGATTGTTTACATCCACCCGAGAGAGCAGACGGGGCCTCGGTTTAATGTCAAATCCGAAAGACAGCACCTCCGACAGTGCAGCACTCCCTCAGTACTGCACTGGGAGTGTCAGCCTAGATTTTTGTGCTCAAGTCTCTGGAGTGGGACTTGAATCCACAACCTTCTGACTCAGAGGAGAGAGTGCTGCCCACTGAGCCACAGCTGACACTCTCACCTCTGAATCAGTAGGTTGTGGGTTACAGTCCCACTCCAGACTTGAAAGGGATACAATGCAGATTCACCAGAATTATACCAGGTCTTAAAGGATTAAGTTATGAGGACAGGTTGCATCAACTTGGCTTGTGTTCCCCTTGAGTTCAGAAGGTTGAGGGGTGATCTGATCAAGGTATTTAAAATGATTAAGGGGAAATCCAAAAACAAGGAGACATAATCTTAAAACTAAAGCTAGGCCATTTAGGAGTGAAATCAGGAAGCATTTTTTCACACAAAGGGTGGTGGAAATCTGGAACTCTCCCCCCGCCCCCCCCCAAAAAGGCTGTGGATGCTGGGGGGGGGGGGGGGGGGGCGGTGTTCAATTGAAATTTCAAGGCTGAGATCGATATTGGGTAAGGGTATTGAGATATGGAACCAAGGCGGGTAAATGGAGTTGTTCCTATGGCTCCCAAGAGTAAAACAGAAGGCAAGACCATCAGGAAACAATGAAGCCAAGCATCGATTCTAAAGGCCCGAACACGGTTTGGAGGAAAGATCACGGTCGGATCTGAGAAAGAGTAGGTTAGAGTTGGAGATTGCGGTGAGCATCAATTTCAGCACAGTAGGGACACAGGGAAATGCAAGAGTGTGTAGGATGGTATACTTGGCATTTGGGAGGAATATGAGGCAAGCTCAGAGTGGCATTGATAAAAGAGAGGAAAACAAGGAAGAGCTCGACAGAGATTGGAGGCAAATTGGCTGCTGCGTTTCATACATTACAAGTGACTTCAAAAAGTACTTCATTTGCCTGTGAAGTGCTTTGGGACATCTTGAGGTCGGTGAAAGGCGCTGTATAAATCTCTGCGCTCCTCAAATTCTGGCCTCTTGCGCATCCCCCGATTTTAATCGCTCCACCATTGGCGGCCGTGCCTTCAGCTGGCTAGGCCCCAAGCTCTGGAATTCCCTCACTAAACCTCGCCACCTCCTTAAAACCTACCTCTGACCAAGCTTTTGGTCAGCCGCCCTGATATCTCCTTCTGTGGCTCTGTGTCAAAAATGTTTTTAGTGATTTCTCTCGTGAAGTGCCTTGTGACGTTTTGCTACGATAAATGGCACGATATAAATGCAAGTTGTTATAAATGCAAGTCTTTCTTTTTTTCTTGGGAAGGGAGGGTTCGTCTATCACTTGGCACGTTTTCACCCTGCTCAAGAGTTGCAGGGAAAGCCTCCAGAGATATGGGAACAGTATTCAAATCTCGGGAAAGGTTCTGGTTTGTACAGTCAAGAGTCATTGAGGGGCAAAGTTGAGCATGAGTGTGCCATGGGGTGATTAAATTAATTGCCCGATGCTTGGAGGGATGTTCAGACCAATAAGGCGTTGAGTCAATGGATGCCTGTTCAGCAAACCCTCTGAAGCAGTTGAGGATTCACCTCAAAAGCTCCTCTCTCGTACCTTTCTCCTACACAAGGAGCGCGGGCTTGGATATTCTGCACATCCTTTTTTTTTTGAGGGGGGGGCAGAAATGCAGTCGACCTTGGCCATGTCGTCACAAGTGGTCTCCTGGCCGGCCTCACATCTACCGCCCTCCGTAAATTGAGCTCATCCAAAACTCTGCTGCCCGTATCCTAACTCGCACCGAGTCCCGGTCACCCATGTTTGCTGACCTACATTAGCCTGCAGGTCCAACAATATCAGGATCAGGGTCCCCCTTGCAGTGCAGCATAGTGATGCTCCGATAACTGAATATCCTTCTCTGTACCCCCTCCAATAACTGAATATCCTTCTCTGTACCCCCTCCAATAACTGAATATCCTTCTCTGTATCCCAATAACTGAATATCCTTCTCTGTATCCCCTCCAATAACTGAATATCCTTCTCTGTACCCCTCCAATAACACAGGCAATTGACACAATTCCTTAACTCAAGTCAGATAACAAGTGCCTCATAGCTCCACAAATACCTGAACCCACACCACCTTGCTTGTTATAAGTTTAACCCCAGGTTAGCTAATGTTATGCCAAAAATTGTTTTAAGGAATGTGTGAAAATGAAAGCATTAGGCCAATTAATCCTGAAATGAAGATCAAACAAGTGATGGGTTCATATGATGTTAAATTCAGCTCTTTTCCTCCCCTCCGATCCATTTCAGTCCCAAATCACTGTTTGCTGGTCACTTCCCCAGGGACTGCTATAGCTGGACAGGTATAGCATGCACAGGTGACAGCTCAGAGGGCAAGTAGTTCCAAGGGATGGTTGAATTTTTTTTTTTTAATTCTCCACGTTACAAACTGTGCCCAACTCCCAGCACGAGCCGGATTCACACCAAGGAGGGAGGAAAAATAATTGGAAAGATCAGAGCTGGTTAAGTTCAGCTGACAGCTCTGACCCCCCAACGTCAGCACAGAACGGAGTCTTTGAAGGTGAACTACAAACTAATGTTTTGCAGCAATAACTTTCCAAATTGTGCAGCTAAGAAAGAACAAGCGAAATGGGCTTGGATTGTTTATTTTTTAATTCAGTTATCTTACAGAGAGCCAAAGCAGAAGGGGCGGGGGCAGGGGCAGGAAAATGTCTTTATCTGGGTCGACAGGGAGCAGAATTTGGGATGAACCTGGTTACATTGAGTCCCCGCGACATTCTCCACCCATCGAAACTTCCACCATTAGTGGGGCAGCTACATAGTGCGCCCCCATCCACTGGTGGACGGCCATGTTATGATAAGATTCAAATAAGGGGGAATAAGTCACATGATGTTTCCTATCAATTGGTACCCTAGCAACAATGAGCGCAAGGGCTGGATTAAAAGGCCGGTTTCGGCCTATTGTTAAAAATAAAAGGGGGGCAATTAAAAAAAAAATATATATTGCTGCCACTTCTGGACTCACTTACACTGCAGCAAATGCGTATTTACACTCTCACCCCTCCCAAGGTGGGGACTGTAAATAGCATGGGCGCTCACTTACAATATATAAAATAGCCCTTGCCCCAAGATATGAACTGGGATCAGGGGCGCACATCTATGAAGCGAGCGAGGAGGTTCTGTTTCGCCCCGGATCGAGGTCAACTCCCTCCCGGAATTTCCGGGCTTGCGCTGACGTTTGCATCGCAGATGAATGGCCTGCAAGCAACTTGACTTGGTCACACCACCCATCACTCCTGTCAAGCTGCGCGCCCGCGCGGCGATCTGGAGGTCCCGCGTAAACCGCTCAACGGCTTTAAAAATGGGGAAAAACCACGCAGGCGCGGTAATTTGAATGAGCCGTGCCGCCCCTTAAAGGGGCCGGGCACCCCCCCAAAAAATTAGCAGGAATATTGCCCATCACTATCCATGCTCGAAGCACAAAGAATGCCGCCTGCACCCGCCCCGCCCATGTACAAGGTTCATCACTAAAGCACGTGGAAATAGTTCAAAAGCAGCAATAAAGAAGTGAAATACGAATTTAACAAACTAGCAGCGCACGTACACCCATACACAGACATCGCAAGTGAGCAGCATCAACATTGAAAGAATCCAGCACTTTAAATACAAAAATTAGCACCACATTTGTAACAATTACAATGTAAACAAGGTTTAAAAACTGTCAAGTATCATAATTTGATGAAGTTTATGGGAGCGACTCATTTCCCCAAAGCGCTGCAATTCTGTAAATACTATTTACAACTCATTTTAAGCACCAAAAGATGGTGGCTCCCACAATTCCTGGGGTGGGGAGGGGGTTCAGTGACGCACAGGCAGCTGGAATTCCCCAAGAATTCTGGGGGGCGGGACCCAAATATTATCGTACAATGTATACGAGGGAGAGAGATTAGTGCCACTGCCAAAACTGGCCGAATAAAAAAAATAGTCCCTCCCTCCCGGATCAGCAAGTGGGTGGGGTGGGGTAAAGCACTCCAAGATTCCTCCCCCTCGCCCCCAGTAGGACCAGTGTCCCACAAGAGACAGACCCGGGAATTTCCAATGGGGGGGGGGTCAAGTATATCAGCAACAAGCGGGCAGAAAATCCACTCTGCACCCCCCCCCCCCCCCCCTCACACACAGACAAAGGAATTCAGGCCCAATAAACCGCAGGGAAATAAGACTGCACCTGGTATTCTGCCCCCCACAAACGACTTAGGATACTGGTTTGGGGGAAAAAAAAAGATTAAAATTTTCAAGTCTGAGAGCGGCTGATTTTTGTTGGGTAAGGGTATCAAGAGATATGGAGCGGGTAGATGGAGTTGAGGTACAGATCAGCCATGATCTAATTGAATGGCGGAGCAGGCTCGAGGGGCTGAACGGCCTCCTCCTGTTCCAATGTCTGCTCCATCACCGAACTTACAGGCATAATCTTCATAAGTGTTTGGTGCTGCAGATCAGATTTAATCGTAATATGGCTCAAGGTTCTTCTGAACTAAAAAGAACTTCAAGGGGAAAAAAAACAGGAAGAAAAGGAGAGGGTTGTGGACCTTTGGAATTCTCTACCCCAGAGGGTTGTGGATGCTCAGTCGTCGAGTATATTCAAGACATAGAAACATAGAAGATAGGAGCAGGAGTAGGCCATTCGGCCCCTCGAGCCTGCTCCACCATTCGATGAGATCATGGCTGATCATCCAAACTCAGTACCCTGTCCCTGCCTTCTCCCCATATCCCTTGATACCTTTAGCTTTAAGAAATATATCTAACTCATTCTTGAATATATTTAATGACTTGGCCTCTACTACCTTCTGTGGTAGAGAATTCCACAGGTTCACCACTCTCTGGGTGAAGAAATTCTTCCTCATTTCTGTCCTAAATGGCTTACCCCTTATCCTTAGATTATGACCCCTGATTCTGGACTCTCCGACCATCGGGAACATTCTTCCTGCATCTAGTTTGTCCGGACCTGTCAGAATTTTATATATGTTTCGATGAGATCCCCTCTCATTCTTCTATACTCCAGCGAGTATAAGCCCAATCGACCCAATCTCTCCTCATATGTCATTCCTGCCATCCCAGGTATCAGCCTTGTGAATCTTCGAAGAGCAATAGATTTTTGGACACTAAGGGAATCAGGGGATAGTGCAGGAAAGTGGAGTTGAGGTTGAAAATCAGCCCTGATCTTATTGAATGGCAGAGCAGGCTCGAGGGGCTGTATGGCCCACTCCTGCTTCATATGTTCTTATTCGCTCCTGACAGCACTGATTGCCGGTGGGTAGGGCTCCACCAATCCAACAGCTCACTAACACCTCTCCCAATGGCCATTCACCACGTGGGTGTCAGGGCGATGGGTGCCCAGCAGCTATTTGACCAGGGCGGGAGTGAAAACTGGTGCCGTCCTCGCCGAGCAGCCACATGTTCGGGCCCTCCAGCGTGAAGTCGCTGGACAAGACTCGACATTTTCCCTCCCAAACCCAGGAACACAAGAGGCCGCTGAGACTGGGAGGGTAATACAGACTAACCTGGGAGCTTCCTGTTCAATATTATAGAATCATACCGCACTGGAGGAGGCCATTCGGCCCATCGGTTTCATACTGCACGAGGGCAAATGCCAAGTGGGGAGCCAGGAATCGCTTCATAAAAACTTCATATTCCAAAGCATCCTAACTCTGGACTGCGGACAATGAGGAAGTGCGGTCACGTACCTGCACCGGACACGATTACGCTCAGTGTGAAAGCTTTGTGCCGATTGTCCCCTTTCTTGTGCTGACAATTAAACAGTACCTGCCCCAATATATCGCGTCACAGCTGGAATAATTTGCGCACTGTAACTCATTACTGCCCTTTAACAGCCAACCCTCACTGACAATTGCTGCATAAATAGCAAGCGCAAATTGTGATTCAATCGTACTTTTCAATAATGTGAAACTGCCCACAGGGAACATTATTTTGTTTTAAATAAGGCCATTATTTTCTGCTGACACTGTTCATCATTTTATAAAACCCCTTTGACATCTGCAGGTTAATTCCAAGTTTACATAATTATTAAGATGACCTGACAAGTGTAATAGAACATAAGAAACAGGAGCAGGAGTAGGCCATTCAATAAGATCACGGCTGATCTTCCGCCTCATCTCCACTTCCTGCCCGATCCCCGTATCCCCTGATTCCCTTAATATCCAAAAATCTATCGATCTCTGTCGTGAATATACTCAACGACTGAGCCTCCACAGCCCCCTGGGGTAGAGAATTCCAAAGATTCACCACCCTCTGAAAAAATGTCTCATCTTAGTCCTAAATGACCCCTTATTCTGAGACTGTGACCCCTGGTTCTAGACTCTCCAGCCAGGGGGAAACATCCTCCCAGCATTAACCCCGTTAAGCCCTGTAAGAATTTTATATGTTTCAATGAGATCACCTCTCATTCTCTAAACGCTAGGGAATATAGGCCTAGTCTACTCAATCTCTCCTCATAGGACAATCCCCGGCAATCCCAGGAATCAGTCTGGTGAACCTTTGTTGCACTCCCTCTATGTACACAGTACTCCAGCTGTGGTCTTATTCCTTATAAATGATCATATTCTTTCCTCGTTATCCCGGTGTAGTTCATTTTAGAATGTGAATCAGAGTTTTCAAGATGGAGATCGCTAAGATTTTTGTTGAGTGAGGGTATCAAGGGATATGGAGCAAGGGGGGAAAAGGAGAGTCGAGGTGCAGATCAACCACGATCTAATTGAATGGCCCATCACTGTTCCTTATATTGCTATGTGAATGCAATGGGCCAAGGGTGTTTTAAACTTTGGTGGAAGGTCATATTGGACCCCTCCCTAACTCTCGCCAAACAGGCCCTCAAGGACCACCCATCTCAAGTGTTGTGTACACCTTGTACTTCTTATTCGCTGGGTTGTCGTGCTTTGAATTGTGTTAGCCTGAGGAGGGGAGGTGGTTTTGGAAAGGGCCGTTAACTCACTGGAGAACATCAAAGATCTGTTAGTAGTAGTAGCTGGGGATAACTACAAATTAATGGGAACCGGGATTTAAAACTTTAAATGTGGGCCCCAGAGGTTATCATGTACATAATCCAAAAGCAAAATACTGCGGATGCTGGAAATCTGAAATAAAAACACAAAATGCTGGAGACACTCAGCAGGTCAGGCAGCATCTGTGGAGAGAGAAACAGAGTTAACGTTTCGGGTTGATGATCCTTCGTCAGAACTGGAAAAAGTTGGAGATGTAACAGGTTTTAAGCAAGTGCAGGGGCAGGGAGAGGGGGGGAGGAACATAAGAAATAGGAGCAGGAGTAGGCCAATCGGCCCCTCGAGCCTGCTCCGCCATTCAATAAGATCATGGCTGATCTGATCCTAACCTCAAATCTAAAGAACACAAGAAGTAGGAGCAGGACCCAGCCACTCAGCCCCTGGGCCCGCTCCGCCACCCACAGGGCCTTGACCGATCCGAACTCAGCCTCATGTCCAATTTCCTGCCCGCTCACCGTAACCCCTAATTCCCTTTACTTCTAGGAAACTGTCTATTTCGGTTTTAAATTTATTTAATGATGTAGCTTCCACAGCTTCCTGGGGCAGCAAATTCCACAGACCTACTACCCTCTGAGTGAAGAAGTTTCTCCTCATCTCAGTTTTGAAAGAGCAGCCCCTTATTCTAAGATTATGCCCCCTAGTTCTAGTTTCACCCATCCTTGGGAACATCCTTACCGCATCCACCCGATCAAGCCCCTTCACAATCTTATATGTTTCAATAAGATCGCCTCTCACTCTTCTGAACTCCAATGAGTAGAGTCCCAATCTACTCAACCTCTCCTCATATGTCCACCCCCTCATCCCGGGGAAGGAAAGAACAAAAGGGAAGGTCCGTGATAGGAAAGTTTAAATGACAAAAGGGATGATGGTGCGAGGCAAAAGGAAATGGTGATGGGACAAGTGAAGAAATAAAAGATGGGTCTAGAGGAGGTGTCAATGGGAATAGTAGAATCATCAGCAACAGTTGCCGTCTGAAAAAATGGGGGCAGAGGTTATGATCTGAATTTGTTGAACTCAGTGTTGAGTCCGGGAGGCTGTAATGTGCCCAATCGTCTCTCCACAGATGCTGCCTGACCTGCTGAGTGTCTCCAGCATTTTCTGTTTTTATGTACATGTTCCACTGGACTTGTAAACAATCGGCGTGAAGACAAAAAGTGATTTGTATTAATGAATTACCACACATAGCAACCAAAGCAGCCCTTCCCTCCACAGGGCCATGAAGGTTCAAGTAAGGGCCAAGACCTCTACTGGGATGAAAACCAACCTTTAATGGTGCGAGACAATCGAAGGTGAATTGGAGAGCTTTTCCAATTGGCTAATTAGATCCTTAAAAAAAAATACTTTTTTAACGCAAGACTTTTTGAAAAAAAAATGCAATTTTGTTGCATTGGGGAAGGTGTGGGGGGGGGGCGGGAGATGTGACAAGGATACTGGAAAATAGGAATATAGGAACCAGATTGGGATCAGTAATGGCTTTGAACCTAACGCGAGTGTTTAGCTGCAGATCGGAGCTTGGGACAGAGGGCAGAAAGGATCCTTGAAGAAGCAGGTGAAGTGAGAGCGTGAATTGCAGTCCGTCAGTCACTTAGAAGGAACAGACACCAATCTCCATCCAGTATCTGAGAGGCAATGCACAACTCTCACCGGCAATCTCAATTATACAGGGGGCGGGACCGATAAATGAGTAAAACCAAGATCCCATCTGGTCGTGACTGTCGTCTAGTACAGTTACTCCACATGAACTCTTTGCTCTTGCCCTTCCTGTGGGGTTTTTTTTTGTGTGTGTGCGGGCGGGTGGGGGTGGGTATTTAAACTTGCCTGGCGACAACTGAGGATCAACACGCAGTACAATTATATACGTCACAGTTTTCTGCAGTCATTCAACATGTTCACATTACCAATGCCCACCTTCACCGGTGGTAGGGCTTTCTGCCACAGATTGGGCTGTACATCAAATGTAAATACAAGTGAAATAGAAGGTTTTTTTTTCACAAAATACAGAGGTAATACTACATTTAATTCCAATGGCTCCCACGTGTTGCGGTTAGCCACTGTTCATTTTACATTCCTCCCGACCTCTACGAGAGGTCACTATCTTGCGCGCCGAAAGATGGTCTTCTGTTTTTTGGGCTCCAGGTAAGTCCAATTCCCCCCCGCTCGGAATTTTTCCGGCGATCTTAATATATTAAAATGTAAAACGTAACATTATTATAAAACCTCTCCCATAAACCACAGAGAAAAAGGAAAATGATTAAAAACCCTTAGTGCTTCGTGTTTGTTTTTTTTTTGCACACCCATTCACCTCGTAACAACGTACTCTCAATTATTCACTGTGGACTGGACTTGTAAACGATCGGTGTGACGCACACTGACGCGAGTAAACGTCAGCAATTCCAACACCAGGTGAAATTACTGCCAACTGCAGTCAATCTTCCACTGCTAATAACAATCATCTATAAGATGCTGTGTACAATCCGTTACTTGGTGACGCTATTCTCAATTTCCAGCCTGCGCTGGGCGGGAGACGCTGCCATGACCTGCAGTCCCTCTGTCTTCTTGCCCTGCGCCGTGGGAACAGGCGTATGGAAGTAGGTCTCCACGAATGACTGCTGACCATCCTTGGGAGTCACTGGGACCGGTGACTGGAAAAGAAAGAATAGAAACCGTGTGTAGAATTCTATTCCCAATTGAACCCCTTGCCTCACAAGAAATAGGAGTCGGCCATACGGCCCCTCGAGCCTGCTCCGCCATTCAATAAAACCAGGGCTGAACTTCTACCTCAACTCCACTTGCCCGCCCTATCCCTCGATTCCTTTACTGCCCAAAAATTCTATCGATCTCAGTCTTGAATATACTCAGCGACTGAGCATCCACAGCTCTCTGGGGTAGAGAATACCAAAGCATCGATTGTAATCATAACAGTTTCCTACATTACAACACTGCAAAAGTACCTCATCGACCCGTAAAGTGCTTCGGAACATCCTGAGGTTCTGAAAGGCGCTCTATGCATGCAAGTTCTTTCTTCTCTGTGAAGAAGAGATGGTCAGCTTAACAGATACTATTTGTCTCACCTTCGTTGCTTGCATTACAAACCACCAGTGTCTGGAACACCCGAGTGCCCGCTTCAAAACAGAACGACATCCATGTGCATTTATACTTGTGTTTAGCGCAGTAAACCATCCCAAAACGCTTCACAGGAGCGATTATCAAACAAAATTTGACACCGAGCCACACAAGGAGATATTAGGACAGGTGACCAAAAACTTGGTCAAAGAGGGAGGTTTTAAGAAGCGTCTTAAAGGAGGAGAGAGAGGTAGAGGGGTTTAGGGGAAAATAAAGAGAAAGACTTGCATTTCTACAGCGCCTTTCATGACCACGGCACGTCCCAAAGCGCTTTACAGCCAACAAAGTACTTTTTGAAGTGTAGTCACTGTTGTAATGTAGGAAAACGGCAGCCAATTTGCGCACAGCAAGCTCCCACTAACCGCAATGTGATAATGACCAGATAATCTGTTTAGGCTATTTTTAGGGATGAAACAGAGTGCAGTATCGGTCAGGCACCATCACTAACTCCTAACCTAGTAATAAAATACGCATTATGGCCCCATCATTGGCAATAAAACCAACATTTTGATTTTGATGGGTTGAAAACATCCCCCCAAAAAAAAAACAATTAAAAGGGGGTCATTTTCACTTCACCAATTGGACGGTAAACCGGAGTAGCCTTATTGCCCGCCCAATTCAATGGGATGAAACTCAGGCGGGTTCTCGATCAGCTCCGCCAGATTACCGCCCAAGTGGCAACGCTGAACACTGCCCTCGCCCCCCCCTCCCCCCGGGAGAACTCATACCTGTTGCTGCAGTTTGAGGAGAGCGACCGGCTGCAGAGCGGGAGGCTCTAATTTGACGGGAAGGTTTTCCCGCGAAGACGGAGCGAGCGCAGGAGAATAAATCTGCCGTTCTGGCGAGGCAGGTCTCATGGAGGTGCCGGTTGGCGTTGGTATCGAAACACCGCTCATTAGAAGTTGGGCGGTCGGCAGGAGGCCCAGGTTCTGCAAGTTGAACTGCATCAGGCCGGTGTTCTGAATGGAGTTCCCAGCAGATGTTGCAGTGGGAAGCGCCTGGCAAAGCACAGGCACCATCACCTGATAGGGGAGACTCACGGAAGCCATTTGGCTGGGCGAGATGGTGATTCCACTTAGGCTCTGACTAGCAGAAAGCAACAGACCCAACTCGCTCATACCTGCAAAATAGGGGAGGGAGGGAGGGGGGAAGAAAACAACAATTGCAGCTTAAGCAACGTTCAAGTATCTCCAATATCAGAATAGTACAGTACAGAAGGTGGCCATTCGGCCCATCGAGTCTGCGCCGGCTCTTTCCAAGAATCCAGTTTGTCCCACTCCCCGCCCCCAAATCCCCACAGTTTTTCCTCTTTCAAGTAGGCTTATAAAACATTTGAAAGGAAGAAAAAGGGAAAAAGTGAACGGGAAAAAGAGAAAGGAGAGAGAAAAAGAATTGCATTTCTATAGCGCCTTTCACCACCTCAGGACGACCTAAAGCGCTTTACAGCCAATGATGTGCTTTTTGGAGTGTAGTCACTGTTGTAATGTGGGAAACGTGGCAGCCAATTTGTGCACAGCAAGCTCCCACAAACAGCAATGTGATATTGATCAGATAATCTGTTTTAATAATGTTGATTGAGGGATAAATATTAGCCAGGACTCCCCTGCTCTTCTTCGAAATAGTGCCGTGGGATCTTTTACATCCACCTGAGAGGGCAGACGAGGCCTCGGTTTAACGTCTCATCTGAAGACGGCACCTCTGACAGTGCGGTGCTCCCTCAGTACTGCCCCTCCGACAGTGCGGCACTCCCTCAGCACCGCACTGGGAGTGTCAGCCTCGTACTTCCACTTAAACGGATGGAAAACTGGATGGGCTCTGGTACAGGTGTGCGATTCCGCACCCTGCCCGACCTCAACTCAATGTGCGCGACCCGGGCGGTGACTCACTGTCCGAAAGTGAAAGGGGAAACTCCGCCCTAAGCTGCCCCACTCGAGATCAGAATCGCTGGGCCCTCCCGGGTCGAGTAGACATCAATTAATCCGGGACAGATCCTCAGCTCAGTTAACAATAAGACAGGTTTTGTTTTGTTTTTCTCCCCAGTTTGAGCCTTCTGAACAATTCATTGGTCGGAAATGTCTTTGTAGATTGAAAATCAGTGGCCTTTTTTTTTGCTGTCGAATAATATATAAAAATTAAGCGTGACGCACATTTGCACACACGATGGCCAACACAAAAATCATAGAAATTTACGGCACAGGAGGCCATTCGGCCCATCACGTCTACGCCGGTTGAAAAAGAGCCTAATCCCACTTTCCAGCTCTTGGTCCGTAGCCCTGTCGGTTACGGCACTTCAAGTGCATATCCAAGTATTTTTTAAATGTGATGAGGGTTTCTGCCTCTACCACCCTTTCAGGCAGCGAGTTCCAGACCCCCACCACCCTCTGGGTGAAAAAAGTTCTCCTCAACTCCCCTCTAATCCTTCCACCAATTACTTTAAATCTATTCCCCCTGGTTATTGACCTCTCTAAGAGAAATAGGTCCTTCGCTGCTTTATAAAGGACAGGAGCGAGAGATCATGCAATGTATCATTCTACTGCTAAGGGAAACTACTGGACGAGCAACCTCGAGGTCGCGAGTTCAAATCTCACAATAGCAAGTTGTAAAATTTAATTCAAGTGGGGTAGATTTTGACTGCGCGATAAAACAGGCCGTAGCCAAATCGATAGCCCGTTTTAAATCGCTCCCCGTTCTTCATTTCCATATCAGTCAATCGGGGAAGAGATGTAAAACAGGCTGTCGATTTGGCCACCGCCCGTTTCACACTGTCGCGCAAGAGTCCAAATCTCCCCCGAAATAAATCTGGCACCAGACGAAAAGGACCAGGGAAGCTTCCGGATTGTTCCAGAAACCAAACTGGTTCAACCAACGTCCTGCGGGGGAAAAGGGAGAAGCTGCCACAAGGCGCGGTGTCGACACGGGACGTTTTGTCACTTACCCGACGCGGCCGGCAGACGGTAGCACCGGCTATTTTCGGCTGATCCACTCTGACCGTGGGTAACGAACGGAGGCGACGCAAGATTGCCAGACGCCATCGGAGGCTAGGAGAAACACAGGACCCACCAGTCACCCAGTGTAACTGCAGAATCATTACATTCCTTCTCCCCCGGCTCCCCAAAATAAAAAGAACGAGTAAATAAAAACTTTTTTTTTAAAATAATGGCTCTTAAAAAGGGAGTGGATGCAAATGGAGTAACCCTGTCCCTCCATGGCCCTCGCCCCTCCCTATCTCTGTAGCCTCCTTCAGCCCCACAAACCTCCAAGATATCGGCGCTCCTCCAATTCTGTCCTCTTGCGCATCCTCGATTTCCTTCGCTCCACCATTGGCGGCCGTGCTTTCAGCTGTCCCAAGCTCCGGAATTCCCTCCCTAAACCTCTCCGCCTCTCTCTCCTCTAAGACGCTCCTTAAAACCGACCTCCTTGACCAAGGTTTTGATCACCTGTCCTAATATCTCATGTGGCTCGCTGTCAAATTTTGTCTGGTAACGCTCCTGTGAAGCACCCTGGGACGTTTTACTACGTTAAAGGTGCTATATAAATACAAGTTGTTGTTGTATAACATAGCAGGGGAAAGGAAATGGATGACGGGGAGGGAAAGGAGAATTTCCCAATAGGCTCAGAGGGATAGACCTCCCCCTGGTGGCAAATTAAGACCAATAACCAGGGCCGCATTTTGTGCCTTTGACTTTAATTCAACATCATTCTTGCAAATTGAGACTGTGACCATACTTGCTAGAGTAATTTGTGTTTTCAGATAATTGCTTAATGACTCCCGCACGGTTAGAGACCAAATTGCAGTGTTGGTCTGCAGCACTGGGAACTCCCTTAGGAACGGTAAAAGAATTGAAGAGGGAATGAAGACCAGTCACGGGTTCTAGCTTAGAGCACGGGCACAGTGAGGTAGGGGGGAATCTGTCACATTCAATACAGTTATAGGTTGGGGCAAGTTTCGACATAGGGAATAGGAGATGAGGAGGGGAGGAAACATCTCAGTGCGATCATTCCCAGGTCTGGGGGACACAGATACGAGTTTTCTTTTTTTTTATACCCTGCCTAATCCAAAAAGACTTGCACTTATATACTCTATGTCTCTATTAATAAAGCCAAGGCTCCCACGTGCTTTTTTAACAGCCTTCTCAACTTGTCCTCCAACCTTCAAAGATTTGTGTACATATATCCTCCTCTGTTCCTGCACCCTATTTAAAAATGATACCATTTAGTTGATATTGCCTCTCCTCATCCTTCCTTCCAAAATGCCTCACTTTCATCTTAAAGTTAAATTTCATCTTCCACATGTCTGCCCATTTCACCATTCTGCCTATGTCCTCCTCAAGTCTGCTACTATCTAACCAAAACTGAGATTGCTTAGATTTTTGTTGGGTAAGGCCATGGAACCAAGGTGGGCAAATGGAGTTGAGATACAGATCAGCCGTGATCTAACTGAATGGCTCGAGGGGCCTCCTCCTGTCTATTACATTTCCAAGTCCTGTGTCATCTGCGACCTTTGAAATTATGCCCCCTATACCCAAGTCCAGGTCCCTGGATTCAAAGTCCAGATGCAATTATCGTTCAAACTGTTGTTACGTCTCCTGGACCTACCTCCTGATTCCCCTCTTTCACCAGGGGTCGCGTTGTGAAGGATAACCCTGCAGGCCCGCTCTCCACCGTTCCAAAGTGATTCCACGGGTCCACGTGGCAGTCATCAGTCTGGCTTCCTGTAGCAGGGCAATTCGTCTCCGGATCCACATCGATGGTTTGAGATGGGGGACTCTTGCTGTGATTCCTCAGAGCGTCTGTGCGTTGGGTCGAAGTTCTCTAAAATAAATTAAGATAAATACGGATTTCGGTTATACATTAAAAGCCAATATTTTCACATATAAAACAAATATTTTTCTTTATTTAATTCTTCCCTCACTCCCATTTTTGTAATTTTCCCTCTTGTCCCGTAACAAAAGAAAGCCTCATCACAAGTGTCAGCCGTGGCTCAGTGGGTAGCACCCTCGCCTCGGAGTCAGAAGGTTGTGGGTTCACGTCCCACTCCAGGGACTTGAGCACAAAAAACGGGGCCGACACTCCAGTCCAGTACTGAGGGAGTGCTGCACTGTCAGAGGTGCCGTCTTTCGGATGAGATATTAAAACAAGGCCCCGTCTACTCTCTCAGGTGGACGTATTAGATCCCATGGCACTATTTCGAAGAACAGCAGGGGAGTTCTCCCCAGTGTCCTGGGCCAATAGTTATCCCTCAATCAACATAACAAAAACAGATTATCCGGTCATTATCACATTGCTGTTTGTGGGATCTTGCTGTGCACAATTGGCTGCAACGTTTCCTACATTACAACAGTGACTACACTTCAAAAGTACTTCATTGGCTGTAAAGTGCTTTGGGACATACTGAGGATGAGAAAGGCACTACAGAAATGCAAGTTCTTTCTTGCTTTATCTCCGAAACATCCCAAATCTCGCCACTTACGATGAATTATTTTGAGCTCTTTTCCCCCCCCAATAGGCTGTGGACACTGGGGGACAATTGGAGCTTTCAAGACTGAGATCGCTAGATTTTTGTTGGGTGAGGGTATCGAGAGTAAAGGCGGGTAAATGGAGTTGAGGTGCAGGTCAGCCATGATCTAATGGAATGGTGGAGCAGGCTCGAGGGGCTGAATGGCCTCCTCCTGTTCCTAATGTTCCCAAGAAGTGGACCGTCGGTGAACATAGTAGCCCCTTTTGCACTTAGTAAGTTCTCAAACAGCAACCAGACAATTAATTTGTATTTTTGATGGCGTTGCTCGGGTTTGGAACGTTAGCCAGGACATCAGGAGAACTCCCTTCTCTTTAATAATGTCACGAGATCTTTAACATCACCTGAACAGGCGACTGTTTAACGTTTCATCGACACCTCAGACACTGCCGCACTCCCTCAGTGCAGCACCGGAGGATTTCCAGTTTAGATTATGCCCTGCAGTGGGGCGTGAACCCACCATCTTCTGACTCGGAGGCAAGAGTGCCACCAACTGAGCCAAGCTGACAATATCCCCCAACTCTGGCGGCAGCCAATTAACCTGCCCCCAAGTTCCTGTGAAATATGGATCGGACTTTCACTCTCCGCAGAGGTTAGCCCGAGCTGCCCTTACTGCGAGGGAAAGGTCTCCATGGCAGAGAATCACGGGCGCAGCCCTGCAATCAGTTTTCATTTTTCTCCTCAGATCTCCACATACCATCACCATTTCCCAGCTCAAAGGCAGGCAATCTGTTCCCAATGGCACTCCTGAACCATGAATCAAAGGAGGAAAGAAAAAGGAAGGAAGAAAGGAGGAAAGTAGAAAAAGAAAGGAGAGAAAGTAGAAAAAGAAAGGAGGAAAGTAGAAAAAGGAGAGAATGAAAAAGAACGAAAGACTTGCATTTATATAGCGCCTTTCACGACCTCAGGAGGTCCCAAAGCGCTTTACAGCCAATGAAGTACTTTTGAAGTGTATCACTGTTGTAATGTAGGAAACACGGCAGCCAATTGGCGCACAGCAAGCTCCCACAAACAGCAATGTGATAATGACCAGATCATGTTTTTTAAAAAAAAAAGTGACATTGATTGAGGGATAAATATCAGTTAGGACACTGGGGAGAACTCCCCTGATCTTCTTTAGAATAGTTCCTTGGGATCTTTCGCAGCCCCTTGATAGTGCAGACGGGGCCTCGGTTTAACGTCTCATCCGAAAGACGGCACCTCTGACAGTGCAGCGCTCCCTCAGCACTGCACTGGGAGTGTCAACCTAGATTTTTGTGCTCAAGTCTCTGGAGTGGGACTTGAACCCACAACCTTCTGACTCAGAGGAGAGAGTGCTACCCACTGAGCCACTTTTAGCAACTTGCCTACTTCTTGGGGGCACCTGGTTTGCCCAATGTTGTGGCTGCATTTTAATACTTGCCACATGGGGGAGGGGGCGGGGGGAAACAAAATTGCAGTAGCAGATCCGTACCATCGCAGTCCAGGAGATTGGGCTTCACTCAATACTGTCGCAAATGAAAGACATACCTTGTCCATAGATGACAAAGACAACACTGAAGGAACGCTCCATCCAGAGGCATGTTCAAGGCAACAAAGAGTTTTCCCTCGTTTAGCGTCTGACTTGCCATCTTCCCAAGGCCCATGAGGCACCATACATCCTTCCGCGGGACTACGCTTGCGTGAGTTTCTAGTGGACGCGCCAGCCTTGATCTCCTCTGTCCCGAGTGGCGAAGTCTCTTCTTGCCCAGAGCGCTGAGCCTCACTGGATCCGGAAGAGGGCTCAGCACTCGGCTCTCCGTTTCCGTACAGCATGAGGATGGGGGTGGACGGCAGGCTCTGAAGGAATACAATCGGCTGGTTCTTGAGGAAGCAAGGGTAGCCTTCGTCTGCGCCAGGCGCGGTGGTTAGCTGCCCACTGGGAAGGCAGAACGGCAACGTTTGTTCAGACTGGGCAACGGCGAAACCGTGCTGGGCCAGAGGCTTCACGGGAGTGTCAACAGAACCCGCCGTGCTAGTAATCAACAGGGGACGAGACGCCAAGGGGATGGAGTTTGGTCGGTGAACTTCACGCTCTGGGCGAGATTCCGAGTTCCTACAAGAAAAGAAAAGAAAATGTCCTTTAGCAAGAGCAACTGTCAATATCCGTAACATCGTCTGCCTCAGCCCATCTGCTGCTGAAACGCTCATCCATGCCTTTGTTACCTCCAGACACGCCTATTCCAACTCTCTCCTGGCCGGCCTCCCATCTTCCACCCTCCGCAACCTTGAGCTCATCCGAAACTCTGCTTCCTGCGTCCTAACTTGCACCAAGCCCCGTTCACCCATTGCCCCGTGCTCTCTGACCAACAGTAGCCCCCGCCCCCGGCAACACCTCCAATTTAAAATTCCTATCCTCATGTTCAAACTCCTCCATGGTCTCGCCTCTCCCTATCTCTAACCTCCTCCAGCCCTACAAACCCCGCCGAGATACCTGCACTCCTCAAGTTCTGGCCTCTTGTCCATCCTCCGCTCCACCATTGGCGGCCGTGCCTTCAGCCGTCTCGGCCCTAAGCTCCGGAAGTCCCTCCCTAAGTCTCTCCGTCCTCTACCTCCTCCTTTAAGAGGCTCCTTAAAACCTACCTCTTTGACCAAGCATTTGGTCACCTGTCCTAATGTCTCCTTCTTTGGCTCGGTGTCAATTTTATTTCTGATTACGATCCTTGGGACTTTTTACAATGTCAAAGGTGCTGTATAGATGCAAGTTGTTAATTAATAGTCTACATCGATCTTGTATCTCCAAGAAATGTTGCAATAAATCAGATTTCATCTTCAAAACGCTAAATCCAGATTGGATGAATTCCAAGTTACACAAGAACCTAAGAAATAGGAGCAGGAGTCGGCCACACGGCCCCTCGAACCTGCTCCACTATTCAATAAGATCATGGCTGATCTTCTACCTCAACTCCACTTTCCCGCCCGATCTCCATGTCCCTTGATTCAAGTGTCCAAACATCTATCTCTCTCAGCCTTGAATATACTCAACGACTGAGCATCCACGGCCCTCTGGGGCAGAGAAGTCCAAAGATTCACAACCCTCTGAGTGAAGAAATTCCTCCTCATCTCAGTCCTAAATGGCCGACCCCTTATCCTGAGACTATGCCCCCTAGTTCTAGATTCTCCAGCCAGGGGAAACACCCTCCCACCATCTACCCTACCAATACCCCCTCAGAATCTTATATGTTTCAATGAGATCACCTCTAAACTCTAAATTCTTCTAAACTCCAGAGTATAGGCCCAATCAATCTCTTCTCATAGGACAACCCTCTCATCCCAGGGATCAATCTAGTGAACCTTCATTGCATTGCCTCTAAGGCAAGTATATCGTTCCTCAGATAAGGAGACAAAAACTAGGTACAGTACTCCAGGTGTACATATGAAATAGGAGCAGGAGTAGGCCATTTGGCCCCTCGAGCCTGCTCCGACATTCAATAAGATCATGGCTGATCTGATCTTGGCCTCAACTCCACTTTCCTGCCTGCTCCCCATAACCCTCGACTCCCCTCTAGTTCAAAAATCTGTCTATCTCCACCTTGAATATATTCAATGACTCCGCCTCCACAGCTCTCTAGGGTAGAGAATTCCAAAGATTCATGACCCTAGAAACATAGAAAAATGGGAGCAGGAGTAGGCCATTTGGCCCTTTGAGCCTGCCCCGCCATTCAATATGATCATGGCTGATCCTCTATCTCAGTGCTATCAAGCGGCACTTACTCACCAATAACCTGCTCACTGATGCCCAGTTTGGCTTCCGCCAAGACCACTCGGCTCCCGACCTCATTACAGTCTTGGTCCAAACATGCACAAAGGAGCTGAATTCCAGAGGTGAGGTGAGAGTGACTGCCCTTGACATCAAGGCAGCATTTGACCGAGTCTGGCATCAAGGAGCCCCAGTAAAACTGAAGTCAATGGGAATCGGGGGGGAAAACGCTCCACTGGCTGGAGTCATACCTAGCACAAAGGAAGATGGTTGTGGTGGTTGAAGGTCAATCATCACAACCCCAAGACATCACTGCAGGAGTTCCTCAGAGCAGTGTCCTAGGCCCAACCATTTTCAGCTGCTTCATCAATGACCTTCCCTCCAACATAAGGTCAGAAATGGGGATGTTCGCTGATGACTGCACAGTGTTCAGCGCCATTTGCAGCTCCACAGATAATGAAGCAGTCCATGCCCGCATGCAACAAGACCTGGACGACATTCAGGCTTGGGCTGATAAGTGGCAGGTAACATTCGCGCGACAGAAGTGCCAGGCAATGACTATCTCCAACAAGCGAGAGTCTAACCACCTCCCTTTGACATTCAATGGCATTACCATCGCTGAATCCCCCACTATCAACATCCTGGGGGTCACCATTGACCAGAAACTTAACTGGACCAGCCACATAAATACTGTGGCAACAAGAGCAGGTCAGAGGCTATGTATTCTGCGGCGAGTGTCTCACCTCCTGACTCCCCAAAGCCTTTCCACCATCTACAAGGCACAAGTAAGGAGTGTGATGGAATACTCTCCACTTGCTTGGATGAGTGCAGCTCCAACAACATTCAAGAGGCTCGACACCATCCAGGACAAAGCAGCCCGCTTGATTGGCACCCCATCCACCACCTTAAATATTCACTCTCTCCACCACCGTGGCTGCAGTGTGTACCATCTACAAGATGCACTGCAGCAACTCGCCAAGGCTTCTTCGGCAGCACCTCCCAAACCCGCGACCTCTTCCACCTAGAAGGACAAGGGCAGCAGGCGCATGGGAACACCATCACCTCCAACTTCCCCTCCAAGTCACACACCATCTTGACTTGGAAATATATCGGCTGTTCCTTCATCGTTGCTGGGTCAAAATCCTGGAACTCCCTACCTAACAGCACTGTAGGAGTACCATCACCACACGGACTGCAGCGGTTCAAGAAGGCGGCTCACCACCACCTTCTCAAGGACAATTAGGGATGGGCAATAAATGCTGGCATTGCCAGCGACGCCCTGATCCCATAAACGAATAAAAAAAAACATACTCCTGCTCTCTCCCCATACCCCTTGATGCCTTTTGTGTCTAGAAATCTATCTATCTCCTTCTTAAATATATTCAGTGACTTGGCCTCCACAGCCTTCTATGGTAGAGAATTCCACAGGTTCACCACCCTCTGAGTGAAGAAATTTCTCCTCATCTCAGTCCTAAATGTCCTACCCCGTATCCTGAGACTGTGACCCCTCGTTCTAGACCCCCCAGCCAGGGGAAACATCCTCCCTGCATCCAGTCTGTCTAGCCCTGTCAGAATTTTATACGTTTCAATGAGAACCCCTCCCATTCTTCTAAACTCTGGTGAATACAGGCCTAGTCGACCCAATCTCTCCTCATACGACAGTCCTGTCATTCCAGGAATCAGTCTGGTGAACCTTTGCTGCACTCCCTCTATGGCAAGTATATCCTTTCTTAGGTAAGGAGACCAAAACTGCACACAGTACTCCATGTGTGGTCTCACCAAGGCCCTGTATAACTGTAGTAAGACATCCTTGCTCCTGTACTCAAATCCTCTTGCAATGAAGGCCAACATACCATTTGCCTTCCTAACTGCTTGCTGCACCTGCATGTTTGTTTTCAGTGACTGGGGTGTACAAGGACACCCAGGTCCCTTTGTACATCAGCATTTCCTAATCTAGCACCATTTAAATAATACTTTACCTTTCTGTTTTTCCTACCGAAGTGGATAACTTCACATTTATCCACGTTATACTGCATCTGCCATGTATTTGCCCACTCACTCAACTTGTCTAAATCACCTTGAAGCCTCTTTGCATCCTCCTCAAAACTCAGAATCCTACCTAGTTTCGTGTCGTCAGCAAACTTGGAAATATTACATTTGGTTCCCTCATCCAAATCATTGAATAGCTGGGGCCCAAGCACGGATTCCTGCGGTACCCCACTGGTCACCGCCTGCCACCCTGAAAAAGACCCATTTAACCAATTTTCAATCCATGCCAGTATATTACCCCCAATCCCATGTGCTTTAATTTTGCACACTAACCTCTTATGTGGGACTTTATCAAAGGCCTTCTGAAAATCCAAATACACCACATCCACTGGTTCTCCCTTATCTATTCTACCAGTTACATCTTCAAAAAACTCCAGTAGATTTGTCAAACACTATTTCCCTTTCATAAATCCATGTTGACTTTGTCTAATCCCGTTGACCCTCAGAGAAGAAATTCTTCCTCATCTCCGTTTTAAATGGACGACCCCTTATTCGGAAACTATGCCCCCAGTTCTAGATTCCCCCACTAGGGGAAACATCCTCTCAGCATCGACCTTGTCAAACCCCCTCAGTATCTTATATGTTTCAATAAGATCCCCTCTCATTCTTCTAAACTCCAATGAGTATAGGCCCAACCTGCTCAACCTTTCTTCATAAGACAACCCCCTCATCTCAGGAATCAACCTCGTGAAGCTTCTCTGAACTGCCTCCAATGCAAGTATATCCCTCCTTAAATAAGGAGACCAAAACTGTACGCAGTACTCTAGGTGTGGTCTCACCAACGCCCTGTACAGTTGTAGCAAGACTTCCCTACTTTTATACTCCATCCCCCTCGCAATAAAGGCCAACATTTCATTTGCCTTCCCAATTACTTGCTGTACCTGCATGTTAACTTTTTGTGTTTCATGTACAAGGACGCCCAGGTCCCTCTGTACCGCAGCATTCTGTAATCTCTCTCCATTTAAACAATAATTTGCTTTTTTATTCTTCCTACTAAAGTGGATAACCTCACATTTTCCCACATTATACTCCACCTGCCAAATTTTTGCCCACTCACTTAACCTATCTATATCCCTTTGTGGTCTCACTAAAGCCTTGTACAATTGTAGCAAGACTTCCATACTCTTGTACTCCAACCCCCTTTGCAATAAAGGCCAACATGCCATTTGCCTTCCTAATTGCTTGTTGTACCTGCATGCTAACTCTCTGTAATCTACATGAACAGAGATCCTCAGAGCGAGGAAATATTTCAACGTGTACAGAAGCTTGGGCGGGAGAAACAAAGAAGATGTCCCACCACAAAAAAAAACTTACTTAATGTCTTCTTCAAACTGCAGTCTGCAAGCGGCAGCAAGTTGCGCCATCTTACTGGAATAATCTTCTGCATCACTGCTTCTCACTGCAGTAGAAAGAAGGAGGCACACGTTTAGGAACATCACACACACACAAAAAACTAAAAGCAACATTGGAAAAAAGATCTCTTCGCTTTGGCAGAGAATTCCACATTCTAACCACCCTCTGCTCAGAGACTAAAAGTACTTTCAAAAAGGAATTAAACTGTTGGTAGAAAAAGATGATTAAGGGGACATGGAGAGCGAGCAGGGGAGTGGGATTAGACTAGTTGGCTCATATGCAGAACACTAGTTTTTTTTATTGCCTCACTTTTGCCTCGCACCATCATCCTTTTTGTCATTTAATCACCCCTGCCCTCCACCCTATCACTGACCTTCCCCTTTGTTCTCCCCCCACCTCTTTCCCTGGCTCTGCACTTGCTTATAAATAGTCATAACGGCACAGAAGGAGGCCATTCAGCCCATCGAGCCGTGCCGGCTCTCTGTAGAGCAATCCAGTCAGTCCCATTCCCCCGCTCTATCCCCGTAGCCCTGCAAGTTTATTTCCCTCAAGTGCCTATCCAGTCTCCCCTTGAAAACATTGAATGTCTCTGTTTCCACCACTTCCATCGGCAGCGAGTTCCAGGTTCTCACCACTCGCTGCGTAAAAAAGTTTTTCCTCACATCCCCCCCTGTATCTCTTGCCCAAAACCTTAAATCTGTGTCCCCTAGTCCTTGTACCATCAACTGGTGGGAACAGCCTTTCCCCGTCTAGCCTATCAAACCCGTCATAATCTTGTACACCTCTAAAAAAAAAAATCATTCCTCAACCTCCTTTGCTCTAATGAAAACAAATCCAGCTTCTCCAACCTGTCCTTGTAGCTAAAGTCCCCCATCCCCGGAACCATTCTGGTAAATCTCCTCTGCACCCGCTCAAGGGCCTTCACATCCTTCCTAAAGTGTGGTGACCAGAACTGGACGCAATACTCCAGTTAACTGCTACATCTCGAATTCTTCCAGTCATTGGCCCGACATTAACTCTGTTTGTCTCTCCACAGGTGCCGTCGGATCCGCTGAGTGTTTCCAGCATTTTCTGTTTCTATTTCAGCATCGGCAATGCTTCGCTGTCTGTACTGGTGCTAACCCGATGGGCCGAACGACCGCTTTCTGTGCTGTAATACCCGAGGGTTCCCAGACACTGAACGACACATTCTTGTGCTTACTCAATGATAAATGCAACATACTTTTCCAATGGCCACCTCAGGAACCTCACCCTACGTAAACTCTACCGCCCGCACCCTATCCTGCAGCAAGTCCCACTCACCCATCACCCCCTAGATGCTGAGAGGTTGTTTCCCCCTGGCTGGAGAGTCTAGAACCAGGGGTCACAGTCTCAGGATAAGGGGTCGGCCATTTAGGACTGAGATGAGGAGAAATTTCTTCACTCAGAGGGTTGTGAATCTTTGGAATTCTCCACCCCAGAGAGCTGTGGATGCTGAGTCTTTGAATATATTCAAGGCTGAGATCGATAGATTTTTGGGCACTAAGGGAATCAAGAGATATGGGGATAGGGCAGGAAAGTGGAGTTGAGGTCGAAGGGTATTAAAGGGTTACAGAACCAAGGCGGGTAGATAAAAGAAAGACTTGCATTTATATAGCGCCCTTCACGACCACCGGACGTCCCAAAGCGCTTTACAGCCAATGAAGTACTTTTCTGAAGTGTAGTCACTGTTGTAATGTAGATGGAGTTAAGATGCAGATCAGCCATGACCTAATTGAATGGCAGCGCAGGCTCAAGAGGCTGAATGGTCACCTCCTCCTGTTCCTATGACAGTGCTACCTCCCAACACGTGGGCCTCTCATACCCCTCAGGATCTGCCCAAAGTCAGTGGTCAGGAGACTTGGTAAAGAAAGGTCTTCTCGACGTGTTCATCAACAAAGGATCCTTTTTTTATTAGCCGGGGCGTAGAATATAAGAGCAGGCAGGTTATGCTTGAATTGTATAAAATACTAGTTAGGCCACAGCTAGAGTACTGCGTGCAGTTCTGGTCACCACATTACAGGAAAGATGTGATTACACTAGAGGGGGTGCAGAGGAGATTTACGGGGATGTTGCCAGGACTGGAGAATTTTAGCTATGAGGACAGATTGGATAGGCTGGCGTTGTTTTCTTTGGAACAGAGGAGGCTGAGGGGAGAATTAATTGAGATGTATAAAATTATGAGGGGCCTAGATAGAGTGGATAGGAAGGACCTATTTCCCCCAGCAGAGAGGGTCAATAACCAGGAGGCATAGATTTAAAGTAATTGGTAGAAGGATTAGAGGGGAGTTGAGAACTTTTTTAACCCAGGGGTTGGTGGGGGGTCTGGAACTCACTGCCTGAAAGGGTGGTAGAGGCAGAAACCCTCATCACATTTAAAAAGTACTTGGATATGCACTTGAAGTGCTGTAACCTGCAGGGCTACGGACCAAGAGCTGGACAGTGGGATTAGGGTGGATCGCTCTTTGTCCGCCGGCACGGACACAATGGGCCGAATGGCCTCCTGCTGTGCTGTAAATTTCTATGATTCTATGAACGGACCACGAGCACTACCAGAGGCATTTATTAGGTGTCTTTTAAACCCATCGGCGTTTTCGATTGGGGGTGGGGCAGTGCAGGTCATCACTCACTAACTACAACCCCTGTACAGAAACACACCTTTTCGAACTTTAGCAGGGCTGCATGGAGCAGACTGGGCCTTGAACTGGTTGCCCTGGGAACCGTGTCGAGTGTGGAACAAAGCTGGACACAACAGCCTCTCCTTTGTGTTCACTGGTACCGGCAACACTGCCTTGGCAGAACTCGTCGATGCGGATAATGTAACAGAATGATCCGGAATACCTGAGGAGAAATCGAGAGAAAATTTCATTCCAACAATCGCTTACAAAGAAACTACTGTATTAGAAATTTACAACAACTTGCAGTTAAATAGCGCCTTTAACGTAATAAAATGTCCCAAGGGCGCTTCACAGGAGCTTGATCAGACAAAAAATTGACACCGAGCCACATAAGGAGACATTAGGACAGGTGACCAAAAGCTTGGTCAAAGAGGTAGGTTTTAAGGAGGGGAGAGAGGTGGCGAGGCAGAGAGGTTTAGGGAGGGAATTCCACAGCTTAGGGCCCAGGCAGCTGAAGGCACAGCCGCCAATGGTGGAGCGATGAAAATCAGAGATGTGCGAGAGGCTGAAGTGTGGTCACTGGGCGAGAGGGTGAGTGACATGGATGGAACTGAGCCAGAAGGAGAGGGGGTGCTGAGAAAATTGGCGCTCTTTCTAGCGTACAGCTCCCCCTATTGTTTAATGGGTAGGTGCACCTTGTGGGTGTCGCTGGTGCGACCAGCATTTATTGCCCACCCCAGAGTACAAATGGATGGATTGCTGGGCCACTTAATGTTGTGTATATGGACTTTCAAAAGGCGTTTGATAAAGTACCATATATTAGGCTTGTGAGCCAAAATTGAAGCCCACGGGATAAAAGGGGCCGTAGCAGCATGGGTACAAAATTGGTTAAGGAAATAGAAAACAGAGTTGTGGTGAATGGCTGTTTTTCGGACTGGAGGGAGGTGGCGTTCCCCAGGGTTCAGGACTAGGACCACTGCTGTTTTTGATAAACATTAATGACTCGGGCTTGCGGGGTACAGGGCACAATTTCAAAATTTGCAGACGACACAAAACTTGGAAGTGTAGTAAACAGTGAGGAAGTTAGCAATAGACTTCAAGAGGGCATAGACAGGCTGGCGGAATGGGCGGACACGTGGCAGATGAAATTCAACGCAGGTAAGTGTGAGGTGATATATTTTGGGAGGAAGAATGAGCAGAGACCGTACACACTAAATGGTACATGATAGCTAGCTGGCTTCAGGACAGAAAGCAGAGAGTAGGGGTAAAAGGTAGCTATTCACAGTGGCAGAAGGTGGGTAGTGGTGTTCCACAAGGATCAGTGCTGGGACCACTGTTGTTCACAATTTACATTAACGATTTAGACTTTGGAATCAAAAACACAATTTCTAAATTTACGGATGAGACCAAATTTTGGGCGGGGGGGGGGAGGGGAGAGAGAGATAGTCAATACTGAGGCGGACTGCAACAAATTACAGGAGGACATTAATAAACTTGCAGAATGGGCATATAATTGGCAAATGAAGTTCAACACAGATAAATGTGAGGTATTACATTTTGGTAGGAAGAATAGGGAGGTCACTTATTACTTGGAGGATGCAAGTCTGGGTGGGGTAGAGGAGCAAAGGGATCTCGGAGTACAAATACACAAATCACTGAAAGTTGCGACACAGGTTAGCAAGGCCATAAAAAAAGCAAACCAAGCACTAGGGTTTATTTCTAGAGGGATAGAATTGAATAGTAGTGAAGTTATGCTAAACTTGTATCGAACCTTGGTGAGACCACACTTGGAGTACTGCGTACAGTTCTGGTCACCATATTATAAAAAGGATATAGAGGCACTGGAGATGGTGCAGAGAAGATTTACAAGGATGATACCAGAAATGCGAGGGTATACATATCGGGAAAGGATGAACAGGCTGGGTCTCTTTTCTCTTGAAAAAAGAAGGCTGAGGGGTGACCTAATAGAGGTCTTTAAAATTATGAAAGGTTTTGATAGAGTGGATACAGAGAGAGTGTTTCCACTTATGGGGAAGAGCAAAACTAGAGGCCATCAATATAAGATAGTCACCAAGAAATCCAATAGGGAATTCAGAAGAAACTTCTTTACCCAGAGAGTGTTGAGAATGTGAAACTCGCTACCACAGGGAGTGGTTGAAGTGAATAGTGTAGATGCATTTAAGGGGAGGCTAGATAAGCATATGAGGGAGAAGGGAATAGAGGGTTATGCTGATAGATTTAGATGAGGAAAGACAGGAGGAGGCTCGAGTGGAGCATAAACGCCGGCATGGGCTGATTGGGCCGAATGGCCTGTTTCTGTGCCGTATATCCGATGTAATTTTAAAGGGGGTGTAAAAGACCTGGGGTGTTGGTACACAAATCGTTGAAGGTGGCAGGACAGGTTAACAAAGCGGTTAATAAAGCAAATGGGATCCTGGGCTTTATAAACAGAGGCAGAGAGTACAAAAGCCAGGAAGTTATGTGAAACCTACATAAAACACAAGTTTGGCCCCAGCTGGAGTCTTGTATCCAATTCTGGGCACCGCACTTTAGGAAGGATGTGAAGGACTTAGAGAGGGTACAGAGGAGACTTACTAGAATAGTTCCAGGGATGAGGGATTAGTTACATGGATAGACTAGAGAAGCTGGGGTTGTTCTCCTCAGAGCAGAGAAGGCTAAGAGGAGATTTGATAGAGGTGTTTAAAATCATGAAGGGTTTAGATGGAGTAAATAAAGAGAAACTGTTTCCAATGACTGAGATAACAACAGAAAACGCTGGAAAAACTCAGCAGGCCAGGCAACATCCGTGGAGAGAGAAAGAGAGTTAACGTTTCAGGTCGATGACCTTTCATCAGAACATCCAATGACTGAGGGGTCAGTAACCAGAAGGCACAGATTTAAGGTGATTGGCAAAAGAACCAGAGGCGACATGAGGAAAAACTTTTTTATGCAACGAGTGGTTAGGATTTGGAATGCACTGCCTGATAGGGCGGTGGATACAGATTCAACAGTAGCCTTCAAAAGGGAATTGGATAAATACTTGGAGAAAAAAATTGCAGGGATATGGGGAAAGAGCGGGGGAGTGGGACTAACTGGATTGCTCTTCGAAAGAGCCGGCACAGACTCGATGGGCCGAATGGCCTCCTTCTGTGCTGCAAGATTCTATTGCATAGGAGCAGGAGGAGGCCATTCGGCCCCTCGAGCTTGTTCTGCCATTCAATTAGATCATGGCTGATCCGTACTCAACTCCATCTAAAACCGCCTTGGTTCCATATCCCTCAATAAACCTTGCCTAACAAAAATTGAAGTGGCGACCCTATTTTGCTCAATTAATTCACCGCCGACCGAGACCCATACCCTGGTGTGCCTGCTCCGTGTAGCTGAGTTACACATTAGTTACTAAACAGAGGGAGCTCTTCATACTTTCAGCAGGGTAGCCCCTTACAGTGCTCCTGGGCTACGGAGTGGGGGGGGGAAATTTGACAGGAGGTCTGTTCCAAGTCCAATTCAATACAATGTTTATGACGTTACCGACACACGGCATTGAGCAAACCTTACCATCAGGCCTGCTCTGATGGACAGGCCCAACCCATTTGAACGCGGGCTTCCGACCTCTCTCTTCAGTCACGTGAACTTTCTTGATGAGTCCCAAACTGGTCAACACGTTGGCGATGTCGTAGAGTCTGCGGATTTTAGCTGAAAAGGGAAACAAATGTGAAAGGTTGGCGAAGTTCTCGTGGGAGACCTTTCGCTAATTAACACCCAAGAGACAACAGTTTGCCCCTTGTTGAGTACTCGGAACAGAATTCTGAGAGAAGTGGAAAATTTACAGTGTGCACAAATGTGTGCGTGTGTGTATATAAACATATAAAGTTTTTTTCCAATCATGGGATGTGGGCGTCGCTGGCAAGACCAGCATTTATTGCCCATGAGAAGGTGGTGGTGAGCACTTACACCCCACACCCACTGCTCCCCATCCACGCTTTTGTTAATAGGGTAGATGCAGGGAGGATGTTTCCCCCTGGCTGGGGAGTCCAGAACCAGGGGTCACAGTCTCAGAATCAGGGGTCGGCCATTTAGGACTGAGATGAGGAGAAATTTCTTCACTCAGAGGGCTGTGAATCTTTGGAATTCTCTACCCCAGGGGGCTGTGGATGCTCAGTCACTGAATATATTCAAAACAGAAATCGATGGATTTTTGAACTTTAGGGAAATCCAGAGATATGGGGATTGGGCGGGAAAGTGGAGTTGAGGTCGAAGATCAGCCATGATCTTATTGAATGGCGGAGCAGGCTCGAATGACCAACTCCTGCTCCTAATTCTTATGTTCCACTTACTTTTAAACTTGCTGTTATCTGCAGAGTCTTGCTGACTTTCTTCGATTAGGATTTTAGCAGCAATATCGAGAGCAACAGTCTTGGGCTCGGACACGAGGAACAGCATCACGAACTTCTCACTCATGATGCGTAGAGACTTGTCCTTCCTGCTGTTCAGAGATGCTGAGAGAGACACAGAGAAGACGGCACTAATATGAGGCACACACAAAGAACAGCAACTTCTGCTTCTTTAGCTTCCTTGCGTTTATTACGTCCATGAAAAAATATTTTCAAATTCCATTCGAGAGGACAGAGTTGCCTTCATCTTCCGCTCTTGACGCTGTTCACTGAACAGCCAGAAGAGGGCACCAGAATACAGCACTCCAGGCACTTTACGCCCCCTCTCCATCCCACTCTATTAATGCTCTACCAGTTGAACAGATATCTGGAGACTCCTTAAACGCCACCTCCAGACAAATCTGGGACTCGAAGCTACGTGGACACCCATTATTTTTAATTTAAAAAAAAGGCTTGTGTTTATATAGCGCCTTTCACGACCTCAGGACGCCCCAAAGCGCTTTACAGCCAATGAAGTACTTTTTTTGAAGTGTGGTCACTGTTGTAATGTAGGAAACGGGGCAGCCAATTTGCGCACAGCAAGCTCCCGCAAGCAGCAATGCGATAGTGACCAGATGATTTGTTTTAGTGATGCAGGTTAACATAATATAACAGAAACTAATATAAAGAGGGTGAGGACAGTTTGCAATTTCTGGTCCTTCTGACTGGTTACAACACGGAAGGAGGCTATTCGGCCCGTCCAGCCCGTGCCGGCTCTCTGCAAGAGCACTTCAGCTAGTCCCACTCCCCCAGCCCTTTCCCCGTAGCCCTGCAATTTTTTTTCCCTTCCCAATTCCCTTTTGAAAGCCACGATTGAGTCTGCCTCCACCACCCTCTCAGGCAGTACATTCCAGATCCTAACCACTCACTGTGTAAAAAAGTTTTTCCTCATGTCGCCTTTGGTTCTTCTGCCAATCACCTTCAATCTGTGTCCTCTGGTTCTCGACCCTTCCGCCAATGGGAACAGTTTCTCTCCGTCTACTCTGTCCAGACCCCTCATGATTTTGAACACCTCGATCAAATCTCCTCTCAATCTTCTCTGCTCCAAGGAGAACAACCCCAGCTTCTCCAGTCTATCCACGTAACTGAAGTCCCTCATCCCTGGAATCATTCTTGTAAATCTTTTCTGCACCCTCTCTAAGGCCTTCACATCCTTCCTAAAGTGCGGTGCCCAGAATTGGACGCAATACTCCAGTTGAGGCCGAACCAGTGTTTTATAAAGGTTCATCATAACTTCCTTGCTTTTGTACTCTATGCCTCTATTTATGAAACCCAGGATCCCGTATGCTTTTTTAACCGGTTTCTCAGCCTGCCCTGCCACCTTCAACGATTTGTAATTCAAAAGAATCAGAAGGTTGTGGAGACTCAGGGCTGGATTTTCACTGACCCGTGGAGTCAGGTTTGGAGGCGTGTCGGGGGTTAATGTGGCAGATTTGGGGGTCCCGACCCCATGCAATTTTGACAAAATCGGTCGCGGGGTTCCCGACTCTGTCCCGCCTCCAAGAGGCGGGAGAGGCCATTAAAGCCCTTAACAAGCCCTAAATTGGCTCTGTAATGCCATTTTGAAACGTTTTAGCTAGTTTACCCCTTTTCCGACGTGAAGTACACCTGATGTGAAACACGCCAGTGAAACCTGGCGGAAGCACAAGTAGATAGCTGACTATCAGCTGCAGGTCCACTATTACAACGGAGATGTGATGAAGGTAGTAGTAGTATTAGGTCTGAAAGTCGCCTCTGATGCTGCTGCATTGAATGTCTTCAGAAATTGCCTGGGAGGACTTGGTTGCAAAAAAAAAAATTCTCTCTCTCCTCTCCGAGATGCTGCTCATTTTGCATCCAGGTCCTCTCACAGCAAAGGCCAGGCAATCTCTGAGACCAGGCAGTCTGTGACCTGCAATGGTGACATCATCAGAGGCGACTTTCAGACCGAAACCACTAATTGGTTCATGGGTTCCCACATGCTGGAACTCAACATCCAATTGCAGGCGGGTGGATAACACGACCCCAACCCGTCCCAGTATCAAAATCCAGCCCTCAGTCTTTGAGTATATTCAAAACTGAGATTGACAGATTTTGGGCACTAAGGGAATCAAGGATTATGGGGATCGGGCGGGAAGGTGGAGTTGAGGTCGAAGATCAGCCATGATCATATTGAATGGCCGACTCCTGCTCCTATTTCCTTATGAATCGTGCACAGTGACAGAGACTCCACAGAACGAATGCAGCAATTTAAGTGGCGCTTTTTAAACAGTGAGAGTTTTTAACAGAAACCTGCTGCTTTATCAGATTGCACTCACTGTACAATAAGCCTTACCCGATTTACTCTCGGCCTCCACAGACTTGGTCTCCGCGCTCAGCTCCTGGCAGCCAGTCCACGCTTCCCGGGCAGCGTCTCTCCTCTCCGCTTCTTCCCCGTCGAAGTCCAGCTCCAGCTCCTTGTGGCGGATGTAGGCCAGCTGCTCCGCGTACCGGTGCTGCTCTCCTCGCCTCTTCAAGGCGGCCAGCGTCTTCCCGAGGCCCAGCAGCCCGTGCCAGGAATACTGGTTCTTGGCCACCCGGCTGACGAGCTGAAGAGACTCCAAGACATTCACGATGTCGTAAATACGTCGGCGCTCCACTCCTGTGGAAACAAAATCCAGGGCCAAACCCCCCCTACTCCGTTAGACAAGGTCCCACACCATCAGAGACTGGGCCAGAATTTGCCGTCACAATAACGGCGCTCGCTGCTTATTGATGCGTCAGTGGCGCAGCAACTTCAGGCGAGGGGCAGATACCAACGTTCCCGTTAAGCCGCGCAGAGGTCTGGAGGTCCCACGCAGGTCGCTCAGCGGCTGTTAAAAGGAAATTTGAACGGGCCGCGCAAGCCCCCCCCCACCCACCCAAAAATTTAGCAGGTACGCGGTTAAACGCCACATTCCAAAGGCTGCTGTCCGAGTTGCTTCGCGAAAACGGCATCTCGCCCTCTGCCTCACCATCGACAGGCATTGCCTGGTGTGAAGCTGCTGTATTTGCGTGGTCGACACAAACTAAACAACAACTTGTATTTATATAGCGCCTTTAACGTAGTAAAACGTCCCAAGGCGCTGCACAGGAGTATTTTAAGACAAATTTTTTTTTCACACCGAGCCACACAAGGAGATATTAGGACAGGTGACCAAAAGCTTAGTCAAAGAGGTAGGTTTTAAGGAGCGTCTTAAAGGAGGAGAGAGAGGTAGCGAGGCGGAGTGGTTTAGGGAGGGAATTCCAGAGCTTAGGGCCCAGGCAGCTGAAGGCACGACCACCAATGGTTGAGCGATTATAATCAGGGATGCTCAAGAGGGCAGAATTAGAGCGCAGATATCTCGGGGGGTTGTGGGGCTGAAGGAGATTACAGAGATAGGGAGGGGCGAGGCCACGGAGGGATTTGAAAACAAGGATGAGAATTTTGAAATCGAGGCGTTGCTTAACCGGGAGCCAATGTAGGTCAGTGAGCACAGGGGTGATGGGCGAACGGGACTTGGTGCGAGTTAGGACACCACAGATATTTAGGGCGAGTAATTACAAGCGCAAGTACCCTTTCAACAAGGTGATCATTGTTAATGACTGCCAATCAACCTCTCTGGCACTGACAATTAACGATTACAAGTGTGGAGTCTCAATCCTTCAGTTTTTAAAGATTTTGGGGAGATTTAAAAAATGTCAAATTTTAAATTTGTTTTTCTTACTTTTCCTTTCTCTCACTCTCTTAATCCGATCTTTCTTTTTCTTTCTTTCCCTTTCGGTACCTGATTTGACACCGAATTCCCCCACTCTAATTTAAAAGAAAGACTTACATTTCTATAGCGCCTTTCATGACCACCGGATGTCCCAAAGCGCTTTACAGCCAATGAAGTACTTTTTGAAGTGTAGTCACTGTTGTAATGTGGGAAACGCGGCAGCCAATTTGCGCACAGCAAGCTCCCACAAAGTGATAATGACCAGATAATCTGTTTTTTGTGATGCTGATTGAGGGATAACTATTCGCCAGGACACCATTTACGCTTCCTTCTCAGTCCTTGCGCTGTTAATTTCCCAATCCTTCAATCTCATTGGTTCAGGAGATACCCAGTTCACTCAGGTCCCAGATGCCCGGTTTCCCTCACTGAGCCGTTGTCAGCTCGCACTTCCAGCAACTCTGGCAAAAATATTTTGAGCTGAAGGGGGCAGGGGCAAGTCTAAGAACATAAGAAATAGGAGCAGGAGTAGGCCATTCGAGCCTGCTCCGCCATTCAGTAAGGTCATGGCTGATCTTCAACCTCAACTCCACTTTCCCGCCCGATCCCCATATCCCTCGATTCCCTTAGTGCCCAAAAATCTATCGATCTCTGCCTTGACTATACTCAATGGGCTGGATTTTCATAGACCCGTGAAGGCGGGTTTGGAGGCGTGTGGGGGGTTAAAATTGCGAAAAGTGGCGGGCGGACCCGATCCCGCCTCCACGCAATTTTAATGAAATCGTGTGCGGTGGTCCCGTCTCCAAGAGGCGGGAGAGGCCATTAAAGCCCTTAACAAGCCCTAAATTGGCTCTGTAATGCCATTTTGAAACGTTTTAGCTAGTTTAACTCTTTTCCCACGTGAAGCACGCCTGATCTGAAACACGCCAGTGAAACCTGGCGGGAGCACAAGTGGATAGCTGACTATCGGCTGCAGGTCCACTATTACAACGGAGATGTGATGAAGGTAGTAGTAGTATTAGGTCTGAAAGTCGCCTCTGATGTTGCTGCGTTGAATGTCTTCAGAGACTGCCTGGCCTTTGCTGTGAGAGGACCTGGATGCAAAAAAAATTCATTCACTCTCACTCTCTCTCTGATGCTGCTCATTTTGCATCCAGGTCCTCTCACAGCAAAGGCCAGGCAGTCTCTGACCTGCAATGTAGCAACAATGATGACATCATCAGAGGCAACTTTCAGACTGAAACCACTAATTGGTTCATGGGTTCCCACATGCTGGAACTCAATTGCCGAATTAAGTGAAAATTGCATCAATCTCCCACATCCAATTCCAGTCGGGTGGATAACACGAAATGCGGATGACATGACCCCAACCCGCCCCAGTATCAAAATCCAGCCCAATGATTCAGCAACCCTCTGGGGTAGAGAATTCCAAAGATTCACCACCCTCTGAGTGAAGAAATTCCTCCACATCTCAGTCCTAAATGGCCAACCCCTTATCCTGAGATTATGCCCCCTAGTTCTAGACACTCCAGCCAGGGGAAACAGCTTCTCAGCATCTACCCTGTACATCCCCCTCAGAATCTTATATGTTTCAATGAGATCACCTCTCATTCTTCTAAACTCCAGAGACGCTCATTCCAGCAGACGCCTTTAGAAGTCCCGCTACAACAAAATCTGGCCCATTATATTCTCCCCCACCCCCTTGATTCTTCCCTCTCCACCACAAGCTCACCGAGTTCGGTTGCCACTTCATCCAGGGAAATTTCCGTTTTCTCGGTCGAAATGGGATACTTAGGGTAGCGTGCGAGGAATTTCTGGCACAGAAGCCCCAGACTTTTTTGCTTCCTGCTTGGCCGCTGCTGTTCAACTTCATCCGCGGCGCCGTCATCGATCGCAGCGAGCTGAGGGGGAACATAAAGAACGCGTTTGCATTTCTACAGAGGTCTTTCGATTGTTTAATCTCAGGAACTCTTTTGTCTTCGCAACAACTCTCATTGCAGCAGAAAACGTTTCTCCTCAGTCGGAAACTAATCAGGAAAAGATTGAACAGGCTGGGGCTCGTTTCTCTAGAAAAAAAAACTGAAAGGGGTGACCTGATAGAGGTCTTTAAAATTTATGAAGGGTTTCGATAGGGTAGACGTAGAGGATATGGTTCCACTTGTGTGGGGGGGAGACCAAACTAGAGGCTTCAACAACGTTCCCTTGAAGCGCTCCAGGGATCCTGCGCAGCCGGCTTTTCAATGCAGAAACTGCGCACGCGCGGAATTTTGAACAGCCCGTGCGGCACCAAAAAAAAAATTAGTGGGAGCATTGGCCATGAGCAATGTTCCCGCTAAGCTGCACGTGCACGCAGCCGTCTGGAGGTCCCGCGCAGGCCGCTCATCCGCTTTTCCATGGAAGAAACCGCACGCACGCGCGAAAATTTGAATGAGCTGTGTGCACATGAAAAAAAAATTAGAGGGAACATTGGCCATAAATAAAAGACGAATAAATTAAAAAAATAATAAATCCAATAGGGAATTCAGGAGAAATTATTTTACCCAGAGTGTGGTTGGAATGTGGAACATGCTACCACAGGGAGTGGTTGAAGGCGAATATCATAGATGCCTTTCAGGGAAGTTGAATAAACACATGAGGGAGAAAGGAATAGAAGGATATGCTGATGGGGTGAGATGAAGTAGAGGTGGGAGGAGGCTGGTGTGGAGCATAAACACCGGCACGGACCAGTTGGGCCGAATGGCCTGTTTCTGTGCTGTAGACTCGACGTCACACACGGAAAGACGCGAGGATCGCGCAGGTGCGGGGGACGGTGGAGTGGAAAGCCAGCACACCGACCGGGTGGGTTTAGAAGTTTGGGGTTGGTGCGCTCAGCTGTACCGTTACCTGACCTGGCAACTTGGGACACGCGGAAAGCAGAAGCGTGTTCCACCCCCTCAGTAAAATCGGCCACTTTCAATAGCACAAAAATTCACGGGAAATGTATATTTTTTTTATTACCGCAGTTAAACACACAGAAAATCAACCCCGTTCTCGTGGCCCACATTCCGAGTCGATCCAGAGGGAGAAAAGGAGATTTTTTTTTTTTTTTTTTTTTTAAACGCAGCAAGTTGTTGTGATCTGGAATGCACTGCCTGAAAGGGCGGTGGAGGCAGATTCAATAGTAACTTTCAAAAGGGAATTGGATAAATAGAAACATAGAAAAATAGGAGCAGGAGTCGGCCATTCGAGCCTGCTCCGCCATTCAATATGATCATGGCTGATCCTCTATCTCAATACCATATTCCCGCTCTCTCCCCATACCCCTTGATGCCTTTTGTGTCTAGAAATCTATCTATCTCCTTCTTAAATATATTCAGTGACTTGGCCTCCACAGCTGTCTGGGGTAGAGAATTCCACAGGTTCACCACCCTCTGAGTGAAGAAATTTCTCATCTCAGTCCTAAATGTCCTACCCCGTATCCTGAGACTGTGACCCCTCGTTCTAGACCCCCCAGCCAGGGGAAACATCCTCCCTGCATCCAGTCTGTCTAGTCCTGTCAGAATTTTATACGTTTCAATGAGAGCCCCTCTCATTCTTCTAAACTCTAGTGAATACAGGCCTAATCGACCCAATCTCTGCTCATACGACAGTCCTGCCATCCCAGGAACCAGTCTGGTGAACCTTCGCTGCACTCCCTCTATGGCAAGTATATCCTTTCTTAGGTAAGGAGACCAAAACTGCACACAGTACTCCAGGTGTGGTCTCACCAAGGCCCTGTACAACTGTAGTAAGACATCCTTGCTCCTGTACTTGAATCCTCTTGCAATAAAGGCCAACATACCATTTGCAGGGCTATGGGGAAAGAGCGGGGGAGTGGGACTAATTGGAGAGCTCTACCAAAGAGCCGGCACAGGCATGATGGGCAGAGTGGCCTCCTTCTGTGCTGTAAGATTCTATGATCGTAACCTGCAGGATCTCATACTCAGCCACTTACAGATCGTGAAGGATAATCTGTTCATTGCGCTCTTGTGGAGCGAGCAACTGGTGGAGTACCGTGGACAGGTTGTCAGTGAGTAGGATGGGGAAGGGGAGGAGGGATGCACAAGAGGCCAGAGTTGGAGAAATGCAGAGTTCGCGGGAGGGCTGGAGGGGGTTACAGAGATAGGGAGGCGGGGGGGGCAAGGTCATGGAGGGATTTGAACATGAGGATGAGAATTACAAATTTGAGGCATTGGCAGACCGGGATCCCAATGTAGGTCAATGCAGACACAGTCTGTCGTGAGCGACAAGGAATGCGAAGGTATACCTATCAGGAAAGGATGAACAGGCTGGGTCTCTCTTCTCCTGAAAAGAAAAGGCTGAGGGGTGAAATTATGAAAGATTTTGATAGAGTGGACAGAGATAGTGGGCCGTATTTTGCAACCCCCACGGGTGCCATCTTGACAGATCTGCCGCATCCCCAGGAAAAGTTCCTCCGCGGGTGGAGAGTTGCGCTATTTGCCCAACTTCCGCCCGCTGAATGCCTGTCAAATTCTTATGCCTGGTAAACGGCCTGCTTCTACCAGCATAAGAGTTTTACAAAATAGAAAAAGAAAGTTTTAGCACTCATTTATACATTAAAAACCTTGTCCAATAAGGCAAGTTTATTTTTAGCGGCGTTAAAACATATAGGGCCAGAAATTTGGCACTTGCCGGGTAAGTACTCACCCGTAAGGCCACCTGAAGTGCCGGTTTCCTGCATGCACTGCGCGGGAAACCAGAACTTCCGTTCCCCTGAAGGGAGGGGTTCAGAGGTGAACCGCGTGCGCGGGAGAGGCTGCGCGCACGCAGCGAACTTCGTTTTTTTTTCAGGTTTCTCCGGGAAGGTAAGTATGGAAGAAGCTGCGCTTTTAAAAAGGAGGCGCAAGGCCCGTTTTTAACAAGGTAAGTGGTTAATTAATTATAATTTAAAATTTTTTTCAACAGGTTTATCTTTTTTAGATACTTTAAAGAAAGGTAAGTTTATTTTTAGCACTGTTAAAAAGTATTTTAATTTTTTCAAAAATGTAAATTTTTGTTTAAAGTAGTTAATTTATTTAACTTATAGTTATTTTAAAAATGTGATGGTTTTAAAAAAAAATTATTTGTAGTTTTAGGGATGTTTTGGGGCCGATTTCAATTCATAGATTTGACAGGTCTCCTGTCAAATCTATGAATGAAAGATGGTCTGCTGCCATTGGCTCTCCATGGCCCACGTGATCCCAGGGGACGCATCGCACTAATACGCCCCTGGGACACGCAAGCACTGCGCGCCGGCACTTGGAGCAGGAGCTGAAGTCCTCGTGGGCCCAGAGGTCAACGGCAGGCGCGGTAGGTAAGCGCGCGCGCGATCCTTGCACCCGCGGGACGCCTGGGAGCCGAATTTCTGGCCCATAATTTTTCAAAAAATTTAATTTTCGTTTATTTTAATTTTTAAATATGTAATTTTTTTAATTGTTATTTATTTCATGCGTTGGTGTATTTTTTAAGTGATTCCCATCCGTACTCATGGGGTTTCCGTACATACGCAACTCCCAGAAGTATGAATGGGGATTCCCTTCTTTTATTGGTTGGGCCGGCCCACGTGATCCCAGGGGCGCTTGCGAACCGCCTGCGCCCCTGGGATACGGGGGCCTCTGCCCGCACGGACCCGGAGAGGCCCAGGATCGCGAGTCTCCGTATCTCCCGGGCCACCAGGAAAATACGTAGATTTTTTTTTAAAACAGGTCGGAGGCGTCCGCCCGCGCGGGAAGCCTCCGATCGCAAATGTTGGGTCGGTGTTTCCACTTGTGGGGAAGAGCAAAACTAGGAACCATCAATATAAGATAGTCACCAAAAAAATCAAATAGGGAATTCAGGAGAAACTTCTTTACCCAGAGAGTGGTGAGAATGTGGAACTCGCTACCACAGGGAGTGGTTGAGGCGAATAGTGTGGATGCATTTAAGGGGAGGCTAGATAAGCATATGAGGGAGAAGGGAATAGAGGGTTATGCTGATAGGGTTAGATGAGGAAAGACGGGAGGAGGCTCGAGTGGAGCATAAACGCCGGCATGGACTGGTTCTGTGCTGGATATTCTATGAGTCGTGCTGCCACTGGTGCAGTCAGGGAGAAGTATGGGGGGTGGGGGGGCGGCAAGAGTTCAACTTAAAAATGGAGGGGGAGCAAGTGGGACCAGTAAAACGAGAAGACAGTTACCTGGATAATGTTACTGATGGTTCTGACCCTCTCATTTTCAATCTGTCTGAACAGTTCCTTTTTCTTCTCCCTGTCCCTGATGTCGGGGCTTGCGGCGCTAATGAGCATCTTCAGGTTTGCCGTGGGCGACCAGGGCTCGGGGGACGACTTGTCGGCCTGTTTATTTGGGGTCATCTGAATTCGATCCGGAGTACAGCACTTGCGCCTGGAGACGGCGCTTGCCGTTAATTCGTTTTTCACCGGGGTTTTGGGTGACGCCCTCTTCGGTTCCATAAACAGGTTTTCCTAAACCGGAGACAAAAAAAAACCCCACGTGTGATCAAAAAAACTAGGAATTCGCGGATCATCGGATAGAAAGGAGAAACAACTCCGCGCTGTCACGGGTACGGTAGCATAGTGGTTATGTTATTGGACTCGTAAACCAGAGGCCTGGATTAATAATCCGGTAGACACGAGTTCATAATCCCACCACAGGCAGCTGGGGAATTTAAATTCAATTAATTAAATTAATCTGGAATAAAAAAACTCGTATCAGTAATGGCGACCATGAAACTACTGGATTGTCGTAAAAACCCATCTGGTTCACTAATGTCCTTTTAGGGAAGGAAATCTGCCGTCCTTACCCGGTCTGGCCTATATGTGACTCCAGAATCAGAGCAACGTGGTTGACTCTTAACTGCCCTCCGCGGTTCAAGAAGACGGCTCAACACCACCTTCAAGGGCAATTAGGGATGGGCAATAAATGCCAGCCTTGCCAGCAACGCTCACATCCCATGAACGAATTACATTTTTTTTTACATTATTAGCGAAGGATAACTTCGCCCCTCCATTGGTGGTCGTGCCTTCAGTTGCCTGGGCCCTAAACTCTGGAATTCCCTCCGCCTCTCTCTCTCCTCCCTTAAGACGCTCCTTAAACCCTACCTCTTTGACCAAGCTTTTGGTCACCTGTCCTAATATCTCCTTATGCGGCTCGGTGTCAAATTTTGACTGACAACGCTCCTGTGAAGCACCTTGGGCAATGTTCCCTTTAAGCTGCGCAGCGCTCTGGACCTCCCGCGCAGCGGGCTCACCGGCTTTTCAACGGGGAAAAACCCGAGCACACGAGCAGTATTTTGAATGGGCCGCACAGCCCCTTAAAGGGGCCGCGCACCCAAAAACAAAATTAAAGGGAACATTGGCCGTGGGACGTTTTTACTTTGTTAAAGGCGCTATCTAAATGCAGTTTTGTAAGAAAAAATATTTTTGTTGCAAAATTACTTATTGTACTTCAAAGTACTCTTGTTGCAATTACGGCCAATCACTGTCAAATGGCTAATTGAGAATCATGCACACATCCGAGGCACCAGTTTGAATTCCACCCCCGCCCCCCTCCCCCACAACGTAGGTACGAATAAGCCGCAGTCAAAAGCTTCATACTCTACTCCTAATTCTTCAGAAAACGGGTCTTTTCAAAATGGGCACCCGTTAATAAATCAAACGCGGTGGGCACATCATTTCCAAATCAGTTTGTTATACTTCATAATTTCAATGGTTCGAAGAGTTATTCCCAACAGTTGGCGCACAGATAAACAGTGTTACGCTGTTATGCAACTGCTGGAAGGGTACCCCAGGATTATTTCAGGCAGTGTTTCACCAGATTTCGACAATGACTGCCTCGAGGGTTGTGCAAGGTTTACACGTTTCCTACAACAGCGGATGCTGGTGAAAAATCAGGCAGCACTTTTTTCACACAAAGGGCAGTAGAAATCCGGAACTCTCCTCCTCTCCATCTGAAATAGGAGCAGGAGTCGGCCATTCGGTCCCTCGAGCCTGCTCCGCCATTCAATGAGATCATGGCTGATCATCGACCTCAACTCCACTTTCCCGCCCGATCCCCATATCCCTTGATTCCCTTAGAATCCAAAAATCTATCGATCTCAGCCTTGAATATACTCAACGACTGAGCCTCCACAGCCCTCTGGGGTAGTGAATTCCAAAGATTCACAACCCTCTGAGTGAAGAAATTCCTCCTCATCCCAGTCTTAAATGGCCGACCCCTTATCCTGCGACTGTGCCTCTCTAGTTCTAGACTCTCCAGCCAGGGGAAACAACAAAAGGCTGTGGGCCAATTGGAGCTTTCAAGACTGAAATCGCTAAGATTTTTGTTGGGTAAGGGTATCGAGGGATATGGAGCAAAGGTGGGTAACTGGAGTTGAGGTACAGGTCAGCATTGATCTAATTGAATGGCGGGACAGGCACGAGGCGCTGAATGGCCTCCTCCTGTTCCTGAAACAGGCGGATAACAAAAATGAAGACTGAATCCAAAAATGTGCGGGTTAGGTTGATTTGGCTATGATAAATTGACCCTTAGTGTTAGGGGGGGGGGGATTAAATATGTGGGGTTATGGGGATAGGGTGGGATATGTGTACTGTGGGGATTAAAGCAGGGACAGGATACTGGATTTGAATGATCAGCCATGATCGTATTGAATGGCGGAGCAGGCTCGACGGGCCGAATGGCCTACTCCTGCTCCTAGATTCTATGTTTCTATGAATCCTTGATGTCAAAACATCAGATTTAATCTTGGACAAGTTAGGTTGCCAATTAAGCTGCAGATCTGGAGGGTAAGATCTGATCTGATTTATGCCTCCTCCACGTAACTTTATTTTAATAAACCCCAAAACAGGAAATCTACACATTACATTTACCTTCTGTGCATTTTTGCTTTCATCATTCAGGGTCTCTGGGGGGAAATCACATTTTCCTATTCGTACACTCAAGAGATCCTTCAGTTTCAGGCACTCCATCTGTAAAATGAAATAAATATACAATCGCATATTTAATAAAAAGTTAAGTTCATTCATAGCACAGTACAGCACAGAGGAGGCCATTCGGCCCATCGAGTCTGCGCCGGCTCTTTCGAAGAGCAATCCAGTCAGTCCCACTCCCCCCGCTCTTTCCCCATAGCCCTGCAATTTTTTCTCCTTCAAGTATTTATCCAATTCCCTTTTGAAGCCTACTATTGAATCTGTATCCACCGCCCTATCAGGCAGCGCATTCCAAATCCTAACCACTCGTTGTGTAAAAAAGTTTTCCCTCATGTCACCTCTGGTTCTTTTGCCAATCACCTTAAATCTGTGCCCTCTGGTTATCGACCCTTCAGCCATTGGAAACAGTTTCTCTTTACTTACTCTATCTAAACCCTTCATGATTTTGAGCACCTCGATCAAATCTCCTCTTAGCCTCCCCGGCTCCAAGGAGAACAACCCCAGCTTCTCATTTGTAATAAAATAAGTCCCTTTTGCAGCGGGTTGAAGCACACGCCACCCAACACGCTAACAATATATTCTCAGCACTCTTTCATTTGTTATTACATTGTGTTGGAATAGTTTACCAGACATGAGGTACTGGGAATATTCCTGTCCTGGATTGCACCCACATCTGTCGAGTGCGAAAGCCAACTGGAAGCTCCTGACCTCCTGAATTCTTGCACCAACGCTGGAAGAACTTCGTAAAAATCCTTTTTTTTAATATCAACAGGATTTTTTTTTAAACGAAAAAAACTACGACCGTATTTCACTGCGAATTCTTTCATTCAGTCATTGCAAAGTCTAAATATCAGAGGCTATTTTTAACCCCATAATTAATTTTTAAAAAATTGGCGCAAAGATATAGTTCAGCCCAACGTTTGAAATAAACGCCTTTATGGGCAGCGATTCCTAAACAGAATCTCGTTAAAAGAAAACGATTACTTTAGTGGAGATTTCAAGCAGCTTCAGAAAGGTTTTACAGCGCAGCAGATACAGCACAAGGTGAACTGTCACTGTTACACAAACACAGGAGCTGCTTAAATAAGACGAAGTACCTGGCGTGATACAGAAATAAAACGAAATGTTGGAAATCGAGCATAAAAGAAAAAGCAGAAAATGTTGGAAATTTAAAACAAAAACAGAAAATGCTGGAAATTTAAATGATAAAAAAAAAGAAAATGCACAGCAACATCTGGAAACAATAGGTAAAAAATTGATAGGAGGGTCGTACGGTAATATAGCTTTAGAAATTATGTTACAAATACTGAATGAATGAATGAAACTGACTCACCTTGTTGCCGCACTGATTGTAACTCTTTCAAAATATATTTATAAAATGTATCGATTGATTTTTTTTAACTAAATGCATTGCGTGCGGCGGGTGCTGGTGGCAGGGAGCGGCTCTGTCTCGGGCTCCGGTCTGGCTATGTCTCTCTCGGGCTCTCTCCGGGATCCGAGCCGCCGCCGCTCGGGGAACCCGCGAAATCCCGCCATTCTGGCGCGCTCCAGCATTCCGAAAGACGTCACCCCGGCCGCCAG